>OY856412.1:542439293-543639293 GCA_963693085.1 Alisma plantago-aquatica | reverse complement strand
GCTTCCACACTCCAGATTCATCCCCAAGAAGACAATCCTCATCAAAAATATACATCAACCATTTTCATTGATCACTACTACCATCCTTCCATGTGCTTCTTCCTCATATGTAGATTGGATCCAACCAACATGATGACAAAGAAGAAGGGTCACCACACAACAATCATGTTGGATTCTACTAGTGTGTCAAATCAACATCGTCTCTGGTCATGATCTCTATTGTCACACACACTAAGGGTGCATTTTTTTTAACGTATAGAGATGATGACTATCTTTTTTTTTCTGTTGTTCATCTTGATATCACCTTGAAAATCAAGTAGTTTCTTATGTTAGGGACTGTAGAATAGTCCCACTGCCTACTTTTATTCTACTGCATCTAGATCTATATGAGCTTAGTTGTATTTGAAATTAGTCATTTTATACTTGTATGCTTGTCTGATCAGCATGTTTACACATTTATCATGATCCTAGGTGTAGAGAACTTTGAACCCAAGATCTAGTATAACAATTGATTCTTGATAAACCCTCAATGAGAACTTTAAATAAGAATTTTCCAAGGTGATGGGTATTTGATCTCTAGGTAATGCAATGATGAGCCTAAAGTGATATCTATATGAATTTAATCCCCATCAAAGGGTGGATTAACTCCACCTCATGTCATTTGTTCATACTCATTTGTGATGCATTGAGAGAGTGAACATAGGTAGTGGTGGTAAAACCCAATCACCCTAGTGTTTGCATCCATTGTTAATCTTCTCTTCAATTTTTTACTTTTTTTCTTGCACTTAGTGTAATCAACAATCAACCACTTCTTGTGTTAAATACTCTTCAATTAGAAATATCAGTCAATTCTTTAATATTTTTCCTTGGGTTTGATCCTAAAGCATAATGCAATAAGACACATCCTCTTATGGGTGGGATTGTTGTACTATTGTTTTGGTAAAATATTGTGATTTCATCCCTAGTAAATTTGCATGTATGATAAGATCCTATATCATTTCTACCCAAGTAATTGGAATAAGTTGGGGAACAACTTCAACCTATAAGTGGCCAATGTTAACATGAATGTATATAACTCTATCACAAATTTAACTTGAGGCATGGAGTAGTCAACCTCTTGATATTCTATCTATGTTTCATGATATTAAATAGACTATTGAGATTCAATGAGCTCAATATCCTATATTTAATCACATGAGCAAGGTCGTTCATTTTTTAATCGCACTCATTAAGTGGCCATGACATCACTCCAACATGAGGGTAAATTCTATATGTGTCACTCACAATAATCCACAACTATCTATAGCACCCCAAGTGCAGTCCATAAACAACAACAAGAGGGGCAAAATTCTTATGTCACTCACAATAATCCAAAACTCTCTGTAACACCCCCTATTACAATCCATAAATAGAACCATAGAAGCATATATCATCAAGATTGCACTAGGATAATTCCAAAAATAGTATATATCATTATTGAATAATAAGAATAACTTTACATAGGATATATATATTCTTATACATATTCCTTTTACAAAACTTATAATTAGGGACATGATACATGGTATAACTTGGAAACTAGTTAACCTCATTGGATCTTATAGATGGCATCCCACTAGGTTTTGAACTTGTACGTACACGTCCACCTCCTAAAAGCTATCCAATGTTGTAGACAACCTATGTCCATACACACATAGCCATGAATTCGGAAAATTGTTATAAGTGGTTGGGTTTCAGTAATAAAATGAACATACATAACTTAACATAACGTGTAAAATGAATGTGAAAATGTGTAAGCATTAATAATGTCTTTAGGATTCTTCTTGACTCAATTAATCATTCTTATTAGAGCACCAACTTAATAAACCTAGACTAATCTGATCAAATCTCATTGAACACACACATAGCGTGCAGGCTTGGGCTTGAACTCATAAACATAAACTTCATTGAATACACTCAAGGTGTGTAGGATTTGGCTTGAACCCGTAAACATAAACATCACACTCAAGGTGTGCACGATTGGGCTTAAACATATAAACTAAAGGGGGATCATGAGGCACCAGCCTTCAATAACATGTTCATGAGATAGGGCCTAATTATCAATCTTATTCTGGTTTGATCTTATCTTATCTTACTTACAATTTTCACACATAATTGCATTACTTAAACATGAATATGTATAGTTCTTAAGTGATCCAATCTTAACATATAAAACATGTATGCAATAAATCTCAACAATATATGCATATAATAGATACCTCTTAAATCATTAAAGTGTTCACATGGTATCATGTTTACTAATAACTTTAAACATGATAAATTGAACAAAACTTGATAATGCAATATAATGAACCCCAATCCATGTACCACTTACCTAATTTTTGCAGGAACAATTGACCCTAGAATCTCCTGATCCCAACCCTTAAATTTCATGTCATTATAACCCATAATCTCAATTAACTTCTTATGATCCCTAATCAAGTTAACTCTTAAAACTTCATGAAACCAAGGTTAGAACATGACTCATGATATCCCATTGGATATATCTCAAAAAATCGATAGAAACCATATATAACTTTCCTTCATTTGACATACTAATAAACAAGATATGAATTTCCATGTATGAGACAATCAAAACTCAAGAAACCATAGGCGTGATATTTAGTCAGATGAAAATATGAAAGATTTAAATAATATGTGAAAGGATCAATTCACTCTTGCATGCCAAAGTTAGGACACATGATAGGGTATAAGTGTAATATAGGCCATTGAAATCTCAAGTGACATAAGTCAAATAATGTGTGCCAAAACCCTAACTTGTCCATACCAAAGCATGACAATCATATCATAATGCGAGGGTAAGATTGTAACATTGCCGCAACCATTGGTCAGAACTCAAACCATAGTATTAGAAAGATGTTAGAACCATGTGATCCTACAATCATGATGCCAAATAGGGGAAAAACATCAAGCTTTCTATCATTAAACTAGCATCCTGATTTTAGTTCTACTCAATGAACCCTTACTCATGTTCTACAATGGCAATATGGTCGAGAAGCACCTCGCACCATGTAATCAGGTGCATCTGAGAATGATAAATAGGAAAAAACCAAACCACAAGGAAAACAACCACTCTGGGTGGATGTGGAGCACCTTGACGAATCCAACAATGATGAAAGAAGAAGAGAGGGCCACCTGCTGCTCACGAGTTTGTGAAAGGAACTCATAATAGAAAAAAGAGAGCAAATTGGATACTTAAAATCTCAGTGAAACTCAGGTAGATGAAACTTTATGAGAGTGCATATGACTCCCCTGCAAGTTCACCAAGAGTGGTGTAGGTCAGATATGCCTTATAGAGGTCGACCTTGAAGGTGGTTGTAAGTGGAGTAGGGGAGATGAGTGTGGGGATGTTACAGGGTAAAGAAATGATGGTATTTATTTTCTTAGTGTGTCATGTTCATTTTTGAGGTGGAACTTTATAGCTTTTAGAGTTTGAGGGACTAGAGTTATCACCAGAGTAGGACCATGGGAGGAAAGGGAGAAATCTTGTTGGCCTAAGATTCTAGGGCACAAAATCCTATCATGTTAGGTATGAAATTGTTCCAGGACATGTGGGGATTGTCGAGGCAAAGAAAACACAAAAAGATGGACTTTGTAGAGGGAACATTCATAGGAGGAAAGGCACGGGACTATAGAGTCCCAGGGAAACATGAAGTTGAGGAAGAAGAAAAGCATGTCTCCTCTATATGCTCATAGCACGGCTAAGAAAGAACATGAGATAAGCCAAGTTATAAAAGTTGCATGACACGATGACTATAGGTAAATTGATAAATCAAACGCACGTCCACAAAAAATCACAAGTTAAATTAGAAACAAAATAGTTTGATTCACATAATCATTAATATTTGGACATTATATTCTCGAATAAAAATTGAGCTATTTAGGTTTATCTAATTAACCTCAACATTGGTGTTGGGACCCAAGGAACACTATTTTGGAGTTAAATACCATGTTTAGGATTGTCTTATATGATTTTTACTACAATTAGGATTTAACCCAATTATCTTGATTTTAATTATGATACATCACATGAGCTATCCGTATTTAGGACTCAAAGTCCAATTATCATATAACTTCCATGAAAGTTATATTACATTATTTTACACGAATTATGATATTTTTCTCATTAGGTACTTTATCTCCATTAATTCAATATAAAATTACATAAAACACATTAGTTATATTCACTTATATTAAACATCCAATTACTATCACACTATACCTATTAGTCATAATATTGTCCATATGAAACACTCATTCATATTCATCACCCAATTACTAATTGGACTCATTTAAGCCATTATGTGTGTATTATTGAACAAGGTGACATATATTACATATTTTATGGACTCACTTAAATATATAACCATGGTTAGGTTTATTAGGTCCCTTAGTAGACTCTTATTAGGAAAAACCACATTAAACATTTAAATTGTCTATGAATATTGGGATATTACAATTATACCCACCTTATAAGAATTTTGTCCTTGAAATTTGGATGATCTACCCACCTTAGGATTTTACATATTCTATGTGCATTAACCATAGTTTTAACCCAAAATTTCATGGCACACTCAGTGTGTGCCATTCTCATGGTTAAATGTCTAAATCTAACTAATATGTGCATATACTACTAGTGAAGCTTGAGGTCTATATCACAATATCTTTATCTAACATAGCAAGGAATCTAGATTGCTTATTTTCAAGGAGAGATGTGAAAGGGTCTTGATTACACTTTTAAATCAACTCACTTATCTTTTTCAAAATATGTACCCTTGGTATTCATTCTTGCTCTTACTATGTTTTAATTAGGTTAGGTGATTATATGCCTCAAATTTTTAATGTCAGCTCCATTTCTTTATGTCATCTTTGAATACATGCTACCTGTATATGTAAAGTTGGCATGTCTTTTTACACTGATATTAACACCTCATTAATGTACATGTTACATACCACTTGCACTCAAAAGGACAATAAAAGCATCAAAAGTATATTTATATGCACATAAATTCCCCTTTAAAACTAAGGTCATGCTTTAAGAGTATTGGAAGAAAATATTCCTTTTAGACTTGAAAGTAGAGATAAAATATCATAATGGTTCATTATCATTAGTATGAACTTAGTACTTACAATCAGTGAGTCAACAAAAATGATTCCACATAAACTTGCATCAAAAGGCTCATTACTCCCAAGAGCTTATTGCACCCAACTTCTCATTGCACTTCATTGTTACTCGCCCATGGAAAAAATCACCTAATCAACATTACTTTCTTAACATTACTCTTTATGACTTTTTTCATCTTATTATGGTTCTCTTAGATATATAAGCCACATGTACTTGCAGTCTCTATCTTACAATAACACCATTTTTATCCTAAGGAACACTAAATGAAAATGTTAATCACTCATCTTTTCTAAGCTTTGTCTCATATTAGCATCATATAGAACCTCATATTGTTGTGATCCTAGACCGTTGTTCCATACTACTAGAGAACTTGATACCACCTCACTCTTAAAGCCTCATCATGTATAAAGTTAACTACTATATGGCTACCTCTAGGAATCATCTTACTACTACCTTACCAGATTAAACTTGGATCATACCATTGTTAATATTATCTTCCACAATTTACCTTAGTAAACACCATAATTCAACTTGTGAGAAGTGTCATACCTAAAACTAAGATTAAACACATTAAGAGTGTGAGGACCATGCATCTATATTAAACCTAATATTCCTATAGTCTTTATTTATAATTGTAATAGTATCCTTTATTAATTTGTTGTACTAATTTGTTAGGATATATCTCTTATTGGGTTCAGTTTGCACAGTTGTTGCCCTGATTTCAAGTTTCCTTGCAGGTTGGGGACTTAATTGTAAATTCAAAAAAGTATGAGGATCTATTGAAAATTATATGAAAACTATATAAAAATAAGTTTTCCCTTCATACTCATACTTTTTATTCTTGGAACCAAATTTTAAGATATGACTTTAATCTGACTTCAATTGAAGCTTGTTTGGTTTAGTTTGCATTTCATGCACAAATATGGACTAAAATGCAATTGCACCTTAATAAAAGACATAATTGTAAAATGGAGTATACTATATCTAATTTTATGCCTTCCTTCATAATCATTCATAATTTCATGAGATTTGAACTTGGTTATTATGATCATTCATCCCATTTAGCGTATAGGTTGATGAGGACCTATGGACCTCTCAATTGATGGAGCTTTTAGAAGACTATTGGTTTAATGAAGATCTTGAAGACCATCAGTATGATGGGGATCATAAAGACCATGTATCTGATGAAGGTATTAAAGACTCATTGGTCTGACAAAACATCTAAGTACTCGTATGGCCAGTTTTGAGGCACCATCTGTCTGACGAAGGCTCTAAGGACGTATGGGTCCAATGGGGATCCTAATAGTGCCCTCTGCTGGAAGGAACCTGACAACCAATAGAGTATACAACGATGACCATTCTTGATATCTACCCCTGTGAAGACTCTAAGAAAAATGAGAATAAGGAGCTTGGAGACTGATGGGCCCTCTAAGTTGTAAGTTGACTAGAAGAATGGGAATGTGAACGATGGAGCTTTTGTGTGTGGGTAGTCAATGGAAAACCTAGATAGTACATCCGGTGAAAGTCCAGGCTGGAAGGTTGATTGGAATCATGTGTAGATCGATGGAGAACATCCTAGGGTCAATGGGGATGAAGGGGGGTTAATAGGAAGGCAACTTTGACCAATGGAAGACCTACTTTGATCAATGGAAGTTCTACAGACTAGTTATGGGAAGTTTTGACAGCCACACACATGCTAGTATATATACCCCTTACCCTTCATCCTATAGTCTCATTTAACACTCCTTTCATGACTGCAAACATGGAGAGAGCCTTGGAGGTCGATGGAAACCTCTTGGGGGTCAATGGCCATGGAAGGGAGCTTGCAAGTGGATGCATATCAAATATCAAACAACTGTGTGGTGTTTTCAAGCCTCCCAACTTTGTTTCTCACATAAAAATGTAAGATCTCCCCCCAGTATCTTTTTCCCTCTATTCATCACACCCTCTTACTACTTGGCCAAATTCCATGTTATGCCATGGTGGAAACTTGCTCATATAGCTGAAGTATCCTATTTCTCCCTTGTTTGCCCTAGATCCTCCATGAGGAGTCATCTTGGAGCTAGGGAAGTGATCCTAGACGTAGAAAGGAGATTTTTTGGAGGTACTCTTCCTGTTCTTTACCTTATCTTCTTCCTTTGGTTGATTCCCATGGACTTTCATGGTGGAACTTACTCCTATTAACTAAAGAACCTTCCTTTTACCTCTCTTTGACCTAAAGGAAGCTGGATCATTCTTGGAGCTTTGGTTTTGGGGATGTTTGAGAGCTGATGTAGGATCTGGAAGATTGTTTGTGGTTGTCTTGGATGAACCTCATTATCATCACCAAGAGAGGCGAGTGATATAGCATTTTCTAGAATTATTTTGCATGTGTATACATGAAAATCCTCACACCTGTTCTAATAAACCCTAATCATGTTCTATGATCAACTCACATGCTAACAAATGATTTGTTGAGTGGATGATTTAATGGGAAATACAAAATTGTATGTTCTTACGAACCTTATAAAAGTAATCCCTGGCATTAATCTCATGAACACTTAAACATAATTATGTGGAATCCTAAATACATGCGAAACATTACTAGAAATAATACCTTTATGATATTTTGGTGTCATATGGTGTGCAAATTAACATACATGTTATTATTAATTCGTGGGAGTGGACATAGAGTGATCTTAAGACTCTTATAGAACTATTATACTACTGAAATTTTCATCTGAGCTAGAAAAGTAATGCCAAAGTAGCCAATTTATGCATGAAACTAGTCCTTTTTATGTGTAATCTTCTAATTGATGTAACTCTCTCATACCCTTAAATCTAAGTTGAAATTTGACGTGGTGGTGAATCATAGTGATATGAAGTGGAATCCAAAATTTCCAGGTGGTTCTGGTAGTCCTCTAAGGTCTTGTCCTTAGTATGTCCTTATGAGGTGGTATTAATCCTTTATGGCCTATGGGGGTGGTTTTGTCCCTTGATGAGTACTTTGTCTCAATTTGTGAGTTGTATTATGCCTTCTATAGTCATGAATAATTAATTTGGCAATATATGAATCTAAAGTCCTTCTAAATAAGAAGCATAAAAACATGGATATACATGAAATGCGTCATGGGGGTAATTAATAAAGTATGCTTGAAGTAACTCGAAAGTTTCTGAATTGATGTGAGTTTTGTTAATAGATGGAAATCCTTGTATTCCAAAGGGATATTAATAGATTAATGACTTTAGGGTTGATAATTTTCATAAAAATCATCACAAATCAATGAGGATGTGGATTATACATCCCCTCTTTGCTTGATCGATGATCAGGCCCTTCTTTCATTGGACATATAGAACTCCTAAAGCATATGGTCTGAAGAGACCTTTATGAGTTTGACCCATCAAGATTCTAGTTACCAACGCCTAGAAAAAAATTACCTTAGACCATTTTGATTTCTACATGACCTATAGTTTTCTACCTCGTATGTTTATGTATATCTTTCATGTCTTCTTTCTCTATGATCTTAGGAGATTGAAGAACTATGTGATAAAACATGATAATACAATATGTATCTTGGATAGTATATGTATGTATATACATGTAGGCTTGATGCCTTAAGGTTAATACCATGACTGCAATGGTGTGGATGTCATCATTGGTATGATGGCAGAGACCATTTGTCAAGGTTAACTCATGATTGAACATGGATGAAGAATAAAACTATGAATAAAATGGTGAACCGGTTAAAGTGGGAAAATAATGTGATGTTATGGGTTTTATAACCTTGTCCTCAAATTGATGTGAACTTTATCATAGCCAAGCAAACTCTAAAAGATACATTTAATGAGGATTATTTGGCTATAATTAATGTTCCTAAGGGAAACAGAATATGAGAGTCCATCATGATATTGTTACACTTGAACTGTGATGATTAATCATGCTCCATGATCATGTTTTGTCCTATATGATGATTTTGAGAATTTATAAGGGTTGCACAATACCATAACTTTTGAGATACTATTTGCACTTTTATATGAAATTGCAGAGGGAGAAATATCGTTTATTATGTCTTGGTTAAGGTTGTTGTCCCATGAATGATATGTTGGGCCTTGTTGTGGCCACGATTGATGTGTTGGACCTTTTTGTAATCAAGAATGATGTTTTGGGCCTTGTGGATGCCAAGAATGATATGAGAAACCTTGCCCTAGTTGATATTGACATGTTGGGCATTTGTGGACATAGATGGTTACGTGCACCTTGATCCAATGTCATGATATTAGTGAATACTATTTATATCATCTAAAGTTATTAAGTCTTGATTAATATGTCAATTATATCCCTTTGAATTATTTGTAAGCATTTTATACAATTAAAATATGAGTAATTGGATTAATTAATCAAGTGTAGCACCAAGCATGTAGTATCATGCGATCGTAGAACTATCTCAGTGTCAGAATTTGTTGGATAGTGAAATAAGTAATCAGAAAGGAGCTCAGAGTCGTCTACTGTTGAGTATATATGGGTGTCGAGAGGGTTTTCCTCCATCATCCTGACTTCAAGGTGTTTGAGAACGATTGTGGTTATATCTCAATTTACATGTGATCGAGAGTGATTGTGTGTGTAACTCGGAACTGTGGTTTGTATACCCTAGTTTTAGTGTTGCGTCTTGTATATTGAGGATCGATAGGTTTTCAGTGGGATGGTCGTTGTGCCCTACTAGTATTTGTACCATTGTGCCACTATAGTTTGTCACTCATAATGACTAAGGGGAAGAGATCTTAGGATTATGGTCAACCTAGATTTTATATGAGGCTCACTGTGACTTTGCAGTCATCAGCTAGTAGTTTGAGTGGTACACCTCAAACTACCCAGGTTTTAATAACATGTGTAGGTCTACCCTATAGTATATCAGTTTATGTTTTATTAACAAATTACATGGATGCGCTTACTTATTTCAAGTATTATATATGTTTCCTACTTTGTACATGTAAGTGTATGGATTAGGTATGGTTACAAGTTTATCCCTTTTTCTACTTTTTGAGTATTCATTCATGTGAAGATAATAAGTACATGATGATTATACCCTATGTAGAGATGTTTAACTGTTAGTCAATTTACCTCTAAATAATCTTCCAATTATATGCATGTAAGCAATAAGTATGTTTGTTTTTGATATATCATATTTTTGGGAGACGGGGTCTCACCCCTATGGCTATCCACATCAATTAGGTATGCTAGAATTGTAGAGAAGATGCTTTGATCAAGATTTAAAAAGAAAAAATATGAAAAAGTCAGTCTAGAACATCCTTATATTCTCACTTTCCTGAGTGTGTGGGTAGTTATGATTTATCTATTAAGTTTTCTTTGTTGATGTTTCTCTATAATCATGAGTTGTAAACTAAATCATCTACATTGTACTATTACAACTTAATAATGGTAAAAAAAATCTTGCAATCCCTTTGGTGAAATAAATAAAGATTTAGTTGATTCTCTTATATGTCACCTATGGAATGTTTCATATGTTTATTATCATGTAAGATATATAATTAGGATACAGAGAAAGCATTAAACAAATGATAATCAATCCATATGTTCATACAAACAAAAATTAACAATGTAAAAATAGAATACAAGCACCAGGACTAATTCCCATGTTCCATCAAAGGATTTAATCTCTAATGATGTACATAACACAAAAGAGAGTGATAAGAAGAATCTCATGGAGAAATAATCATCGTGGAGGAGAAGCTCAGTGGTTTCGTCACAACTCTTGAAATATAGATGTAATCTCTAATCTGGATCCTCTAGCTAACCGTGTCTCTACGTCAAACTGGAGGATTTTTTCTATGGGCTTGGTTATGGATAGGACTGAGAATGGGAAATAATAGGCATGAATTCTTGTCATGGATATGACTCAAGTATTTTTTTATTCACCCACAAAATAATAACTCCATCTAAATTAATCCAATGGTTATCAAATGTAGATTTTCATCACATGAATTATGATCAAAGTTTGGACTGGTCGGCCAATATGAAATGGCCCATAAATATATTCATTTGCATATATAATTGAATTATCCTTCCATACAACTTTAGTCACTCAATTTTGACACCCGATGTGTTATTTAGAACCATTTTTGTGTAGGGGTATATTTTCTAATCAAGTGACTCCTACTTTGTGATTGGGAAATCCACTAACTAATAAAAGGGTTTCCGTAGTATAGAAATATCAGGTGATGAAAAAGAGTGATCGAGAGATCACGTGTGTAAAATGTCATGTTATTACTGTAAATTTGCAGGCCAATCAGATTCACTGATCAGTCGATCAACAATTCAACTTTTTCTACCTATAGGCAGATCGCCCAACCAAGAAAGTAATTCAATGATTGTATCTTATATATACTTTTTTTAAAAATAATTTAATTGTGCATCCAATACCTTTTATATCATCCAATTAAGGCTTAGTATGTGAAAGTTATGCTTAATCGAGTGGCCATATATACTTTAGTGAACCTCACTCCAATTGTCTGAGTTGGGGAGTGAGGATATGCAATATTTGATCATTATCTAGGGATCTCATGGAGGGATATTTTCTTCTCTATTCTTATTCTATAGACCTATAAGTGAAATATTAAAAACATGTCAAATTCTAGATAAATTTCATAAATACTCAAAACTTAAAAGATATGAATTCAGCAGAATGCAAACAAAATATGCAAAACTAAATCTAAAATACAACTAAAAACATGATGAATAGACATTCATCAATTCTATTTTATGTATCATGTGAAATGTTTCATATGTCTAGTGATACACTTGCATATATCATTTGTAAGGACTTCTATGACAGTTTCTCATAATCAAATCTCTACTTGTGTCATTTTATTTGGAATTTTTTGACTTAGTTTGATGGTTATTTTTTTAGTTGGGTGTTTTTCTAAGGATTTTTCCTAATGATGGATTAGGGTTTTATCAGAGGGGTCACTCCTCACAAAGAGTTTCTTTATTTTTATCTTACTACCTAAACTTGGTATATAAACCCCATCATGCTACTACATTACAAACATAAACTTATAGCACAACATGACTCAGCAGTCTTCAAAAAATCCTAGATTCACTTGTTCCATAAGTTCATCCTTGGAACCATGGTTATAGGGTTTCCTAATTATCATGATATATACAGTACTAAAAAGACCATATTTTCCTCCAATTACTGATCCACTAAACCAGAAAGGATTAGATAAAATAATTACAATTCATGGATCTAAAGGATGCAAATACTTATTGTGTACTCGCTATCCCTTTTCAATATAATAGAACTAACTAATGAAATATACCAAACCATGGCTCATAAACTTGGTTTAAGGATGCATTTACTCAATACTTAATCATTATATGAATTATATGCACGAATATATACACATGAAACTGATCTAATATGATACACAACATGGTGCACATACGTATGTTGGTCAACGTCTGGTGATGTGAGCCACCTTAAACATGAGTTTTTATTTCCTCACTACATTATGTCGACCACAAAAAATACCGAGTCCCACCACATAGTTCAATATCTAAAAGCCAGGGTAGAGTCTTACATACAATTTCCTTCATTTACTTAGGCTTTAGGATTTTCATTCACATAAGTATTATGTTCATGAAGCATGATGTAGACGCATGTTTAGCAATGTCAATAGTAACAAAGATCAAGAAGGAGGGTAAGATTCAAAATGCATCTTATTACCACTGACCCAAGTCAATGGAATTGAGAATTTAATACCTAAAACACAATAAAGAGGAGAATTTGGTGGCACCAACTTTAGTCAGTAGAACTAACATCTAACTGATGGCCTTGATCAAGACAAGGAACATGTAACGATCCACGTCCAAGTAGTGCCCTAATTTTACCTACATAAACCAAAGGAGGGTAGCCATATGGAGGCATCTTGCATGTGGGAAAGACATCTCATTTGAAGGCATCTCATCTGGAGGTTATCCCACTGGCCTTTCCTTGCAAGGACCATAGTCCAAGAAGGAGGAGAAGATGAGTCCATAATAACTTTTCAGGAGTTTTGTATGACCTTCTTCTTCCTCCTCTCTTCTTCTGATTCTTAATTGGTCATGAGGGCTAAATCCCTATTCTTTAGGACCCGGTAGTAGACCGGTGTTAATTTTATATATGTTTATATCATAATTCAATATAATCTTTTCTTTAGATTTTAATAAATAAAAGCTTAACTATAACAATTATGATTGATCAACATAGGTTCAAGTGTTGCAAAAAGTTGGATATAAATTATAAAACCCATTAATTATGTATGATTGATCACCAAAGCGTAATGGACTATTAAACATTGTGAAGGTGTGCATGACAGTTGAAAAAGCTATTATTGTTGGTGTATATGCCCAAAGAGCCAATCATATGATGATTGTAATGGCATAACTTGTAAATGATTTGATTATTAATAAAGGAAATCTTCCAATTTATTCTATTTGTTCAGTTTTGAGATAATGAAATAACATAATAAATGTCTAGAGAATGATATTACTCAATGATGTATGTCTTCAAGTACATGACTTGAATCAATGAGATCATACGGACGTTAACAGTATATGCATTCTCATTATGTCCCTGGTCAATTGTTATTGTGGAAGGTAGATAGACAAAAATAACACATAATATCATAGTGTGAGTTGGTTGATGATAGAATCTCATTAGTCATGATATGGTGATATCAAACCAAGCACATAGATACATGTTAGAGAATAGTGTATCGGACTGACCCACCATAAGAATGATACATGGAAACCTTAACTAGGTAAGTCAAAATCACATATTATAGTGATGGTGGTATTTGCAGTTCTTAGTCCTAAAAATCACTGCACTCATCACATGTCGTTTTGTGCACTTTGACATCATCAAACGCAATCATGAAACATGGATTGTCATAAAGGTGATGACTGGGTGACTGTCACACATGGGGACTGACTGTGAGTGATAGAGATGGGATTTATCCCTCATATAGGAGTATAATTTATTAGGCCTCTTGATTACCAAGACTAAGAATATCATGGCCATGCACATGTGAAGTCAATATGTGATATTGATCTTACATATATCTCAGACAATATACTTTGGTTCAAGGAACAAGATAGAATAATAATGAGGATGATTGCTCTGTGTCTCTACTTCAATATGGATATCAGTGACAAAGGAACTATACAAACACTATAACACCATACATAGATTGTAGGTTGAAGTTGTTCTCCAAATTTCCAGTTACTTGGGTAGCAATAATGTGTGACTAGGAACTGCTCATTGCTTATGATGTCATAAATTGCTATGGACATTCACTGCCAATGTAATATGGGACCTATAGGGTCACACACATAGGAACTCATCTAGAAGAGGAGTTTAATCATGAATGATAATTGGATTTATTATTGAAGTGTTTAGTACTCAATTCACACAACAAATCAGCTGACTAGACTGCCAGACAATCGGCTAAAGTGTTGAGACAGTCATTTTGGAGTTACATGTTGATTAGAATTGAATTGGTTGTGTTGTGCCTAAACTAAAGAGTGAGACGACCCTTTTGTATAAGCGATGTGATTGTATCGTGGTCGTGAGAAGATCGACTCACAAAAGCAAGACGACTGTCTAGTGGTCGTGAGACAATTGGCTCATAAGATCAAGACGACTAGTTTGTGGAAAATTTTGATTACATCTAGGATTAGTGTTGACGTCATGTTTAGCTTTAATTGTATTCAAATTGCCAATTCATATGTAATTGGGAAACATGGTGAAATGATTATTTCGCTTAACAAATGACCATCTCACATGTGAAACAGCCATCTCAGTTGCAAGACAACCTTTTTGTGTTTCACATATTGCAAAAATTCATGATCTTCCGGTCCCTTCCACTCTCGCATAGACTGGGAACCTTGAACCAAACCCCTCCTATAAATAGAGGGGTATCGGGGGCTTCCTAGTATACAACAAAGAAAATTGATAATCAGTTTCTTTGACAATTGTTGTCCTCTCTGGTTGTGGTAACTAAGAGATCCCAAGCAAGTCCTACCTGACTAGGGAGGGATAGCAAGCAAGAGAACAACTGAGGATCATTGTTGTAGGAGAGCAGGTTGGTGACTAGTACACCAATGAGAGGGACAATTCTTTCCTGTCCGTTCTAGCAGGAAAAAAAGAGTTCTAGGTCGTCCGTGTGGACTTCTCTAGAGGTGAGGTATCCTTTTCCTGTCACTAAGGAGGATGGATTCATCCAGTAGTCCGTGACAAAAGGAGTTGCTGCAAACAACAACTTTCGAGTTTGTTGTCCATGGAGGAGCAGTCATACGAGTCCTAGTACAACCAGTAGCTGCACAGACATCGTCCAAGAGTGCACATCTACATTGACAAGGATGGACTTACTCTAGGACCATGTATATCATCGTTAAAATCGTACTTCTCATTGCATAGTTATTGACACTATCTGTTGGTTAATGTGGAAATATGTCAGTACATTTTTTATTTCCGCTGCCTATTTGATGTATTTTCCTACAATGTTATTAGAGACATGTCAATTAATTATTTTTTGGGATAATCGAAATAATCAGATTTTTGGTTTTATCATGTTTATATATTGCATACGATGCAAATATCTAAATTGGTTGATGTTCACGTCCGACTAATCACCAAATAAGAACCCAAATGAATATATATATATATATATATATATATATATATATTATATATATATATATATGCAAATTACAAGCTTCATCCTAAAAGTGAGTTTTGATGGTGCATCTATAGCGTGGTTATGTCCTATACCCTTTATTTGTGTATGGTGGATGTTTGTTTGATATCTTGGTCTATGAACTGAGCCTCTCTCTTATCTTCCCAATGTAAAAGAATTATTCTCTTCTACATTTGCTCCCCTCGAATGTAACTCAAGGTTTCTCTATAATCATGTAATAGTATGATAGTTTACTTTCTTGTTGCAATGAAGAAGAAGATGCTCTGCACCAAGCCAGTCAACTATCTCAAAGGCAAACTGACCATCTAGCAGGTGAACTGACCAATTGGAGGACCAATAATGACCAAGGAGGACGAGCCAACCTGATGGACTGGTGGACCTGACCGATCAACTGGAGGATCCAAAAGATGGTGGAACCGATGGTTAGACAATCAATGTGAAGACAAACTGATCGGATAAGAGGCGAGATGACCAGTTCAAGGTTGAACCGATCGAACTGGATTAGCACAAATCTTCCTCAACGACAACTTTTTGCATGTGATGTAGACCCTAGGTCGTGGCAATTCCTTGTGGATCCAAGGAATTACATTAGAATGGCCATAATCATCGCTTTTTGTTTATTGTATGTTTTCATTGTGGGTTATATCATGTATATGATATTTAATATATATATATATATATATATATATATATATATATATATATATATATATATATATATATATATATATACATGCACATATATATGTGTGTGTATGTGTGGTTATTAGTTAATGTATATGTATTATACAAAATCCCTTAATATAATATTAAGTTTGAGATGCCTTCCATAAGAAGCACACTTAAAAACCTCGACCGAGCAAGCGTAGTTTATGCCAAAGTGTGGTGTGTCGTCTATCTCATGGAAGTGTGATGGTAGGTATGTAGATCTACCAAAGAAGGGTACATATCCTATCATTTTGGATTTTCGGTAAGACTTAACCGGTGATAACTTAGTGAGATTAGGCACCAGAGGCATAAAGATGATTATGGCAAAGAGTTGTGCATATCATCTATCCAAGAGTTTCATTCAGATGCAACTGGAAAGTATGGCCTACCTAAATAATCAAGTCATGGGTGATCAACCAAAGCTGAGTCATGACTTTATGAAATATGCATCTTGGCCCACTAGAAGATTGTATGCTGCAATCTTATGAATTTGTAGTAAGAGCTATCAATTTGAACAAAATAGTGGAAGTGATAGTTAATTAAAGACCTAATTAATATTCACTTTTCAAATCAAATCAAATCAAATCAAATAAAAATGGTTTTTGACAAATGCAAATTTTCTCTTGTAGAATTAAATGGAAAACACCCAATCATCGTAATCGTACAAATTAAACAAGATTTATTTCCATAATTGGTTCACGACCTTGAGAAGTGTTCTACATGATCCTGAAATGCCAGTTCCAGTATCCACTCCATATTCACCTAAGACTAACATGGTTGCTTCTTTGAAGCATACCAATGATGTTGTAGACATCAATAATCTTATGTTGGGTTGTATGAACTATGAGTTGCATAAATAGCATGATAAGCATGTAAGGTATAATGTCTCTAAGGCTCTATTTGAGTGCAAAATGAAAGGGGGAGATCCAATAGAACCTCATATACTCAATATGATTGGGAATATGAAGCATCTTAAAATACTGGGATTTCCTTTAGGCCAAGAGTTGGCCACATATATGATTTTGCAATCATTGCCTAAATCATGTAGCTAGTTTATTGAGTGTTATCACTTGAGTAACATGGCTAGACCGTTGTCATAGTTGCTTGACATTTTGATAAGTGTCGAAACACAAATGAAGATGGACAAATCCATGATGATGATCAACTGAGTTGAGTCCAAGGATAAAGGAAAAGCCAAGAAGTGTTTTGTGGCTAAGCTAAAGTCCAAGTTTTCTGCACTCAAAATAAGAAGAAGGATGAGGAAACTTAGGAAAGTGAATCAAGGGATTGAGATCTCTAATTTTGGTATATACGCTATTGAGGTTAACTTTACTACTTCCTCATCATTGGTACTAGATATCATATGTGAATCACACATCTTCTCAAATGTGAAGCATCTAAAAAGAAGTAGACCTTTAGAGAAAGGTGAGGTAGAATTGTGAGTTGGAAATGGTGCAAGAGTTGTGGTCAGTGGAGTTGGAACCTATGAGTTATCTCTACCAAGTTGACTAGTAATAGATTTATAGAACTGTTGTGACATACCTACCATTAATAGGAACATCATATTTGTATCTTGTTTGGACAAGAACAAATTTGAATTTCATATAAAGAATAGAAGATGTTCTATTACTAAAGATGGGATCTTTTATGGTAGTACCCCAATGTCTTATGGTATATACTTGATAGATCTAGAGAAAAGAGTATATGACGTAAATACCAAAAGACAAAAACTCAACAAATCAAACAAAACATACCTTTGGCATTGTCGTCTAGGGCACATAAATGAGAAACACATATCCAGACTCCATAAAGATGGTTATCTAGACTCTTTTGATTTTGAATCAATAGAGACGTGTGAATCTTGTTTTTTTGGGCAAGATGATTAAGACTCCTTTCACTAGAAACAATGAGAGGTCTAGTGGTCTATTAGGGCTCATACATACCGATGTGTGTAGCCCTTTTAGAACAATTAATAGAGGTAGGTATGAGTACTTCATTACCTTTACTGGTGATTTTAGTAGGTATGGATATGTTTACCTAATGAAACATAAGTCAGAATCTCTTGAAAAGTTCAGAGAGTTCATGAATGAATTACAGAACCAACTTGGTAAAAGTATTAAGGCATTTCATTCTGATCGAGGTTAAGAATACTTGAAGCAAGAGTTTGAGGACCTTTTGGGAGCCTGTGGTATTTCATCACAATGGACTCCACCTGGAACACCACAACATAATCTTGTATTTGAAAGAAAGAATTGCACATTGCTAGATATGGTGCGATCTATGAGGAGTTTTGTTGACCTTTCAACTACCTTCTGGGGGTATGCTCTTGAATCGCCGCATTTATACTTAACCGAGTACCGTCAAATTGGTTCAAAAGACACCATATGGGATATGGATTGGGAATCGTCCCAAAATGTCTTTTATGAGGATTTGGGGGTTTGAAGCTTATGTCAAGAAAATATTTCCTAAAAAGCTTGGCCCTAGATCTGATAAATGTTATTTTGTTGGATATCCCAATGAAACAAAAGGATACAACTTGTATAACCCAACTGACAACAAAGTGTTTGTTTTCATGAGAGGTTGTATTCCTTAAAAAGCAATTCATTGCCAAAGGAAATAGTGGGATAAAAGTATAACTCGAAGAGCTTTGAGACCAACAAGAAAACATTGAACCAACTGAGGTACATGAGGAACAAGGAGACTCACAAACTGCTATGGAATCTCAAATTCCTCATGTGACACAGGAACCTTGTAGATCTAGTAGTACATGCCTACAACCTAAGAGATTTGGATATCTTATGACTCAGGAAGGTGGTGAGTTGGTCATAGATGATGAGCCAACATTCTATCTAGAAGTTATTGAGGGACTAGAGTCTAAGAAATGGCTTGAGGCCTTGAGATCTGAGATGGAATCCATGTATGCCAACAAGGTATGGACCTTGGTGGAACCACCTGAAGGGGTAAAACCCATAGGGTGCAAGTGGGTCTTCAAGAAGAAGACAGACATGGATGGTAAAGTACAAGCATGTAAAGGAAGATTAGTTGTTATGGGTTTCAGATAAGTTCAAGGTGTTGACTGTGAAGAAATCTTTTCTCTAGTGGCCATGGTTAAGTCGATCAGGATCATACTTGCTATTGAAGCTTATCATGACTATGAGATTTGTCATATGGATGTTAAAACTTCATTCCTTAATGGAAATCTTCTTGAGGATGTGTATATGACACAACTTGAGGGTTTTATCAATACAAAGGATGCAAACACGGCCTATAAGCTACAAAGGTCAATCTATGGATTGAAGCAAGCATCTCAGAGATGGAATCTTCATTTTGATGAGATAGTTAAAGAGTTTGGCTTTGTTCAAAATGAAGATGAACCTTGTGTGTACAAGAAGGTTAGTGTAACACCTGGGCCCACTGCCCATAGCTCTAGTAGAGTTTTAGGAATGACGACTGGCCCCACAAACCACCACTAGCCTTAACTGCGCACTTTGTCCTCACTGACGTGCAAGCCAGGATCAACTTCCCGACTGGTCACCCATCCTAGTACTACTCCAAGCTGAGCACGCTTATCTATGGAGTTCTTTAGTGATGGGCTCCCAGAAAAGGAGGTGCACCTTGGTGATATGGGTAGTCCAATCATTCCTTTTAAGATCATGTTATCCTAGGCCTCAAACCTGGGATGTTACAATCTCCCCCACTTAGACTCTTGACGTCCTCGTCAAGGCTCAACTATATGGCCTCATAATCTGACCCCATTTCAGTGCAGACCCACAATGGCCCATGGACACCCAGCTCCCGTCCACGGCTACCAATGCAAGGGCGGCTCCATCTCGTCTCTACAGATAGCCCTTTCCAACTTGCCTGGACCGCACGGCTCAAGCCTGGCATGCCACATGCCCATGTGGGCTCCACCTACTGGAGGAGTTATGGCTCTGATACCATTTGTAACACCTGGGCCCACTGCCCATAGCTCTAGTAGAGTTTTAGGAATGACGACTGGCCCCACAAACCACCACTAGCCTTAACTGCGCACTTTGTCCTCACTGACGTGCAAGCTAGGATCAACTTCCCGACTGGCCACCCATCCTAGTACTACTCCAAGTTGAGCACGCTTAACTATGGAGTTCTTTAGTGATGGGCTCCCAGAAAAGGAGGTACACCTTGGTGATATGGGTAGTCCAATCATTCCTTTTAAGATCATGTTATCCTAGGCCTCAAACTTGGGATGTTACAGTTAGTGGGAGCATGGTAGTATTACTCATATTGTATGTGTATAACATACTATTGATGGGTAATGACATACCTACTTTACAAAAGGTAAAGACATGGCTTGGAAATACATTCTCTATGGAAGACTTAGGAGAATCATCCTACATATTGGGGATAAATATCTACAGAGATAGATCAAGAAGGCTTCTTTTAATAAGTCAGAGCACATACATTGACAAAGTGGTGAAGAGGTTCAATATGGAGAACTCAAAGAGAGGAAACCTATCCATTCTACATGGAGTTACCATCTCTAAAGTTCAATGTCCCTGTTCTTGTGAAGAAAAGGAGTACTGCATTAGTATGATCCCATATGCGTCGGCAATTGGATCCATCATGTATGTGATGTTGTGAACCTATCTAGATGTCTCGTACACTTTGAGTATGACGAGCAGATATTAGTCAGATCCAGGTGATGCTCACTAGATAGCCATCAAGAACATCCTGAAGTACTTGAGAAGGACTAAGGATCAGTTTTTGGTCTATAGTGGAGAGGAAGAAATGGTGGTAAAAGATTAGACCAATGCAAGCTTCCAGACTGACAAAGAAGATTATAAATCATAATCAGGATTTGTGTTTTGCCTAAATAAAAGAGTTGTAAGTTGGAAGAGTTACAAGCAAGAAATAGTTGCAAATTCTACAACATAGGTTGAGTATATTGATGCATCGAATGCAGCAAAGGAAGTTGGTTGGGTCAAGAAGTTCATTTTTGAACTTGGATTCATTCCGATCATCGGCAACATAATCGATCTATATTGTGACAACAATGGAGCTATTGCACAAGCTAAGGAATGCAGATCGCATCAGCGTTCCAAACATATACAAAGGAGGTTCCATTTCATACAAGAGATCTTACAACAAGGAGATGTAAAGAGTTGTAGAGTACCAACTGAGAGAAATATTGTTGATCACTTGACTAAAGCACCTTCACAACAAAAGCATGATGCTCACGTTAGGTCACTTGGGATAAGATTCGTGGGTGATTGGATCTAAGTGCAAGTGGGAGTATGTTAGTGTATATGCCCAAAGTGCCAATTATATGATGATTGTAATGGCATAACTTGTAAATGATTTGATTATTAATAAAGGCAAGCTTCCAATTTATTTTGTTTGTTCAATTTTGAGATAATGAAATAACATAATAATTGTCTAGAGAATGATATTACTTAATAAAGTATGTCTTCAAGTACATGACTTGGAAGAATGAGATCATACAGACGTTAAGAGTATATACTTTCTCATTATGTCCATGTTCGGTTGTTATTGTGGAAGGTAGATAGACTACAATAACACATAAGGTTAGAGTGTGAGTTGATTGAGGACAAAATATCATTAGTCATGATATTGTGATATCAAACCAAGCACACAAATACATGTTCAAGAATAGTGCATCGAACTGACCCGCCATAAGAGTGATACACAGAAACCTTAACTAAGTATATCACAATCACATCTTATAGTGATGTTGGTTTTGTGGTTCTTAGACCTAAAATCACTACACTCCCACATGTCATTTGGTACGCTTTGACATCATCAAACACAATCCTAAAACATGGGTTGTCATAAAGGTGATGATTGGGTGACTGTGACAAATGGGGACTGATTGTGAGTGATAGAGATGGGATTTATCCCTCATACATGAGTATGATATCCTAAGCCTCTTGATTAGCGAGGTTGGGTATAGCATGTCCATGCACATGTGAAGTCAATATGTGATATTGAGCTTACATATATCTCACACAATATGCTCTGGTTCAAGGACCAAGATTGAATAATAATAAGGATGATTGCTCCATGCCTCTAGTTCAATCTGGATGTTAGTGACAAAGGAACTATACAAACACTATAACACCATACACAGAATGTAGGTTGAAGTTGTTCTCCAACTTTCTATTTACTTAGGTAGCAATGATGTGTGACTACGCAATGCTTATTACTTGTGATGTCATAAGTTGTTATGGACATTCATTGCTAATGTAATGTGGGGCCTATAGGGTCACATACATAGAAACTCATATAGAATAGGAGTTTAATCATGAATGATGATGGTATTGATTACTAAAGTGTTTTAAGTACTCAATTCACGTAACAAATCAGCTAACTAGACTTCTAGATGATCGGCTCAAGTGTTCAGATAGAAGTTTGGAATGTCAGGTTGATTAGAATTGAATTGGTTGTGTTCTACCTGAACTAGCGAGAAAGATGACCATTTTGCATAAGTGAGACAACCGTATCATGGTCGTGAGACGGCCGTCTCATGAGAGTGAGATGATCATCTCATGGTCATGATACGACTGGCTCACAAGAGAAATACGACCGGTTTGTGGAGAAATTGGATTACATCAAGGATAAGTGATGATGTCATGTTGAGCATTAATTGTTTTCAAATTGGCAGGTTCATATGCTATTAGGAAACATGGAAAAACGATCGTCTCACTTAGCAAAACGACCATCTCTCTTAGTGAAACGACCATGTCACTTAGCGAAATGACAGTGTCGCTTAGTAAAAAGACCGTATCGCATGTGAAATGATTGTCTCAGTTGTGAGATGACCATTTCATATTTTAAAAGTTACAAAAATTCATGATATTCCGATCCCTTACACTCCCGCACAGACTAGGAACCCTGACCTAAACCCCTCCTATAAATAGAGGGGTACTGGGGGCTTCGCAGAACACAACATAGATAATTGACAATTAGTTTCTCTGACAATTGTTGTCCTCTCTGGTTGTGGCAATCAAGAGATCCCAAGCAAGTCCTACCCAACTAGGGAGGCATGGTAAGGGATAGAAAATTTGAGGACCATTATTGTGGGAGAGCAAGTTGGTGACTAGTATACCAACAGGAGGGACAACTCCTTCCTGTTTATTCTAGCAGGATGAAATGAGTTCTTATTTATTCGTGTGGACTTCTCTAGAGGTGAGGTGGCCCTTGGCCGTTTCTAAGGAGGATGACATTAGCCAATAGTCTGTGATGAAAGGAATTGTTGTAGACGATGATGTTTGATTCTGCTATCTGCGAAGGAGCAGTCAGACGAGTCGTAGTACAAGCAGTAGCTGCACAGACACCGTCTAAGAGTGTGCATCTATATTGATGAGTATTATCACTGGACTTGCTCCAAGACCAGGTATATCATCGTTAAACCATCCTTCTCATTACATAGTTATTGGTGCAATCCGCTGGTTAATGGGAAATATGTCAGTAAAATTTTTATTTCTGCTATTTATCTGATGTCGTATTTCTCTACAATTATCATTTATCTCACTAAAGCACCGCAAAAATAGGCTTATCAGTGCAAAGTGAATATCCTAAGATAGTCCTTATTGTCTGGTCTTTTCTATTAATTCAGTTGAAGTTGATTGATAAGTAGACTAAATATTGTACTACGCTACAAAAGTAGGTTGTAAAATCTACATACACTAAATATAAAGAAGCAAACTAAATTTCTTTGATATGCTAGAATGCATGTATAGGTTGACAATGTGGTAAAACCGGTGTTCTAAAGAATCCATCCATTTGATCTTTTACCAACTTTACTTTCTTCACTCTTTGTTCTTATTCTTAGTTTTTTAATCACCAAATCATATATTTCATTTGGTTTAGTTGATCTATACACTTGGTAGTACTCTTTATCTATTCCAATTCCTTAATTTTGATATTTGGGCCTCTTTTACGTTCTTTTATTACTTCAACACGTACACTTGCACACACATTTAAGTTGTGCCACCCACTTTTACAAAGAGATGGGACTTTGGATCTAGAATACTCATTCCATCTAACATGAGCAAGTTTCTTCTTAGAGTCCTACATGTCAAACCTCTTCATCACTTAGTCAATGTGTGTAATTTGACTTAGAAAAAGAACCTTATAGAATTATCTCTATAACCATATTCCCAGAATCAAGAATACTTCATCTCAATTGTTCATGGAAACTGTATTTCTCTACCAAGTCTTAGCCAATTGTAGAGTAAGTATATCATTTCTCATCAATACTATGTCATCCGCATACAGTATGAGAAATATAATTAACACTCGCAATAACCTTCCTATAAACACAACGTTCATCTTCATTTTTCATAAAGTCAAACTCTTATACTATTTCATCAAAACAAAGATTCCATCATCTAGTTGCACTTCAATCCATAGGGTGATCTTTTCATCTTACATATTTATTGGCTTCATTTGGAGCAACTAAACCTTTGGTTCTTTCATTTAAACATCCTCTAGAAAATTCCAATGACTATTGTTTCAAAATTCATTTTCCAAATCTCATAGTCATAATAAGTTGCAATGACAAGCATGGTCGTAATGGATTTAACCATTTCAACATGTGAAAAAGTTTACCTTAAAATTATTTGAAACTTCTTACAGTCAATTCCCCTTTATAAGTATGTACATCACCCATGTCAGTCTTCTTCTTGAAGACCCATTTGTGCCCTATGAGTTTTACCACTTCAGTTGCATCCACCAAAGTCCATAATTTTTTGGCAACACGTAGTTCATTTCATATCTCATGTCTTTAAGTTTACTAGAATTTGGTCCCTCAATGGCCTCATTATAGGCTATTGACTCGTCATCATTCCTTACCAACAAGTCATTTGTTTGAGTCATCATAAATCCAAATTACTCTAGCTCCAGACATTTCCTACTATACATTTTAGGTTCTTGTGCCACTTGAGGTGTAACTATTCGACCCTAGGTGTATGGCCAAAATTTCCCCTCATTTTATGTTCATTTACTTTTTACATCATTTTCCTAATTATTGGGTTCTAGGATGTTAGAGATCTTGAAAGATAGAGTTTTAGTTAATAACCAACTTATTTGAGGCTTAAGTCTAAGTAATTGAGATAATATGATAACTAGGGGCTAATTCTACATTTCTACCATCTTAACAGGGGATTAAATTTGGTTCTCTAAAATGTTCCAATAATTAGCTTAGGGAAAGAAAAAGTCAGAAATGAAATGTGGGAGATAAGAGAATATTACTTAGTCTTCAAGTCATGATTTTATATACTTAAAGGTAATGCTCGTTCAATTTAAAAAGAAAAGAAAGTTATAAAACCACATAAATTAGTCTATAAAGTTTCCCCCACTTAATTTTAATTTGAATGCACCCTTTTCCATCTATATGTCCATCATGAGCCTAGCATTAACCATCTAATCTAGATTAGATGATGTGGGTGTTGTATCCTACCTCAGGTAGGAGACCTATGATCTATTAACTAGAACTTGCTTGACCCCAACTATTTCTATGCACCATTCTCTATCTCTCTCTCCAGTTGATCAAACATTGCATTTCCTCTCCTACACATTCCTTGTGCAAGTATGTACATCATGACCATAAATTTAAGCCCTAGTTTCCCATATTTTGAAAACTCCCACAAATATTTTTGCACCTCTTAAAATCCTCAAATCATGAAATCCCTACAACCTTAACCTGTATAAATTGAACTAGCCACAAAACTCACCCACACTCTATAGATCTTCCTTGAATGTCAATTCCTTCTGTTGTAATTAGCCTCACATCTTCCTCTTCACAGATTTTTGGTTGATCTTAATCACTTTTTGCCCTATCTTCTTTTCCCAATTTCACCTTACTTTATTCATGGCAGTAAGTGTCATGCCATAGAGGAAGCAAGAGGAGGAAGATCATCACCTTGTTTTGACTATTATGCCCCAACTTTACCCTTGTTTTTGCATTTTCTCACTAAGGATAAAAATTTATTTTCATGTGCTTTTATTTCAATAGCCTCTCTTTTTCCCTTCCATGTGTTTGTGACATTTCTTACCCTATCACGATTGCATCATTTTTAATTCTATTGTGAGGCTAAATCTATCTTTTATTTAGTTTTTGTTTTACTTAATCACTAAATATTATAAACTTGTAAAATCTATAACTTCATATAGGAACATTAGAAAAATATTAATACATAGGTTTTTGAAATAATATATTAATATAGAATGATTCCAAGGTTTAATTGAAGGTTTCCAAGAATTAATCTAAGGGTTTAATAATTTATGAATTTATGAACCCTAATTGGTGAAAATAATGTATTTAGGTATAATAATCATAATTGGGGGATAGCATTAGATTGTATCTTGATCTACGATTAGAGTTGTAGTATGTGCATCCACTGAATTATTTTTAGGCATTATTATAAGTGAAACCCTAGTTTTCCATATGAGTCATCTCTCCTGAATATGTTTATCCTTCTCTTAAATCTTGTAATATTTTGAAATCCTTTTATTTTGGGATTAAATCTCGGCAAGGTTACTGGCATTTTATGAAATCATTATTCATGGTCCTTTTAAGTAAATAAGTTATCCCATGGATGTTCTCATCCCTTTTCAAGAATGCTACTTAGACTGAGCTTGTTATCTTGAGTGATGTATTTTTCATATGTGATATGACTTGTCATAAGCTAAAGTAGATACATCATATTTTTAGTCATTTAGGTTTTAGTCCTCCTACTACACACTAACGTTTTAGTCCTCCTACAATGCACTGAGGTTTTATTACTCTTGCGTTGGTGTATTTATTTGTCATTGAGGTTTTAGTCCTCCTACCTTAGTTTGGTATATATGGGTTTTGTTCCTACATCTAATATTTAGCTAGTCTTTGTTGTAAGCAGATAAAGTGTTGTTATCATAAGGTTTTTGAAATAATTTCATAAAGGAAATAACTCACATTAGGTGACTATAACTTGTTATATTAAATGCCCCATCTACTTGACCTAATAAATCTCTTGAATGGACTTCGTATTGAACTATCTAGTTGGTTGTAACTCCTTTATTGTAATGTTATTAATTCATCTAATTTATTTTATATAATTCCCAAATATAAACACAACATATATTTTGTTTATATTGATTTGATTTTCCTTTTATTTTCTTCTTTTGGGTGTTGTCTCCGACCCACCTAGAAGTTGATCAGCCCCATGATTAGGAGTTTGGAGAGGCTGCTTAGATGTAGTTACTGAGAAGTTCTAAGATGGTCAGGTTGCCCTTACAATGGACCTATCTATTTAGATATCCTTTTCATTTTTAGTTGTCCATCAAGGACTAGATATCAAACAATGATAAAAAAACTAATAGTTTATATTAATTTTTTGTTGTTGTATCACTCTTGTTCTTCACCAAACGTATTGAGAAATTGGCATGCACCTATTTAATCTTGCAAATTTTATGTTGCAGTTTTGCAAATGGGTTTTTATATTTTTTTCTTGATAAGAAGTAAGGTCAGATCCCATGTCAGGTACCACGTCTTACATGAGTATTTGAGATTCTATAAAAACTTCTAATTATACTAGTTCCTCATCTACCTCCATAGGTTCAATGTTGTCTTGTTGACCTCAAACTTCATTGAGATATATTTTCCTCCCACAAGTTCCTTTGCAAATGAATTCCCTTGTAAGGAATATAATAGTATTAGAAACAAACACTTTTTTGTCAAGTGGAATATATAAGGAAAATACCTTAGTTTCCTTCGGGTATCCAAAAAAATAACATTATCTAATTTGGGTTCAATCTTTTTAGAAAAAAATTTCCACACATAGGCTTTAGATCCCCAAATCATCATGTAACACACATTGGGATGCTTCCACACTAGATCTCATAAGGTGTTTTTGAACTAATTTAGAAGATACACATTTAAGTGTATATGTTGTAGTTTCAAAAGCATATCCCATAAGGAGGTTAGAAGATTATCTAAACTGATTATGGATCATACCACGTCCAACATGGTGCATTTTCTTCTTTATCATTCATCACTGTGTCATGGTGTTGTAGGTCAAAACAATTGTGATACAATACCATTATGTCTTAGATGGGTCTCAAACTCTTGGGTTAGATATTCTTCACTACTATTATATCATAGTGCCTTAATATTCTTACCAAGTTTGTTTTCTACTTCATACTTGAATTCTTTCAAATTTTCAACGGATTGTGATTTGTGTTTCACATGATGCACATAACTATATGTAATGAAATCATCACTAAATGTGATGAAGCACTAGTACCCATATGTAGCACTTCGTCAAAAAGGTTCACACACACCAATATGTATGAATCCTAAAAGGTCAATTTCTCTGTCATTAGTATTGGTTAAAGGTGTTTTTGTCATCTTTCCTAATAAACAACATATTCATGTATCTATTGATTCAAAATCAATGAGTCTAGAATGGATGACCATCTTTGTGGAGTTTAGTAATGTTTTCTTCCCATTTATATTCCTCAGACGACAGTGTCAAATATAAGTTTTTTGAGTCATTAAGTTTTAACTTATTGATATTTATGTTATATACACTTGTCCAAAGATCCTATAAATAAAAACTATAAGACATTTCAGTTCTTTTCATAAATATCTTGTCTCCTTACAACAGAATTATATCATTATTTTCCAGAAATTCAAAATAGTTCTTGTCCAAACAAGATACATTAACAATGTTATATATGTCATGTACATAATACCACTTCTCTATCAATATTGCAAGAACATTGGATAGAGATAAACTATATGTTCCTAATACTATGGAAACAACCCTTGATAGCAACATGTAGATCCATCTCTACCTTCTGTAAGAGTTTACTTCATTTAAGATCATGTATATTTAAACATATGTGAGATCCATATTCAGTACCCAATATCCATGATAAAGAAGTAGATAATATTATTTCTATAATATAAATACCTAAAGTGAATATCATTATCTGTGGCTTCTTCTTCTTTAATTCCTCAAGGTAGAGAGGGTAATATTTTTTCCAATGACCCTCTTGGTGAAAATTGTGACAATTGTCTTCCTTTCCTACTATTCATTTAGCTTGAAGTGTAGAAGATTTAGGATTTTGGCCAGCATTAGACGTTTTCTTAGATTTTCCTTTTCCCTTGGACTTGCCCTTTCCTTTATTGACATCAACATATACTTAGTCATCTCTTTGTCTTCTTGAGTATTATTGTGTTAATATGTCTAAAAACTTTGAAGGTGTTTAAACAAAGTTGTTCATGTTATAGTTCATGACAAACATACTACAACATTATGGCAACGATTGCAAGATAATATTTTTGGCAAACTCTTGGTCTAAGGGGACTTCAATTCTTTCTAGATTTCTACATACCCAATCAAATTGAGGAGATGGGAACTAACTAGACCACCTTTAGTTATGTTGTACTTAAACAAGACCTTTGATACATCATATTGATCTTTTATCGCATAATACTTGAACATATATTTCATATGTGTGGCCATATATAGATCACCCATGTTCTTATCTTACTTCTAAAGTTCATTATTCATGGAGCATAACATGGGGCACTTGATATCTATGACAACATCAACATGCTTACAATAAGCCTCCCTTCATGTCTTATGTGCAGTAGGAGATGGTTCTTCTGGTAATGGAGTTTCTAGGGCGTAGATCTTGAGCCCATGACTGAGAACAATAATCAACGTCATATACTAGTTGAGTAACGTATTCCCCTTCACCTACTCTTTCTCAAGGGCAAATCACAATCAAAAGTGGTTATTTATGTTTGTCATTCAATCTACAAGAAAGTATTTGCACAAGTCAAAAGTTTGATTTGAAAATTAATTTTACCAATATTAATTGAACCTTTAAATAATAGCACTCCTAATATTTAGTAAAATTAATAACCCTCACTGTTAGTTTGCATCTTCTTAGAGGGCCAAGATCAATATCTCACAGGTCGTGATTCAGTTTTGGTTGATTACCCACAACCTAACTATTAGGTAGGTATTAGTTCCCAATGGCATATAATGTCTCTCTTCAATATATGGTTGAACAACTCCTTGTCAATATTGCATAGTATGAATGATTAGCCATCTTTATGCATCTACTTGCTTAATCCTATTAATACCACCTCGTCAAATCCAACCAAAAGGCTAACATAATAAGCTATGAACCCCCTAATAGACAAAAACTTGACGTTCAAACCCTGGGAACCCTATATCATGGTTTGGATGCCTTTGGGTTTAGTCAGATGAAACTCACAAAGATTGTGTAAGTTATAACCTATAGGACCTTAAGAGTATGATAGTAAGAATAGTTCTTAGATGATTAGTATCAATTGATAAATATTTAAATTTAGACATTTCACTACTAAATTTCAACTCAGTTGATGTAGAGAATTGTTACACCTAAGTTGATAAGAAAACTAATAAATTGTAGAATATAATTTGTATACAATATATTAATAATGACATATTATGATATCTATATTAATACATATTTAATCGTATTAATGTCTCAATACGTAATCCAACTAACAAGTTTAACAATGAGAGGTCAAAATTTTCCACACCTATGGGCATGACGCAACATATACTAATAGACATAAAAGGGGAACAATGTATAAATGACTGAAAAAGATAGAGCTGAATAGATAATGAGAATAGTTGTAAATTGGGATAAAGGAAAGTGTGTCGTGAGAATATATTTATAAAAAAAATAACTTTCCTAAATATATACAATATTTTGATTCAGATAAATGCATAAAATTATTCAAAAGCCACGATGCACAATAATCTATCTAATTCCAGTAATTGGCTTTATAGAGTATAAAATAATATGGAATGTTTCAATGTCTACAAAAATGATGGATAACACACTAGTGGACTTAAAAATTAATATATATAAATTTTTGGATAATTAGTTTTCTCTTGATTGAATAATAATATCACTAGATGATTTTCAAAGGAATACATAATCAAATAATAGATATGGCTGCATATAAGATTTAAAGAAAATAAGTCATGTGAAGGATATCCTAAAAATAAATCTAATTCTTGTTTGTTATATATGCCCAGAGAGCCAATCATGTGATGATTTTAATGGCATATCATGTAAAAATGATTTGGTTATTAATAAAAGGAAAGCTTCCAATTTATTCTGTTTAATTCAATTATGAGATAATGATGTAACATTATAAATGTCTAGAGAATTATATTACTCAATGACGTATGTATTCAAGTATTAGCCTTGTTTAAACGAGATCATAAGGATATTAAGAGAACATATAGATATTCTCATTATGTCCCTAATCAGTTATTATTTTGGAAGGTTGATGGACAACAATAATACATAAGATTAGAGTGTAGGTTGGTTGATGAAACAATCTTGTGAGTCATGTTCAAACCAAGCACATAGATACATGTTAGAGAACAGTGTATCAGACAGACCACCATGAGACTGCATGGAAGTCATAGTCATCTCTCACAGTGATGGTGGTGGTTGTGGCTCTTAGACTTGAAATCACTGCACTCAACACATGTCATTGGGTACACTTTGACATCATCAAACGCAGTCATGAAACATGGGTTGTTATAATGGTGATGATTGGGTGGCTTTGACATGTGGCGATTGACTGTGAGTGATAGACATGGGATTTGTCCCTCCTACTGGAGTGTAATGTCTTAGGCCTCTTGATAAGCGAGACTGAGAAAATCATGGCCATGCGCATGTGAGTCAATATGTGATATTGAACTTACATATATCTTAAACAATCTGCTCTCGGTTCAAGAAACAAGATTGAATAATAATGAGGGTGACTACTTCATGTCTTTAGTTCAATCTAGACATCAGTGACAAAGGAACTATACAAACACTGCAACACCATACACAAATTGTAGGTTGAAGTTGTTCCCCAACTTTTCCATTTACTTGGGTAGAAATGATGTGTGACTACACACCACTCTTTGCTTGTGATGTCATAATTTGTTATGGACATTCACTACCAACGTAATATGGGACCTATAGGGTCACACACATTGGAACTCATCTAGAAGAGGAGTTTGATCTTGAATGATAATTGAATTATGTACTAAAGTGCTTAGGTACTCAATTCACACAACTAATCAACGGATTGGTTGAATGCACTACCAAATGACCATCTCATTGGGTGAGACAGCCATTTGGGCAGCCAGACGGGCATCTCAAGAGTTGAGATGGCCGTTAGGGTTGTCAGGCAGATCAGAAATTGAATTGGCTTAGTTCTACCCTATGAACCGACCGGTTCAAGTTGTTGAACTGATTGACTCGACTCAAACTCATCAGACAGCCGTCTGGGTGAGTGAGATGGGTGTCTTGCTTGTGTGAGATGGCCAGGTTGGGATGAACAAAAGTTCTGGAGTTTTCTCAAACTCATTTCAATTGCACATACTTGGGGTTCAAGTAATTTAATGCATAACATTAATTAGGAAATGATTTGACAATTCATATCTGGCTGGGAAACCATGAAATGACTGTCTCACTTCGCGAGACAACCGTCTTGCGTCCTAGATGACCATTTTGCTTAGCAAAATGACCATCTCACATGTGAGATGACCATCTCACTTGGAAAGATGATTGTTTCATTGCACGTAGGTTGTGAAACTTTCAGAAAAGTTGCAGAAATTCAAGATCTAATTGTCCTTTCCACTCCTGCTTTAGTCCCGCATTGGTTGGGGACTCAAAATCCTGACCCTAACCCCTCCTAAATATAGAGGGGTATTGGGTTCTTCCCAGAGTACAACACAGACAACTGAGAATCAGTTCCTCTGACAACTATTGTCCTCTCTGGTTGTGGTAACCACGAGAGCCCAGGCAAGTCCTACCCGAGAAGGGAGGGATAGCCACGGGAGAGCACAACTGATAGTTGTTGTGGGAGAGCAAGTCGGTGACTAGTACACTGATGGAGAGGGACAACTCCTTCCTGTATGGTCCAGCAGGATGACAGGAGTTCTAGGCAGTCTGTGTGGACTATCATAGAGGCGGGAAGTCATTATTTGCCGCTTGGAGGACAATGTCAACCAACAGTCTATGACAAGAGGAGCTGTTGAAGAAGACGACGTTTGTGGTTGCAGTTTGTGGTGCAAACTGGGAGGTGCAGCAGTCAGACGAGTCCCAGTGCAACTAGGATTCAGAGTTGCACATCTACAATGATGAGGATTGTCGCTAGACTTGCTCCAGGACCAGGTATATCCCATGAACCATCCTTCATGCATTATAGTTATTGACGCAATCTACTATTTATGGGGTATATGGAAATAAAATTTTAAATTATGTTGCCTGCTATGTACCATATTTCCCTACAGTGGTATTATAACCAACATCAATTTACTATATTACAGGATAATCGATATGATCAGATTTTGGTTTGTCGTTCTATCATTACATGCGATGCAAATAATAACTTGTCAAATACAAACACCACGATAATCCCAAAACAATATATATATATATATATATATATATGTGTGTGTGTGTGTGTGTGTGTGTGTGTGCAATTTACATGTGTCTCCCTAAAATGGTTTTGGTTGTGGATGTGTAGCATGGTTGTGGCCAATAAACCCTATACGTGCATGGTTGTATGTGGTTGGTTTATCCATTTATCTCAGTTTATGCACTGAGCCTCTATCTTATCTTCCCATATAAAGTTAATTCTTTCCTACCCTTTCTCCCCTCAAATGTAACTTGAGGTTTTCCTATAATCATGTAAAAGTAAGATAGTTTACTTTCCTGTTATGATGAAGATGAAGGACCTTGGAGTACATGGTGGATAAGCCAGAACAATTTCCTGGTGGACTCGACCGATCAGCTAGAGGAATCAGTCGATGGTACATAGAAGGACTAGACGACCGATGGGATGACCTAACAACCGGCTAGGAGGCAAGTCGATTGGTTCAAGGATTGAACCGATCAACCTAGATTGGCAAGAACAAATCTTCATCAACAATAAGTTTTTGCATATGATATATACCTAGATGACGTAATCCCTTATGGTTCCAAGGGACTACATTAGGACTGGCCATAACCATCACTTTCATTTATTGCATGTTTTAAATGTGGGATATAGCATGTATATGATACAAACTATATATGTGGTGATTGTATAAAGTATATACATATACTTATAAAACCTCCTCAATTAAAATATCAAGTCTTGGATGCTTACCAAAAGTGGCACACATGAAAAGCTTGATCGACTAAGCGTAGGTTCCGCCTTCATGGGGTGCGCCGTCTATCTCGTGGAAGTGTGATGGTAATGATGTAGGTTCTGCCTCCACGGGCTGCATTATTATTGTGTCAGCTTTTGGGTTAGGCTTGATTGGTGATTCTCAGAGCGTCTGAGCCCAAAGGCATGCATAAGATTATGGCAAGGGGTTGTGCATATCATCTATCCAGAATTGCATATGATGCAATTGGCATGAGTTGGCTACCTTGATGGTTGAGTGTGTTTACGGTGTTGATCATGCCACAGTTGAATCATCATGGATCTGGCCCACTAGAATATTGTACGCTGCAATATTTTGAATTGATATTGAGGGCTATCAATTTGAATAAAATAGTGGGAGCGATAATAATTAAAGACCTAATTATATTGTCAAAATTTTCAAATCAAATCAAATCAAACGGGTTTTTGACAAATGCAGATTTTATCTCTTGTAGAATCAAATGGCAAACAAATCATCACATTCAGACAACTTAAACGAGATTTATTTCCATAACTGGTTCAGGACCTTGAGAAGTGTTATGCATGATCTTGAAATACCAGAGCCAGTATCCACTCCAAATTCTCTTAAGACTGACATGGATGCTTATTTGAAGCATGCCAATGATGTTGCAAACACCAAGAACCTTATATTGGGTTGTATGAACTATGAGTTGCATAAACAGCATGATAAGCATGAAAGGTATAATGTCTCTAAGGAGCTATTTGAGTGCAAACTGATAGAGGGAGATCCAGTAGAGCCTCATGTGCTTAATATGATTAGGAATATGGAGCGTCTTGAGAAACTGGGATTTCCTTTGGGTCAAGAGTTGGTCACGGATATGATTTTGCAATCATTGCCTAAATCATATAGCTGGTTCATTAAGTGTTATCACTTATGCAACATGGCTGGACCGCTAACAGAGTTGCTTGACATCTTGATAAATGTTGAAGAAAAAATTAATATGGGCAAATCCATGATGGTGATCAGCGGAGTTGAGTCCAAGGACAAAGACAGAGCCAAAAAAACATTTTGTGGCTAATCTAAGGTTCAAATATTCAGCACTCAAAGTAAGGAGAAGGATAAGGGAGCCCAGAAAGATGAAGAAAGGGATAGAGATCTCTACTTTTGGGGTATACGTTATTGAGATTAAATTCACTACTTCTTCATCATGGGTACTTGATACCGGATGTGGATCACACATTTGCTCAAATGTGAAGGATCTGAAAAGAAGTAGACCTTTAGAGAAAGGTGAATTTGAACTACGTGTTGCTAATGGCTCAAGAGTTGCGGCCAGCATAGTTGGAACCTATGAGTTAACTCTACCAAGTGGGCCATTAATAGAGTTAGAGAACTTCTATTACATACCTGTCATTAATAGGAACGATGTATATGTATCTTATTTGGACAAGAAAGGATTTGAATTTCTTATAAAGAATGGAAGATGTTCTATTATTAAAGTTGGGATCTTTTATGACTGTGTCCCAATGTCTTATGGTCTATACTTGATATATCTAGAGACATGTGTATATAACGTGAATACCAAAAGGCAAATAATCAATGACACAAACAAAACATACCTTTGGCATTGTTGTCTAGGGCACATAAATGAGAATCACATATCTAGACTCCATAAAGATGGTTATCTGGACTCTTTTGATTTTGAATCATTAGAGACATGTGAATCTTGTTTGTTGGGCAAGATGGCTAAGACCCCTTTCACTAGTAACAAAGAGAGGGTTAGTGATCTATTAGGACTCATACATACTGATGTATATGGACCTTTTAGAACAGATGCTAAAGATTGGTTCAAGTACTTCATTACCTTCACTGATGACTTCAGTAGGTATGGCAATGTTTATTTAATGAAACATTAGTCAGTAGCTCTTGAAAAGTTCAAGCAGTTTATGAATGAAGTACAGAACCAACTTGGTAAAATTATTAAGGCACTTCATTCTTACCAAGGTGGAAAATACTTAAACCATGAGTTTAAGGACCTTTTAGAGCCCATAGGATTGTATCCCAGTGGAATCCACCTGGAATACCTCAACATAATGGTGTATCAGAAAGAAGGAATCACACGTTATTGGATATGGTGCGGCCGACAATGAGTTTAGTCGAGCTTCCAACTACCTTATGGGGTATGCTCTACATACTGTCACGCTTACACTAAATCGAGTACCACCTAAATCAGTTCAATAGACACCATATGAGATATGGAATGGGAAGCGTCCCAATATGTCTTTTATGAGGATCTAGGGTTGAGAAGCTTATGTCAAGAAAATGTTTCCTGAAAAGCTTGGCCCAAGATCCAATAAACTTTATTTTGTTGGATATCCTAAAGAAACAATAGGATATTACTTTTATTCCCAATCTGAGAACAAAGTGTTTGTTGCCAAGGATGCTACATTCCTTGAGATGGACTTCATTTCTAAAGGAATCAGTGGGAGAAAAGTGGAACTCAAAGAGGCTCAATACCAACAAGGAAACATTGAACCAATAGATGAATTGGAGGAACAAAGACGTTCACAAGATGTTGTGAAATCTCAAATTCCTCAAGTAACACAGGAACCTCAAAGATCTAATAGGACACGCCTTGAACCTGAGAGATATGGATATCTTGTGACTCAAGAAGGTAGTGAATTGGTCATAGATGATGAGTCAATTACCTATAAAGATGTTATTGAGGGACCATAGTCTGAGAAATGGCTTGAGGCCATGACATCTGAGATGGAATCCATGTATACCAACAAAGTATGGACTTTGGTGGATCCACCTGAAGAGGTGAAACCCATAGGGTGCAAGTGGGTCTTCAAGAAGAAGACTGACATGGATGGAAAGGTCCAAACCTACAAGGGCAGATTGGTTGCAAAGGGTTTCAGGCAAGTTCAAGGTGTTGACTATGATGAAACCTTTTCTCCAGTGGCCATTGTTAAATCCATCAGGATAATGCTTGCTATTGCATCTTATCATGACTATGAGATTTGGCAAATGGATGTCAAAACCGCATTCCTTAAGAGGAATCTTGTGGTGGATGTGTATATGACACAACATGAAGGTTTATAGATACAAAGTTTTCCAATAGAGTCTGTAAGCTACAAAGGTCAATCTATGAATTTAAGCAAGCATCTCAGACTTGATTTTGATGAGACAGTCCAAGGGTTTGGCTTTGCTCAAAATGAATATGAACCTTGTGTGTACAAGAAGGTTTGTGGGAGCATAATTGGTTGCTTGATTGGGATTTCTTTGTTCTGGATAATTCTGTCTCAAACCTGCAATCAAAGGTATGTGGTTATGCTTATGAATATCCCGACTAGTTTTCCAAGGATTTTATCGATGTTTCCCTCATGGCTTGAAATAACTGTTGGATGCTTTTATTTCATGCAACTATAGAGTGACTATGACTATCACTATGAATATACATGTATAACTGGCTTAGATCCGGGTCCACCCCTGTGGTTATGCAAAGGCTAAAAAGGATGACCTAGAGTAAGGTCTAGGCTAGCATGAGTTAGAAACTGGGCTACACATGTATAGTGCCTTGAGACTCTTAGCATGCCATGAGTTAAGGAGTGGGCTACCTACAGGTAGTGCCATGTGACTCAACCCTAGAAACTGATTCACCTGTTAGGTGGGATCATGAGGGGTATAATGGGGATAGGATATACATGGATCACGTAGTTATATTTAAAATGTAAAAGTGTTTGTTAAATGGTAATTGGCTGCAATACATTGTTATCATAGTTGCACGATTATTGTTTCCCCCACATACCAGCTTCGGGTGACCGACGTTTTGTTTGTCGGCGTTTTAGGTACAAAGCCAAAAGGACAAATAGTAAATCGTCATATTGTGAAATACATGAATTAAAATACAAGGAGGATTAGTTAGAGTAGATTTCATATGTGGATAGAAGATTAGAGATCCAAGTTTTTAAAAGGTATGTAAAATTTTATTTTCTTGTAGCTTTCACATTTAGTCTGTTAAAATTTAATAATTGTTCTTGGTTAATTACCAAACCTTTGATCCGGAAGTTATGGGTGCGGCTTTGACCTCTCGGTCTCCCTTAATTGGGGGTTACCAGAAGGTGGGGTCGTAACATTTGATAATAACCTGCTACGACCCCACCTCCCGATAACCCCCAATTAAGGGAGACCGAGAGATCGAAGCCGCACCCATAACTTCCGGATCAAAGGTTCAACAATTAACCAAGAACAATTATCAAATTTTAACAGACTAAATGGGAAAACTGTAAGAAAATAAACTTTTGGCATACCTTTTTGAAAACTTGGATCTCTAAACTTCTATCCACTTATGGATTCTATTCTAACTAATCCTCCTTTTATTTTACTTCATGTATTTCACAATATGACGATTTACTGTTTGTCCTTTTGGCTTGTACCTAAAATGCCGACAAACAAAATGTCGGTTAGCAGAAGGTGGTATGTGGGGGAAACAATAAACGTGCAACTATGATAACAATGTAGTCATTCAATTAATCATTTAACAACCAATATTATGTTTTAAATATAACTCCGTGATCCATGAGTACCCTATCCTCTGTGCTATCCCTGTAGTGGACCCGGATACTACCTTCCTTATGGTAGATCCCCATTAAACCCCTCATGGTCCCACCTATAGGTGAACCAGTTTCTAGGGTTGAGTCACATGGCACTACTCGTAAGTAGCCCACTCCTTAACTCATGGCATGCTAATGGGTCTCATGGAACTACACTTGGTAGCCCAATTTCTAACCCACGATAACCTAGACCTTACTCTAGGTTACCCTTTTTTAGCCTTTACAAGCCACAGAGGTGGACCCGGATCTAGCCAGTTATACATGTATATTCATAGTGACAGTCATAGTCACTCTATAGTTGCATGAAATAAAAGCATCCAACAGTTATTTCAAGCCATGAGGGAAACGTCGATAAAATCCTCGGAAAACTAGTCGGGATAATCATAAGAGTAACCACATACCTGATTTGATGATTTCACAAGCATTAGGCAAATCCAACCAAGAATGCAATCCAAGCAAGCAATTCAATAATCACATAATTCTTGAAAAGAATATGTACTTTATTTATTACACACTTTATCAAGAATCTACTTTATTGACTTGGATTCACTTTCTAGGGTTTTTGTATCCATTTTAGGGTTTCATTTTGCAATTAGGGTTTCCCTTCATATTTTACCATATTAAACCCTAATTTTATACCATTACTCATAAACCCTAATTATCTCATCTATTCTTCAATATTAAGGTTATCTTAACAACATATAACTCTATTTTCATATTATAGGCACATTAATCATCAATTAATTCCATTAAGCTTCTTTTACATTAAAGCTATTATTTTTATCCTTTTACTCCATGACAAGATCATTATACGCACCTATCATCAATTCAAAGTTCATTAGGTTTAATTAACATATGAACTCGTTTTACCATCATTTCCACCTTTTATTCATGAGAAAACCCTAATTACTACATATAGGGTATTTATCCAGAATTAAGGACTTTTGTAATCAAAATAATTTAGAACCATCATTTAAAAACGTATTTTCACCTTTTTCAAATCATATATGATCTTATCCTCTTTTACCCTAAATTAGGGTTTCTAAATACTTAATCATTCTCGTATGGGGTGAAAACCCTAAATCATGCAATTTCACATTTAGATCAGGTTTGAATCTAACATTATCATTCAACAGGTTATTAATACTTTAATTAACCCATTAAGCATACTAGATTCAACCTTTAATCACAAATAGGGTTTTTAGACTAACTTTAATGCACTTTTCATCAACTTATAGTACTTTTGCAATTAGGAACGGAATCGATCATTAATATCATTTTTATTGGATTCCTCTTGTTCTCCTGAGCAAAAATCATATATTACTTGCCCTAATCGGAGTTACCAATCTTTAATGATGAATTTAGCAAGCTTTTACTTACTTGGCCAATTGGGTTGCGCCACGTCGTCAAGCTCATGCAACGTTGTGGATTTGGAAATATAACCAAATTACAATGGTGCCCTTACGTAAGTGGACGTTCCTTCACACCCCGGAGGGGTACTTTCATCCAACGATGATGGGTTGTCTTCAACCTCACGTGACCTAGGCCTGGGTGCCGATCTGCAGCAAGTTGCGGCTGCCCTTCTCCACCCCTGACCTCAACGGCAACCGGGGATGCTTCCTCTGCCTCCGTCGTGCCTTGGTGCACACAGGGCGCCGTCGGTCCATGGCTGAGGTGGCTTCTCCTAAGAACACCAAGTCCACGACCTGCTGCGAGTTGCAGACCTTCGACCGTGAGCTGCGCGAAGGCACGGGCAAGGGGGTTATGGCCGATCTCCCCAAAGTCGTCGTGGGTGCGTTCTTCGCTCGTCGAGATCGGTTAACTTAGGGTTCCATATGATTTAATGAACCTTGAACCCTAATTGTGGTAATTATGATCCTTAATGATTTTAATTGGGCAAATTCATGTACAAAGCTGAGATATGATGGTTCTAATCTAATTAGAGTACAAAAGTCCTTTATTCTGGATAAATACCCTAAATGTAGTAATTAGGGTTTTCTCATGAATAAAAGGTAGAATTGATGGTAAAACGAGTTCATATGTTAATTAGACCCTAATGAATGTTGAATTGATAATAGAGGTGTATAATGATCTTGTCATGGATTAAAAGGATAAAAACAGTAGCTTTAATGTAAAAGAAGCTTAATGAAATTAATTGATGGTTAATGGTACCTTTAAATCCGAAAATAGGGTTATGTGTTATGAAGATAACCTTAATATTGAAGAATAGATGAGATAATTAGGGTTTATGAGTAATGGCATAAAATTAGGGTTTAATATGGTAAAAGATGAAGGGAAACCCTAATTGAAAAATGAAACCCAAAAATGGATATAGAAACCCTAGAAAGTGAATCCAAGTCAATAAAGTAGATTCTTGATAAAGTGTGTAATAAATAGAGTACATATTCTTTTCAGGAATTATGTGATTGTTGAATTGCTTAATGCTTGTGAAATCATCAAATCAGGTATGTGGTTACACTTATGAATAATCGCTTTAGTTTCACGGCGATTTCCGAATGATTTTATTGGTTGCTTGAAAATAACTGTTGGATGCCTTTTATTTCATGCAACTGTAAAGTGAATATGATTATTACCATGATTATATATATTACTGGCTTAGATCCGAATCCACCTCTGTGGCTTGTAAAAAGGGGTAACCTAGAGTAAGGTCTAGGTTATCGTGGGTTAGAAACTGGGCTACCAAGTGTAGTGCCATGAGACCCTTTAGCATGCCATGAGTTAAGGAGTGGGCTACTTACGGGTAGTGCCATGTGACTCAACCCTAGAAACTGGTTCACCTATAGGTGGGACCATGAGGGGTCTAATGGGGATCTACTATAAGGAAAGTAGCATCCAGGTTCACTGCAGTGACAGCATAGAGGATAGGGAATGCATGGATCGCGCAGTTATATTTAAAATATAAAATTGTTTGTTAAATGGTAATTGGCTGCAATACATTGTTATCATAGTTGCACGATTATTGTTTCCCCCACATACCAGCTTCGGCTGACCGACGTTTTGTTTGTCGGCATTTTAGGTACAAAGCCAAAAGGACAAATAGTAAATTGTCATATTGTGAAATACATGAATTAAAATACAAGGAGGATTAGTTAGAGTAGATTTTATATGTGGATAGAAGATTAGAGATCCAAGTTTTCAAAAGGTATGTAAAAGTTTATTTTCTTACAGCTTTCCAGTTTAGTTTGTTAAAATTTAATAATTGTTCTTCGTTAATTGTCGAACCTTTGATCCAGAAGTTATGGGTGCGGCTTCGACCTCTCAGTCTCCCTTAATTGGGGGTTACCGGAAGGTGGGGTCGTAACATTTAGCATCAGAGCGTAGGTTCCTCACTTAACCATTAATAATTATTAAATTTTACAAACTCCATAGAACCCAAGGGAGTTATTAGAGGATTATCCGAAAGATGGAGCTGTCTAGAAAAGGATCACGACCGGGGGCTGGCAAGATTTTCCTCCGCACCGCTAGTCAGAATACGAGGACTCCCGGATCTGTGTGCCTGCCTGGCCAAAGTCTTAGGGTATGAATCTAAATAAGATACCTTTAGGACTTTTTCATCTTATTCATCCCTTCTCATCACAAATTCTGTTAAGGACCTTAAGAATTAGGGTTTTCTCTCTTCTCCTCACCCTCTTGAGGTATGGGTCAGGTTAATAAGGTCTAAGGAATCCTCCATCAAATTAAAGGAGAGCATGTAAATAAGATGTCATGGATATAAGCTTAATAGATTAAGCGCAAACTAAAGGATAGATACATGCTTAGGTCGTATGACATAAGTTGTCATGCCCTCAGAAGAGACCTGAGGCTAGGCCTTCTTGTCAGGAGGATAAATAAGGAGAGTTAGTCTTGGAGATAGAAATCTCCATTGCAAGTAGAGACCTGGCACATCCTCTGAGGATGATGTTAACCCTAACCCTAAGTGAAGGTTAGAGAGAGAGACAACATGATGAGTTGGATGTCATGATAAACCAGGTGTTTGGATAGACATGCCTTGGATGACGTATGTGCCATGAGAGGTTGGATGACCTAGTACCTCTGGCGACCCAACACTAGGAAGGGTCATGCATGTTAGAGTGAAGGATAGCTCCTTCATTGATGAGGTTAGAGAAAAACCTATGGAAATCCCACGAGCTTATATGGGCATAATAGGCACCCAGAATGTATCAGTAGTGCAAGCAATAGGTTGAAACCCTGGTCGGGAGAGTTTGATGGATAGCTTATGTGACAAGCATAAGGGGCTATGTATAACCTTGAGCGAACATAAGTTGAACATAGGCTTCATCATGTAGGGTTATTCTTTTGAGGTTGATCCTTCATGAAGAGAGGACCTCTAATGGTGAGGTTGGTTGTAGGGTTAGATCTAGAGAGAGAGCAGGAAACCCAGCAAAAAGGTTGGAATCCTAGACTCCGAGATGCGAGGAGAAGTCGGGAGTTGAGGATGATGCGACCTAAGTGGATGATAGTGGTCACCACATGCTTAATCCCTAGATGTTGATGATGTCTTGGTTTCCATGGGAGAAACCAAACCCTAGAGAGAGAATGAGGCTTCTGGCACCTATGTACCTATAGTATAAGTGTTTACCTTCTGAGAAAGGAAGAAGAAGATCTGTATACCCTGGAGAGGTTTAGTAACAGGTTATGAGGCATTGTACCTTGTTGATTGTCCTTGAGGAGGACTCAACTTTAAAGTGTTGATCGAGGAAAAAGGATGACAGGAAGTGTATGTCATACCTGATACATGTTTGGTTTGTGGTTAAGAGGTTGAGCAGATAGCTGCACATCAAGAAAGTGAACCTATGGTTCCTAGGCCTAAGAGGGGAAGTGGTATACCTAATGCTCATGATGAGAATTAAGTTGCTATAGTTTTGAGCATGGTACTCCTCATGTATGGAGGGAAAGGGAAGCCCCTTAAGTTTAATGTATGTTCGATGAACCCCTTACAACTAAGTTGATGACATGGGAAGGTATAATCTTGACCCACTGTTGAGGATGAGAATAAGTGTGACCTAGCATGGTTTAGCAGGTGGTCCTCTTGTACCTTAATGGCTTGATAGGGTCAAGCATGCTCATAGGGATGTAAACCCTAAGGATGTTTTTGACCCTGTTGTCAAGAGTCGTAATTTCCTCCCATCCTGGGAGAGGGATCCTTTTGTAGGGTGTATACCAGTTTTGTTGGTTTAAGGAAACCCAAAGAGGTCTCATAGGATCTTGAGAAGCTAAGTGAAAAGTGCATGGTGTGAGATGAACCTGTAGACCCATAGATATCCATCTCTAAGTGTGTGTGGATGTGTCACCATGGAGGTAACCAGTAAGGGGCCTGACCAAGGTAGGCAGGTCACCATGACCCCTATGGGAGGATGAATGTCAACCCATGTATCCAAAGAGAGATGATGAAGGCTTGGGTAAGGTTCTAAGTTGGACATGTACTATAATGGAATCCTAAGTCTATCCTAGGGTCAGGTGGGATAAGACTGATGAAAGTGGAAGTTGCCTAATTCCCTAGTTGCACATGACCATAGGGTCGAGAGGTAACATCTATCATTGTTTGAGGGCCATGGGTTAGGAGATTGATCACCTTCATGAACACATGGGACCCAAAAGGCAGATGAGTAGGGCACTCTCTGGATGCATAAGGGAAGAAGGATGACCCCTAAAGTGTCGGCACCCTATAGACCTAGAGGAGATGACCAAGGGATGTGTGTAAACCTCAGTAGGTTCAAGACTAGTATTCCATGGAGGTAACTTTGATATCAAGATGATTGTGATGTAGAGACATAAGTTGCACGTTTCAACTTAGGTTTGAAGGTGTACTGGCAATGTGGGATGTACCATATCTACTCTTAGAACATGAAGAACTCTGTGTTTGGACGGCCACCAAATGCTTATTTCTTCTTGTTATGGGGGTGAGAGATAGGACAGTATGCATGCCATACACCAAGGATAAAAGATGATGTGGATTGGAACGTTGCCACGAGATATGGGGACAGAGAAGATAACATACCCTGGTAAAGTGAATGATACATGGATGGTTTGCAAACGCTAAAGAGAAATAAGGTAGTCATCTTATAAGGATGTTTTTAGCATGAGCTATGAGTTATACCAGGTTGAGTTTGAAAACCAAGGGAATAAGCTCAGAATGTTCTCGATGGAGATGGACTTAGGGCTAAGATGAGATAATAAGTGGCATACAGGAAGGTGTATGTCATCAACATTACCTAATACATAAGAAGGTGAAGTGGTAATGAATGCTCTGGTTGAGATATATCTGCCTAGTTTGGCTAGAAGAGGTTGTTAGGCTAACCCTAAGTTTGGAAAGGAGATGTGTTTGGATAACACTCAGATGTAACGAGATATGTTGAAAAAGTTAATGGTTGTTTGGTTAGCCAGTCTAGTCCTTGATGCAATGAAGGGATGGTGAGAGAACCTCAGATACACTTCTTTGGATAGGAAGGTGATGAAACCCTTATGAGAGTGGTTTAGGGTTTCCAAAGAATCGATCTTGATGAATCATGACATACAGGAAATCGTGATTTTAATATCACCATACACCATGGATAATAAGTGACAGTAGTACTTTTGATGCCTAAGATGAAGTTGCTTGTGGCATGTGGCCATGCAAGCCAGGAGGTAAAGGACGAACCCCAGTGACCCAGTGTATCGATATAGAGGACAAAAGAGTCCCTGAGAGGGAATGGGAGTTCATCACTATGGATGTTGTGATAAGTCTCCCCTAGACCAAGGAAGGTCAAGATGCAATACGGGTTATGGTAGATCGCCTTACCTAGATGACATGAGAAAGAAAGAGTTATGTCAAGAGACAGATCTGGTTGAACTACTCATGAGAGAGATGGTTCAAATACACCATGAATCGAGTTCAAAAGTCCTTGAGTATATCCTAAAGGTTCACTTCCGTAAGGGGGAAGTAGGTACATGAAGGACTCGATGTTAGTATAATTCATCACCCATAACTAATGGTTAGTATGATCTAGACTAAAGGGTCTGATGAGAGCATATGTGCTCGTTCAGGGTGATAGCTAGAGACAGTTCTTGTCCTATGAAAGATGTGAAGATAACCACCATAGCCAGTATCAGGATTTAAAGAAGCTCTGTAAGAGAGGTTGTGTCGGTCACCACTTCAGTAAGTTGATGTTGGTGAAAGGACCACGTGAAGGTTAGAAAAGGGCCACAGTGTGTGTAGATGAAGTTGCTTTGATCGTGAAATGGCTGAAAGGAGCCTAGAGACGACGAGAGTCGTGAGCAAATGCAAAGTAGACTGACATGCAGTTCACTGTGGGAGAATATGTGACATGAAGATCTGACCCCTGAAAGTTATAGCTAAGAGAGTTGAGTCCCCGATGCATGGGTTCTTTTGACATGGTTTGGTGGAGAAGGTTAAGTTTGACCTTACCCCTCAGGATAAGGTAATGTGTTATGAGTTCCATGTGTCCAATTAAGAGTACTATGTGAGGTACCCGACCATGTGCTGAGCAATGAACCTAGTGAGCCCCAAGGGAGGCTGAAATGGCCTGAGTCCACCTGTGCAGTTTATAGATGCCAGGATGAAAGAACTCAGATAAAAGAATATGTGATGATAAAGGTTCTTTAGAGATGCCATGAGTATGGTAAAGCCACATAGGGGCCAATGATGGACATGGAAAAGTCTTATCCTGAATTGTTTGTTTGCTTGATAGAATTTTGAGGACAAAATTCCTATAAGAGGGGAAGGATGTTACAACCCCAATTTTTGGGTTCATTTGCCGAGAAATGTAATTTCTCATATTAAGGATATTTGAAAAAATAATGATATAATTTGTTTTGAATACATGGATTTTGTTTACAATAGCCTTGATGTTTGTGTTGTGGGCTTTATTGGCTATTGGGTCCAAATAACAAGAAAATTCAACTTGTGAATGAATAATTGAATACTTGAGAAAAGAAAAAGGTGGAAACCTCTAGAAGGCAAATCCAAAGAGGGATTTAGTGCCTCTTGGGTTCCTTGGGTTCCAAGGAGTCGAAAGTTGCATAAAGAGTGCAATAAGAAAAGAAAAGATCAATTAAATATATCTTTATTAAGAAAGAAATTGAAAATAAAGATAAAACATTGGAAATAAGTGGAAAAAGGTATAATTGGGTTATCCTTGGTGGAATTTCGTATCCCAAGGATTCCTAATGATAAAATGAATACCAATGAGGAAAATAAAAGAGAAATAAAGAGAAATCCTCAAAAAGAGATATTTTAATGAGAAATAAACAAGATAATGTGAAATAATGCATTTAGATGCATCTAGAAGGATAATGAATATCCAGTAAAAAGGATTTCGAAATAATGAAGTTTCTTGGGATCCAAGGAGCCCCAATAAAGAGGAAAGAAAGAGAAAATACCAAAATTGCAAAATAAAAGGATAATGGGGATACATAATTAATGAATTATATGGTTTTGTTAAAAGGAAAGTATTTTCTAATAAAGGAAAGTAGGATTTCGTGGCTAATGGGTAAAAAGGCAAGAATAATGAGGATAAGAAAAAGGATTTTCATATTCCTATATACCCAAATAATATAGTTATATTAGAAGATAATGATAAGGGAAGAGGTTGCTTCTTAACTAAGGAATATAAGTTTCCTCTTGGGAAAAGAACTAGAGTCCTCGTGGAGGCACATTTTAGGGCTTCGTTGCTTGCCCTTATATAAGAGGGTAGATCCTCCAGTTCGAGTCCAGGAAGGATCCCACGTGCACCTCTCTTTCTTCTTCTTCATGTATCTTTACGTACAAACCCTAGCAGAGGGAAATAATGCGACCCTGGCACAGAGAGAAGCCCAGGAGGGGTTGCGTTGGAAGGTGGATGTGCGCCGAGGTTAGAGCATGACCTAGCCAGCGTTGGCGTGCCCTAAACAACTCATTGAAGCAGCCACACTGTTGCATTTGGCGTCTGCAAGTGCAGGTTCGTGCAGCACATCTCGGCCATCTTGGTCGCTCCTTGGGACCTCCACTGCCACAGCTGAGGGCGATGGAGGTGGGGCGTAGGTCGCCAGTGGCCCTCGGGCCTTGGGGACGGGAGGAGGTACCTCCATGGGCCGCCACAGTTAGCCGCAGCGCAGGATCGCGCAAGGAAGAAGATGACTGGGTCATTGGGCAGAAATGCCCTCCGCTGGCTACAACATTGGTCGACTTAAGGAAGGGCAATCGTGACATTTCATCATATTTCCCATCAGGCAAGCGACATCGCATGAACTGGAGGACGTGGCAACATGCCACTGGTCCAGAAAGGTAACTTGCTAAAATCGTAATTAATTCTAAGAAACTCAGATTAAAACAAGTCTTATATGAAAATTGATCAGGAGAATGCAAGGAATCCAATAAAAATATAGTTAGGAGCTAATTCCTCTTTCTATTCGAAAAGTAGTGTAAATTATCATCTTTAATGAATTAAAGATTAAGAAACCCTATTTTGAAATGAATAAAGTGTTTAATAGGGTTTAATGGATCATTAAAGTTGATAATAACCTGTTAATTGTAAAAAGGTACTTTAAGATCGAAAAGGATGCTCTTTGCACATAATTAGTTTAATTTAGAGATTATGTGCATAAATATGCTTGAAATTTGAAAAGTACATAAAGTTATCATCTTTAATTATTTAATTAATGAAAAACCCTTAGATTTGATTATAGATGGATTTAATGTTGTTGAATGGATAATTCAAGCCAATATTAACCTGTTGTTGATAAATGTGAGGATAGAATCTAAATAGATGATTTTTTTTATATAATTGGCTTAATTTAGGGTTTCGTGCATGAATATGCATTAATGAGCTTGAAACCCCTAATTTAGGTGAATATGTCTTTTAATTGTTTTAAATGTTCAAATCCATGAATAAATAGGGATATGATGATCCTAAGTCAATTTGGGTATAAAAGACTATTAAAATGGATAGTTGAGCAATTAAGGTTCATATAAGTAGAAAAGAGTATATTAGGGTTTGTTGACCTAAAAGGGATAAAGTTTGAGAAATTGATCTAAGAAACCCCAATGAATATTAATGAAACCTTAATGCAGATTAGAAACCCTAGAAAGTGAATCCAAGTCAATAAAGTAGATTCTTGATAAAGTGTGTAATAAATAGAGTACATATTCTTTTTAGGAATTATGTGATTGTTGAATTACTTACTTGGATTGCATTCTTGGTTGGATTTGCTTAATGCTTGTGAAATCATCAAATCAGGTATGTGGTTACGCTTATGAATAATCGCTTTAGTTTCACGGCAATTTCTGAATGTGTTTATCGGTTGCTTGAAATTAACTATTGGATGTCTTTTATTTCATGCAACTATATAGAGTGACTATGACTATCACTATGAACATATATATAACAGGCTAGATCTGGGTCCACCTCTGCGGCTTGTAAAGGCTAAAAAGGGGTAACCTAGAGTAAGGTCTAGGTTATCGTGGGTTAGAAATTGGGCTACCAAGTGTAGGCCATGAGACCCATTAGCATGCCATGAGTTAAGGAGTGGGCTACTTACGGGTAGTGCCATGTGACTCAACCCTAGAAACTGGTTCACCTATGGGTGGGACCATGAGGGGTTTAATGGGGATCTACTATAAGAAAAGTAGTATCCAGGCCCACTACAGGAACAGCGCAGAGGATAGGAAATGCATGGATCGCGCAGTTATATTTAAAACATAAAATTGTTTATTAAATGGTAATTGGCTGCAATACATTGTTATGAATAATTGCACGATTATTGTTTCCCCCACATACCAGCTTCGGCTGACCGACATTTTGTTTGTCGGCGTTTTAAGTACAAAGCCAAAAGGGCAAACAGCAAATCATCATATTGTGAAATACATGAATTAAAATACAAGGAGGATTAGTTAGAGTAGATTTCATATGTGGATAGAAGATTAGAGATCCAAGTTTTCAAAAGGTATGTAAAAGTTTATTTTTCTTACAGCTTTCCAGTTTAGTCTGTTAAAATTTAATAATTGTTCTTGGTTAAGTGTCGAACCTTTGATCCAGAAATTATGGGTGCGGCTTCTACTTCTCGGTCTCCCTTAATTGGGGGTTACCGGAAGGTGGGTTCGTAATAGTGACATTCCTCATATTGTATGTAGATGACATACTATTGATGGGGAATGGCATCCCAACTTTACAAAAGGTAAAGGCATGGCTAGGAAATACATTATCTATGAAAGACTTGGGAGAAGCATCCTACATCTTGGGGATAAAGATCTATAGAGATAGATCCAGAAGACTTCTCAGACTAAGTCAGATCACATACATTGACAAAGTGCTGAAGCGGTTCAGCATGGAGAACTCAAAGAGAGGAAACCTACCTGCGCGCCATGGTGTCCCCATCTCTAGAGCTCAATGTCCTAGTTCTTGTGAAGAAAGGGAACTCATGAGTGAGATTCCATATGCCTCAGCAATTGGATCAATCATGTATGTAATGTTGTGCACCCGTCTAGACGTCTCGTATACTTTGAGCATGACGAGCAGATATCAGTCAGATCCAGGTGATGCTCCCTGGATAGCTGTGAAGAACATCCTCAAGTACTTGAGAAGGACTAAGGATCAGTTCTTGATCTATGGCAGAGAGGAAGAGTTGGTTGTAAAAGGTTACACCAATGCAAGCTTCATCTATGACTAATTCACGGGAGAGCACAACTGAGAGTTTTTGTGGGAGAGCAAGTCGATAACTAGTACACTGATAGAGAGGGACAACTCCTTCCTGTCTGGTCCAGTAGGACGACAGGAGTTCTAGGCGGTCCGTGTGGACTACCATAGAGGTGGGAAGCCATTTTTTCCGCTTGGAGGACAACATCAACCAATAGTCTGTGACAAGAGGAGCTGCTGAAGAAGATGACATTTGTGGCTGCAGTCAATGGTGCTGAATAGGAGGTGCAGCAGTCAGACGAGTCTTGGTGAAACTAGGATTCAGAGTTGCACATATACAACGACGAGGATTGTCGTTGGACTTGCACCAGGACTAGGTATATCCCATAAACCATCATTCTTGCATTATAGTTATTGACACGATCTACTATTTATGGGGAATATGGTAATACAATTTTAAATTCGGATGCCTTCTCTGTACCATATTTCCCTACCATTCCAAGATCTCTGTCATATATATTTATTTGGTGAATAAATATGGAGATAACATCTTTTAAACCTATTACATAATAGATAATCTTAAAATAAAAAAATTTGAGTAATATGTAGATGATAATTGAATGTAGGCGACAAAGAAAGTGTTTGATGGCTAGATAAAGACAAAGCAAATGAAATCCTAAATTATAAGATAAAATCATTTTTTAGAATAATATATATGATAATACTAGGTTTATACAATAAAATATTAAATAATTGTATGTTTGATCTTAAAATTAGAAACCACTGAAATAGTTGGAATCTACATGCTTTAGTTGGTCTAGTTACCAATTTCTATTATGATTGGACACCCCTAGAACATTCAACTATTTTAGGAAAGATATAAACTAAATAGTAAGTATTAAATGACAAAGTAATATAGTCAAATTGGTTTCCATATTCATTTGAGTGTCACACTATTTTTTCTAGTTGTCTTATTACATAGTCTTGTTAGAAAAGTTGATTTTTGGATCAAACACCACTCATCTTGCCTTCTTCGTCTAACTAAAGGATTTTTTGTAGGAAACAAAACTTGTTATGTTTTCTTACCTCTATCTCTAACTCCTCTACTCCCTGTGCCTCAATTCTTCATCCCTCACTTTATTGATTGCTTTGCAAGTTGTTTGATCCTTAACTCAACTCCAACATTGCTATAATTAAGAAATTCCTAAAACTCTGCAAACTATGATCTTCACCCCATGAACACTAGAACCCATCTATAGTGATGAACATATAAATACATCATCCTCATGAGTGTAACACCCCCTTTAAGCATACATGTATCAACAGAAGAAATGTCCATGTTTTCCATAACATAGGGGACTTTAGCTGAAAGGGATGTCATATGAATAATAAACATTGGAAATGCAATAAACAAACACCATGCATTAATATATAAATCGATTCACACATTATTCAAAGGAAATATAGTACATTTGAGTTCTTGAATATACAATCTAACTTCTAAATATGATTCAGAATATGAAAAAAAACTCAAATCTATGATTGGATCATCTAGGTAGATGGAACCCCACCAAGCAAAACCTTGAGAAACCTTGAGTCATTCCTTAGGCTTATCTTCACATGCTCTATCCTCAATGTTTCTCGGTACCTGTGGGCATCGCACCCCCTTCCATGCATCAAACAAATTGTTAAGTGGGGTTGAACATATTATAACTTAAAAACAACATGTAAATAAAAAATAAGCATTAAACATTAAACATTGAAAAAGGGACACAATAGGTTCTAAATCATTTCTTTTATCTTGACTTATATAAGAATCCTAACGTGTTGCACTGAAGTGCCTCTTCTCTCATGCATCGAAGTGCCTCTTAGTTTTTCTCTGAGGAATTGTTGAGGATCTTATATAAGTTATCTTTTATCAGTATCTTTCAATTGAAAACTCTTACTTTGCTCTTATATCTTAATCTTGAATTTACTCTTAATATTCATATAAGATAATATAATAATTTTTGATACCAAAACATGACATTCAATTCTATATAAATTCATAGACTTCTAACAATTTGAAATAGCAAATAATACATTCATTGTACATATATATATATACAATCAATCAAATAATTATGTTCAAAGAGCATGGACCACTTACCTCTCTCTTTTAGAAAATCCTAGTTGCTCTTCTTAGGTTCAGGAAACCCTAATCACGTCCTCAAGGTTGATAAGCCCTGGTTATCTTGTTGAAGTGAAAATTTCTTTAACAGACATTATTTGACCCACTTATAAGGGTTTCATGGTTTTTTAAACCCTAATTATATTAAGTTTGATGCTTCATTGAAACTAAAAAAGATAGCCCTTAACATAATTCATCATCTAGATCTTAAAAAAATGATAAAAATTCATATATGACCTTCATCTAAGCTTTGTATCATTTTCCATGAATTTATAAAGATTTGGTATATTCTGACCAAATTCAAAACTCGATAATGTCACACTTCAAATACATTATCCATGATTAACATCTCAATGGCCACGCTCCCGTGGCCCAACCATTGTCAGCCACAAGGCTTGGGCTCACTCCCAAGGACTTGTATGGTCAAACAAAAATGGCGATGAAAACCCCTACTTTTCACTTATGGGTGTGTGACAAAAGATATCGACATCATGGAAAATTGGAAAAGAACCCCATCGCTTCTTCTTCTTATTTGATCAGTAAGCATGAACAACACATCATATGCAAGCAAGAACGAGACATCTTGGATAAAAAAATTGATTCAATGCCTTTTTTATAAGAACCATGATGTTGGTGGGCACCATCTTCATGACCATTTGGGCCTGGTGAGAAAAGATAGTGGATGGGAGGCAGACAAGCCATCGTCCAACTTAGTCAAAACATGGAGAACCTTGAAGGTCACAAAATAAGAAAGGTAGGGCAAGCAATGATGTTAGGCAATGGTTTGTAGGCGTAGCAGAGCCTCCGAGTAGATTCTAGTTCAATAGCTGAAGATTTGATAGAGAAAATGAGGTATAAGGCACTGAATTGGTGAACTAAAAATTGAGTTGTGGAAACTATATTGGAGATTTTAGACAAGGGAAGGTGAGGTCTGAATCGAGAAAACAATATGTATCTTGATGGAACCGCAATTAGCAAACAGTAAGAGCAAGCATACATACCCTAAAGTTGAGTAGAAAGAAACATTATATGATGGACGACCATGCTCCTCTCTCTGCAAGTGGGGACGGTGAATGTAAGACCCCAAACCTTTATTAGTGGTTTAACATGCTTTCTTAGCTTAATTAAGTGCTTAAAACTTTAATATAACCTTGTGATATGATTTGATATCACGTGGCATGCTTAAGTTTCAAGTTTGGTCCAGTTTGGACATTGCTTGAGCAAGTTATGCAATTATATGCTTGTTTTGGACATTCCTATGATTTACCCATATATGAGGTTTTTCTTGAAATTTGTCACATGATTTATGTTCCTTACATGTTTTTTATCATGCTTAAGTTGGTTGTATCTTGGGGAGCCTTGGTGTACCTTGGTTTGGCGGTGACACCTCTATAGGGTAAGTTAGGCTTTTGGCTCTCATGGATGAGGTACCTTGAGAGGCCATCAACCGATGGATCCCCTGGATGAGTGGCGTCCTATGGTCATCCTTATGTGGGGGGAATATATGGTGATTTATATAGTCTGTAGGTCTATGGTCTTCTCTTTTGAGGTCCCTTAGACCGATGGCTTGCTTGGAAGGGTTGACCAATCGATGGTTTTCCACCTAGTGACTTAGGGTTTCATCAAACGATGGTCGCCAAGTGATGAAACTCGATGGCCACCCTCGGAGGGTCAAGATCTGATGGCCTAGTAGACTCCACAACTGATGGATCTGATGCTTGCATGGATGTGATGTCCCTTGTCTGTGGACACTTGGTAAACATGTTACGACACCTTAGCCTTCTCTTCTCTCTCACCAATAGCTATATAAACCTCCTACCTTTCATGCAAACGAACATTTTGGACTTATTTCTCTTCCTTTTGTATATAACTTCGTTGTCCTTGCTCTATTGGAGAAGAAGGTTCCCATGTTAGAAGAATGTGGTTGATCTCTTTGCATGTACAACTAGGGTTCAGATCTACCATCTTTTGGAGCTTGTGGAGCTTCCTTTGCTTGTTCTTGACCTAAGAAAGTAAGCTACCTCTTTTTTCCTTCGTTTTCTTTGTTGACCTACCTCCTTCCTCCTTCTTCTTGGTTGTGTCCATGGTCTTCCATGGTAGAGCAGGCTCTAGAGCTTAAAGAACCCTTCTTTCTTGCTTCCTTGACGTAGGGTTTGCTCTCTCTCTTAGGGAAGATGGCTGTGTGGAGTGCTAAGATAGGGTTTCCTTTCTTCTTTTGCTCGAGTTATCTTTCTATTTGGAGCTTGTTCATCTTCCTAGAGGCAATTTATATAACTTCGTCTGTGTTTATTTCTTACTTGTAGCTTGCATATGCTAGATCTTGCTTAAAAATGAAGTTCTAAGTAATAAGGTAGCATCTATGCCTAGGGTTTATGCTTAGATGGTAGTCCTTGGGTGATTTATCTTCTTGGATGTACCCTAAACCTTGTGCACGATCCTTGGTATAGGAAGCTCTAGACCTTGATTTCATGTTATAAGCGATGGTTTTTTCTCTCAAACTATGGTCACGGCTTAGGGTTTTTGGAGCTGATTTCCTTCTTGTATTGTAAACTGATGATTTTAGTCTTGGTGTTGTTTTTCTGGACTTTCTTATGACAAACGATGGACATGACTTAGGTTCTATTTTAGACTCTTTTGTGCTCAAGAAATGATGGTCTTAGTGTCCCTTTGTGTGGTGAACTTTATGGTCTTCTTTTCCTATTGATCTGATGGTTTTTGAAGCTTGTTTCACCACATGTTGACCAAACTCGATGGTCATTCTGGGTTCAACACTTGATGGTCTCAACCAATGGCCTCAATGGGTCGATGGTGTCAACCAATGGCTTCACTGGATCGATGGTGTCAACCAATGGCTTCAATGGTATGATGGTGTCAACCAATGGTTTCCCTAACTCAATGGTTCATCAACCAATGGTTCCCTGACTCGATGGTTCATCAACAAATGGTTTCTCTGACTCGATGGTTCATCAAACAATGGTTTCTCTGACTCGATGGTTCATCAACCAATGGTAGTATTCGGTCAATGGTTCATAACCAATGGTTGGACTGCTTTCAAAGTCGATGGCCTATATGGATTTACAACTGATGTTTTTGTTTATCCAGCATCTAATGGTCTTTGTGAAGCTCATGTTTTTATGGTTTGGTTTTTTTGATGAAGAATTGATGGTTCAATACCCATGCCTTTATAGTCTTACATTTAACCTATTATGAATGTAAACTTATGATCACCCTAATGAGATAATGTGTAATGATGATCTATCTTATTTTATTGATGAAGACTCGATGGTTCAATACCCATGACTTTATAGTCTTACATTTGCCCTCGTATGATTGTAAACTTATGATCACCCTAATGAGATAATGTGTAATGTTGATCTAGATTATTATTGATACACCATTCCCTGGTATAATCCAATAATGGTGATTTCTTATGCTTAGCTCCCTTGTGTAACCTATGTAGTGATGGTTTATTGAGCCTTTGATGAGGCATGGAAAGACAATGATGTTCTTGTAGTTGATTATGATGTTATAGTCTTAATGACCCTTGGGAATGGTTGAGCCCTATTGGAGGTGTAATCCTCTTGCTTATGTGACAGGAAATGGTATCATGTGGTGATGTGATAAGATTCATACTTCATACATTTTATATCTTCTGGACTTACTATACCTTAATGCTTGTTAGAAATGAATTAGGGTTTGTATGTATGATTGTTTGATGCAGCCTTAATTCACCTAATTGGAAATAACTAATCAAGTGAAACCTTATTCATGTAGTTGCCCTGGCCATAGATCCATTCTAGTGTCACATTTTTTGCATGGTGAAATGGTTCTCCCTCAATGGAAGCTCGAAGTCGCATATTGTTGAGTATATGTGTGTTCATAGGGGTGGTTGTGGTCATACCCTGGCAGGAGAATGGTTGAGGTCGTATCTCAAGTGATATGATTCAGTATATGTGATATGAATGAGGATAGTTTTGGTTGTATCTTAGTTGTTTGGGTTGATACCTTGGTTTTATTAGTACTGTAACCTCTTATACGCATACTGTATTGCTCACTAGTGTCGTGACCTATACTGTTACAACTCCAATTTTGGGTTCATTTGCTGAGAAATGTAATTTCTCATATTACCGATATTTGAACAAATAATGATATAATTTGTTTTGAATACATGGATTTCGTTTAAAATAGCCTTGATGATTGTGTTGTGGGATTTATTGGCTATTGGGCCCAAATAACAAGAGAATTCAATTAGTAAATGAATAATTGAATTTTTAAGAAAAGAAAGACGTGGAAACCTCTGGAAGGCAAAAGAATGTAATTCAAGGATGGATTTCGTTCCTCTTGGGTTCCTTAGATTCCAAGGAGTCTAAAGTTGCATAGAAAGTGCAATAAGAAAAGAAAAGATCAATTAAGTATTTCTTTATTAAGAAAGAAATTGAAAATAATGGTAAAATGTGGAGAACAGGTGAAAAGAGGTATAATGGAGTTATCCTTGATGGATTTTCGTATCCAAAGGATTCCTAATGATAAAAGGAACACCAATGAGGAAAATAAAAGAGAAATAAAGAGAAATCCTCAAAAGGAAATATTTTAATAAGAAATAAACATGATAATGAGAAATAATGCATATAGATGCATCTAGAGGGATAATAAGTATCCTTGAAAAGAGATTTCGAAATAATAGAGTGTCTTGGGATCCAAGGAGTCCCAATAAAGAATAAAGAAAGAGAAAATACCAATAATGAAAAATAAGAAGATAATGTGAATACATAATTAGTGGATTATGTGGTTTTATTAAAAAGGAGGTGTTTTCTACTAAAGGAAAATATATTTTCGTGGCCAATGAATTAAAAGGCAAGTATAAATAGAATAAGGGAGAGGATTTTCGAATTCCTAAATATTCACATAATAAAGAATATTAAAAGGATAAAGAGGAAGAGAGAGAAGGTTTCTTCTCATTGAAGGAATTGGTTTCCTTTTGGAACAAGAACTTGGATCTCGTGGATGAGCATCCTAGGGCCTATCTACCCTTCCCTATATAAGGGGTACAACCTAGGACCAAGTCCAGCGAATCCCACATTTCTTTTCCTTCTTCTTCTTTCTCTTTTTCATCCAAAAACCCTAACCTTTGAGCTAGCTCTATCCCTGGAGTAGCAGGGAATCGTGAAGGGTTACAAGGGGTGGGAATGATGATCCCGCAGATGATCTAAGGAATCTCCGCCCTCGACTTCTTACTCTGACCCTACGCAATGCCTGCAAGGGGTCTCTAACCTAGATGCAGATCGCAGCTCTGGCCCTCTTTATTTTGGACATCTCGGCCATGGGTTGAGGTGTTGCTGGGCATGGAGGAAGGCGGCGGAGGCAGGGCGTTGGTCCCCTGTGACCTCTGGACCTTGGGGAAGGAGGAGACGACTCCGTGGCTGGATCCAGTCGGCGGCAGGCTGAACCCTCGCGAGGTGGAAGACGACCCAGCGGCATTGGACAAATATACCCCCTGGGGTATGAAGAGTTGGTGTTTTACACGGGGGCCAAGCCTATCATTTCGTCGTGTTTCCAAAATTGGCCAGGCAACGTTGCATGGAGTCGAGCGACGTGGCGCAATCCGATTGGCTAAGTAATTGAATCCTTGCAAAAATCATATCTAATAAACCATAGCTCGGATTGATACGAATAATATATGTATTTTGATCAGGAGAATGAGAGAAATCCAATAAAAATAATATTAAAGATTGATTCCCTTCCTAATTGCAAAAGTACAATAAGTTGATGAAAAGTGCATTAAAGTTAAGTTAAAAACCCTATTTGTGATTAAAGGTTGAATCTAGTATGCTTAATGGGTTAATTGAAGTATTAATAATCTTTTGAATGATAATGTTAGATTCGAACCTGATCTAGATGTAAAATTGCATGATTTAGGGTTTTTACCCCATATGAGAATGATTACGTATTTAGAAACCCTAATTTAGGGTCAAAGAGGATAATATCATATTTAATTTGAAAAATGTGAAAATATGTTGTTATATGATGGTTCTAGTCTATTTCAAGCATTAAAGTTCCTAATTATGGATAAAAATCCTAAATGTAGTAATTAGGGTTTTCTCATGAATAAAAGGTAGAAGTGATGGTAAAACAAGTTCATATGTTAATTAGACCCTAATGAACTTTGAATTGATGATAAATGTGTATAATGATCTTGTCATGGATTAAAAGGATAAAAATAGTAGCTTTAATGTAAAAGAGGCCTAATGAACTTAATTAATGGTCAATGGTGCCTTTAATCTGAAAATGGGGTTATATGTTGTTAAGATAACCTTAATATTGAAGAATAGATGAGATAATTAGGATTTATGAGTAATGGCATAAAATTAGGGTTTAATATGATAAAAGATGAAGTGAAACCCTAATTGCAAAATGAAACCCTAAAATTGATACGGAAACCTTAGGAAGCAATTTTAAGTTGAATAGAAGGAATCTCGATAAAGTGTGTAGTGAATAGAGTACATGTGTTTTTTAGGATTCCTGATTGTGTGGTTGAACTACTTGCTTGATGGATTTCTTGGTTGGAATTGATATTGGCTTGAGAAATCTACTGAACAGGTATGTGGTTACATCTATGAATAATCGCTTTAGTTTCACGGCGATTCCCGAATGATTCTATCAGTTGCTTGAAAATAACTGTTGGATGCCTTTTATTTCATGCAACTATAAAGTGACTATGATTATCACCATGAATATATATATATATATATATATATAACTAGATTAGATATGAATCCACCTCTGTGGCTTGTAAAGGCTAAAAAGGGGGTAACCTAGAGTAAGGTCTAGGTTATCGTGGGTTAGAAACTGGGCTACCAAGTGTAGTGCCATGAGACCCTTTAGCATGCCATGAGTTAAGGAGTGGGTTACTTACAGGTAGTGTTATGTGACTCAACCCTAGAAATGGGTTCACCTATAGGTGGGACCATGAGGGGTTTAATGGGGATCTACTATAAGGAAAGTAGCATCCAGGTTCATTGTAGGGACAGCGCAGAGGATATGGTATGCATGGATCGCGCAGTTATATTTAAAAACGTAAAATTGTTTGTTAAATGGTAAATGGCTGCAATACATTGTTATAAATAATTACACGATTATTGTTTCCCTCACATACCAGCTTCGGCTGACCGATGTTTTGTTTGTCGACGTTTTAGGTACAAGCCAAAAGGAAAAACAGTAAATCGTCATATTGTGAAATACATGAAGTAAATTACAAGGAGGATTAGTTAGAGTAGAATCCATAAGTGGATAGAAGTTTAGAGATCCAAGTTTTCAAAAAGGTATGCAAAAGTATTATTTTCTTACATCTTTCTAGTATAGTCTGTTAAAATTTAATAATTGTTCTTGGTTAAATGCCGAACCCTTGATCTGGAAATTATGTGTGCGGCTTCGACCTCTCGGTCTCCCTTAATTGGGGGTTATCGGGAAGTGGGGTCGTAACATTTGGTATCAGAGCATAGGTTCCTCACTTAACCATTAATAATTATTAAATTTTACAAACTCCATGGAACCCAAGGGAGTTATTAGAAGATTATCCGAAAGACAGAGGTGTCTAGAAAACGATCACGACCGGGGGATGGCAATATTTTCCTCCGCACCGCTAGTCGGAATACGAGGACTCCCGGATCCGTGTGACTGCCTGGCCAAAGTCTTAGGGTATGAATCGAAATAAGATACCTTTAGGACTTTCTCATCTTATTCATCCCGTCTCATCACAAATTCTATTAAGGACCTTAAGGATTAGGGTTTTCTCTCTTCTCCTCACCCTCTTGAGGTATGGGTAAGGTTAATAAGGTCTAAGGAATCCTCCACCAAATTAATGAAAAAGTATGTAAATAATATGTCATGTACATAAGCTTAATAGATTAAGCGCAAACTAAAGGATAGATACATATGTAGGTCATATGACATAAGTTGTCATGCCCTCAAAAGAGACCTGAGGCTAGACCTTCTGGTCAGGAGGATAGATAAAGAGAGTTAGTCTTGGAGATAGAGATCTCCATTACCAGTAGAGAACTGGCACATCCTCTGAGGATGATGTTAACCCTAACCCTAAGTGAATGTTAGAGAGAGAGACAACATGATGAGTTAGATGTCATGGTAAACCAGGCATTTGGATAGACATGTCGTGGATGACGTATGAGCCGTGAAAGGTTGGATGACCTAGTACCTCTGGCGACCCAATACTAGGAAGGGTCGTGCATGTTAGAGTGAAGGATAGCTCCTTCATTGATGAGGTTAGAGAAGAACCTATGGAAACACCATGAGCTTATATGGGCATAATAGGCACCCAGTATATATCAGTAGTGCGAGCTATAGGTTGAAACCCTGGCCGGGAGAGTTTGATGGATAGCTTATGTGATAAGCATAAGGGGATATGGATAACCTTGAGCGAACATAAGTGGAACATAGAATTCACCCAGGTAGGGGTGTGATTGTGAGCTTGATCCACCTTCGTAGAGAGAGGAGATCTAGTAGTAAGGTTGTTTGTGGAGTTAGCTCTAGAAAGAGTTGGACTCAAGCAAGAAGGTTGGAAGCTTAAACTCTGAGATATGAGGAACAGTGGGGGTTGAGATGATGCGACCTAAGTGGATGATAGTGGTTGCCACATGCTTGATCCCTAGAGGTTGATGATGTCTTGGTTGCCATGAGAGGAACCAAACCCTAGAGAGAGGATGAATCTGTTGATACCTCTGTACCTATGGTATAGATGAGAAGAAGAGTTCCTTAAACCATGAAGAGGTATAGTAATAGGTTATGAGGCCTTGCACCTTGTTGATTGTCCTGGAGGAGGACTCAACTTTAAAGTGTTGATCGAGGAGAAGGAAGACAGGAAGTACATGCCATGCATTGTACATGTTTGGTTCGTGGTTAAGAGGTTGAGCATGCAGTTGGACACCCAAAAAAAAAGTGAACCTAGGGTTCCTAGGCCTAAGAGGGGAAGTGGTGTACCTAATGCTCATGATGAGAGTTGAGTTTCTATAGATGTGAGCCTGGTACTTCTTATGTTGAGAGGAAAGGAAAACCCCTTAAGTTTAAGGTATGTTTGATGACCCCCTCACAGCTAAGTTGATGACAAAGGAAGGTATGATCTTGATCCAATGTTGAGGATGAGAATAAGTGTGACCTAGCATGGGTTAACAGGTGGTCCGCTTGTGCCTTAATGGCTTGCTAGGGTCAAGCATGCTCATATGGATGTAAACCCTAGACATAAGGACGTTTGTGACCTTTGTTATCAAGGTGAAGTTTTCCTCCCATCTTGGGAGAGGGACCCTTTGGTAGGGTGCATATCAGTTTTGTTGGTTTAAGTTAACCTAAAGAGGTCTCATAGGATCTTGAGAAGCTAAATGATGAGTACATGGTATGAGAATGAACCTGTAGACCCATATATAACCATCTCTAAGTGCATGTGGGTGTGATACCATGGAGGTAACCAGTATGGGGCCTGACCAAGGTAGGCAGGTAGCCATGACCCCTGTGAAGGGATGAAAGAGCCCATGAATGCAGAGAGAGATGATGAAGGCTTGGGTAAGGTTCTAAGTTGAACATGTACTATGTTAGAATCCTAAGTCTATCCTAGGGTCAGGAAGGGATAAGATCGATAAAAGTAGGAGTTGCCTAATTCCCTAGTTGCACATGACCATAGGGTCAGGAGGTAACAACTATCATTGTCTGAGAGCCATGGGTTAGGAGATTGATAACCTTCATGAACTCATGGGACCCAAAGGGCAGATGAGTAGGGCACTCTCTTGATGCATGAAGGAAGAGGGATGACCCCAAAAGTGTTGGCACCCTATAGACCTAGAGGAGATGACCAAGGGATGTGTGTAAACCTCAGTAGGTTTGAAACCAGTTTTCCATGGAGGTAACTTTGATATCAAGATGATTGTGATGTAGAGACATAAGTTACACGTTTCAACTTAGATTTGAAGGTGTATTGGAAATGTGGGATGTATCATCTCTACTCTTGGAACAGGAAGAACTGTGTGTTTGGACGGCATCCAAATGCTTATTTCCTCTTGTTATGGGAGGGAGAGATGGGACAATACGCATGCCATACACCAAGGATAAAAGATGATGCGAGTTGGAACATTTCTACGAGGTATGAGGACAGAGATGATAACATACCTTGGTGGAGTGAATGATACATGGAGGGTTTGCAAACAATAAAAGGAATCATGTGGTCATCTTAGGAGGATGTTTTTATCATGAGCTATGAGTCATACAAGGTTGAATTCAAAAACCAAGAGAATGAGCTCAGAGTGTTCTCAATGAAAATAGACTTAGAGTTCGAGTTTGAGATGATAAGTGAAATACATGGAAGTGTATGTTTTCAATGTTACCAAATACATAAGAAGGTGAAGTGGTAATGGATGCTCTGGTTGAGATATATTTGCCTAGTTTGGCTAGAAGAGGTTGTTAGACTAACCCTAAGTTTGGAACAGAAGATATGTTTGGCTAACACTAATGTAACGATATCAGTTAATGGTTGTCTGGTTAGCCAGTTTAGTCCTTGATGTAACGAAAGGATGGTGGTAGAACCTCAGATGCACTTCTTTAGAAAAGAAGGTGATGAAACCCTGACTAGAATGGTTTAGGGTTTTTGAGGTATTGATCTTGAGGAATAATGACATACGGGAGATCATGATTTTAAGATCACCATACACCATGGTACTACTGAGATAATGAGTGGTAGCAGTACTATGGATGCTGGAGATGAGGATGCATGTGGTATGTTGCCACGCTTGACAGAAGGTGAAGGATGAACACCAGTAACCCAGTGCATTGATATAGAGGATAAAGAGTTCTCGAGAGGGAATGGGAGTTCATCACTATGGATGTTGTGATGAGTCTCCCCTAGACCAAGGAAGGTCAAGATGCAATATGGGTTATGGTAGATCGCCTTACCTAGATGACATGAGAAAGAAAGAGTACTGTCAAGGGACAAATCGGGTTGAACTACATATGAGAGAGATGGTTCAACTACACCATGATGCGAGTTCAAAATTTCATGAGTATGACCTAAAGGTTCACTTCCGTGAGGTGGAAGTAGAAACATAAAGAACCCTACGTTAGTACAGTTTATCACCCCTAACTAATGGTTAGTATGATCCAGACTAAAGGGTCTGATGGGAGCATATGTTCTCGTTCAGGGTGATAGCTAGAGATAGTTCTTGTCCTATGAAAGATGTGATGATAACCACCATAGCCAGTGTCGAGATTTAAAGAAGCTCTGTAAGGGAGGTTGTGTTGGTCACCACTTCAGTAAGGTGATGTTGGTGAAAGGACCACGTGATGGTTAGAAAAGGACCACACTGTGTGTAGATGAAGTCGCTTTGATCGTGCAAAGGTTGAAAGGAGCCTAGAGACGACGAGAGTCGTGTGCAGATGAGACTGACATGCAGTTCACTGTGAGAGAATATGTGAAATGAAAATTCGACCCCTCTAAGTTACAACTAAGAAAGATGAGTCCCCGATACATGGGTCCATTGAGATGGATTGGTGGAGAAGGTTAAGTTTGATCTTACCCCTCAGGATAAAGTAATGTGTGATGAGTTCCATGTGTCCAATTTAGAGCACTATGTGAGGTAACCAGACCATGTGCTGAGAAATGAACCTAGTGAGCCCAAGGGAGGTTGAAATGGCCTGAGTCACCTGTGCAGTTTATAGACGCCAGGATGAAAGAACTCCGAGAAAAGAATATGTGATGATAAAGGTTCTTTGGAAGCACCATGAGTACGGTAAAGACACATAGGGGCCAATGATGGACATGGAAAAACCTTATCCTAAATTGTTTGCTTGCTTGATAGAATTTTGAGGACAAAATTCCTGTAAGAGGGGAAGGATGTTACAACCCCAATTTTGGGTTCATTTGCTGAGAAATGTAATTTCCCATATTACCGATATTTGAACAAATAATGATATAATTTGTTTGGAATATATGGATTTCATTTACAATAGCCTTGATGATTGTGTTGTGGGATTTATTGGCTATTGGGCCCAAATAACAAGATAATTCAATTACTAAATGAATAATTGAATTTTTAAGAAAAGAAAGATGTGGAAACCTCTAGAAGGCAAAAGAATGTAATCCAAGGATGGATTTCGTGCCTCTTGGGTTCCTTGGATTCCAAGGAGTCTAAAGTTGCATAGAAAATGCAATAAGAAAAGAAAAGATCAATTAAGTATTTCTTTATTAAGAAAGAAATTGAAAATAATGGTAAAATGTGGAGAACAAGTGAAAAGAGGTATAATGGAGTTATCCTTGGTGTATTTTTGTATCCAAAGGATTCCTAATGATAAAAGGAATACCAATGAGGAAAATAAAAGAGAAATAAAGAGAAATCCTCAAAAGGAAATATTTTAATAAGAAATAAACATGATAATGAGAAATAATGCATATAGATGCATCTAGAGGGATAATAAGTATCCTTGAAAAGGGATTTAGAAATAATAGAGTGTCTTGGGATCCAAGGAGTCCCAATAAAGAATAAAGAAAGAGAAAATACCAATAATGCAAAATAAGAAGATAATGTGAATACATAATTAGTGGATTATGTGGTTTTATTAAAAAGGAGGTGTTTTCTACTAAAGGAAAATATATTTTCATGGCCAATGAATTAAAAGGCAAGTATAAATAGAATAAGGGAGAGGATTTTCGAATTCCTAAATATTCACATCATAAAGAATATCAAAAGGATAAAGAGGAAGAGAGAGAAGGTTTCTTCTCATTGAAGGAATTGATTTCCTTTTGGAACAAGAACTTGGATCTCGTGGATGAGCATCCTAGGGCCTATCTACCCTCCCCTATATAAGGGGTACAACCTAGGACCGAGTCCAGGGAATCCCACATTTCTTTTCCTTCTTCTTCTTTCTCTTTTTCGTCCAAAAACCCTAACCTTTGAGCTAGCTCTATCCCTGGAGTAGTAGGGAATCGTGAAGGGTTACAAGGGGTGGGCATGATGATCCCACAGATGATCTAAGGAAGCTCCTCCCTCGACTTCTTACTCTGACCCTACGCAATGCCTGCAAGGGGTCTCTAACCTAGCTGCAGATCGCAGCTCTGGCCCTCTTAAGTTTGGACGTATCGGCCATGGGTCGAGGTGTTGCTGGGCATGAAGGACGGCGGCAGAGGCAGGGCATTGGTCCCCTGCGACCTCCGGACCTTGGGGAAGGAGGATACGACTCTGTGGCTGGCTCCAGTCGGCGGCAGGATGAACCCTCACGAGGTGGAAGACGACCCAGCGACGTTGGACAAATATACCCCCTGGGTATGAAGAGTTGGTGTTTTATGTGCGGGGCAAGCCTGTCATTTTGTCATGTTTCCAAAAGTGGCCAGGCAACGTTGCATGGAGTCGAGTGATGTGGCGCAATACGATTGGCCAAGTAAGTGAATCCTTGCAAAAATCATATCTAATAAACCGTAGCTCAGATAGATATGAATAATGTATGTATTTTGATCAGGAGAACGAGAGGAATCCAATAAAAATGATATTAAAGATTGATTCCGTTCCTAATTGTAAAAGTACAATAAGTTGATGAAAAGTGCATTAAAGTTAAGTTAAAAACCCTATTTGTAATTAAAGGTTGAATCTAGTATGCTTAATGGGTTAATTGAAGTATTAATAATCTTTTGAATGATAATGTTAGATTTGAATCTGATCTAGATGTAAAATTGCATGATTTAGGGTTTTTACCCCATATGAGAATGATTACGTATTTAGAAACCCTAATTTAGGGTCAAAGAGGATAAGATCATATTTAATTTGAAAAATGTGAAAATATGTTGTTATATGATGGTTTTAATCCATTTCGAGCATTAAAGTACCTAATTATGGATAAAAACCCTAAATGTAGTAATTAGGGTTTTCTCATGAATAAAAGGTAGAAGTGATGGTAAAACGAGTTCATATGTTAATTAGACCCTAATGAACTTTGAATTGATGATAAATGTGTATAATGATATTGTCATGGATTAAAAGGATAAAAATAGTAGCTTTAATGTAAAAGAGGCCTAATGAACTTAATTAATGGTCAATGGTGCCTTTAATCTAAAAATGGGGTTATATGTTGTTAAGATAACCTTAATATTTAAGAATAAATGAGATAATTAGGGTTTATGAGTAATGGCATAAAATTAGGGTTTAATATGATAAAAGATGAAGTGAAACCCTAATTGCAAAATGAAACCCTAAAATGGATATGGAAACCTTAGGAAGCAATTTCAAGTTGAATAGAAAGAATCTCGATAAAGTGTGTAGTGAATAGAGTACATGTGTTTTTCAGGATTCTTAATTGTGTGGTTGAACTACTTGCTTGGTGGATTTCTTGGTTGGAATTGATATTAGCTTGAGAAATCTACTAAACAGGTATGTGGTTACGTCTATGAATAATCGCTTTAGTTTCACGGTGATTCCCAAACGATTCTATCGATTGCTTGAAAATAACTATTGGATGGCTTTTATTTCATGCAACTATAAAGTGACTATGATTATCACTATGAATATATATATATATATATAATTGGCTTAGATCTGAATCCACCTCTGTGGCTTGTAAAGGCTAAAAAGGGGGTAACCTAGAGTAAGGTCTAGGTTATCATGGGTTAGAAACTGGGCTATCAAGTGTAGTGCCATGAGACCCTTTAGCATGCCATGAGTTAAGGAGTGGGCTACTTACGGGTAGTGCCATGTGACTCAACCCTAGAAACTGGTTCACCTATAGGTGGGACCATGAGGGGTTTAATGGGGATCTACTATAAGAAAAGTAGCATCCAGGTTCACTGTAGGGACAGCGCAGAGGATAGGGTATGCATGGATCGTGCAGTTATATTTAAAACATAAAATTGTTTGTTAAATGGTAAATGGCTGCAATACATTGTTATAAATAATTGCACGATTATTTTTCCCTCACATACCAGCTTCGGCTGATCGACGTTTTATTTGTCGGCGTTTTAGGTACAAGCCAAAAGGACAAACAGTAAATTGTCATATTGTGAAATACATGAAGTAAATTACAAGGAGGATTAGTTAGAGTAGAATCCATAAGTGGATAGAAGTTTAGAGATCCAAGTTTTCAAAAAGGTATGCAAAAGTATTATTTTCTTACAGCTTTCTAGTATAGTCTGTTAAAATTTAATAATTGTTCTTGGTTAAATGTCGAACCTTTGATCCAGAAATTATGTGTGCGGCTTCGACCTCTCGGTCTCCCTTAATTGGGGGTTATCGGGAAGTGGGGTGTAACATATACACCAAGGTTGGACTAGGCTGTATTGCAGCTTGACTACTTGTGTCATTGTGGCAAACTCATACTGATCGAGGGTGGATGATATTTGAGGATTTCATATCTCCTACAGATCTTGTATGGCACTAATTTTGACTTAGCAGTGGTCAGTTGGAATTGAGTGGTATAACTCAACTACTTAAGGCAATAATAAAAGACATAATCCAAATGTGTAGTATATCTATTTAGGGCTAAACACGACACACATTGGTTTTTTACCCTGACCATGCTGCTTATGTGGTTTAGTTGTTATATTATGCATCTACTTAGATGATATCAGGTCTACCTATTCCTTAGATATCTTGTTAATCAACCTTGTTGTTGAACTACCAGCTAGTAATGTATGTTGTTAGGTATGTCTATTTAGCTTGCTCAACCTGTTAAACTTGTTGGAACTATTTAACATGCTTAAATTGTTAAATATGTTTATCTGTTAAAACTACCTAAACATGCTTACCCTATTTTAGTAATATAATCTTCTGTAAACAATAACCATTGTTGAGAGTTATATCTCTCACTGGGACATGGACCTCGCTCTTGTGGTTTACCTCGCCTTTTAGGTGATCATCAGGGATGAGGTAGAGATTGTGTTGTTGAGGAGGATCATCTTAGAGATCAGTGAACTCAGAAGGGTGTATAGCTTCTAGTGTTGTAGTAGAGTCCTATGTGTCGTGCATGTACTCTCAGGTCCTAGGAGGGTTGTGTTTTGTAGATGATGAATATCGACACGTGGTTTTGGCACTATGTCTTGGTTGTATATATGTGGCATGTACATGTTCATAGGTCCTTTTGTATATAGGTTGTGGCTAAGGCCACGGGACTATGTAAATACATAATATGGTATGTGATGTGATATAAGTGGTTAGACCTTATTGTAATATGTTTCTGATCTTAATAGGGATGTCTAAATTGGTTTTAATTTGCCCTATTTTCTGGTAATATGATGTATAGTAGTTGGGCATCATAGTGCTTGGTTTTGAGCAATCTCGTTTGGTATGGCATTGGGCGTCATAGTTTATTTGGTTGGTATCAGAGCTTTAGGTTTGCTGAGTCTACATGGACATAGGACTTAGATTTGTGTTGGTTCTTGCATCCTCCAACATATATGATTTTAGCTTCTACTTACGAAGAAATGTCTGGAGAACATGAAGAACATGTGGATAGTAGCTTAGTTGCACTAGGAGGTGGTGTTAAGAGGTAGGAAAGAGCTTATGGAGTTCCTGAAGTGCCCCAGTTTGACCCGACAACCATGGTCAATCTCACATTTCATTCCATGGTTGGACAGGTAACGGCCACGATTACACATTTGGCGGACCAAGCGCCCGTACCACAAGCTAGAGCTACCATCCCTAATGCGGAATCCTAAGATTTTGGAAAGACTTTTGAGATCTTGAGGCATGTGGTGGTGATAGAGTATGTTGGTCTGGTGGATGCAGATATGTGGCTAATAGAGTTGAAGAAGGCATTCAAGATCCTCAATTTCCTCTATGAGGACAAGGTGAAGCACGGCGTGTATCTGTTGAAGGGTAGTGCTAACCACTGGTTGGCCATAAAAGAATAGAAGAGACCAAGAGTGGTGACATGTTGGGAGGATTTTTAGTGAGAGTTTTTCAACTGATACTTGCCAAAGATGTATCTAGATGAGAAGATCGCATAGTTTGAGAAGTTGCACCAAGGATTAATGACCATCAATGAGTATGAAGATAAGTTTATGGAGCTTCTTAGGTTTTGTCCTCACATGGAGGAAACAAATAAGGAGAGGATTTGTAGGTTCAAAAAGGGCCTGAGTACGGAGATGACAACGATAGTGTCTGCTCTAGAGAATAGTGAGAGGTTTGTTACCTTTGTGGAGTCAGTAACAAGGATCGGCCGATATACCATAGAGAAGTGTGAAGTCAATGCTAAGAAGAGGTCACCTTAGTTCCAGGGGCAGTATTATGGTGGCTTCAAGAACCTGAGGTTTTCTTCAAGATAGTACTGGCAGATATCGACTTTTACTGAACCAAGATCGCATGTACAATCACATTGGTCCCCGAGCAAGGGAAGAGGCTATAGTTTTATGTTGTCTGGAGCACATAGTGTTGTGTCTATGTCTATGACAAGGTCATCCAGGTTGTAGTATGATACCACTACTTGTCACAAGTGTGGACAAGTAGGACATTTAAGTTGGACATGCCCTATGAAAGATGAAGAAGTGATGTAGTAGTCGAGACAGAGTTAGAGAGGTTCTCAGCAGTAGTAGTTTAGTAGTTGTGTGTCATAGGTAGAATCTTTTGGGCCATCTGGAAGAGGTCGAGGATGACAATAGGCGACGAATCAATTGTACGCTATGAGTCAGTCGGAGGGAGTGCTCAATCCATGGGTTGTGACATGTCAGATGGAACTTTTTCATTCTAATTTGTCTACTTCTTCTTATGTATCTATTTTGGTTGACCCAGGTGTGACGTACTCTTTTATCACCAGAGAGGTGACAAGTAGTTGTAATCTACTTTTTAGTCATAGGTCTGGTTGTTTTTTATTAAAACCCCTCTTGTCGGTTCTACCGGGTTGTAGGAGGTGTGTCCATCTTGCGTCCTTTCTTTCTTGGGGTACATCATTCAAGTGGACCTCTGCCACTTGACATGAACAGATTTGATGTGATCCTTGAGATGGATACCTTAGAGAAGTGTAAGGCTATTTTGGATTGTAGTTTTGAGGTGGATACATTCTGTGATAGAGGTGTTTCTTGGATCTCCCAAGGAGATAGAAAGATTCTTCCCACATGTTTGGTGTCGGCCATGATAGCGAAGAGGGTGATGAGATAGGGGTGTGAGGATTTTCTGTCTCATGTTGTGGATACTAAGGTGAGAGGTCTTAGTATCCAAGAGGTACCGATGGTGTGAGAGTTTGATGATGTATTTCCCAAGGAGTTTCCTGGTGTCCCCCCTCCTAGAGAGATTGGTTTTGAGATCAATCTTGTTCCTGTAACGCATCCCATAGCACAAGCACTCTACATGATGGCACCGGAAGAGATGCAAGAATTGAAGAAATAGTTGCAGGAGTTGTTACAGAAAGGTTTCATCAGACCGAGCACTTTCCCTTGGGGTGCTCCCATGTTGTCCGTGAAGAAAAAGGATGGTTCCATGAGGTTGTATATAGACTACCGACAACTAAACAAGGTCACTATCAAGAACAGGTACCCGTCGTCGAGGATAGATGATTTGTTTGATTAGCTGAGAGGTGTCATAGTGTTCTTCAACATAGATCTAAGGTGAGGTTACCACCATTTGAGGATCAAGGTAGATGACATACCTAAGACAGCTTTTAGGATGAGGTATGGTCACTACGAATTTGTGGTTATGCCATTTGGGCTGACCAACATGCCAACAACTTTTATGGGTCTGATGAACAAACTTTTCAGACTATATCTTGATCAGTTTGTGGTACTGTTCAACGACATCCTGATATACTCCAGAGACAGTCAGTAGCATGAGCAAAACCTTCGCCGAGTGTTGATGATGTTGAGGCAACACTCGCTATAAGCCAAGTTCCGCAAGTGTGTGTTCTAGTTGATGGAGGTATACTTCCTTGGGCATGTTATATCTTCTGAGGGTGTTTGTGTAGACCCAAAGAAGGTTCAGTCAATGCTGGAGTAGGACCAGCCCAAGACACTGACAAAAGTTTGAAGTTTCATTGGCTTATCAAGCTACTATAGAAGGTTCATCAAGAAATTCAGTGTTGCGGTGTTACCCCTAATGAAGTTCATAAGGAAAGGTGTACCTTTTGTTTGGGATGATAAATGCCATCATTCTTTCTAATTGTTGAAAGAGAAGTTGACCAGTGTGCATGTGTTCGTGCTTCCAGAGCAAGGAAAAGGTTATATCATTTTCTATGATGCATCAAAGAATGGCTTGGGATGTGTACTGATGTAGGGCAAGAATGTGATTTCTTTTTCTTTGTGACAATTTAAAAAACATAAGGAAAACTACCTATCACACAATCTGGAGCTTGCAGTTGTGTTCCATGCTTTGAAGATTTGGACACTCTAATTGTATGGAGAGAATGTCAAATATTCACTGACCAGAAGAACCTTCAGTACATTTTCTCAAAGAAAGAATTGAACATGAGATAGAGACAATGGATGGAATCGATCAAAGACTATAATTGCATGATATATTACCATCCGGGAAAGATAAATGTGGTGGCTGATGCATTGAGTAGGAAGTCATCTTCTTCATTGTATGTAGATAAGACTCAATTGAATGCTTTCGTGTGTCACAAACAAGATATGATAGTTTCACTTTGCCAAATGAATGTGAAGTTGGAGGTTTCTGTGATAAAGTGAGTTTTTCTAATTCTTTTATACTTTGTTCCTTTAATCTTCAATATATATCTCAAAAGCCTAATTCTCCTAAAATTAGTTAGTCATTCAAAGATTGGAATTTCAAGCCCAAACTTTACCAACATGTGGGGTATGCTATGGTGAAGCTATGGTCCAAATTTCATGTCATTCGGACATTCCTATCTCCCTCTACGATTTTTACAAGTTCTATTAATGTTTGATCAAATATATGTCATGATTTCAATCATCGAGCTATAGTTTTGGTTATTTTTCCTCCTTGGTTCGCGGCACTGACGTCACCCGCCTCTCCTGAGCAATTGCGACCATCGGATGGTGCGTCCATGGATCCTGGGTGGATCGGACGGCCATCCGGTCGTCCTCTTCCTCCGTTTGACCCGCGAGGACGTGGCTACAGCCACCTCGGACCACTCCTCGCCACTCCACGCCGTTTCGCGAGCAACCAACCAAGGCATTGCCCCCACCTCACCTCCATGAACCCAGTGATCTCTCGCACGACCTCCAAAAGTGACCACAACTCCTCGCACAATCTCGCCGACGAGCAACCTTCCCCAACTGGCGCTGAGACCAATTGGGCATTTGTAAATCACATGCCCCCACTCCTATATAAGCACACTAACAGCTTCGTCGACACCCCTTTGATTCGCCTCACCCTCCAATTCACCCAAAGCAACCCCTGAGAGCTCCGCCCTCAAACTCATCTCCTTCTTTCTGCTCTGCCGCAGTCGAGCTGCTAGGCTAGACCTCTCCCGGCCTGCTCGTCCCAAATTGGGTCTCCACCAAGCCCCGAGGGACCTCAAGTCACCTCGACGGCACCTCAAAGTCAAGCTTCCTCGACCGCTGCTCCTGCTTTTCCCTCCGCTCGCCGCGAGCCGTGCTGCTCGCCAGACTTCTAGCCGACCCAGCGCCTCGCGGGGAGCTACGACCTGCAAGCTAGCCGCCTGAGCTCGGATCTCCCTCACGAAGGTGAACCTGACCTCTTTCTCGCGCAAGAACGAGCACAGCCATCGCCCGAGCTCGCCAGAGCTGAAGGCAGAGCAAACCCAGTCTAGCTGAAGACAAGGGAGAGTGGGACCCACCGTCGTCCAGTTGGACCAGTGAGGTAAATCCACCTCAGCATGTAGATCTTTTCTTTTATACGCGAGTGAGATCTCGACCGTTGGATCTAAGCATCCAATGGTCCTTCATGTATCTAGATTTCGTTGTATTAACTCAAAAGTCAGTAAATAACCTAATATTGGGAAATTCGTAAAAATTAGTAGGAGTATCAGAAAAATATAAATAAGTACTCTATTTTGATCAGAAAAATACGAGGATCATGATTTTGACATCTGTTGACCCTAAATATGACTCGAGTAATTACTCATGCCTTTTTTTGTGTATATCTTGATTAATTATTTGGAAAATACTCGAATCTGTTTAAATCACCAAAAACCTATGATAATCATCTTTTTGCATCCTTATCATCATGGAATGATCAGATCCTTTTATTATAACTCAATTATCAATAAAACCTATTTATCACTCCTTTCCCTATTTTGACCTACCAATATGTGCATAATCAATTAATATGATCTTTAGACCATGATTCTGACTTTAGGAACCTACTCTGATGTGACAATAATAATCTTGGACTCAACTCCATACTCTATGATCCTTACTCAACTCTCATGACTCCAAATCTATAAAAGGGCCTTTTATATACTCTTTAGAATATGGGTAACTTGAACAATATATCTAATAAATACCAAATCTTCAATAATTTCAGGAAATCGAAGGTACCAGTGAGGAGCATCTCTGGACTCCCCACTTCTGAATAGAAGGTACGACATTAACTCTCACTTGGCTTATAATAATGTATGGTTGTAAAATAGTGTAAGAACTTGGCATATGGTATTGTTTGAAATAGAGCTATATGAGTACCCAACTTTGATGATGTTTGCTTTAAATATATATATTTTGCAAAATGAAAACATAATATATTTTTGTCCATTATATGAAAAGCACTAACTCTTTGGCAGTGTGCTTGGAAGTGACCTAACTCTTTGGTAGTGGTCACACTGTACATACGACCTAACTCTTTGGTAGTGGTCAGACCTAACTCTTTGGCAGTGGTCACAGTGTACATATGATCTAACTCTTTGGTAGTGATCATAAAGGCCTTGAGATATAATGGAAAATATGCTTAAAAGATGTTTGTGCTTTGTTGTAAATAAACTTTCTTTCAGTTTGAGAATGATTTTCCTTACCATATGCTTATTACTGCCAAGTTACTTTTAATGTTATTGCCAAGATATGATGAGAGTTAAATTATATGACGCGGAGGCGTACTCAGTACAATATATTTATATATTGTGCTGACGTGTACCAATTGTATATGTTTTATAGGTACCTTCTGCTTATGATGCTCATGATGAAAGAAAGATGATGTTGCTACTCTATATGCTGGCTCACAAATCAGATCTATCATGGGGATGCTAAAGCTAAATGGGACTCTTAGATTATGTTTCTTTTTCTTCTGTATTTAGTTTCTCATGTATTAAGTTTCTTCTGTAGAACTCCTATGCCTTCGGGCCTCTATGTAATGAATACATTTGGTTTATGTATGGAAGCTTTTTATTCGGTGCATTTATATATTCATGTGTTTGATCCACTCAGGGACAGGCAACTTTAACTCTATTGTACCCCTTATGTTGGCGCCTGAGGTGTACAGTGGAGTTAGGTTGTTAACCCGTGACAGATGGTATCAGAGCAGGCACATGAATCAATATAGATGTATCAAATAATTAGTAACCTTACGTAGACCTAGGGTAACCCACATTTAGCAGTAAATTGCTGAGGTGTCTAGAAGGGTACCTTGTGGAAGGTTCTGACATAATACTCTCCCCATCCGTTTTCACGGTGCGAGGGTTCCCGTCGCAAGCTATCTGCCTGGCTAACGCAATTATTGTTAAAATGGTCACCCTTACCTTAGAAAAATCCTTCCTCTCATCTTTTCTCAATTAAGGACTACCCCCCCAACCAACCTATTTAGTGAATAATATACACTAGGCTTCTCATCTACTTTCTCTCTCATGACCATGATCGATGATATACTCTCTCTATTATGTGGGTAGATTAGGAGAAATGGGAACAACTAAAAGACATGAAAAATAGGAAAAAAATAATAATAATACATGCCATGATTGCTAAATCTTTTTTTGGTTGCATTACGATCTATCTCAAATAAATCTCTAAACTGCCTTTTATACGAACTTGCAGATGCCTCCAAAAACTAGGTCCAAGAGAACAAGATCTAGTGATGGCTCTGGTGATGAATCTGAATCACGCCCTAATAAGACCAAGGCTGTAGGCAGTTGGGAAGAGCAAAAGAAGGTGATGTTGGAATGCATGCATGCCCTAGCCCTAAAAGAAACTAGCAATAGTGCCTCATCCTCTAGGACCAACCATGAAACCACCATTAGTGACTTCCTTAAACTCAAACCCGAAACCTTTCATGGAGAAGACTTAGGTGAAGTCCTAGATAAAGTCGATGCATGGATCATATCTGTTGAAAATGCCTTTAGAGCCCTTAAGTGTCCTGAGGAAGATAAGGTCACCTTTGCTACCTACCAACTTAGGGGGTCCGTGAAGTTGTGGTGGGAAAATTATTACCATACACGAGCACTTCCAGATGCCCCCATAGGTTGGGAGGAGTTTAAGGGTATCTTTACCAACCGTTTCATGCCCATATCAGCTAGGAAGGAGAAGAAGAAACAGTTCAATAACCTCACCCAAGGAAACATATCTGTTGCTGACTATGTTAGGGCCTTTAGACTCCTAGAGTGTCATGCTCGCAACCTTGATGAAGATGAAAAGATTGAACACTTCATAGATGGCCTTAACCAAGAAATCAAAGTTCACCTTTGCACCTCCACCCATCCTACCTTTGAAGCTGCCATCAACAATTCCCTTACCCAAGAAAGTACCTTAGGGAAGAGCAAAACACCAAGCTTGGGATACCTGGGTCTAACCGATGCATCCGTCACCAAGGGCAAGGAGAAGGAAAATGATAAGAAGAAGCCTAACAGCCATGGCATGGGCAGAGGAGGAGGAAATCACCATAGGGGTCAATCATTCCGAGGAGGACCAAACCGGGGAGGTCGAGGCCAAGGAGGACCATACAGGAATTCCAAATGCAAAATTTGTGGTGGGTTTCATCCTGGAAAATGAAAGTTTGAAAATCCAATCTGTTTCTATTGCAAGAAGGAGGGACACATGAAGTTCAATTGTCCAAATCTGGTCCAGGGGGCACCTCAGAATCGTCCTGCCCCATTACCTCAGCCTGGAGCTCCACCTGCTCAACCAGTTGTCCCTATAGCTCAGGCTCATCCAGAACATCGTCAGGGCCAAGTCTTTGCAATTGATGCAGAGGAAGCTAAAGCCAATGATAACCGTCTGATTGAAGGTGACAATGTTAATAATTCTTTTGTGATAAATCCTTGGAAACCATTATTTCATATAAAATCATAATGTAGGTATGATATGTCTCCAAGATCATCCTGTTGTGGCCCTATTCGATTCAGGATCAACACATACCTTCATATCTAGAAATCTTGCTTCCATGCTCAAGTTCAAGATCAATGATCTAGGTTATATCTTGGATGTGACAACTCCCAGTGGCAAAATTTATACTTCTCTTCAAAAAACCAAAACCTTGCCTTTTTCTTTTGTTGGTCATAAATTTCAATCTGCTTTCATTCTTCTTGATATGGAAGATTTTGATCTAATTTTGGGAATGGATTGGCTCTTTTCCAACTTTGTTATGCTTGATTGCTGAGGCAAGAAAGTAATCTTTTGTGCACCCAATTCTAAACCTTTGACTATTTCCTGGAGGAAAGAAAGAAACCGAAATATGATTATTTCTTCTCTTAAAGCCGAAACTTTGATAGCCAAAGGATGTAGAGCCTATCTTGCTGTTGTATCCATGCCTGATCCTAAGGTGAGACCTATAGAGAGCTTGGATGTGGTGAGAGATTACCCGGACATTTTTCCAGAGGAGCTTCCAGGGCTGCCTCCAGATCGTGAGATTGAGTTCTCAATTGAGTTAGCACCGGGCACCGCACCAGTTTCTAAGGCACCTTATAGGATGGCACCTGCCGAGCTTGCAGAGCTCAAGAAACAACTAGAGGAACTTCTGGATAAAGGCTTCATCCGTCCTAGTACTTCTCCATGGGGTGCTCCTGTTCTTTTTGTCAAAAAAAAGATGGGTCAATGCGAATGTGTATTGATTATCGCATGATCAACCAAGCCACCATTAAAAATAAATATCCCCTTCCAAGAATCGATGACTTGTTTGACCAGCTTCGTACTGCCACTGTGTTCTCCAAGATTGACCTTAGATCAGGTTATCATCAATTACGAGTAAAAGATTGTGATATTCCAAAGACAGCTTTCAGAACTCGATATGGACATTATGAATTTGTGGTGATGCCTTTTGGCTTGACTAATGCACCTGGAGTGTTTATGAATCTGATGAACATTGTCTTCGAGCCATTCCTTGACAGCTTTGTTGTAGTCTTCATTGATGATATTCTTGTATATTCAAATTCTGTTGATCAACATCGTGAACACCTCCAGAAAGTCCTTGATGTTTTGAGAGCCCAGAAATTGTATGCTAAATTATCTAAATGTGAGTTTTGGATTGACCAAGTCATGTTTCTTGGACATGTCATTTCGGGTGGGAAAATTTCTATTGACCCTGCCAAAGTTCTAGCTGTCCTTGATTGGAAAGCCCCTACCAATGCTTCTGAAATTCGTAGCTTCCTTGGCCTAGCTGGCTATTACCGTCGTTTCATCCTTAATTTTAGTAAAATAGCCCTACCCATGACTAAACTTACCAGAAAAGATGCTAAATTCGTTTGGACTCCTGAGTGTGAAGCTAGTTTCCAAGAATTGAAATCCCTCTTGACTTCTGCTCCTGTTTTGACCCTACCTTCTGGGAATGATGGCTTTGTAATTTATTCTGATGCTTCTAAAATGGGTCTGGGTTGTGTCCTCATGCAAGACAGTAAAGTTGTTGCCTATGCCTCTAGACAATTGAAACCTAATGAGGTCAATTATCCAACTCACGATTTGGAATTAGCTGCCATTGTCTATGCTCTCAAAATCTGGAGACATTATCTGTATGGTGCTGCTTTTGATATATTCACAGACCACAAAAGTCTCAAATACCTCTTGACTCAGAAGGATCTCAATCTTCGACAGAGGAGATGGTTGGAGTATCTTAAAGATTATGATTTCACTATTGCATATCATCCAGGCAAAGCCAATGTTGTAGCTGATGCTCTTAGTCATAAGAAGTCGATTTGTGCATCAATGCATCTGGAACCTTCATCTTCTGGGTCATCTCAAGCAGAATCTAGCTCAATTATTCTGGAAAATATCAATATTATTCCTAGTCTTCTTTCTGAACTCCTGATATCTCAAAATAACAGCCCTAGTTTGGAGGAGATGACAGCTCTGGTGGCAAAGCCCCAGACACATCTATCTGTTGGTATGGACGGTGGACTAAGGTACAAGCATAGGATGTGGGTACCTGAAGAGTCAGAGATTAAGAAGTGTATCCTGCAAGAGGCACATGGGTCTAAGTATTCCATACATCCTGGATCTACTAAGATGTATAAGGACCTGCAGAGACACTTTTGGTGGAGGGGTATGAAGAATGATATCGCTGAGTTTATCTCTAAGTGTCTCACTTGCCAGCAGATTAAGGCCGAGCACCAATGTCCCGGTGGTCTATTGCAACCCTTACCAATTCCTGAATGGAAATGGGAAAATATCACCATGGATTTCGTGGTGGGACTACCCAGGACCAGGAAGGGTCATGATGCGGTTTGGGTCATAGTAGACCGGTTGACCAAGTCTGCACATTTCTTACCTATGCAGACTACGAACAAGGTTCCTGAGCTTGCTGAGTTGTATATAAAGGAGATTGTACGACTGCATGGAGTACCAGTTTCGATAGTTTCAGATTGAGATCCAAAGTTCACATCACATTTATGGAAGCAGGTGCAGAATGAGCTGGGTACACAGTTGAACTTCAGCACAGCATATCATCCCCAAACTGATGGCCAGTCAGAACGTACTATCCAAATCTTAGAAGATCTTCTCAGAGCATGTGTCTTAGATTGGGGAGGATCTTGGGATTACTACCTTCCATTAGCAGAGTTCGCTTACAATAATAGCTATCAATCTAGTATTGATATGCCACCCTATGAAGCTCTCTATGGTAGGCCATGTAGATCCCCTCTCCATTGGGATGAAGTTGGGGAAAGGAAGATGCTAAAGTCCGATGAGTTACAATTATATGCTGATAAGGTGTCTTTAATCAAGCAGAAGTTGAAACGGGCCCAGGATCGTCAGAAGTCGTATGCAGATGCACATAAGTCAGACAGACAGTTTAATGATGGCGACTATGCATTCTTGAAGATCAGACCTATCCGTGCCATAGCCAAGAACAAGGGGAAGCTTAGTCCGAGATATGTGGGTCCTTTTGAAGTTTTGGAGCGCATTGGCGAATGTGCTTATCGACTTGCTCTTCCTCCGCAGTACAGCATGATGCATAATGTCTTTCATGTATCCAACTTGAAACAATATGTGAAGGATGATAGTCATGTGCTGAATCACGAGCCTCTTGATTTACGAGAGAATCTCTCTTATCCAGAACAACCTACAAAGATTCTTGACTCTAGGGTAAAGGAGCTCAGAAACAGGCAGATTCCGATGGTGAAGGTACAGTGGAACCATCACGGTGCAGAAGATGCTACCTGGGAGCTACGAGCAGATATGGAGCGACGTTTTCCTCACCTCTTTCATCCAGTTTAATTTTGAGGACAAAATTTCTTTTAAGGTGAGTATGATGTGATAAAGTGAGTTTTTCTAATTCTTTTATACTTTGTTCCTTTAATCTTCAATATATATCTCAAAACCCTAATTCTCCTAAAATTAGTTAGTCATTCAAAGATTGGAATTTCAAGCCCAAACTTTACCAACATGTGGGGTATGCTATGGTGAAGCTATGGTCCAAATTTCATGTCATTCAGACATTCCTAGCTCCCTCTATGATTTTTACAAGTTCTATTGATGTTTGATCAAATATATGTCACGATTTCAATCATCGAGCTATAGTTTTGGTTATTTTTCCTCCTTGGTTCGCGGCGCTGACGTCACCCGCCTCTCCTGAGCAATTGCGACCATCGGATGGCGCGTCCATGGATCCTGGGTGGATCGGACGGCCATCTGGTCGTCCTCTTCCTCCGTTTGACCAGCGAGGACGTGGCTACAGCCACCTCGGACCACTCCCCGCCACTCCACGCCGCTTCGCGAGCAACCAACCGAGGCATTGCCTCCACCTCACCTCCACAAACCCTGTGATCTCTCGCACGACCTCCAAAAGCGACCACAGCTCCTCGCACGATCTCGCCGATGAGCAACCTTCCCCAACTGGCGCTGAGACCAATTGGGCATTTGTAAATCACCTGCCCCCACTCCTATATAAGCACACTAACAGCTTCTCGACACCCCTTTGATTCGCCTCACCCTCCAATTCACCCAAAGCAACCCCTGAGAGCTCTGCCCTCAAACTCATCTCCTTCTTTCCGCTCTGCCACCATCGAGCTGCTAGGCTAGACCTCTCCCGGCCTGCTCGTCCCAAATTGGGTCTCCACCGAGCCCTGAGGGACCTCAAGTCACCTCGACGGCACCTCAAAGTCAAGCTTCCTCGATCGCTGCTCCTGCTTTTCCCTCCGCTCACCGCGAGCCATGCTGCTCGCCGTACTTCTAGCCGACCTAGCACCTCACGGGGAGCTACGACCTGCAAGCTAGCCGACCTAGCACCTCACGGGGAGCTACGACCTGCAAGCTAGCCGCCTGAGCTCGGATCTCCCTCACGAAGGTGAACCCGACCTCTTTCTCGCGCAAGAACGAGCACAGCCATCGCCCGAGCTCGCCGGAGCTGAAGGCAGAGCAAACCCAGTCTAGCTGAAGACAAGGGAGAGCGGGACCCACCGTCATCCAGTTGGACCAGTGAGGTAAATCCACCTCAGCATGTAGATCTTTTCTTTTATACGCGAGTGAGATCTCGACCGTTGGATCTAAGCATCCAACGGTCCTTCATGTATCTAGATTTCGTTGTATTAACTCAAAAGTCAGTAAATAACCTAATATTGGGAAATTCGTAAAAATTAGTAGGAGTATCAGAAAAATACAAATAAGTACTCTATTTTGATCAGAAAAATACGAGGATCACGATTTTGACATATGTTGACCCTAAATCTGACTAGAGTAATTACTCATGCCTTTTTTTGTGTATATCTTGATTAATTATTTGGAAAATACTCGAATCTGTTTAAATCACCAAAAACTTGTGATAATCATCTTTTTGCATCCTTATCATCATGGAATGATCAGATCCTTTTATTATAACTCAATTATCAATAAAACCTATTTATCACTCCTTTCACTATTTTGACCTACCAATATGTGCATAATTAATTAATATGATCTGTAGACCATGATTCTGACTTTAGGAACCTACTCTGATGTGACAATAATAATCTTGGACTCAACTCCATACTCTATGATCCTTACTCAACTCTCATGACTCCAAATATATAAAAGGGCCTTTTATATACTCTTTAGAATATGGGTAACTTGAACAATATATCTAATAAATACCAAATCTTCAATAATTTCAGGAAATCGAAGGTACCAGTGAGGAGCATCTCTGGACTCCCCACTTCTGAATAGAAGGTACGCCATTAACTCTCACTTGGATTATAATAATGTATGGTTGTAAAATAGTGTAAGAACTTGGCATATGGTATTGTTTGAAATAGAGCTATATGAGTACCCAACTTTGATGATGTTTGCTTTAAATATATATATTTTGCAAAATGAAAACATAATATATTTCTGTCCATTATATGAAAAGCACTAACTCTTTGGCAGTGTGCTTGGAAGTGACCTAACTCTTTGGTAGTGGTCACACTGTACATACGACCTAACTCTTTGGTAGTGGTCAGACCTAACTCTTTGGTAGTGGTCACAATGTACATATGATCTAACTCTTTGGTAGTGATCATAAAGGCCTTGAGATATAATGGAAAATATGCTTAAAAGATGTTTGTGCTTTGTTGTAAATAAACTTTCTTTCAGTTTGAGAATGATTTCCCTTACCATATTGCTTATTACTGCCAAGTTACTTTTAATGTTATTGCGAAGATATGATGAGAGTTAAATTATATGACGCGGAGGCGTACTCAGTACAATATATTTATATATTGTGCTGACGTGTACCAATTGTATATGTTTTATAGGTACCTTCTGCTTATGATGCTTATGATGAAAGAAAGATGATGTTGCTACTCTATATGCTGGCTCACAAATCAGATCTATCATGGGGATGCTAAAGCTAAATGGGACTCTTAGATTATGTTTCTTTTTCTTCTGTATTTAGTTTCTCATGTATTAAGTTTCTTCTGTATAACTCCTATGCCTTCGGGCCCCTATGTAATGAATACATTTGGTTTATGTATGGAAGCTTTTTATTCGGTGCATTTATATATTCATGTGTTTGATCCACTCAGGGACGGGCAACTTTAACTCTATTGTACCCCTTATGTTGGCGCCTGAGGTGTACAGTGGAGTTAGGTTGTTAACCCGTGACAGTTTCCTTGTTGGCAAGACTATTGGCTCAGTTGTAGGTTAAGCCTACAATGATACATCATATCAAAGATGTAGAGTAGAATGATATTGTGATACAGAACATGAGGTCAGAGTTTAGCAGCGGGAAGTAGGATGGCTTCCATGAGACAAAGGATGTGGCAGTGTGTTTTCATGGCAGGACAGTGGTACCCTATGTTGATGGTTTGAGGAAGATGGTTCTTTAGGAAGCTCATTCCTCAATGTATGTGATGCTCCCTGGAAATACCAAGATGTACCATAACTTGAAAAATTAGTATTAGTGTCCAAGATTAAAGCATGATGTGGCAGAGTTCATGGCTAGATGTCTATTATATCAGCAGGTCAAGGCTAAGCATCAGAAATTGGAAGGAACTTTGCAACCTTTGTAATACCACAGTGGAAATGGAATCATATCACTATGGACTTTGTGGTTGGATTCCTAAGATAGCCAAATTTCATGATCCATCAGGGTGATCGTGAATAGGTTGACCAAGTTGGCTCACTTCTTTCCAATCAAGATGACATGTACAGTTGAAAAGTTGGCACATATATATGTTGATGAGATAGTCTGTCTGCATGGTATTCTGGCTACAATAGTGCCTAACAGAGGTTCATAGTTCATGAGTCACTTTTGGGAATGTTTGCATATTGGCATGGGGACACAGTTGAGGTTCAGCACTGCTTTCCACCTGTAGATAGATGGTCAGTTAGAGAGGACCATTCAGACTCTGGAAGATCTTTTGAGGGCTTGTGTCTTGCAATTTCTTGACAATTGGGATGTTCACCTAATTTTAATAGAATCTTCCTACAATAATAGTTATCATACCAGTATAGATATGGCACTATATGAGGCTTTTATGGGAGGTGTTTTTAGTCACCACTCTATTGGTATGAGATAGGTGAGTATCATCTCTTGGGTCCCGAGCTAGTACAGCAGACCACGGAGAAGATCAAGATGATGCAACAGCATTTAAAGGCAGGTTAGGATAGATAGAAGTCGTACATTGATGATCATCACAGGCCCTTGGAGTTCCAAGTAGGATACAAAGTGTACTTCAAGGTTTCTCCTTGGAAAGGCTTGTTGAGGTTTGGTAAGAAGGGTAAGTTGGCTCCTAAGTATATGGGACCTTACCCTGTTGTGGCACATGTTGGTAAGGTGGTATACAAGATTGAGTTACCGACAGAGTTGCACATGTTGCACCCACTCTTCCATGTTTCCATGTCAAGGAAGTGTCATCCAAATACCTAGTAGGTGTTACAACTAGTGGAGGTTGAGTTAGAGGAGGATATGTCATTTGTTGAGGGTCTTGTGTTGATCCTAGATAGGAGGGTGAAGAAGTTGAAGAAGAAGGATATAGTCTTAGTGAATGTTTTGTGGAATCACCATGGTGTTGAGGAAGCCACATGGTAGTTAGAGGAGGAGATGCATAGGAAGTACCCGTCTTTGTTCGCTTAGAATTTTGGGGGTGAAATCCTTATTGGGGGTTTATGGTTGTAATACCCTAGACCTTGATTAGTGGTTGAACATGCTTACTTAACTTAATTAAGTTCTTAAAACCTTAATCTAACCTTGTGATATGCTTTGAGATCACGTGACAAGCTTATTTGGTCCAGTTTGGACATTGCTTGAGCAAGTTAAGCAATTATATGCTTGTTTTGGACTTTCTTGAGATTTACCCATATATGAGGTTTTTCTTGCAATTTGTCACATTTTTATGTTCCTTACATGTTTTGTTATCATGCTTGAGTAGGTTGTGGCGTGGGGTGCCTTTGTGTACCTTGGTTTGGTGGTGACACCTCTATAGGGTAAGTTAGGGTTTTGGCTCTCATGGATGAGCTACCTTGAGAGGCCATCAACCGATGATTTGTCACAACTTCCATAATGTACACAATCCAAGCATAACGGAAACATTTTCATTCATAGGAGATCATGACAAAATCATGACATAGTATCATTAATTAAGCAATGTCCATAGAAATTTAAAACAACCACTTGTAGTGTCTTAATACATGCATAAGAGAAAGAAATAGAATGTCTAACATCTTAAGAACATGAAATAAAGTCCCAATATAGCATGAGTGTAAAGGTAAACTAGAGGAACCTCTAGAATGGCACCCCACCAGGGTAGGATCTGAAAGCTTCACGAACTGCACCTCCCACTGCTATTGATGTTGTGGTTGATGTTCTCGTTGTCCTCCACCTATGTGTATCCACACATAGCCATGCATTTGACAAAACTATTGTAATTGGTTGTGTTTGATACAAGTTAATGAACATAACTTAAATGATCTTAAAATTGTTATGACTTGCATAAACATTTAATGTGACTTAGGGACACATTCCTAGATTGATTTAACATTCTTATTAGGACACCTACTCAATGAACCATAACATACCGAACACACTGAAAGTGAGCAGTCATCTGAACAAACTGAAAGTTAATAGGAACATAACATACCAAACACATTGAAAGTGAATAGTCATCTGAGCACACTGAAAGTGAACAGTAATGGGCTTGGACCCAATAAAATGAAGGGGGATCATAAGGCACCAACCTTCCATAAAAATGTTCATGAGTAGGGCATAAATACTTGTTCTTAATATGATCTTATATATCTTACCTAGGGTTCCACCCACGATCACGTTATCTATCTTAAACATGAAGAGGTATGTTCCTTTAACTAATCTGATCTTAACATGAATCTTCATGCCGTAAATCTTAATAAGATGTGCACATATTAATATCTCCTAAAACATTTAGATGCTCACTTGCTAACATATTTAATATAAATTTTAAACATGATTGAAGGAGCAAAAATGTATGAATGTAGTACATTAAAACCCAAGGCATGGACCACTTACCTAATTCAGTAGAAATACTCGCTCCTAAGTTCTTGACTTCAGGGCCTTAATATTTTCCTGTCACTATAACCCAAAACCCTAATCATTGCCTTATAAACCCTAATTAGGTTAAGTCTTGAAATCCAAGAAACCAAAGTCATAATCATGACTCCTAATCTATCTCATTGTCTAGATCTAAAAAAACTAGTCAAAAACCATATATTATTTGCCCCCATAGGACATACCAATAAAAAGATATTAATTATCATGTATTGGCCAATCAGAGCTTAGATTAATCGTTATCCCAAAATCTGGGATTGGATAATTGAAAAAGTAAAAGACCAAAGCACCCTTATATGAAAACTGATATCTTGATTGTGATAGGGGTGAAATTATAAATCAAATACATTGCAAAACATACCCAAAAATAACTCGATATCGGTGTATATTCCTAAGTTTGATTAAAACCAATCGCGATACAGGAAACTGAAGTACAGGACATCGAGTCCTTCACCCCCGACTCCCCACCCTCATAGTAAACCTTGGCACAAGTGACCCTGGAGCATGAAGATCTGGACCTTACTCATTTTGTTCATGGCCTGCATAGGGAAGGAGACCTCCATTGTCTCTGTTGTCAACATGTGACCCTAGCGAGACATGGGTAGGGTTCTGGGATGACAGAGAAAAGCAAACCTATTCATAACTTGATAGAAAGCTACAAAATCTATGTGTAAAGTCACATTGATCCGTTCACGGAGTCAACCTTGTACATCCAAAGGCGAGGTACCCGACAGTGAGAAGAAAGCATACATGATTCGTATAGCAGTTCTGTGACTACTGGAAACTTGGCATAAAACACATTTGTGAAAATTGAGAATCATCAGTAGAAATGAGAAACAAATGACAACCCTGACATATCTCTAATCTATCAAAGGATGAAGAGGATAATCTGATGCGTAGACACAACACCTGATGGCCCACCAACCATCCCATCTCCAGCGAGGTGAAGGAGTTTGCCGACCCACCACTTGGCCAGATGGCGACAACAAAAGAAACTGTAAAAAGGAAGAACAGGTGGTTGAGAAGCTTACCACGTATCCAATTGCAGGCTCGATGCAACGAGCGGTGGTAGTGTAGGCACCATTGTCGGAGAGGAGGAGTGAGTCTGTGGAGGAGATCCATGATGGCTTAACCCATATTGGTGATGCCAGAACACAACACGACTGCTGGAGATGCTCCTAGGGCCTTTAGGCACCGCCGTGAGGCAAAATCCCGCCATCTTCTACGGTCGCCAGAGAAACTAATTAGAGGCGAATTGGGCATTCCACGATGAGAGAAAAATAGGGTTATCTACCATATATATAGGCTTGGATTAACATCCTCGAACCATTGGGATCAAAATCCCCGATCGATTCAATCTAGAAAATGAGAAATTTTAGGGATTTCTGAGGGGGTCGGACTACTCAGAATCCCAGTTGGGGTGGGATCTAGGAGACAACCTTCTTGCCCTTGGATCCCCATCCAACGGTGACTAGTGTCTCGTACATAAGTGGAGCAAAGAGAGGAGCATGTGACACATCAAAACATTGTACTTTGGCCAAAAATTTGTGAATATGTCCACGTGACATTAGATACATTCACAATCATAGGAAATTGATCTGATTAACCCAAAAATCAAGGTTATATAGGTCCTAACTATATAGAAATCCCCAAAAATCATTTGAGGGGTCAAAGAAGGTCAAAAAGCTTCCAAAATTGAACCTCGAATTCCCATTAAGTTTTTTAACATTATTATGCACTGAATTTTCCTAAGTTCTTAATGTGAAGCCCTAAGTAATTTATTTAGGTTTAGATCTTCACAAAAATCTTATTAAATCATAGGGATAGCATTATCTTGCCAATTTGGCCATGATGTTAAATCCATCATTCTATCTTTACCAAAATTTCATAGTATCAGTTATTAAGCATTAAAAGGCATAAATAACACCTCAAGGTATTTCGAACCAATAAAGGAGTAAAATTATGTAATAATTAGAATTTCATATCTAAGAAAATGAGGATGTGACACGGTTCACCTAGATGGGTAACATCCTATGGTCATCCTTAGATGGGGGAAATTGATGGTGATCACTAGAGGTTGTAGGTTGATGGTCTTCTCTCTTGGGGTCCCTTGGACCGATGGCTTGCTTGGAAGGGGTGACCAATTGATAGTTTTCCACCTAGTGACTTTGGGTTGCATCAAACAATAATCACCAAGTGATGAAACTTGATGGCCATCTTAGGATGGTCAAGATCTGATGGTGTAGCATACTCCACAACCGATGGAGCTTCTTCTTACATGGGCATGATGTCCCTTGGCCATGGTCACTTGGCAAACATGTTAGGACACCTTAGCCTTCTCTTCTCTCTCACCCATAGCTATATAAACCTCCTACCTTCCATGCAAACGAACCTTTTAGACTTATTTATCTTCCTTGATGTCTAGAGATTCGTCCTCCTTGATCTAGTGGAGAATAAGGTTCCCAAGGTAGAATAATATGGTCGATCTGCTTGCATGTGCAACTAGGGTTCGGATCTACCCTCTTTTGGAGCTTCCTTTGCTTGTTCTTGACCTAAGCAAGTAAGCTACCTCTCTTTTCCTTTGTTTTATTTTCTAACCTACCTTCTTCCTCCTTCTTCTTGGTCATGGCCATGGTGTTCCATGGTAAAGCTTGCTCTAGAGCTTGAAGAACCCTTGTTTCTTGCTTTCTTGACCTAGGGTTTGCTCTCTCTCTCTCTCTCTCTTGGCGAAGAAGCTTGCTTGGTCATGTGGAGTGCTAAGCTAGGGTCTCCTTTCTTCTTGTGCTCGAGTTAGCTTTCTGTTTGGATCTTGTTCTTCTTCCTTGAGGTGAATTATATTTTATTTCTTACTTATAGCTTGCATATGCTAGATCATGCTTAAAAACAAAGTTCTAAGTAATAAGGTAGCATATTTGCTTAGGGTTTATGCTTAGATGATAATCCTTGGGTGATTTATCTTCTTGGATGTACCCTAAACCTTGTTCACGAACCGTCCTTAGTATAGGAAGCTATAGACCTTTCTTGCATGTTACAAACAATGGTTTTTTCTCTCAAACTATGGTCATGGCTTAGGGTTTTTAAAGTTGATTTCCTTCTTGATTTGTAAACTGATGATTTTATTCTTGGTGTTGTTTTTCTGGTCTTTCTTATGCCAAACGATGGGCATGACTTAGGTTTTGTTTTGGACTCTTTCGTTCTCACGAAACAATGGTCTTAGTGCCCCTTTGGTGGTGAACTCGATGGTCTTTGTTTCCTATTGATTTAATGATTTTTGAAGTTTGTTTCACCACTTGTTGACCAAACTCGATGGCCATTTTGGGTTCAACACTCAATGGTCTCAACCAACGGCCTCACTGGGTGGATGGTGTCAACCAATGGCTTCATTGGGTCGATGATGTTAAACAATGGCCTCACTGGGTTGATGGTGTCAACCAATGGCTTCAATGGGTCAATGGTGTCAACCAATAGTTTCCCTGACTCAATGGTTCATCAACTAATGGTTTCCCTAACTCGATGGTTCATCAACCAATGGTTTCCCTAACTCAATGGTTCATCAACCAATGGTTTCTCTGACTTGATGGTTCATCAACCAATGGTTGTATTGGGTTAATGGTTCATCAACCAATGGTTGGACTACTTTCAAAGTTGATGGCCTTTTTGGATTTACAACCAATGGTTTTGTTATCCAGCATCTGATGGTCGTAGTGAAGCTCATGTTTTTTTATGGTTTGGTTTTATTGATGAAGAAGCGATGGCTCAATATGATAGTATCAATGTAAACTTATGATCACCCTAATGAGATAATGTGTAATTTTTATCTAGTTCATTATTGATACACCACACCCTAGTATAATACAATAATGGTGATTGCTTGTGCTTACCTCCCTTGGGTAACCTATGTGGTGATGGTTTGCTGAGCCTTTAATAAGCCATGGAAAGATAATGATGTTCTTGCAGGTGATTATGATGTTGTGGTCTTAATGGTTGTTGGACATGGTTGAGCCCTATTTGAGGTGTAATTCTCTTGCTTATGTGACAAGGAATGGTATCATGTGGTGATGTGACAAGATTCATACATCATACATAGTATATATTCTATAGTTACTATACCTTAATGCTTGCTAGAAATGAATTAGGGTGTGTATGTCCATTTGTTTGATGCGGCCTTAATTCACCTAATAGGCCATAACTAATCAAGTGAAACCCTAATTGTGTAGTTGCCATGGCCATAGATCCATTCTAGTGTCAGGGTGGATGGTGAAATGGGTTCTCCCTCAATGAAAGCTCAGAGTTGTATATTGTTGATTATATGCATGTTCACAGGGGTGGCTATAGTCATCCCCTGGTAGGAGAACGGTTGAGGTTGTGTTTCAAGTGATATTATTCAGTATATGTGATATGAATGAGGATGGTTTTGGTTGTACTCAGATGCATGAGTTAATGCCCTGGTGATTGTGACCTCTTACGAGCAGACTAAGTTGTTCACTAGTGTCGTGACCTATGTACCCAGGTGAACTAGGTTGTTTTGTAGCTTGACTAGATGTGTCATTGCAGTGGACTCATACTTCAAGGGCAAATGAGATCTGAGGATTTCTGCTCTCATACAGATCTTGTATGGCACTAATTTTGACTTAGCAGTGGTCAGTTGGAATCGAGTGGTATACCTCAATTCCTCAGGGCATTAATAAAAGATGTAATCCAGCCATGTAGTATATCTATTTAGGGCTAAACATGACAAATATTGGTTGTTTACCCTAGGCATGTTGCTTAGATGTTATATTATGCATCTGATTAGATGATATCAGTTCCACATGTTCCTTAGATATCTTGTTAATAAAGCTTTTTGTTAAACTACTTGCAATTAATGTATATTGTTAGGACTATCTGTTTAGCTTGTTCAACCTATTAAACTTGTTGGAATTGCTTAACATGCTTAAACTGCTAAATATATTTATCTGTTAAACTGTCTAAACATGTTTACTCTATTTTAATAATATAATATGTTGTAAACAATAATCGTTATTGAGAGTTATATCTCTAACTGGGACATGGCTCTCACTCTCATGGTTTACCACACCTTTTTAGGTGATCTTCAGTGGCGAGGTAGAGATCTTGTTGTTGAGTAGGAGCAGCCTGGAGATTAGTGAACTCGGAAGGTTGTATATTGCTAGTGTTGTAGTAGAGTCCTAAATGTCATCCTTGTACTCTCATGTCTCAAGAGGGTTGTGTTTTGTAAATGATGTATATTGACACGTAGTTTAGGCACTATGCCTTGGTTGTATATTTAAGGCATGTACATGTGAACATGTCCTTTTGTATACAGCTTGTGGAAAAGGCCACGGGACATATGCAAATACTTGATATGGTACGCGATATGATATAAGTGGTTGGACCTTGTTGTAATGTGTTTCCACTCTTAATTGGGATGTTTAAATCAGTTTTAATTTATGCTAATTTCTGGTAACATGACATCTAGTAGTTGATCGAGTGCTTGGTTTGAGTAATCTCATTTGGTGTGGTGTTGGGCATCATAGTGAACCTCCAGTGGAGTGTGGATCATGGCCATGTTAGATATGCTACGGGTCTACCTAGTGATTACTAAGAGTATTTGCATATTCACAATGGCTCTCAGATATTCCCTTATATATATTAGGCATGGAGGAGAGCATCTATGGTTTGAATTCCTCTGTAGTGTGTTTGTAGAGACCAAGATTGAGCAGACTTCTTCCAACTATTGGATTCATGTCGAGTCTTGCATCTTCCAACACTGAAAGGTGATCCAAAGTTATAAATGTATGGCACGTAGACTCACTAAGACCGACACGGACATGATGAAAAAGATTTATGTGACAACTTAAATATTCGGGATCTCGACTTAAATTAAAGTATGAACCTAGTATTCAATTAATCCTCATTAAAAACTATATGCTAACCTTAGCAATTTATTTGGAGGGTCAACGAAAGTCCTCATGACTTTGGACCATATATATATATATATATATATATATATATATATATATATATATATATATATATATATATATATATATATATATATATATATATATATATATATATATATATATATATATATATATATATATATCTTAGAAATTTATTTGGAGGGTCAAGGAAAGTCCTAATGACTTTAGACCATATATATATATATATATATATATATATATATATATATATATATATATATATATATTAGGGTCAAGAACATTTTTACATAGTTACTTTTCCAATTTGATGATCAAAATGTGAACTATTCCTATAATGCTAATAGTGTCACTTGTGCATATTTTATGAATTATGATTGATGCCCAAGTGATGTGACTTTCCATTAGTGGTCACTTATAGTTTACCGCAGTTGTATAGAATCTATTTGACGAAATTAGGCCAATTAAGGCTCACGTGATGATGAAGCTACATCAAGGAGAGAGAAAGTACATTATGTTGAAACTTTTATTTATTGAATATTCTTAAAGATTTTAAGATATTTATTGACATTAACCTTGAAAAAAGAAGAGGGAGAATTTATGTTAATCATATTTTCTACTATTCTAATGCACGATCTTTTACTTGGGTTATTTGCTTTGAGGTTCAACAAGTTGGATTTATTTAGTGCAAAAAAAAATTAAAGACTCAAATGGTAATTATTTTTCTAAGTATTGTATTATTGGGATGTTACAATGAGCATCTCAAAACCTTATTTAATGATTTCCCCTAGTAAACTTCCCCCTTATTAATGACCCTTGTGACCCTATCTTCTTCAATTATATCCCGTATAGTCATTGCCTCAGTTAGCCATGGAAATTCAATCCTGTGATTGAGAATCTTCAATTCCCATGACCCCTTTTCCATCACAGTTACATGTTTACTTCTCTCGAAAGGCTTCACCGGACCTCGACCTTTATTTCTTATCGAGGAACCTCGGTAGAGTGCTCTGAGCCTCTTTTCCAACAAGTGAATGTAGCGATGGATCTCGAAGGGCATGGAAACGATTTTATCACCTTGTAGTTTTCCATTTTGTATTTCTCCTTATGGTTTCTGGTGCATGTACCTTTTGGCATCATTTTACACCAATTGATCTTGTTTTGCTTCTATTTTGGTTCTAGCATCCCCACTAGACCTCCTCATTTTGGTCTCTACCATGTTCCTTATTTCTTGGCTATCAATGGTTGAGAACCATGGAGGAGGTATGTGCACCTCTATAGGCTCTATTTCGGTTTAACATATTCATCTTCATTCCTGGAAGAAGGCCAACCTATTCTCCGATAGTAATTCATAAAACCTGGTGTAAGATGAGATCTAGGTTCTGAATATTTATGATGCTGCAAATAATCTATTCTTCACAAGTTTTAGTCTATCAATCTCACATGAGTACTTATTGGTTATGCCCTTGTTTGGATATTATTTTGTAACACATTTGGTTTTTTTTTCTTTTTCCTTTTATTTAGTCTCGGTCATGCTTGGTTTTAAGCATTGCAGTTCTATGATATTACCCTATCACAAACCCAAGTTTGGATGTGTGATGCAGGGTAGTTTGGCTCATGATCTAAATTTTGATTTTTTTTAATATTCTTCTGATTAAAATTTTGCAGAAAATAATTTATAATTTAGAAAATAAAATTAATTATGTATTTAAATCATGAGAATCTTAGCCAATATAATGTTTGGTGTTATAAACCTAATAACAATGTATGAATGATGTGAATTTTAAACTTTTATAATTGGAAAAATCTTATAAAATTCACAAATAATAATGTGAAGTTTAGAAAATGCATATAAATAATTTTTTCAATTGAAAAAATATCATCTACCTGATAATATATGTTTTATAACCTAATTCCATTTTATAGAGAATGAATTTATAGGGTTTTCTAAATACATAGTAAGTAATCATTTTGATAATTAATTTATCTAGTAGGTGGCTTGTGACCCTAGTGTAGATTTAGGGTTTGGTTGCGATCTTAAATCCGAAGGAGTTGGGTTACATTTCCTTGAGTCATAATTGGGAAACAACTTATTTTCTCTCTCTTGATTTATTTGATGACATGATATCCTAAATTAATTCCCAATATATTTCCTTGGGAAAATTCTATTGAAAGAACCCTTTTGTTGTTTGCTTCTTTCTCATCAAGTACCAAAATTATTAGATCTTTATAAATGGTGATTTGACCCCATTTATTATGCCATGGATATTTTCATCTCTTCGGATACAAGAATATTATTTGGATGAAACTTATGATCTGGCCTACTATAATTATGCATATATGGTTTTGATTAATCATAACTAGAAGTAGATACAACATATTTTAGGAATTGGGTTTTATTCCTATCAAGCACTAAGATTGTATTCCTCCTACCATGCTTTGGAGTTTTCATCCTTTTGCAATACTATATTTATTTGGCACTTAGGTTTTATTCTTGCTACCCTAAATTTGGAATATATTGGTTCTTGACATGCTTTTTATATTTTAGTAGTATTTGTAATAACAAACATGCAATTGTTTACTTATTCATGATTCTTTAATAGTTAAAAAAGTCAAGAATCTCTCTTGTTAATTATCTTTTTTAAATGATTTAGCTTTTTGACATAATTATTTCTTTTGACATCCATCTTGATGAGTTCATATATCTATTTGATTGGGATTAATCATTTCTTGTATTGAGTAAGGAATGGATCCTCTCTTGGTTCTCTTTTCTTAAAGCCTGCTTTGGAAGATCCACATGCTTATTATCACACTTCCCTAAGACTGACTATGCAACATGCGTTGGCGATGTAACCATGTATATTCAGATGAGGTTTTCTTATGTGTTGCACAATGGAAAGTGTCATAAACCTGATATTATATTGATGGATATGATATAGTATGCATATGTATCCAATCCCCACTATATAATATTATATTATCATATACTACCAAAATAATCACATGTTATAAAATAGGATATTGGAGCTATCACAACTAGTTGAGACAACAAGTGTTGTATCCAAACATCAAACACATCCAATGTCTTGAAAAACCATAGATTACCTTATCAAACTTTCTAGTCGATCAGATGGTAAATCAATCAATTGATTGAAAGGAATGTTTGTGAAATATTAGGTCTTTTGATGGCTTCATTGCTTCATATTCATAATAAGAACTCAAAGGAACTTCCTTGTGTTGGATCTAAGGGCTCTAGAGGGGGGTGAATAGAGATACCAAATTTCTCACAAAATAGATTAGACCTTCAAATTATATCAAGTTTAAAGCAATAACTTAATTGCAATTTGAAGTCCTATCTAACAAGCATATCAAGGATGAGAGTGATTGATAACAAGCACTTGACAAAGGGATGTAGAGTGGTTCCACACTTCAAAGTAGAAGTGAGTCAGTCCACTACCTACAGAGGTCAACCTCTAAGACTTTGCAAGTGTATTTATCTATAGTATCACCAATAATAGTCACAACATAAGACCCACAAAGGACTTACCCATCTAATCACAAGGAGATATCCACCTTACCAAAGGACTTACCCACTTAGCTTGAGTCTTCAACCTTCACCAAGGTCTTACCCACTCAAGCTCAAGTCTTCCGCCTTGAAGGACTTTGTTTCTGCTCTTGGATCTTTAGCCTTTTCCTTCTCCTTCACCTGGAGAAGATCACCATCTCTTCATCAAACTTGAAGAGGACCAGCTACAGCTCCTTCTCCACTCGATGGAGCTTGCTTCACCTTTTCTTCATGTAGGAAGGGGATAGGGAAGTAGGAGAAGATGAGAGTTTTACATGCACAAGGGTGGAGCTCTCTTACAATATTCCTAACTCACTCACAAATCACAAAATGAAGTGTAAACTAGAGAGAGAAAGGGGCTCAAGGAGTAGTATCACACTCAACTATAGTAAGGACCTTGAATATCTTGAATGAGCAAACTTGGAATGAACTTCAAGGGGTCCTATTTATAGTTGGGGGTGCTCCCTTGAGTTGGGGAACACTTGGGGTTAAAATATAGCTATTTTCCACAAAGCAACGGATCTATTTTCACTCAATACAAGTCATTAATGGTTATAATCACTTTTTTTGCATTTTTTGTACAATGCATTTGGTCGAGTTTTAATAAAGGTAACTCAACCAATCAACTAAAAGACAAAGCCAATTTTCAAACTATCGGTCGAGTTTGTTCTGGGGAACGCGACCGAGGAGCTAAATTTGAGTTTACTTAGTGAGTCGGTCGGTCGGTTTTTGAATGCACAACTCAACCGATGGGTCATCTTCAGAAAATACATCATAGGATCGGTCGAGATTGTAACTCGACCGATGAACATCCTGTGATCAATTTTCTAAATTGACTTTTGGGTGATTAAAACTTGGTATAAAGTGTTCCACATATTTTTCTCATCTTAGTTACAAGTCCTACCATCAATACAAGTGATTACAAAAATCTTATAAGGCTGTTTGAAGTGATTTCCTAATTAGCACACTTGCATTGCATTTGACTTGACCTTGGACAAGCTAGGGCTTGTGTAATTTGATCCTTTTCATGTACCTAAAGCCTGAAATCATTCTTGAACAAAAATATTAGATACATATGAATGGAATGGTTGAGTCACTATCAAAATAGGACAATGTATAACCTTTAGGTCAACATTCTCCCCCTTTTTGACAATGAAAAACCATTCCTCAATCATATTGAAAAGGATATTGAAATTATATCTTTGCCTTGTGAATTGTAAGGGGAGTCAAGATTTGAACAATGTGAATTGATCCCCCTCAATCTATGCTTCCTTTAACCTGCATAGTTAGTATATCTACACAAAGAAATATAACGCATACATTTTATATGGTTTTTAGCAAGTCACATGATAAAGCATATAATGAACAAGAAAAGGATCACATAGGCAATAAAAGCAATATGGTTGAGCTTCAAAACATTGAAAATCTCTCCCACTTTTGACATTATCAAAAAGGAAGGTGGGTAGAAGAGCATAAAAATAGGTCTTTGCCGAGCACAACCAAGCAAATATCCAAAACATGCAATCTCAAAACATACACCAAGCAGAGATGAGAGAAACAAACAAGCTATCAAAATATGATGAAACATGGCACCAACTCATAAGATATAACAGATCAAAGAGTAAGAGTGCATAGAATATAGATTACAACCCATAATGCAAGTTATCATAAAACAACTTCAAGTGAAAATGAGGAAAACTTAGATGATAAAATAGTACATCTAAGATCATGTGCCCAGATGTTTCTAATACAATATAGCCTAGAAAGATATATATGATCAGCAAACTAGACTAAAAACTAAGAACATCTAGACATCTAAGCTATCTATATCAACAGCATCATCATCCTCAGCAATAGGTGTGTAGTCATCATCTTTGTCTGAAGGTGCAGTAGCATCGCCTTCATCACCAGAGTCACCAGTAGAGCCACCAGAGCCATCATCATTATCAGATGCAGCACCATCATCCTCACCATCACCAACAGCCTCATCAGCATCAGCAGTCTCCTCATCAGCCTGGTCCGACATCTCCTCGTCAATAGAGGGGCCAAAGTGACGACTGGGCCAACGAGCATTCTACTCATCCCAAGTCATACCAATATCATAGAGCTCATTGGCATGTGGGAAGGAAGGAGCAAAATCCCCAAGGCTGGCAAGCAGAGTGGCCAAGGGGCCAGCAGGTAGAGGCAGGATAACAGGAGCATGTCCACCACCAACAGAGGGTGTGGGAGCAACAGAAGGTGCAGGTGCAGGTGGAGGAGCAGGGTAAAGTGATTGTATGCATAGGAGGCATAATCACTTCCCGGATAGGGCAGGTAGGCTGGGTAGGGATGTGCACAGGACATGTTCATGTTTGACATAATTGAACATAAATCCTGATGCATATGCTCCTAGACCTGGAGGTTGTATGCCATGTTAATGTATCATGTAACCCATGAGGGATTCATTGGAAACATGAAATGAGGCACAGGAAGGTCGGGTAGGCTGAGGAGGTGGAGGTGCTCAGGTAGAGGATGAGGCAGGTGCAGAAGTAGAAGCAGAAGCAGAGGCAAAGGCACCGGATGTGGTGGAGGAAAGGATAGGCACAAATTTCTAAATAGTGGTATCACTGATACAAACTCCCTTCCGGGCAGGTTTATAATGGAAGTCATGGAAGAGATATTTCTCAGTGTCAACTTGAAAAAAAACCACATATCAGGGTAGGGTAGGGAGGGTGGGTGCCACGGGTATTCTTGCTTGAGTCGAAGCAAGTCATATGGTGGAGGATGTATCTAGACCACTTGACTATGACATTATCTAAGAGGCAATACATGATTACTGCAGTGTTCTCTACAATATCCAATTGATTTTTCTTAGGATGGATGTTGCAGTTGACCACTAAGGCAAGGATGCGCCTCTTGAGATCTAAGGAATAGGAGGGTAGGGTCCTCTTCTTCTTATAGGGGAACTTAGGTTTCTTCAAGTAACGATGGATGTCAGGAAGAGTGAGATCGTATTGCTTATAGAAAGCATCAGGGTCAAGAAGGTCAAATACTCGATGTAATCCTTACGCCAGGTGTCAGTCTCATCGGTACTAGAGAAGAAGATGTTTAAGGTATCCTCCGAGACTTGTAATTTCTTCCCGGATATCATAGACATTAGGATCACTTGAGTATTAGTAGGGGTACAAGAGTCTCATAATTCCAATGCAAGTTCACGTAGAATTCATGAACAGCTTCCGTGCTAGTCATGGAATTGTGGAAGCATGTGCATTCAACACCTAGGGCAGATAGATGGTGAATGTGTAACAACTTTTCCACTTGATCGATGACCTCTTAGAGTCTAGGGCTAGGATCAAAGAGGGCACAAAAAGGGAAAGGACTTCGTGGGAGAAGGTCCTTATACTTATTAACAGTCTCATTTGAGACAAAGAGAGTCTCATCAAAGGGGATCAATTGAGAAGACGAAGAGGAAGATGGTGCATTGTTGGGGGGGCTCTCTTCCTTCTATTTGAAGCCATAGAGACATAATAGAGAGGAAGGAGAAAGAAAAACACAAAACACACCACCAAAAATGTTCAAACACCAAGGTTTAGAAAGGGGGAAGGTCAAGGATGGTCTACCTATGTCAGATTAAGGCTAGGTTGAGGAAGGTGAGGTCAAGCGTGGAGAGCTTATGGATAAGAGAGGTGGAATCGGTCGAGTTTTCTCTAGTTGAGAGGGAGAATAGTCGATCGAACCCAACTTAAGTGTGCTCCATCCCGACCATCGGTCGAGTTCTATGAACTCAAAAACTCGATCGATTGGCTTTTTAAAAAATTTCTCGGCCATCAATCGGTCAAGTTTGTCCTGGGGTAACTTGACCGATGGTCAACCTGACCTAAAACCATCAAACTTAATTTCTAGCCATTAGAATGTTAATTAAATTTATTTTTCAATTCCATTATGTATTTTGAACATACTTAGGCACATATCACTCATCATTGGGTACTATTTTGTGATAAAACATGCATTTGCAAAAAATACCCAAAAACAAGGCAAAAAATGAATATGAAAAACCAATTTTAAGCATATTAGTAAAAAATGATCCAAATAGAGACAAGACATATAGGATACATAACAACTAGCTAAAGGGTATATCAGATTCATTCAAAGTAGTTATAAGCAGTTTTGATCTAATAAAGTTAAATTGCTCTCTAGCTAGAGATTTAGTGAAAATGTCCGCCAACTGATTTTCTGTGTCCACATGTGTGATATAGATATCCTTCTTGGCAATGTGATCATGAAGAAAGTGATGGTGAACCTCTATATGTTTATCTCTACTGTGCAAGATAGGATTATATGACAAGTTGATTGCACTAGTATTATCACAACAGATAGGAGAAGCATCAAAATGAATGTTAAAGTCTTGGAGCATTTGCTTCATCCTTAGGACCTAGGCAAAACAACTTCTGGCTGCAATGCACTCAGCCTCGATGGTTGATAATGCCACTGTGCTCTATTTCTTGGAGAACCAAGACACCAAGCACGGTCTTAGGAGGAAACAAGTGTGACTTGTGCACTTTCTATCAATCAAGCAACCTGCATAATTGGCATCACTATAAGCAGTAAGAGTAAAGTCCCTTGACTTGGGATACCATAGTTAAAAGTTTGGAGTTTTGGCTAAGTACCTTAGAATCCTCTTAATAGCTATAAGATGTGATTTTTTAGGATTTGATTGAAAGTGAGCACACAAGCCAACACTAAACATTACATCAGGTCTAGAGGCAGTTAAGTAAAGTAAACTTCCAATCATACCTCTATAGAGTTTCTCATCTACCTTCTCACCTTCTTCATCTTTATCAAGTTTGGCGGTGTTTGACATGGGTGTGTCCATCGGCTTGGTGTTCTCCACCCCAAAGCGCTTAAGTAGTTCATTTGTGTACTTGCCTTGGTTGATGAAGTACCCATCTTTTGTTTGCTTGATTTGAAAGCTGAGGAAGAATGTTTGTTCACCCATCATACTCATCTCGAATTCACTCTGCATAAGATCACTAAATTCTTTACAAAGATCAAGGTTAGTTCTGCCAAAAATGATATCATCAACATAGATTTGAATCATAAGAAAATTGTTAGAAGTGTGTTTTAGAAACAAGGTAGAATCCACTTTGCCCATGATATAACCATGATCTAACAAAAAGTTCTTTAATTTCTCATACCAAGCCCTTGGTGCTTGTTTGAGTCCATGGAGAGCTTTTTGCAACAAATAAACATGGTTAGGTAGACTATCATGTTCAAAGCTCGGAGGTTGTGCAACAAACATTTCCTCCCCAATTGTACCATTCAAAAACTCACTTTTTATATCCATTTGATACAAAAGAAAGTCTTTATGACTAGCAAAGACAAGCAACATATGAATTGACTCAAGTCTAGCAACATGTGCATATGTCTCATCAAAGTCTATACCTTCTTGTTGATTGTAGCCTTGAGCCACTAACCTTGCTTTATTTCTTACCATTTTTCCACTTTCATCAAGCTTGTTTCGGTAGACCCATTTGGTGCCAATGATCTTTCTATCACTTTGTCTTGGCACAAGGGTCCAAACTTTGTTCTTCTCAAATTGTTCCAGATCCTCTTGTATATCTAGGATCCATTGTTCATCCCTAAGAGCTTCCTTGACATTCTTAGGCTCGAGTTGTGAGATGAAAGCATTGTTGGCTTGTTCTTTATTGAATGCAGCCCATGTCTTCACTCTTTTAAATGGATCACCCAATATTAGCTCCTTTCAATGATTCTTTGCAAATCGGGGGGTTGTATCCTTCTTTTCATCATCTATGCCTTCTTCTTGAGTAGCCAGCCCTTTCCCCTTTGAGTGATGTTGAGCTCTTTAAGAATAGAAATTACTTCACCTGCAACATCATCATTTGGAACAATATCCTTGGGAATAGAGGGGTTAGTCTCAATAAACTTTACATTAATAGATTCTTCTACTTTAGCAAGATCAACATTAAAAAATCTATAAGCCTTGCTAGTAGTGCTATAGCCAAGAAAGAAAGCCTTGTACAATTTCATATCAAACTTGTCGAGAGAATCTTTTGTATTCAAAACAAAACAAGGACATCCAAAAATGTGGAAATTCTTGATAGAAGGCTTCCTACCACACCATAGATCATAGGGGGTTTTCTTCAGCAAAGGATGAGTAAAAACTCGGTTTTGTACAAAACATGAGGTACTGACAGCTTCATCCAAAACTTCTTAGGAGTATCATACTCTAGAAGCATGGTACTAGCCATCTCCTGTAAAGACGTATTCTTCCTCTATACAACCCCATTTTTTTGAGGTGTTCGAGGTGAAGAGAAGTTATGTGCATAACCTGATTCATGACAAAAATGCTTAAAAAGCTCATTTCAAATTCTCCCCCATGGTCACTACAGATGGATACAATGTGCCAGGAAACTTCATTCTCAACTCATTTACAAAAGCTCGAGAAAACATCAAGTGTATCACTCTTAGAAATGAGAAAGAAGGTCCGGGTATATCTAGAGAAATCATCGACAATAACAAGGCAATACTTGGAACCACGAAGCGATTGAGTTCTCGTTGGTCCAAATAGATCAATGTGAAGAAGCTCAAGAGCTCTCTTAGTACTAAGGACTCCTTTGGATTTGAAGGAGGACTTGGTTTTATTTCTTTGGGTTCAAGGTTGTCATTCCTCATCCTTTTCAAAATCCAATTTAAGAAGTCCCTTGACCAAGTCCTTTTTGCTCAACTTCTTTAGCTGATGCATGTTTACATGACCAAGCTGGCGGTGCCAAAGAGAAATATCATTCGAGTTGACTACAAGTCATCTACCAACAATAGGATTAATAGTGTCAAAAACAATAACATAAAGATTACCACTTCTAGTTCCCTTATATATAACTTGAGAGGTGAGAGAATCTAGAATCAAGCATTCAAAATAAGTAAATAGCACAAGGTAACCATTATCACAAAGTTGACTAACACTAATTTAGTTGTAATGTAGGCCATCCACAAAAAGAACATTCTTGATACATAAGGATTCACCTACATCACCCTCACCTTTGACTTTACCTTTCTTGTTGTCCCCAAAGGTGACCGGTCCTCCTTTCGTTTTTGGTGAAATTGTAGAAATGGCTCATGTCACCAGTCATGTCCTTTGGGCAGCCACTATCAACAATCCATATACCCTTTTCCTACAAGAAAGGAGAATGTCGGTTCCCAACTTATACTTTGGGATCCGGAGTTAGCTTGGGGACCCATTTCATCTTTGGGTTGGTTCCCTTGGGCTTGTAAGGACAATAAGTAGAGTAACGATCATCACATTTTCAATAAGAACAAACCATAGGATTCTTAGTGTCGGAAGACTCTCCTACAAAGAAAGAGGTCTCCTTGCTCTTTTTCTTACCTTTGGCTTTGCTCTTGCCCTTTGATGCTCCCCCTTCAAATCCCAAACCCTTGGTATTACCTTGTTTGGTAGAATGGTCAAGGATTTCATTTAGGGAGTTCTTTCCTTTGAGTAATTTTTGTAGGGATTCTCTCAATCTATGGTTATCATCATTTAAAGAAGCAATGGTACAAGATAAACTAGATATGTCATCTCTAGCATGCACAAGATCAGCCTCAAGACATAAAACTTTAGTTAAATATGAGTCTTTTTCAAGAGAGATAGAAGCAACATTAATGCTAGGAAATAAAGGTCTAGAAGATAGATCATTTACTTGAGCAAGAAACCTAGAAGTTTCAGATTTAAAAATTTGAATCTCTTTGAGATAGACATCTCTCTCTTCTCTACGAGCATCAATAAGGAGCTTAAATTTAGTATTTTTAGTTTTAAGCAATTCCATCTCTTTAAGGCAATTTTGGTTTTCTTCCTTAAGATTCTCAATGTTCTTAAGATAGATACCATTCTCAACTTCAAATCCATTGTATTAGAGTTCAATATCAAGGTATTTTCCTTGCAAATTATCAATACTCTCAAGGTTGGTTTTCTCATTCAATTCAAGAATTTCAAGTTTAGCATAAAGATCATCATTAATTTTTCCTAGTTGTTTTCTTTTAGATTTACATTTAGCAAAAGATGAATGGGTAGAAATAAGCATGTCAATAATAGCTTCCTTAGATAATTCATGCAAGCTTACCTCACTTACCTCACCAATATCTTCAATAGTAGAGGCCATGAGGGCAAGGTGGCACTCTCCATCTTCTTCCGAGCTTGAGCTGCTTGAAGATGAAGCTTCCCAAGCTGCATGAGCTGCATTCTTGTGTCTCTTATCCTTCTTGTCCTTCCTCTTGTATTTGCTTTCCTTATTGTATTCCTCTTCCTTCTTTGAGCTGCCCTTGTGGTGTGACTTTCTTGACTTGGGGCATTCACTCTTGTAGTGCCCCTTTTGGCCACACTTGTAGCATCTCAGAGTAGAAGAGGAGGAGGCTTGCTTTCCCTTGAAGTGTTTTCCCTTGATGTAGTTGGATTCATGCTCACTAGGGCCTTCATCTTCACTAGAGGAGGAGGGAGAAGTCTAGAAAGCAAGTTGTTGTTGAAGGATGACAGCCTCCACTTGTGCTTTGAAAGCACTATCTTTGATGTTCTTGACTTCCTTCTCTTCTTGCTTTGCTTCTTCTTCTTTCTTGTCAAGTCTAGGCTCATGAGCTTGAAGATTGCCAATGTGTTCTTCAGCTAGGATTTCACCAAGGCTCCTCACTTCTTCAATGGAGGTGACCTTTGACTCCCATGTCTTTGGTAGAGTCATCAAGATCTTGGAGTTAATTACACCTCTATCCATAGTGTTGCCCAATGCAGCCAACCCATTGATGATGACATTGAGTCTTGAGTACATCTCTGTAATTCCTTCTTCCTTACCCATCTTGAAGTTCTCTAGAAGGTTGTTCAACATGTAGATCATTGCCTCCTTGACTTGCTTTGTGCCTTCATAGGTGATGCACAACTTGTCCCAAATCTCATAGGCGGTGTCCCAATACGAGATATAGTTGAACTTCGTAGGGGTGAGAGCTGCATAGAGGATGCTAATGGCCTTGGCATTGAGTTGGGCTTCTTTGAATGCAGCTTTACTCCATGTTCCAACAGCTCTGGTTGGCTCCTTGTAAGGTTTGACCATCACCTTCCACATGTCAAAGTTCATCCCTTGAATGTAGAACTGCATACGCTTCTTCTAATAGAGGAAGTTGGTGCCATCATAGACCAGAAGACGAATGGAGAATCCTCCCTCTAGGTTGAGAGAACCAAGTAGGTTGTCACCCATCTTCTCATCTCGTAGGAGATTGTTGGAGAAAATCCTTAGCTCTGATACCACTTGTTGGATCTAAGGGCTCTAGAGGGAGTGAATAGAGCTGCAAAATTTCTCACAAAACAGATTAGACCTTCAAATTATATCAAGTTCAAAGAAATAGCTTAATTGCAATTTGAATTCCTATCTAACAAGCATAGCAAGGATGAGAGAGATTGATAGAAAGCACTTGACAAAAGGATGTAAAGTGGTTCCACACTTCAAACTAGAAGTGAGTCGGTCCACTACCTATAGAGGTCAACCTCTAGGACTTTGTAAATTTTTTTCTCTATATTATCACCAATAAGAGTTATAACACAAGGCCACCAAAGGACTTACCCATCCAATCACAAGGATATATCCACCCTACCAAAGGACTTACCCACTTAGCTTGAGTCTTCAACCTTCACCAAGGTCTTACCCACTCAAGCTCAAGTTTTCTGCCTTGAAGGACTTTGCTTCTCCTCTTAGATCTTCAACCTTTGCCTCCTCCTTCACCTGGAGAAGATCACCACCTCTTCATCGACCTTGAAGAGGACCAGCTACAGCTCCGTCACTCGATGGATCTTGCTTCACCTTTTCTTCAAGTAGGAAGGGGATAGGGAAGTAGGAGAAGATGAGAGCTTTACATGCACAAGGGCGGAGCTCTCTTACAATATGCCTAACTCACTCACAAATCATGAAATGAAGTGTAAACTAGAGAGAGAAAGGGCTCAAGGAGTAGTATCACACTCAACTATAGTAAGGACCTTGAATATATTGAATGAGCAAACTTGAAATGAACTCCAAGGGGTCATATTTATAGTTGGGGGTGATCCCTTGAGTTGGGGAACACTTGGGGTCGAATTATAGTCGTTTTCCACAAAGCAACGGATCTATTTTCACCCAACACAAGACACCAATGGTTATAATCACTTTTTTTGCATTTTCTGTACAGTGCATTCGGTCGAGTTTCAATAAAGGTAACTCGATCGATCGACTAAAAGACAAAGCCAATTTTAAAACTATCGGTTGAGTTTGTTATGGGGAACTCAACCGATGAGCTAAAATTGAGTTTTCTTAGTGAGTCAGTCGATCAAATCATGTGAATGCACAAATCGACCGATGGGTCATCTTCAGAAAATCCATCAAAGGATTGGTCGAGATTGTAACTCGACCTATGAACAGCCTATGATCAATTTTCTAAATTGATTTTTGGGTGATTAAAACTTGGTATAAAGTGTTCCACATATTTTTCTCATCTTAGTTACAAGTCATATCATCAATACAAGTGATTACAAAAATCTTCTAAGGTCGTTTGATGTGATTTCCTAATTAGCACACTTGCATTGCATTTGACTTGAACTGGGACAAGCTAGGGCTTGTGTGATTTGATCCTTTTCATTTACCTAAAGCCTGAAATCAATCTTGAACAAACATATTAGATACATATGAATGGAATGGTTGAGTCATTATCAAAATATGGACAATGTATAACCTTTAGGTCAACACCTTGTTGATATTTATTTCCAATCTTGTCTTCACCTCCAACATGGTCCATTGTTGATGTCATTACTTCACCCTATTCTAATTGCATACATTGAATATGTAGAGAATGTATAGATGGGGTAAGGAATGCATGCCATATACATGTTAAAAATATCATATCATCATCAACAATAAAAATTATATTTTTTAGACATCATGCACATATCACAAACAACCTAGTTTCTATATCCACATCCACCAAACAAAACTGATTTTAAAGGTTTTGTATTAGTTATATAATAGACATGCATCACATTATATATGATGGAGATGATGATTATGGATACACAATACAAAAGTTTTTTTATTGATAATGGTAGCAGTTCAAAATCCAAAAGAAATGAGAAAGGTGTACCATATCGCTCTTATACTACTGTAAGGCCTTTGGGAACGGAGTGCAGCATAATAACAAAAAATCCAACAAAAACCCTAGGCCATAGATCCATTGTGGCTATAAAACTTTGGTATATTAAATACAAATAAGGGATTTCAAATATACCTTATTCACACTCATTATCCAACAACTAGATGTTCTATGTCATTGTTTTTGTCATTGGTTCCTTCCATATTCATATCTAATGTTAGTTTATTGTAATGACATGGTTGTTGTTGCAGCAGATCTAGAGAGAGGGTGTTTCCTCCTTGATAATGGAACTCATCTTCCAAGCCTTTTCATGTCTTCTTTGGACTCTATGGAATCCACATGGAAGAAGGAAACTCTTAGGGAGCTTCCTTGATCTCCAATATGAAGTAGAGTTGGATTGTTGGTGTGCAAGCATCACTTACTCCTTTCCTTCTCCTATTAAAGGTTGTCATCCTTGGGATTTCCTGCTCAATGTCTGAAAGGGAGAAATTCCTAATACACTTGTGTGATGAATCCCATGGGCATCTACCCCTTCATATAGAGGAGTGATGGGTTAGGCTTATCTAAAACCCAAATTATTTTTGTAGTTGTGTCCTCAGACAGATGCAAAATAAGAAATACTCAAACATCACTCTATATGATTGATCGGGCATCCTTTGACCATATCAACTATTTTGAAATGTCCAATTTTGAGTTAGTGGGCTAATTGGAATTTTATGTAATCATCTTTCCTTTTACTAATTCATATACCCATTTTATCAACTGGCTTTCTCAGTTGGTCGGTTGTTTACTTACCCAAATGGTCAATCAATTGATTGATTGGCAATCAATTGCCTATGGATTTCATTATGTAGTTGATTGACTGACTTGTTCAATTTGTCAATTGGGTCAATACTCAGTCTTTGAATAATTTACAACCATTATAATTACCATTGATATTGCAAACTTCTTCTCCCTTGAACATCCTTATGTGTTTGATCCTACAAATTTCAGATTGTGTTGGAAAGCTCTCAGAGGGAATGAGTGATGTCTAGAAACACATAATTACCACCAAAGTAATTGGGAATAAGTTGGAGAACAACTCCAATTTGTAAGTGTCCAATGTTCATATGATTGTATAATCCCTTTGCAAGATATATCTATTTGAACTAAAGGTATGTAATAGACATCCACTAAATATTCAATCTATGTTTCTAGATATAGAGTAAACTACTCAGATTCACTGAGATCAATATCATATATTAATTCACATGAGCATGACCATGCACTTTGTAGTCTCACTCATCGTGTGGCAACGATATCATTCCAATCAGAAGAACAAATTCCTTTTGTGTTGCTTACAATAATCCACAATTGTTATCTAATCTCAACTTGTATGGTAACCATTATTAAAATCCACGCCAAATAGTGCGGGTAACCATTATTAAAAGTCACGCCAAATAGTGCCAAAGTATGCAGAACAACATGTAATCATTGTAGTGACTTTATGTCTAAGAATCACATTCATTGTTGTCAGATTGAGACGTGATTCTAACCACCATGACATTACTTCCATGTGTCATTCTCAAGGTGCTTTTGTCCAATACATTTTTTTCTCTAATAGGTACTTGTGTGTCTGATTTAATATCCAACATCATGATTAAAGTGACATAATCATCATTCAGTGCACACATTATTGTTGTCATATAAAATCTAGAATAATTTTTGACTAGGGACATAATAAGACTAACACTACTACAGTTTTAGCCAATAACGTCGCTTCACAAAATGTCAGTTTTATTATAAAAACCGACCTAATAGGCTATGGCGTCAATTATTTGAAGAGAACCAAAGCTAAAAGTTGTCACAAAGAAACTCGGGTACCAGTTGAGGTACAACGTTAGTTTACAAAATTTAATCGTCACTACAAAAAACCCGCCAAATAAAATTTCACACCAAAATTTCATTTACATTGACACAGCATCGGTTTTTAATCAAAACCGACCTTACAAGTTTCCCATCAAGAAAAATAGCTCTTTTTGCCTTCCCTCCAAAATCATTATAGAATTCATTTTGATAAATTGAACCAAATCTATAATTTGGACTTTTAGGGTCGGTTTTTCCTTGGGAACCGACCTAGCAGTTGAGCTTAAGGTCGGTGATTTCTTGTGAACCGACCTAGTAGGTGGTCATGTACAAGCCGGCGACTACAGACTCTAGGGTCAGTTTTGTGCTTAATAACTGACCTTGTAGCTCATTTGATTCCAAAGTTCGGGCTCCAATTTCTCTATTTGGTCAGTTTTGACCATAGAACTGACCCTAAAGGTCTTAACAACTACTCGCATCTCACGTTTTGGTTTCTCCTCTCATTTTCTAGGGTTTCGTTCGGGTTTTGGTTTTCCTCTCCACCGACGATGGAGGCGACGATGATGACACCATCCACTAGCCATTAGCCTCCACTGATGACAATGGCGCCATCCACCAGCCCTCCACCGACGACCGTGCCACCATCCGCCACCAGCCCTCCATCAATGACTGCGCTGCCATCTACCACCAGACCTCCACCGACGACTGTGCTACCATCTGCCAGCAATCCACCGATGGTTGTGTGATGAGCTCCACCTCCGCACCGGCGTGATGAGGTCCACCTTTGCATCCTAGAGCTTCCTCCCTTCTTCAGTGGGGCCACTAGTGGATGCTACTTCCTTGGTCGCCGCTCTCGCATCTCTGGCACCTCCCTTCTTCCCTCCTTTGACTACGACAGCCATCTGTGCCAAGGCATCTCCTCCTATGACAATCATTTGTGCCCAAGCACCACCCCAAGTGCCTTTGTGTTGTCATCGCCTACCCATCCACCGAGGATGGTGGATTTCAACCTCTGCATCGGCATGTCATGCCCCACCTCTACACCACACCAGCGTCTTGCTTATGCGCTTCCTCGGCGGAGCCACTATAAGGTCCAGTAGTTGTTGCCTTGGTCAGGCCGCAGCGTCTTGCTTCTGCCCTTCCTCTTTCTCATAGAAGTCAACACTCTAGCGCTCGATGATCATCCTCTTGCTCTTTGCCACCTGCGCCCCTTCCACCCACGGTCTTCTCTCATTTTTAGCTTGGCGGCTCAAGTCAGTTACATTTTTTTCATTTTATTTGACTAGCAACCTAACCCATAATAAAAACATGTATTCTTTCATATCTACATTTTATTATCAGTCACATATGTAATCATTGTATACATTCTAGAAATATGAGAGTAGACATTGTGTAGTCCCAGATTGACACTTTAGGGTTTATAGATGAGATCATCAATGCATGATGTTTAACTTAATATATAAATATGACAATAATACATTTATATATTACCTTAGAAACCCGTACCAAATTTACTCATTAGGAGTAAATTTTGGATAGTCCCCGGTCTGGGACTATTTTGGGATATTTAATCTCACTTAGGACGTAAGTGTATTTGTATATTTAGTTTTGAAGAAAATTTTAGTAGTATTTCCTCATTTGTTCTCTGGGTACATAGGTGGGTGGTTATTTGCCATTTACATCGACGTACTTAGAGAACTTAGGGGAAATGTTGCTAAAATTTTCTTGAAAACTAAACATACATTATACAATTACTAGTGAGATTAAATATTCAAAAATAGGATAGGTGGTACACTTTAGTATAAAAGTAATTAACTTCCTATCAATAAAAACTTACAACTTATAGTATCAATATTAAATGCTCAGTTTTATAATTAATTTTCATGTGATCTAGAAAATGGATCGAAGTTGGATGTCTATCAAGAACTATTGCAATCCATAGTTTGCCAAAGGTCTTGATGAATTTATCAGATTTGATGAGGAATATAGGAAACTACCTACATATAGGTTCTATTGTCCATGTAGAAATTTTGGTAACAATTTGAAAGTTGATACTGTTGAGGAAACTAAGAATCATGTTATATGCAATGGGATCATACAAGGTTATAATGAATGGTATTGGCATGGAGAGAAATTTAATTATGGATCAGAAAATCTCGATACTAATAGTTGTGGCATAGAATATATAGATAATGATGGTAATGTCAGTGATGAACTGATTCAGGATGATATGGTTGATGAGATGCAACGTAGTTGTCAGGACAATGTCATTGATCAACCTTCTTTATTTGCAAACATTTTCCATGATGCTGAAAGACCGTTATATAAGGGTTGTACTAAGTTCACAAGGTTGAGTGTTGTGATGCGATTATATACTCTTAAAGCTCAAAATAGGTGGAGCGATAAGAGTTTCACTTCACTGTTATCTTTGTTAAAGGAAATTCTTCCTGAAGTCAACGAGCTTCCAATTTCAGCATATCAAGCAAAGAAAATAATGTGCCCAATGGGAATGGAGGCTAAGAAGATTCATGCATGTCCAAATGATTGTGTGTTATTTCAAAAGGACTATAGTAATTTGATAAATTGTTCAAAATGTGGTGCGTCAAGGTACAAGACCACAAATTCAAGTAAGGCTAAGAATGGCTCTCTTGCCAAGGTGATGTGGTATCTACCAATAATACCACGATTTCAATTCTTATTTGCTAATACTGAAGATGCATGAAATTTGTCTTGGCATGGGGATTTAAAGGCCAATGATGACGGCGTTGTAAGACACGCATTTGATTCACCACAATGGAAGAAAATTGATTTATTATACCCTCAATTTGGTAAAGAAACAAGGAATTTAAGACTTGGACTCTGTACATATGGAATGAATCCTTATGGTACATTAATCCGCCAACATAGCACTTGTCCTATTATGATTGTTATATACAATATTCCTCCTTGGTTGTGTATGAAAAATAAGTATGTCATGTTGTCAATATTGATATCAGAGCCCAGGCAACCTAAAAATGACATTGATGTTTACCTTCAACTTCTAATTGATGACCTAATGAAATATCATAGGTTAAGACTTTTTCTCTCTCCTCTTTTGTGCTCTCAGAGGAGAGGTGAGTTCGTGGGGTCTTTTTCTTCACTTTCGTGCTCTCAGACCGCAAATTGGGTATTGCCTCATGTTTTCCCTCTTTCTGTTGAGCTAGCTATGCTACTTCTTGCAGCCATGGTGATGGATTGAGGAAACGGGTGACATCCCCTGTTGTTTCCCGATCTTACCCCTATTTTCTTCTTTTGTTTTCATTTTACGGCGAAGGGCAGTATGGTCTTTTCACTGTGTTTTCTTTTTCTTTGCGTGAGTCAACAAAGGGTTGTTGACTGAGTGACGTGGCCGTGTGTGATTGGGACATGTCATTTGGGCCCAGTTCCTTCTCTTTTCTTTCTTGCGGCCCTTTGGTGCTTATGCGGATTTTTCAAGTTTCCTGATTGGTCGATTTTGCAAAATTTATATCTTTTTCTCTGGTTGTCCAAAAATTAAAAACAAATATGTTTTGGAATCACAAAAATGTAAGATTTCCAATAAAAATGTTTTGGTACATGGTTTTGAGTTTTTCAAAGATGATTTTCTAGAAAATGAATTAATTAGTTTAAAAATCATCAAAAATGCACTTTAATCTTCATAACTCCAAAATATTCAAAATTATATGTTTTCTTGATCAGGAGAACCTAACTAGATCAATGGTGATGTCTTCAAAGTCTAAAAAGGAGTTTTATGTGAAAAGCCTAAAACTAGGGTTTTCTTTACCTTTATGCATATGTAAAACCCTAATACATGTTAATACATTGAAAATAGGAAAAGTGGAACTTGGAATAAATTAAAGTGGTGCAAATTGATAATTGGATCTCATTGAATAAAGGTATGTGCATATACCACCTTAGTTGGGAAATTTTATGCCTTAACCTATTCTTTCCTAATGAGGTTTAATTGAATCTAATTCTCTTTCCTTGAAACCCTAATTACTTGTGCCTCAACAGATTATTGTTTTGTCTTGTTTGGGTATTGTACCCCACGGCCATGCTTATTGGTTGCCATGACTACTTTTCTAGCAAGTAGAATTACGTTCTATGTAATTTAAAGTAGTGGTACTTATGTACAACCACCCACAGAGGGCATGTATTTAATCGCCCTGGGGAATGCTTTTATTCTCCCCATATTATTGTGTAGGTGACTAGGAATGTCTTATTCTCACCTCACCTATAGGTTAGAGGTCTAGTAGGTGCCTCAACCCTACTTACTTAGGTACACATAATTATCTTACATGCAATCCTTTTTAATATAATTGTTAATGGCAAGTTTCTTTTGAATATAGCCTCATACTCTTGTTATCTTCATTTTATCATGAACCTGAGCCTATTTTTACTTGCTTTACTTATCTCGTTATCCTAGACTAGTTTTGTGACACATATTTTTCTTCCCTTTCCCTTTTGATGGGTGCCTTCCCAACCACCCAGGTGTTGAGCAAGGTGATGGATAAGACAAGAAGATCTTAGCTTTTGGCTTGGACTTGGTTGATGGAGATGTTGCTTTGGAGACAAGATTGTAGTAGTTGGACTTCCATCTATCTATATCCTATTTGTGTATCTTGATGTAAACCCTAAAGAGAGAATGATGTATTCTTGTATAATCTTTTATGAAATTGATTATAGTCAGTTATTATTTATTCTGCTGCATTTCAATGGTCTTTTGTATACCATATAAATAAAGATTTGAAAATTGTACACCCTTTTTGACATACCTTTTGAGTATCTTGGGAATGGAGGTTTGATATTTCAAATTTTTAGTAAAGGGGTGATTTCACCCTTTTACCTTATGGGAAGAAGGTGTTATGACATATGATGCTTCACGTGAAGAGATCTTTAGTTTGCATGCTATGTTGTTTTGCACAATTAATGACTTTCTAGCTTATGGAAATTTGTCTGGATATAGAATAAAAGGATACAAAGCATGTCCTATTTGTGAGGAAAATGTTGATTCAATCCGACTGAAACATGGTGGTAAAATCGTATATCTTGGTCATTGGAGATTTCTCCCACAAGTGCATCCTTATTGAAGGCAACGCAAAACCTTTAATGGATCAACTAAGGAACGAAGTACTCCTGAACCTATATTAGGATATGTTGTATATGAAAAGGTGAAAGATATTGTCAATGAATTTGGAAAGAGATCAATTATTCATACTCTCGCATGTGAAAAATCTTTATACAAGAAGAGGTCAATATTCTGGGATCTTCCTTATTGGAGATTCTTGTCAATTAGACACTGCATTGATGTCATGTGTGTTGAAAAAAATGTTTGTGATAGCATCATTGGTATGCTATTGAATATTCTAGGAAAGACTAAAGATGGCATCAAATCCAAAAAAATATTTAGAATTAATGGGTATAAGAAAAGAATTATCAGTGGAGATCAGGGGTTGCCACACATATTTACCACCAGCTTGTTACACTTTGTCAAAGCAGGAGAAAAAGACTTTCTATGAGTGCTTGTATAATATTAAGTTTCAACAAAGATACTCTTCTAATATTTGTAGATTGGTATCAAAGAAGGATCTGAAGTTGATAGGTCTCAAATCTCATGATTGTCACACCTTAATTCAAAAAAAATACTTGTGGCTATTCTATCTATATTGTCAAATCATGTAAGGTTTGCAATCACAAGACTCAATTTCTTCTTCAATGAAATATGCAACAAAGTGATACATCCTGATACTCTCGATAAATTACAAAAAGATGTAATTGTTACCATGTGTCAGCTTGAAATGTGCTTTCCTCCTTCAATTTTTGATATCATGGTTCATCTTGTAGTACATATAACAAGGGGGTGAAGATGTTGGGTCCAATTTTCTTGCACTGGATGTATCCATTTGAACGCTACATGAGTGTTTTTAAAGGTGATGTTCGGAATCATTATCATCCTGAAGGGAGTATTATTGAGGGTTATGTGGCTAGCGAGGTGATGAACTTTTGCAATGATTTTTTGAATTGCAATGAAACTTCTAGCGATCTAAAAAATTTCCATCACAATGAATCTTATTGTGGCAAAGGAACTGTGGGAGCACGAGTGAAAGAAATTAGTTGTGAGTTGTGGGAACAAGCACATTTGTATATTTTACACAACATCGATGAAGTTGGTAGCTACATCACATAACACAATGATCTTATCAAGAGAAATCATCCTCAATCCAGTTCAATGTGGCTTACAAGAGAGCATAATCGAACATTTATTAGGTGGTTTGAAGAGAAAGTCTTCATTCAACTATTTGAATCACTGAATAATGTTGTTGAGAACATAAAATGGCTTGCCTTTAAGCCAAAAATGGATGCCCTGTCATATGAAGGATATGACATAAATAGATTTTCATACTACACAAAGAGTCAAGATGAAAGTAGTGTAGTCCAAAATAGTGGGGTCACTATTCAAGCTTGTTTGTTGTATTTTGCTAGTGCTAAAGATAAAAGACCACACGAAGTTGAGATGTCATATTACGGCATCATTGAAGACATATGGGAATTGGACTGTACAAATTTTAGAGGTCCTATCTTTAGATGTAATTGGGTTGATAACAACAAAGGTGTTTTAGTGGATGAGTTGGGTTTCACATTGGTGAATTTTGAAAGACTGGTGAGAAAGATGAGCCATTCATCATGGCAGACCAAGCAAAACAAGTATTTTATATTGGTAACACAAAAAATAAAAATTGGTCTCTCGTTCTCCATGGAAAAAGGCAGTTTACTGTAGATCCTATAAATTAAGAAGAATACTACGAAAAGTATGATGATTCCAGCCCATTCTCAGTTGTTTTGCCAAGTGTAAATGTTGAAGTTAACACCGATGAATACTACAAACGTCAAGACCATGCTGAAGGAATTTTACTTGACTAGAAACTCAACCAATACTAGAGGCATGTATTCTTTGAAATCTACATTTTATTATCATTCAAGCATGTAATCTTTTAAATATACATCATATTACCACTTGTGCTTTTATTATCACTTATATTTTTATTTTATCATGTATACTTGCAGGTTGTTCTAAAATGGAAAGTGAAGATGAACATTCTAAGCATGAGCGCCATGAGGATGGTAGTGGTGATGCTTCTGGTAGTGATGATGCTTCTGGTACTGGTGATGCTAAGAAATATACAGGTACCACACTGATGCATAGGTTGCGGGAGCTCAGGGCCCAAGGGGAGAAATTACCAATATAGTTTGATGTCACACCTATTGGGAAACATGCTAGTGCTTTCAAGCATTACGTAGGGGTGACCGCACGCAGTAAGGTGGCAATAAATATAGAAAATTGGCATGATGTTTCTATTGCCTTAAAATACCTCCTATGGAAAGATATATCTGTGAGTTGAAGTGATATTATTTTCTAAGTTTTTTATTTTTTGACTCTAATTTAGTTTGCTTGGAAAGACATATCCTTGTTGAAATAACATTATTGCTTTTGTATGTATAGGGTGTTTTTCATCTAAATGAAAAAGATCACAAGAAAAAAGTTCTACAACGTTGTGGTGTACAATGGAGGGCTTTTAATACCTATCTCAAAAGGGATTATATAGATAATCCTAATAAAAAAAAAGAAAGCAATCGATCAATATATTTTTATAGATCCTATGGTGTGGGAAAGATTTGTTGCATCTAGGAATTCAGATGAGTTTCAGCTAATAAAGATTGTGATGTATTGTATGAATCTTTTTATACCAATAATATATATATGTTTGATCTAAATTGCAATACCTCATTTGAAATGATCAGGCTATTCACGAGGCCTAAAAGGAAAGGCGGGCCAAAATGTGCATGACCATCACTTGGGGCCCGGTGGTTATGCCTTTCGTTGCCAACTACAAGAGAAGCAACCCTCTTCTGGAGAAGAGTCTAGTACAACTCAAGATGAGCATTCACCCCGACACTTACTATGAATTGATGCTAGAAAAAATTGAGCATGTGAAATTCCCAACCCTGTAACTAAGGAGGTGGCACAAAATATGGTAAGTAAAGAGTAACTCCCACAAACTTTAATTTATTTATATCTAATTGATAGTGATTTAATATTTTATTAACTATGAATAGATTGATCTCCATGAACAAAGGAAGGAAGGAAATTTCATCCCAACTGGCTGCATGGATGAACTAAAAGTTGCTCTTGGTACGAAGGAGCATCCTGGCCATGTTAGGGCATTAAGAGCTGGCATAGGATTCAAGTCTTATTTTGGCCCTTCACAAAAACAATCTAGAAGAGGTCGTACAGGAGGTCTTACATAAGAGGAAGTTTAAGCATAAAGTAAAAGAAATAATGTCTTCATTTCAGCCTAGTCAACCTTCTCAACCTATTCAAACTGTGTGTCTCTCAGATGATGAGGTACAAGCCATGCTCTAGTTGTAGAAGGTCATGGGAGACCTCCCAATGACCCACCACAACAATCTACAGTAAGTTTATTTTATATGTTGTGTTATTAGTATGATATATATAGTGTTGGTATGTATGCCCTGAGAGCCAATAATGGGATGATTGGTGGGATACATTAAGATTGATTTGATAATCTACAAAGACAAGCTTCCAATTCTTTCTGGTTCAGTCATATGAGATAATGGTAGAACATATTGAATGTCTAGAGAATGACAGTACTTAATGACGTATGCTTTCAGGTTGAGGACATGAACGATGAGATCATATGGATGCTAAGAGTTTGTACATTCTTGTTATGTCCCTAGTCGGATGTCATTGTGGAAGGTAGATAGACAACAATGACACACAAGACTAGATTGTGGTGTTGGTTGATGACAGAATCTTGTTAGTCATGATATGGAGATATCAAACCAAACACATAGGTACTTGTTAGAGAACAAGCATACCGGACATACCCACCGTGAGTTTGACACATGGAACCATGACATGGTAGTCACAATCAGTTCTCACAGTGGTGGTAGTGAGTGTGATTCTTTGACCTGAAATCACTACACTCAACACATGTCGTTGGGTACACTTTGACATCATCAAACACAGTCCTGAAACATGGGTTGTTATAAAGGTGATGATTGGGTGGCTTTGACACATGGGGCTTTTGAGGGGTGAGTGATAGATATGGGATTTGTCCCACCTGAGGGAGTTTGATCTCCATGGCCACTTGATGAGTAGGATTGAGATAGGCGTGCATGCATGTGTGAATCAGTATGTGATATTGATATCATACATATCTCCTCCAATCTACTCTGAGATCAAGAAAGTGAATGAATGTTGATAGGATGACTGTTCCATGCCTTGAGTTCATTCGGGATATTAGTGACAAAGGAATTATACATTCGCTTTAACACGATTCACGGATTGTAGGATTGAAAGTTGTTCTCCAACTTTTCCTTTCACTTGGGTAGCACTGATGTGTGACTAGGCACCACTCTTTGCTTGTGAAGTCATAAGTGTTATGGACTTTCACTGCCAACGTGAAATGGACCTGCAGGGTCACACACATAGGATTTAACCTGGAAGAGGAGTTTATCCACAAATGATGTTTAGATTGATTACTAAAAGAGTTTAGTAGTTCAATTAAACACTCAATCAATTGATAGCTCATTATCATAGTGTTCAAGGTGTTGGACCGATTGATTAGAGTATCATATTGATTGAAACTACAATTGACTGATTTGCACAAGTCTGCTGCCCCAACTGATAGGCTCATGAGATGAACCGATAGGCTCATGAGATGAACCGATCGGCTCAAGTTGGTGAACCGATCGGCTCAGGACATGGTGAACCGACCGGTTCAAGGGTTGAACCGATCGGTTCAACTGGTCCAACCGAGATCGTTTGGAAAGTGAGAAGACTATTTTGCAAATACAATTTGTTTCACTTGTACAAATTTGATTTGCACAAGGATTAATATTTGATTAATCAGAAACAAATTTGAAAGTCAATTTGAGTTGGATTAGGACCACGAACTGATCGGCTCAGAAGTGAACCGATCGGCTCAGGTGCCCCAACCGATTGGTTGAGGTGTGAATCGATCGGCTCACCTCCCCAACCGACTGTTTCATGCTAGAAACGATCAGTTCAGGTTGCGCAGTTGGTTGTTTTGTGGAAAATATCGAACCATTCTACTCATGTTTAATCTCGTATTGCCCGGGGTAGAGAACCATGTCCCATGACCCTCCTATATATATAGGGGTAGTGGGGGCTTCTTAAAAACAACAACTCAGAACACCAGTTGCTCTGCAAGTTGTTGTTCTCTCTGGTTGTGGTAACCAAGAGAGCCCGAGCAAGTGCTACCCGATAAGGGAGGCATAGCAAGGGAAAGACAACTGCGAAAAGGCAACTGGTTGCAGGAGAGTGTGTTGGTGACTAGTATGCCGACATGAGGGTGTGACTCCTTCCGATTCCTTATGGGACAAGGAGATCGGAGTTCCAGGTGGTTTGTGTGGACTACTACAGAGGCGGGAGACTTCTGCCGCTCGGAGGACAGCTATCAATCCCGACAGTCCTAGTGAGACCAGGAGCTGCACAGCCACCGTCCAAGACAGGAGGTAAAGACTACGCAAGCCGCGAGGTATTGTCGCCGAGCAAGCCTCGGGACAAGGTATGTCTCCACAAACCATACTTCCTATTGTATAGACGTTGATGCGATTCCTTCGTTCTGGGTTATGGGGAGAGAAAATTTTTGTTTCTGCTGCCTTCTCTGTCACCCCTAAAACCCAATAGTAGTATCAGAGCCACGTCAACTGCTCTATGCTTTAGGATTATCGATGTGATCGATTTTGGTTTTTCGCCTTTATTTATTGCATACGATACGAATAAAATTGTAACGTCCCTGACCTGGGTTATGCTTTAACCCTAGGTGTTTTGTTTAAGAAAGATAATTATATACTTAATTTTATCTTTTGAATAGTAATCAAGGCTCAAGAGGAACTTATATTTCAATTTTAGTCCATTCTGAACTATGTTGAAAATAATGTTTTGCTTGTGTTGGACTAAAGTGCAAATTACCCAAGTTGAGGGGTTAAATTGCAAATTGTGCATGATAATATGTTCCTCATGTGTTGAAGCATCATGAGAATGAATATGATGCAGAGGTATGGCTTGTGGTAGCCTGAGTACCAAGAAAGAGCTGATAAAGCAATGTTTGTGCATTAAAACCTAGTTTTGGTGTAATGTGCAATTTACCCAAAACCAAGGGTTCAATATGCAAATTACCACTTCAATAAGGTCCCTAATATTTCTTGGCATCATGTTGAGTCAATAAAATGAGAGTGGCGTCTCATTTGTACCATTTTGGAGGAGAGAGAATCTTGATATTAAAATAATCAAGATTTAAGCATAATTGGAACTTTACTTCAAATTAATGCAAAAATAAATATGTTAATTGAAGTGCCCTTCAACCAAAATGGTAATGGTCGAAATTAGATAAGTTTGTACGTTCTTGTGCCTTGCAAAGGCCACGAAATATCTCAAAGCAAGTGGATAATCCACTCACATAAAATAAAGAAAAGTAATATCCACTATTTTTTTGATATTATTATTATAAGGGTTAAGGTGCTTAATTTTCTTTTCTTTTAAATTGAGGATAATGAAAGGGAATTAAAGTCAAGGGAAGGTGACTTCGTGCACAAGGGAAAGAGGGGAGTGTGTGGCATGTTTTGGAAAGTTGAAGGATTGCTTTCAACTTTCTCTCTCCTAGAAATTTCCTTTATATATACTCTCTTTTCCACTCAACCAAGGATCTTTTTCGGATTTTCTTTCTTCCTTGCCTTGGATGAGCTCAAGGGGACTAAGGAGCAACAGTAGGACGAGTTCTAACCTGTAGGTAAGCTTCTTGATCACTTTCAACCATGATTCCATGGTGGAAATAAAAAATCAATGCATGATTTCTTCTTATCTCGATCCCATCATCAATTCTAACCATTCCTTTTCACTCAAAGCTTGAGGATGAGCCTTGGGATAGTGAAAGGAGTTTCATACACCATTGTTGACGTGATCTTGGAGCTTTGGATCTCAATTGAAGGCGGGTTATATAACTTGAACCCTTGAACTTTGTTATTGATTCCATATCTTTATCAATTGTTGATTCCCTCTCTATTCCCAAATTTTTATTTGGTTAATTGATGCAATCACCATGAAAATCACAGCAAGCTTCGTGGGTTTATAGCTTGATGATTATGACATCATCATAAGCACACACCTCCACAAATATCTATTGCAAACGGTTTCATAATTTTGGTCCAAACGGTTTCACCAAACGGTTTACAAACTGTTTGGAGGTTTGGATCCCAAACCATTTGGATGGGTTGACAATTTGGAGGGGTTGACCGTTTTAGCTCAGGACCCTAGTATATGTTGTATGATGATCTAATAGATCCAAGTGATTAATTCAATATATGGACAATCTACCAATTACAAACCCTAATTGGGTTGAGTGCTGAAATTCTATATTGATTGGTTTAATTTTTGGGTTGACTAACCCAAACGGTCTCAAGACCGTTTGGAGGTCAACCAAGGCCATTTGGAGGTCTATGATGAAGTATTATTGGATGGTTGAAGATCCAATGATATCAGATTGAAATACAATTAATAGCTCAATTGATTATTGATTCAATGATGCAAACCCTAATTGAATGTCATAGATTTCAATGATGGTTTGAGTCAAACGGTCTCAAGACCATTTGGAGGTCATCCAAATGACCTCAAGACCGTTTGAGGTCAGGTCATGATAGAGCTAAGTGGTTATTTAATGATTGCAATCGAATTAGTTCCACAATGTCAACCATTGATGGTTCCTCGATTTCAAAACCCTAAGTGATGGTTTCTTGATTATAAACCCTAGTTCAATTGGGTTCAAAACCCTAATTGAAGGTCCAATTGAAGGGTGATTCAATGGTTTGATTGAAGAATAAATTAGTGGTTCAATTGATAGATGGTTCAATGATTGAAATCCTAAATTGACTAAGTGAAGGAAGACCCTTTTGGTCCATTCGGTTTTGAGAGAGTTGGGACCAAACAGTCTTAAGACCGTTTGAGTCCAAACGTTCTCAAGACCGTTTGGGATCAAACGGTCTCAAGAACGTTTGGGACCAAACGGTCTCGAACCATTTAGAGACCCAAGTTCATTCGGTTTCAATATGTTTTGTCTAAACGGTTTCAAGCACCAACCTTCCTAAACGGTTTCAAACCGTTTGAACTTCATTGGTCAAGACCGTTTGAGGTCTAAGTGACCAAGACCGTTTGAGATCTAAGTGACCAAGACCGTTTGGGGTCTAAGTGATCAAGACCATTGGAGATTCAATTGGTCAAACCATTTGGACACTTAATGTGAGTAAAGGTCAATTAACTACTTGATTATTAATGTTGTAAAACAAAGGTAATTATAATGATTAACCCTAACTGTGTGTACTTCAATGAAGAGCTGACCTAGATCAAACTTGGAGTACTTCACATCCTAGAAAGGAAGAGAGAGAGATAAAGAGAGAGAGGAATGCTTATATAATTAAGCCCTAATTCTCTCATTATGAATAAATATGTAATCAGGGTTTGATCCATAATAATGAGATCATGAAACACTCTTTGAAAAGATTAATGAGCCTTGACCTTAATTTAGGGCAAAGCTATGTGAAACCCTAAATTAGGGCAAAGCTAGGTGAAACCCTAATTGAGGGAGATGTCAAGTGAAATCCTAATTTCAGGTAATACTAAGTGAAACCCTGATATAGAAGGATGTTATGTGAAACTCTAATGAAGAGTGATATTAGGTGAAATCCATATTTATGGGAGATGCTATGTGAACCTCAATTTATAAATATGGAAAATCCTATTCCTAATAATTGAATAGTGGTTAATATATTGACAAGTGTAACACCTAGAGAGATTAATAATGGATATCCTTATATCAGTAGTTCCTAACTCAAATATAAGTCCATATCATTGGCAATGGTTGTATATTCTAAATAAGTGACTTATAACCAGTACATTACATGATAAATGTGATGAACTGGTGCATAAAGTATTAGGATGGGAAATGCCCTAATACAAGCTAAGTGGATGAACTCAAGTAAAATAAAGGTGATGATGGAAGTGATACATCAAGATATGATACATATCACATCCAGCGCCTTTAGATTTATACACCTTGTTGTATTTTAAATCCAATATATTTGGATGAGTGACACATGAAGCGGGTCATGTCAATTGTTACATTGAGATGTAATGCACTTGGATAAGTATAGGCTAACATGCCTTATGAAAAGGTTAATCCAAATCAATAAACTTTAATACAATCATATTTTGGTAAAGATGAGAGAGAAACTCATACTTTGTGTTGATAATTCATTTAATGATGAATGATGAGAATAAATAAGTATGATGGAATACTTATGTTATCAATATTGTCTCCTAGCTGTGTGAAGCAATGAAATAGGAATTGATCATTAATAATATGATCTTGAGAACCTAAACGGTTATTTATGGAAAACCCTAATTCAGGGTGATGAATGTGATACAAAACCCTAATCCAGGGTGATGCTATGTGAAGTCCTAACATAGAGTGAGCCTATGTGAAGCTCAAATATAGAGTGATGAGTTATGAATGTAATAAGAAAACCCTTGTATTGCATGGTACTGATATATAATGGATATAATTGTTATCTTGAGTACTAATCATGCAGGTATGTTGAGATGATGAGCATAGCCAGGTATGAGCTATGATGCTCTGCATATTGAAAATGTTTTATAGGCCTTGTAAGCCTTCATATGCTTTGTTGCTTAGTGAGAGGTAATCTGAAATTCATGAGTCATGTGTGCCATATGGTGTTTTAATTATTGAAATCGTATATGGGCTTCATAAGCCATAATATGCCTTGTTGCCTATTAAGGGGTAACAAGAGGTGATATGAGCTTTGTGAACTATGTGGAATGCTTTGTGTAGCAAGAATCATAATGTCCTTGGTCAGATGACTTGAAGGTATTAGTTACCTAATAAGTGGTAACAAGTGTTCTACGATAACCTAAAGGCTGTATAACACATGATAAAGGGTTGATGTTACTCTGTTTAGTAGATCCTAAAAGGATCAATGTTATACATGTGTTTTAACTTCTTATTGGATAAGTGACATGTTGCTCTATCAGGTTATAGCTATAATGCTTTAGATAAGAAGAATGTCCTAATCTGTTAGACAATGAATTAATTGTTGTTAAACAATTATGAATCCTCTGATCAGTTTTATCTTATTAAACAACAATAATAATGTTTCTGGCGGAGAGTTATATCTCTCGCTGGGGCAATTTACAATTGTCTCACCCCCGTGGGAATCACATTTTCAAGTGGACGCGGACGAGGAGGAAGGAATCCTTCAATAGGTGAAGGACAACAACAGCAACAGCAGGGACAGCAATGAATTCTCAGGTGGAGACACTGGTTGATATGCCTTGTATAGATGTACATAGAGTCCTATGTGTCGTCTCTGTACTCTCAGGTCCTCGGAGTAGTAGTTAGTGCTTTTGAGATTTTGGCTCAGTGCCTCGAGATTTTATACTGCCTGTGTTTAGTTTAATAGGGCAGTTGATGCCTGTAATTCTTAGAAAAAGATGATACAGGACATGTACTTGTAAACTAGTATGTAATTAAATTACTTCAGTTCTTTGTGAAGAAGTTTTCCTATGTGTGGACCTCTCTGTAAAATGGTTTTAATTTTTAGTGATTTTTAGTAATCCGCTGCTTAGTGATCGCTTACGCCTAGTTAATCACGTTTTATTCGAACGGTGCGTCACAATTTAGTGGTATCAGAGCTCTAGGTTCGCTGAGTCTACAGAGACATAGGATTAAGGTTGTTGAGTCTGTTCTAAGTGTCTTCCAGTTTATCTGATAGTATCTTCTGCTCACATAGGAGAAGAAGAACTTGAAGATGTCTAGATCACATGAAGAACATGTTGTTGAGAGCAGCATTGTTTCACCAAGAGGAGGTGTAAGGGATCAAGCTAGGGAGGAACACGTACCTGAGATTCCTCATCTTGATCAAGCTGCATTAGAGAATCCAGCTTTCCATACCCTGTTTGGCCAGTTTATGGTGACTATGACACACATGGCCAATAGGATTCCACCACTTGCACCTAGAGCACCAGCCCACCATGAGGGATATGGAGCCAGCAAGACTTTTGAGAGACTTCGCCGGGTTGGGGCCATAGATTATGTTGGTACAGCTGATCCAGCAGACGCTGATTTGTGGCTGACATAGTTGGAGAAGGCTTTCAGGATCCTTTATATTCCTGAAGCTGAGAAGGTAAGACATGCAATGTATCTCCTAAAAGGGAGTGTTGGTCACTGGTGGATTATAGAGGAAGACAAGAGGCCAGGTGAAGAAATAGGATGGGAGGTTTTCTGACGGGAATTCGTCAGTAGATACTTCCCTAAGACGTATCTAGACGAGAAGATCTCTCAATTTGAGAGGATCAGACAAGGACAGATGAACGTTAGCGAGTATGAAGCTAAGTTCATGGAGCTTTTGCAATTTTGTCCGCATATGGAAGTTAATGATGAGGAAAGAATTTGGCATTTTGAGAAGGGATTGAACGTTGAACTGACCACTCATGTGTATGCTTTAGAGAACAGGGAGAGGTTTTCCACCTTTGTGGAGTCGGTAAGGAGGATAGAGAGGTTTGAAGTCGAGAAACGACAGACCAGTGGTAAGAAGGTGTACACTCCATTTCAAGGACAAAGATCTGAAAGTTTTAAGAAGCCGAGATTTTCTGCATCGGCTGCACCATTGAGATTCCATACCCAGACGCAATGGACGTCAAGTAGGGGTAGGGACCGTAGTATTGCTCCAAGTAGAGCCCCCGACATAGAATCAACATCGGTGACTAGATCTCACAGACCCTATTTTACGACCAGGGTCTGTTACCAATGTAGACAACTGGGACATCTAGCAAAGGATTGTCCAGTTGGGAATATAATGGTGACTCAACCCCAGGGGTAGAGTCAGCAAGGCTCACAAAGGAGGTAGTTTTCTAGTAACAATAGAGGATGTGGACAAGCATCCCGAGCTGGTTCAACAACACCTAACAATCAAGTACAGGATCAACAACAAACAACTGTGAGGTTCTATGCAATGAATCAATCTGATGCAATAGTCAACCCTCGGGTTGTGACATGTCAGATAAAATAGATTCATTCTGATATTTCATTTCATGATTCTATGTGTTAAAAATAAGAAAGTAGTTGTTTTTGAACTTCCTTTGACTAGTTCTATAAGGACACAAGGAAGATGAGAATTTACATTTTACTCAATATTCCTTAAAATGCTTTATAATCTCTCTTATCTGTGTGATAAAAGATGAGATATAGAAGTGATGCCTGAAGAAAATCCAGGAATGAAAAACCATGTGTGTATAATGATATGAAAAGTGAGGAACATGATAGTAAATAAAGTGAATACTACCTAATCTCAATACTTGTATACCTTGGCCAGGTATATGATTATTGGAAATAGGGCAAGTATGGAACTCTCAGATTGATATCTTTTTTATTACTCTAATCAAGTAGTCATTCTGAAACAATCTAGTGAGTATAATGAAACTAAATAGGGATTGCTCAGTGAACTTTCCCAATTACATAGGAATTGCTAAGTGAACTTTCCCAATTATATAGGTATTGCTCAGTGAACTTTCCCAATTACATAGGAATTGCTAAGTGAACTTTCCCAATTATATAGGGATTGGTCAGTGAACTTTCCCAATTACATAGGGATTGCTAAAGTGAACTTTCCCAATAATATAGGGATTGCTCAGTGAACTTTCCCAATTACATAGAATTTCTAAGTGAACTTTCCCCAAACATAAAGGGATTTCTCAGTGAACTTTCCCAATTACATAAGATTGCTAAGTGAACTTTCCCAACTAATGAGGAGTTGCTAAGTGAATTTTTCCAAATGAATAAAGAATTGTTGAGTGTATTACCTCTGTTAAATATGTATGTTTCCCTTTTGATAAACAACCTTGGGTAATGATAGGAGTATGTTCCTTTATGTTTCCTTCTTTCATTAACATGGCAATCAAGTAAGTATTATAACATTTGATGTATATGGATTAGAAATAATCCGTTGATGGATACTTAGAAAAGTATCAGTTTGATTTGGACCTTGGTTCCAAGATAATGATATATGGAACAAGCAATGTCCTAAAAATAAAAGAAATACCTTGTTCATGTGTACCTTTGGTGGTAACAATAGAGAAATGAATATGATAAGGATGAGATGTGTTCTCAACACATATGATGAATACCAAAGTAAGGATTATGGTACCTGAGAAATAATAGATGATTTATGTTGGTTACGTGAATTGGCCAACTGTGAAATCAATCTAGTTGCATAAAATAATATGGACATCATATGTTAGGGGTTTATGCTCTACATAAACATAAACATTGATAAGGTTGAATTAATGGAAGGAACAATTGTGATTGGTGGAAAAGTTTATTAAGCTAAGAATATTTCCTTAGAATAACCCTGTGTGGAAGAACTTTGTGTAGATTAAAGATCTATGATATCTCCATGACATTAAGATGTTATGTGGAGACTTGATGGTATGATAAATGAATAAAATTTGTCTCTCCTTTTCCTGGGATTTTGGGGACGAAATCCTTGTTAGGGGTTTATAACTTGTAACGTCCCTGACCTGGGTTATGCTTTAACCCTAGGTGTTTTGTTTAAGAAAGATAATTATATTCTTAATTTTATCTTTTGAAAAGTAATCAAGGCTCAAGAGGAACTTATATTTCAATTTTAGTCCATTCTGAACTATGTTGAAAATAATGTTTTGCTTGTGTTGGACTAAAGTGCAAATTACCCAAGTTGAGGGGTTAAATTGCAAATTGTGCATGATAATATGTTCCTCATGTGTTGAAGCATCATGAGAATGAAGATGATGCAGAGGTATGGCTTGTGGTAGCCTGAGTACCAAGAAAGAGCTGATAAAGCAATGTTTGTGCATTAAAACCTAGTTTTGGTGTAATGTGCAATTTACCCAAAACCCAGGGTTCAATATAAAAATTATCACTTCAATAAGGTCCCTAATATTTCTTGGCATCATTTTGAGGCAAGAAAATGAGAGGGGCGTATCATTTTCACCATTTTGGAGGAGAGAGAAACTTGATATTAAAATAATCAAGATTTAAGCATAATTGGAACTTTATTTCAAATTAATGCAAAAATAAATATGTTAATTGAAGTGCCCTTCAACCAAAATGGTAATGGTCGAAATTAGATAAGTGTGGAAGTTCTTGTGCCTTGCAAAGGCCACGAAATATCTCAAAGCAAGTGGATAATCCACTCACATAAAATAAAGAAAAGTAATATCCACTAATTTTTGGATATTATTATTTTAAGGGTTAAGGTGCTTAATTTGCTTTTCTTTTAAATTGAGGATAATGAAAGGGAATTAAATTCAAGGGAAGGTGACTTCGTTCACAAGGGAAAGAGGGGAGGGTGTGGCATGTTTTGGAAAGTTGAAGGATTGCTTTCAACTTTCTCTCTCCTAGAAATTTCCTTTATATATACTCTCTTTTCCACTCAACCAAGGATCCTTTTCAGATTTTCTTTCTTCCTTGCCTTGGACGAGCTCAAGGGGACTAAGGAGCAACAGGAGGACGAGTTCTAACCTGTAGGTAAGCTTCTTGATCACTTTCAACCATGATTCTATGGTGGAAATCGAAAATCAATGCATGATTTCTTCTTATCTCGATCTCATCTTCAATTCTAACCATTCCTTTTCACTCAAAGCTTGAGGAAGAGCCTTGGGATAGTGAAAGGTGTTGCATCCACCATTTTTGACGTGAGCTTGGAGCTTTGAAGCTCAATTGAAGGCGGGTTATATAACTTGAACCCTTGAACTTTGTTATTGATTCCATATCTTTATCAATTGTTGATTCCCTCTCTATTCCCAAATTTTTATTTGGTTAATTGATGCAATCACTATGAAAATCACAGAAAGATTCGTGGGTTTATAGCTTGATGATGATGACATCATCATAAGCACACACCTCCACAAATATCTATTGCAAACGGTTTCATAATTTTGGTCCAAACGGTTTCACCAAACCGTTTGGAGGTTTGGATCCCAAACCATTTGGATGGGTTAACCGTTTGAGGTCAGGACCCTAGTACATGTTGGATGATGATCTAATGGATCCAAGTGATTAATTCAATATATGGACAATCTACCAATTGCAAACCCTAATCGGGTTGAGTGCTGAAATTCTAAATTGATTGGTTTAATTTTTGGGTTGACTAACCCAAACGGTCTCAAGACCGTTTGGAGGTCAACCAAGACCGTTTGGAAGTCTATTATGAAGTATGATTGGATGGTTGAAGATCCAGTGATATCAAATTGAAATACAATTAATAGCTCAATTTATGATTGATTCAATGATGCAAACCCTAATTGAATGTCATAGATTTCAATGATGGTTTGAGTCAAACGGTCTCAAGACCCTTTGTAGGTCATCCAAATGAAATCAAGACCATTTGAGGTCAGGTAGGATAGAGCTAAGTGGTTATTCAATGATTGCAATCGAATTAGTTCCACAATGTCAACCATTGATGGTTCCTCGATTTCAAAACCCTAAGTGATGGTTTGTTGATTATAAACCCTAGTTCAATTGGGTTCAAAACCCTAATTGAAGGTCCAATTGAAGGGTGATTCAATGGTTTGATTGAAGAATAAATCAGTGGTTCAATTGATAGATGGTTCAATGATTGAAATCCTAAATTGACTAAGTGATGGAAGACCCTTTTGGTCCATTTGGTTTTGAGAGAATTGGGACCAAACGGTCTTAAGACCGTTTGAGTCCAAACGTTCTCAAGACCGTTTGAGTCCAAACGGTCTCAAGAACGTTTGGGACCAAACGGTCTTAAACCGTTTGGAGACCCAAGTTCATTCGGTTTCAATATGTTTTGTCTAAACGGTTTCAAGCACCAACCTTGCTAAACGATTTCAAATTGTTTGAACTTAATTGGTCAAGACCGTTTGAGGTCTAAGTGACCAAGACCATTTGAGATCTAAGTGACCAAGACCGTTTGGGGTCTAAGTGATCAAGACCATTGGAGATTCAATTGGTCAAACCATTTGGACACTTAATGTGAATAAAGGTCAATTAACTACTTGATTATTAATGTTGTAAAACAAAGGTAATTATAATGATTAACCCTAACTGTGTGTACTTAAATGAAGAGATGACCTAGATCAATCTTGGAGTACTTAACATCCTAGAAAGGAAGAGAGAGAGAGAGAGAGAGAAAGAACGAGAGAGAGAGAGGAATGCTTATATAATTAAGCCCTAATTCTCTCATTATGAATAAATATGTAATCAGGGTTTGATCCATAATAATGAGATCATGAAACCCTCATTGAAAAGATTAATGAGCCTTGACCTTAATTTAGGGCAAAGCTATGTGAAACCCTAAATTAGGGCAAAGCAAGGTGAAACCCTAATTGAGGGAGATGTCAAGTGAAATCCTAATTTCAGGTAATACTAAGTGAAACCCTGATATAGAAGGATGTTATGTGAAACTCTAATGAAGAGTGATATTAGGTGAAATCCATATTTATGGGAGATGCTATGTGAACCTCGATTTATAAATATGGAAAATCCTATTCCTAATCATGGAATAGTGGTTAATATATTGACAAGTTTAACACCTAGAGAGATTAATAATGGATATCCTTATATCAATAGTTCCTAACTCAAAGATAAGTCCATATCATTGGCAATGGTTGTATATTCTAAATAAGTGACTTTAACCAATACATTACATGATAAATGTGATGAACTAGTGCATAAAGTATTAGGATGGGAAATACCCTAATACAAGCTAAGTGGATGAACTCAAGTAAGATAAAGGTGATGAGGGAAGTGATACATCAAGATATGATACATATCACATCCAGCGCCTTAAGATTTATACACCTTGTTGTATTTTAAATCCAATATATATGGATGAGTGACACATTAAGTGTGTCATGTCAATTTTTACATTGAGATGTAATGCACTTGGATAAGTATAGGCTAACATGCCTTATGAATAGGTTAATCCAAATCAATAAACTTTGATACAATCATATTCTGGTAAAGATGAGAGAGAAACTTATACTTTGTGTTGATAATTCATTTAATGATGAATGATGAGAATAAATAAGTATGATTGAATACTTAAGTTATCAATATTGGCTCCTAGTTGTGTGAAGCAATGAAATAGGACTTGATCATTAATAATATGATCTTGAGAACCTAAACGATTATTTATGGAAAACCCTATTTCAGGGTGATGAATGTGATACAAAACCCTAATCCAAGGTGATGCTATGTGAAGTCCTAACACAGAGTGAGCCTATGTGAAGCTCAAATACAGAGTGATGAGTTATGAATGTAATAAGAAAACCCTTATATTGCATGGTATTGATATATAATGGATATAATTGTTATCTTGAGTATTAATCATGCAGGTATGTTGAGATGATGAGCATAGCCAGGTATGAGCTATGATGCTCTACATATTGAAAATGTTTTATAGGCCTTGTAAGCCTTCATATGCTTTGTTTCTTAGTGAGAGGTAATCTAAAATTCATGAGTCCTGTGTGCCATATGGTGTTTTAATTATTGAAATCATATATGGGCTTCATAAGCCATAATATGCCTTGTTGTCTATTAAGGGGTAACAAGAGGTGATATGAGCTTTGTGAACTATGTGGAATGCTTTGTGTAGCAAGAATCATAATGTCCTTGGTCAGATGACTTGAAGGTGTTAGTTACCTAATAAGTGGTAACAAGTGTTCTACGATAACCTATAGGTTGAATACCCATGATAAAGGGTTGATGTTACTCTGTTTAGTAGATCCTAGAAGGATCAATGTTATACATGTGTTTTAACTTCTTATTGGATCAGTGACATGCTGCTCTATCAGGTTATAGTTGCAATGCTTTAGATAATAAGAATGTCCTAATCTATTAGATAATGAATTAACTGTTGTTAAACAATTATGAATCCTCTGATCAGTTTTATCTTATTAAACTACAATAATAATGTTTCTGGCAGAGAGTTATATCTCTTGCTGGGGCAATTTACAATTGTCTCACCCCCGTGGGAATCACATTTTTAGGTGGACGCGGATGAGGAGGCAGGAATCCTTCAATAGGTGAAGGACAGCAACAGCAACAGTAGGGACAGCAGTGAATTTTTAGGTGGAGACACTGGCTGATATGCCTTGTATAGATGTACATAGAGTCCTATGTGTCGTCTCTGTACTCTCAGGTCCTCGGAGTAGTAGTTAGTGCTTTTGAGATTTTGGCTCAGTGCCTCGAGATTTTATACTGCCTATGTTTAGTTTAACAGGGCAGTTGATGCCTGTAATTCTCAGAAAAAGATGATACAAGACATGTACTTGTAAACTAGTATGTAATTAAATTACTTCAGTTCTTTGTGAAGAAATTTTCCTATGTGTGGACCTCTCTGTAAAATGGTTTTAATTTTTAGTGATTTTCAGTAATTCGCTGCTTAGTTATCACTTCCACCTAGTTAATCACGTTTTATTCGAACGGTGCGTCACAAAACATGGTTTTGTGCATGTCCAATCCTAAATCCACAAATCCCAATATTCATATATGATATGTAATATGAATGCACTTGATACGCATCACCCTTAAACGAGTTTTGTGGTGGATGTATAGCGTGGTTATGGCCAATAAACCCTATATATGTGTGCTTGGTTGTATGTGGTTGCTTGCATCTCGGTCTGCGCACTGATTCCCTATCTCCTATTCCTGATGTAACTTGAGATTTCTTTCCTACCTTTGCTTCCCCTGAATGTAACTCGGGGTTTCCTAATACAAATGTAAAATAGGATAGATCTTTTATTTCCTGTTATGCCAAAGAATGGCGGACAACCTGACAACGACTGAGACGATCGGTTCAGGGAGTGAACTGATCGGTTGGCGATCTAGATGATCGGTTCAAGGAGTGAGACAATCGGGTGGCGGCCATGAGGAGATGCACGACGACCAGGCAAACCGATCGGTTGGAGGAGCCAATTGATCGGCTGGTGGCACCCAGACGACCGGCCAAGGCGAGCAGGTCATTCATGTGATGAGTTTATCAACTCGGACGGCTATAGAACTTCTTCATCATGGACAGGTTGCATGTGATGTAGACCTAGATGACCATGATTCCTCTTGGCTTGAGGAATCACATTAGGATGGCCATAATCATCACTTTTTTCATTTTGCATGTTTTTTGTGGGATATAGCATGTATATGATACATACTATATATTTTGGTGATTGGATATGTATATGTACCTATAAAACCAAATCCCTCATTAAATATTAAATTTTTAGATGCCTTCCAAATGCGACACACGTGAAAAACTTGATCGGCCAAGTGTGGGCACGCCCTAGCGTGGTGCACCATCTATCTCGTGGAAGCGTGAAGGATGGATATGTGGATATGCCCTAGAAGGGTGCATATTCATCGTGTTGGCATTGGGTCAGACTTAACAGGGTGACCTAGATAGGATCTAGCACCTTGAGGCATGGAGGTGATCATGGAAAGGAGTTGCGCATGACATCTTTTCAAGAGTTACATATGATGCAATTGGAAAAAATTGCCTACCTGGAAGATCTAAATTGTGGGTGACAGCCCTAGTTGGTCCATGACTCAGAGGATTTCAGGATCTTGACCCACTAGAAGATTGTATGCTGCAATCTTCCGAATTGATGGTGAGGGCTATCAATTTGAACAAAATAGTAGGAGTGATAATTAATTAAAGTCCTAATTTTATCGTCAACTTTTCAAATCAATCAAATAAGTCAAAATTGAGTTTTGTACTAAATTGCATATATTTCCTTTTGTAGTACAAATGACAACAAACAACAATCACTTTTCGTTGTGATCGGTCCTTGAAAAGGACAAGATGAATGGGACAAACTTCCATGACTGGTTTAGGACATTGAGAATTGTTCTCACTCAAGAGTGAAAGCTCTATGTCCTGGATACTCCAATTCTAGAGGAACCTGCTCCTACCGCACCAAAGGCAGAAAGGGATGCTTATAAGAAACATTCTGATGATGCCATTGATGCAAAGTTCTTGATGTTGTGCTCCATGAACCACGAGTTGTAGAGATAACATGAGAACATGGGTGTCATTGAGATGATCCAGCATCTCAAGAACATGTATGAAGATCAAGCACGGCAAGAGAGATATGATGTCTCCAGGGCGTTGTTTAAGTGTGTCATGACAGAAGGAGATCCAGTTGGTCCTCACATGCTCAAGATGATTGGGTATGTGGAGAACCTGACAAGACTGGGATTTCCCCTGAGCCAAGAGTTGGCTACTGACATGATACTACAATCGTTGCCAGAATCTTACCGTCAGTTTGTGATGAACTACAACATGAACAACTTTGACAAGCCATTGACAGAGTTGTTGGGCATGTTGAGGACAGTCGAGACACATATGAAGAAGGACAAGCCTAAGTCTGTGATGATGATCAGTGACAAGAAAGGCAAGTCCAAGTGCAAGGGCAAGGGCAAGGCTAAGAAAGGTTCTGATGCTAGCCAGCAACCCAAGTCGACTTCAACTCCCAAGGCCAAGGGAGGCGTGACCAAGAGAGGCAATTGCCACCATTGTCAAAAGCCAGGACATTGGAAAAGGAATTGTCCACTCTATCTGGAAGAACTAAAGAAGAAGGAGGAGACATACGTCTCCACCTGAAGGTGTCATGAAATAAACTTGTAACATTTTTGAGGTATATGATACCAAGATATAAAATGTAAAGCACTCAATAAATGGGGCAAGTGTTGCCACCATAAAAAGGAGTACTTTAGTTGATTTTCAGCCTTGAAGGCATGTAATAGAGTTATGAACTGCTATTTCATATTTGCCAATGAATAGAAACACATTATTTTTTCATATTGTATGACAATGATAGCAATTAATAATGTTGATGTTTCAATTTCAAAGATATGATCTTTATGGCAATGCCTTGTTTATCTTGTGGTACTTGGTATGCATAAGATAAAATGATACCTAAAAGTTATTGATAACTCAAACAATCAAATTAGCATAAATCATGAGAAATTGATTTCTAGTTTCCATATGATGGATAAATCTAGACTCTTTTGGTTAGAGAACTAGTAAGAGACATGAATCTCTTAGACATGATTAATCAATCTTCACTAGTGGTAGTGGGAGAATGATTATCCTATTAGGTATAATATATGTGATGTAATTACATACCTATTAGAGTTAATGCTAGTACTTCAAACAGTGTTTAGAGGAATAACAATATGAATATCTTGAAGTGCTCAAGAATATCATAGATGAAGTATAGATCTGGTAAAGTGTTAATTCTTGATGAGATCAATGAATGAAATACTTGAACCAAATGTTTGAGATCCTTGTGAGTGATTATGATAATGTATCATAGTGAACTCATGATTAAGGCATGGTGATATCTAAATCAAAAGGAGGCATACTCTAAGGAGTTAGAGGATGATTATCAAATAACGAATTTCTTCTTAAATAAAGAATACCCTACACTAATAAAGGACATTAAGAATCACAAAGAGTTGTGAGTTCTTATATCCTTGACAGATACACCTCAGTTATCTATATAATGAGTTGATCATGTGATGATTCAACTATCTAGATGAATATGAGGAACCAGATTTTGAGTTATGGCTTATGACCATTACATCCTAAATGACTTCCATGTAAACCATAAGGTATGACCTTGATGGTAGCACCTATTGGGATAAAATCCATAAGTGCAAATGAGTCTTAAGAGTTAAGACACATGGATAACATTTTGAGAAGGATGATGCTTGTTAATTGCAACTTAATGACTAAGAGGTTTGGCATACAGATACTGAAACCGCATTCCTATAAGGAATAAGACAAGGATGTGTACGTGACACAACCTATAAGGTTTATGAATCCATTAATGCAAATAAAGTCTATAAGTTGCAATGGACTAATCAATGTGATTGATTGAGTACAAGCAACTCAGAGCTGGATCTTCACTTTGATGATATAGTCAAAGGGTTTGACTGATATGTCAAAGATAAAGAGATATCTGTGATTTAGTGGGAGCGTATTCACATTCCACATGTTGATGTGAAATGGAAATGTTCTAGAATGGAAATCCAAAGTGGAAATTATCTTTAAGGAAGATAGAGACATTTTCTATATGGTAGGAATAGAGATCTATAGAGATAGTTCTCGAAAACCTCTTGACCTGAAAAGAGAAAGCATACATTGGCAATCTATACTGAAGGGTTCAGTGTGCATAGATTTAGTGGGAGAAAACTTATCCATGTTACATGGATTTAGTATCCCAAGGCCAAGTGTCCAATTCTTATGAAGAATGGAAACACTAAGGATAGATAAGGATCTATCATGTATGTAATCATCCCATCACCTTGCATGTATGGACATGGAAAGAATGAAATACATTTATCATCTTGTATGTAGGACATGACAATATGATATGCTCATCCTGATAACTCGTATGTAAGACATGACGAGTGGATGTCTGTCTAGTTCCAGTAAGGGTTACTGGAATACCATGAGAACTTGATAAGTACTTGAGAAGTACTAGTTCTATGAAAATAAGGAAGGGTTCATTGTAAAGAATTACACTGATGCAAACTTCTGAAATAGGGATAGAAAATTAATCGCAATATATATGGGATATATAAAAGTGAATGTTTGTTGATAAATGGAAATGTTCCAATAAAGTTGTTTTAAAAGGAAATGTCGAGTATCCATGTGTTAGAGAACAGTAGTGGATACTATATGGATCTAGGAGTTCATAGAGATGAACTTATAGATATTCCGGTCATTGAAGACAAGTTAGGAGTGCTTGGTCAAGCAATGTGGCTAAAGGTTAGCAAAGGAATACTAGATCGCATATTACAGCAACTCCATCTCATATGTGTGACGTACAGCGAAGAGATGAGAGACATGCAGTTGATACCGACTTTGGCAAGGTGTTGCCATAACTCACTATGTTAGCACTAGAGCACAGTAACATGTGGGACATGTTTGATGATCACTATGAATGTGATTCAAGGGTGATTGGCTCATAGTGCAAGTGGGAGTATGTTGGTATGTATGCCCTGAGAGCCAATCATGGGATGATTGGTGGGATACATTAAGATTGATTTGATAATCTGCAAAGGCAAGCTTCCAATTCTTTCTGGTTCAGTCATATGAGATAATGGTAGAACATATTGAATGTCTAGAGAATGACAGTACTTAATGACGTATGCTTTCAGGTTGAGGACCTGAACGATGAGATCATATGGATGCTAAGAGTTTGTACATTCTTGTTATGTCCCTAGTCGGATGTCATTGTGGAAGGTAGATAGACAACAATGACACATAAGACTAGATTGTGGTGTTGGTTGATGACAGAATCTTATTAGTCATGATATGGAGATATCAAACCAAAACACATAGGTACTTGTTAGAGAACAAACGTACTGGATAGACCCACCGTGAGTTTGACACATGGAACCATGACATGGTAGTCACAGTCAGTTCTCACAGTGATGGTGGTGAGTGTGATTCTTTAACCGAAAATCACTACACTCAACACATGTCATTGGGTACACTTTGACATCATCAAACGCAGTCCTGAAACATGGGTTGTTATAAAGGTGATGATTGGGTGGCTTTGACACATGGGGCTTTTGAGGGGTGAGTGATAGATATGGGATTTGTCCCTCCTGAGGGAGTTTGATATCCACGGCCACTTGATGAGTAGGATTGAGATAGGCGTGCATGCATGTGTGAATCAATATGTGATATTGATATCATACATATCTCCTCCAATCTACTCTAAGATCAAGAAAGTGAATGAACATTGATAGGATGACTATTACATGCCTTGAGTTGATTCGGGATATCAGTGACAAAGGAATTATACATTCGCTGTAACACCATTCACGGATTGTAGGATTGAAAGTTGTTATCCAACTTTTCTTTTCACTTGGGTAGCACTGATGTGTGACTAGGCACCGCTCTTTGCTTGTGAAGTCATAAGTGTTATGGACTTTCACTGCCAACGTGAAATGGACCTGCAGGGTCACACACATAGGATTTAACCTGGAAGAGGAGTTTATCCACAAATGATGTTTAGATTGATTACTAAAGGAGTTTAGTAGTTCAATTAAACACTCAATCAATTGATATCTCAATATCATAGTGTTCAAGGTGTTGGACCGATTGATTAGAGTATCGGATTGATTGAAATTGTGATTGACTGATTTGCACAAGTATGCTGCCCCAACCGATCGGCTCATGAGATGAACCGATCGGCTCAAGTTAGTGAACCGATCGGTTCATGTGATGAACCGGTCGGCTCAAGACAGGGTGAACCGACCGGTTCAAGGGTTGAACCGATCGGCTCAACTGGTCCAACTGAGATCGTTTGGAAAGTGAGAAGACTATTTTGCAAATACAATTTGTTTCACTTGTACAAATTCGATTTGCACAAGGATTAATATTTGATTAATCGGAAACAAATTTGAAAGTCAATTTGAGTTGGATCAGGACCAAAAACTGATCGGCTCAGAAGTGAACCAATCGGTTGAGGTGTGAATCGATCGGCTCACCTCCCCAACCGACCGTTTCATGCTTGAAACGATCGGTTCATGTTGCGCAGTTGGTTGTTTTGTGGAAAATCTCAAACCCTTCTACTCTTGTTTAATCATGTATTTCCTGGGGTAGAGAACCATGTCCCATGACCCTCCTATATATATAGGGGTAGTGGGGGCTTCTCAAAAACAATAACTCAGAACACCAGTTGCTCTGCAAGTTGTTGTTCTCTCTGGTTGTGGTAACCGAGAGAGCCCGAGCAAGTGCTACCTGATAAGGGAGGCATAGTAAGGGAAAGACAACTACAGAAAGGCAACTGGTTGCAGGAGAGTGTGTTGGTGACTAGTACGCCGAAAGGAGGGTGTGACTCCTTCTGATTCCTTATGGGACAAGGAGATCAGAGTTCCAGGTGGTCCATGTGGACTACTACATAGGCGGGAGACTTCTGCCGCTCGGAGGATAGCTGTCAATCTTGACAGTCCTGGTGAGACCAGGAGCTGCACAGACACCGTCCAAGACAGGAGGTGAAGACCATGCAAGCCACGAGGTATTTTCGTCGAGCAAGCCTCAGGACAAGGTATGTCTCCACAAACCATCCTTCCTATTATATAGACGTTGACGCGATTCCTTCGTTCTGGGTTATGGGGAGAGAAAATTTTTGTTTCCACTGCCTTCTTTATCTCCCCTAAAACCCAACATATAGTTGTAGTAGGTATCTGGTTTACCATTTCATATATGACTTATATTATTTCCATTCTAGGTTGGTATGAACTACAAACTTGTAGTGGAGGTTCCATAATATAATATTGTGGATGCAGGCAAGGTATACAACCTCGGTGGTACATTGCATTGCCAACCAATTACTGATGACATTTGTCGTGTGTCCATCTATCTTGTGTATGAAGGAATGGGGGACAAACCACTTCCCACTCTACTGCATTCAAATAATTTTCTAGTGTGGGAAAGGAAATTATTCTAATTCCTTTTAATGTCCAGTAAGTTTTATTATTCAATATAATTTTAATAATGTCTAAATTTCTTTATTTTAATATTTATTTTATTCTTACTCAGATCTAGACATTGGGAATTAGTAGTGGTCATCCCAAAATTGATGACTCTTTATTATCTTGACTCAATGGGAAAAACAAGGGGCCACAAATTGAAATTTGCAACTATAAAGTAAGCATAAATTTAGTCTCTACCACATCAATTGTTATGCTTCAACATGATATCTCTATGTAGAATTTTTATTTTTCCAACTATCTTAATCATTTAATTAATAGGGGTATAAAGGCTTTTCGTGAAGGTGGAGGACGAATACCCACAAAATTAAAGACATTGTGTTTGAATAATGTCAAGGTAGCTACTTTGACGGCTTAGTCTTATGTACAACTCTTTATAGTAATGTATTAATTTCAACCCTTATAATCTTATCTCAACTCTATTTATAGTAGTTTCCTAACATTAAGTATAATTCCCTATTTGTAGTATCCTATACAAAATCATGACTGGGATTGTGGTTACTCTGTAATGAAATATATGCAAACTATTGCCAAAGGAGCAGCACATGACATTCAGACTATATATCAGGTAATAAAGAATAACATCATAAATTTACAAGTGAGGTGTAGTCATTTTATAAAATATTAGAATGTGCATTTCTGTTGTAGATCTTTACAACTCAATCTTACACACATGAGGATTTAAATGAATTCTAAGAAGAGTGGTCGGATGCTTTTCTAAATGAAGTCGATATGGCATTGGATTGAATGCATATGTTAGCTTCATTTATGTATGTAGTTTGAAACTCTTTCAAATTTACTTTTGTATCTGACACGAATTTTAATATCATCTCAGACTTGGTTAATGCAATCTCTCATTTTGTGAATGTTATGATGTGTTATGTTTATGAATATGTTGAATTATTTTTGTTATGAATGTGTGTGGTTTGGAAATAGATATAAATTCAAATAGGATTGAACATAAAAGCTAGCAAGTGACTTTAGAATGAATTTTAGGCTTGCATTTTTACATTTTCAAGTCTTCTTTCTATTGCATGTTTTGATCTTTGTAAAGCAGATTTCTATTCTGCGGGTTCTTGTTCTGAAGATTTCTGTTTAGCAGATTTTTCTATAAAAAAATTATACACTATAGGGTCGGTTTTTTAGTATAATTGACCTTATAGACCTACAGGGTCAGTTTTTTAGTATAACCGACCTTACAGACCTCATGGTCAGTTTTCAGTTTCTTTGTACCTCTATTGGGTCAGTTTTTGTAGTACAACCAAGCTTACAGACCTTCAGGGTCGGGTTTTTTCATATAACCGACCTTACAGATCTTCAGGGTCGAGTTACTAAGTATAACCAACCTTACAGACATTGTAGGGTTGGTTTTTTTTAGTATAACCAACCTTATAGCCTCAGGGTCAGTTTCTTTGTAACTCTATTGGGTTGGGTTTTTTCATATAACCGACCTTATATACCTCTTGGGTCGGCTAATCTTCTTTGCATTTCAAAATGATAAATTTTGGCTATAGGGTCAGTTTTATTTGATATAAGTGACGCAGTAGTGTAACTATTGCCTCGGGTTTCTGTTTGTGCCAACCCGACGCTGCTATCTAAGGTCAGTTTTCTTTGGTTAAAAAAACTGACCCTATAGTGAAATCTCTATAGCGACGGCCACTTAAGCGTCGATTAGAAAGTGACGCTATAGGCTTAAAAAACTGACCCTATAGATCATTACTGTACTAGTGTAACCAATTTAATTATACATATTAATTTCTTGTTCAGGTCCTCAACCCAAACTGTATGTTATTGAGTCAAAACATTATTAGGATATTATTATGTTGAATCATTATATCATTATTGAATCAACACGACAAGTAAAATTTCCTTTCATTAATAATCAAACCATGTACAAACTATCTCATTACAATCATCACATGATGGCTCTCAAGGCATCCAACCAATAGTATTGTTCCTTAGATTTTGTAAGTCTGATTGTGTTACATGACCTACACTATTCTGTATATAAACTCATGTGTGTTATGATAGGTGCATGTTAGGTTGTTTAGAGGAAAATTTGTAGGTACTAGATCCAATTTGGTTTGCCACATTTTGCCAAGAGTTTATGGTTTGTTTTGAGTAGGATTTCATTACAGTTTTCACTTCAATAATTAGTTAAATGAGGTATTAAGAAATTGAATTGAACATGATTCTATCATTAAGAACTTTATGTTAAAGACATAGATTTGATGCTAATTTTTCTACTAATTTCTTTGCTCGCCGGTGTAGATGTTTCATGAAAGTAAGAAATATAGATAATAATCTAATAAATCCTCCCAAGTTGACTTATATGACATGAGTATCATAGATTCTATTGTTAACTATTTTGCAACAATTGATAAAATGTCAAATATCAAAGTGTAAACAATCATACAAAATTTGGTTGTCGAATCAACCCTAGTGGAAAGTTCCTTCTATGTTTTAAGTATCAAGCACAAACTAGAGAAATTGATTGTATCCTATCAGTTAGTACTATGTAGTAGTACAATGTAGGGGAGTTCGACATCCTTCTCATTAGAGTACTTTACAATACAACATCCCTTGTGGAATCATTTTGCTGGGCAATATGCATTATAGTGAGTCTTTGACACCTCACTTAAGTACCATGTCAACAAGAGTGTCTTATTGGTTTTGACTAGTTGAGTTTGTTGCCAAGGCCAGAGGTGGTGAACCATGTGATTAACTAAGGAGTTAGTTAGTATTAATATGGTCCCAAAGTTTCACATTAAGATTTATTTGGTGGGTCATTCATCCTTGAATTGGAGACTTTCACATGAGTGGTAGACCACATGATAATTCAAGGAAAAATAATAGAGGGATTCAAAAGTTGTCGAGTCAAGAGTTTGAATCAGTGTTGTATATCACTATTATCATCTGAAAAAGCAAGTTATAATTTATATGATGGAAGATGTAGTCATTATTTTTCATTTTTCAATTGCATACCTATGCATGTCTAAACTCATCACCTATTTACTAAGTATTAAATTGTCTATTTCTCTTTAATGTGCATTTTTATTATTTGTTAGATATTGTAATCCTACCATAGTTTTCTTACAATAATCAATTGCACTATTCAATATTGGTCATGAGTGGAGAGTTACTCACTTATCTAGTAGCTCACACTTCCTAATTAATGACATTTTTAGGATACCCCTTGTTTTGGGAAGATCCATACGATGACACATAATTGCCCTACCCACCTATGCAACATATAATGTATGTCTTGTTTATCACTAGTTTAGACATGGCCCACAACTCTTGGTGAGAGTGAGAGTGTGGATTTGTAATTTGATGTTGGACCTTATTTTTGTATTGTTTTTGTTTCTTAGGAACATTCAAACTACATATGGCTATTGATTTAACGTTGTCAATCAATTTTTTGTTAATTTATTTGAGTAAAATAAGAGAGAGAGAGAAAAACTTATAGATTACATAGCATGTTTAGAACATAAAAATGATCTAGGATTTGTCAATTGTTCCTACATGGCATGCTTAATCCAGAATAGGGGTTTAGGTGTCACATTTAGTTACAATCAAGGAGGATCTTTGCTTGTATCCCATTATATTGAGGAACACCAAGCTTGAAGGATGTCTAGCCTGATATGAAGGAGGCATATAATGCATTGGAAGTCCAAAATGTCCCCTTTATCTATAGTGGGGCCAAGATGATCTTCTCCAAGGTGGTGTCAAAGTAAGAAATTTATTCACAACGTAATCCTCCTAATGTGTACATTGGAAAGCATAACGCATGCATTACGACTATTGAGATATAGACATGTGGGTATGGGCCCTAGAGCTTCAATGAACTGTGCCATATTTAGCGCTTTTACTCTTTTTGGAATTTAAAAGTATCACAAAAGTTGCTAAAGTGGGGCAAGATATCATGATGTCACAACCAACTATATCATCACCAGCCTACATTTGATCTTTACTTGAACTAGGCCTATAGGATCCAATCTGTAGTAGACTAGCTAGTCTTTAGGGCTAAGTATGATGTAATCACTACTTTAGGGATAGAATAGCGGATAAAGAGGGCACTGGGCTTACGTATTCATAGTGACATGAACTCTTCTCCTGCCTCTACTTTAAACAAAGGACTAGCTAGTGAAAACGGTAAAGCTATGGCTGTAAACCTGTTTGGACTGGACCGGACCGGTTTGGACAGGAGGACCGGTAATAGAAATTACATGGACTGAGACACGGACTGAATAACAACCAATCCAGTCCTGACTGAACCGGGGAAACCAAGGACCAGGCCGAGACAGACACCAGACTGAGTAAACAAATATTCATCTAGTTGCAATTATAAAATATGAACAAATATATTGATAGTTTAATAAGCTATATGGTTTTGGTAACACAAACGAAGTCACCTTTAAATTCTGATACTTGAGAGAGTAACATTACTGTTATATGACTATTGAGAATCCCGATAATACAATATTTATGCATAATAGCGTTTTAGAAACTAACCGTCATAAACTTTTGCGCGCATAATTGAATTATAATAGTTATTACGCAAAGAGTGACAAGAAAAGCATTTGTGTTTCTCATATACGTAATATACTAAGTCAATGACAATTGAATTCAATGATTACCGTCCTTTAAATTTTTGCTTCCAATAGGATAATCACAATAACATCAACACCGTAATGCAATACTTAAACATAGTTAGTGGATACTTGGTGCCTGTGCAACAGCCAATGCTGCCGACCAGCATTCATCAGTATAATGAAACATCAGCATGTAGACTAAGAAATTAGCTTACCAATTGATAAATTCTAGGATCATTACAAATAGAGTCCATCCTCACAATCTTCATAAATAGTAGACTTATATACAATCTTCATAAATAGTAGACTTATATATATATATATATATATATATATATATATATATATATATATATATATATATATATATATATATATATATATATATATATACTTATTTATTTATTTTATATATATTATATATATGTGTGTGTGTGTGTGTGTCAGGCTAGAATACACTCAAGTGTACAGATCACATTAATACACTCAAGTGTACAGATCACATGAATACACTCAAGTGTGTTTGCATATCAAGACTATTTTTTACAAAATGTAAACCATTGATCTTCACCGTCATACTATATATATATATATATATATATATATATATATATATATATATATATATATATATATATATATATATATATATAGAGAGAGAGAGAGAGAGAGAGAGAGAGAGAGAGTCAGGCTAGAATACACTCAAGTGTACAGATCGCACGAATACACTCAAGTGTGTTTGCATATTAAGATTATTTTTTGCAAAATATAAACCATTGATCTTCACGGTCATACTATAACTAGCTACATATAAATTTTGAACCCATTTGGGTGAGTGTAAGTCACTCATCCAAGGGCAACAAAATCGACACGTGAAACTAATTTGAAATGTATAATTTTTACGGTCTTTATAACATGACCTATAAATGTCCAAATGTGCTCAAATTTTGTATATGAGCTATTCACAAGATGTTTAAGAAGATCAACGAATTAGATTTTTGAAAAAAAAAATATTACATCATGAAAAACTACTTGAGTGTATTCTGCTCTGAATATACTCGAGTGTATTCTAACCCGACTATATCTATATATATATATATATATATATATATATATATATATATATATATATATATATATATAGCGAGAGAGAGAGAGAGAGAGAGAGTCAGGCTAGAATACACTCGAGTGTATCCGGAGCGGAATACACTCAAGTAGTTTTTCATGATGCAATATTTTTTTGAAAATATGATCCATTGATCTTCTTAAACATCTCGTGAACAACTCATACGCAAAATTTGAGCACATTTGGATATGTATAGCTCATGTTATGAAGACCGTAAAATTATGCATTTCAAATTAGTTTCGAGCGTCGATTTTGTTGCCCTTGGATGAGTGACTTACACTTATCTAAATGGGCTCAAAATGTGTATGTAGCCTAGTTATAGTATGACAGTGAAGATCAACGGTTTACATTTTGCAAAAAATAGTCTTGATATACAAACACACTTGAGTGTATTCGTGCGATCCGTACACTCGAGTATATTCTAGCCTGACTATATATATATATATATATATATATATATATATATATATATATACATACATACATACATACATACATACATATATAGATACATACATACATATATATATATATACATACATACATATATATATATATATAGTCCAACACGGTTCGGACCGATTTTTACCGTTTTGGTCAGGACTGGACCTAAGATGGCGTTTACGCAATATAGAGGAACATGGACCGGATTGAAAATCAAATTGGTCTAAGACTGGACCAGAATAGTCGGTCCAGTCCAGTCCACCGGTTTGGACCGGTGTATATACAACCCTAGTAATAGCAGCTTGCAAGCCATTTGTTGCTATTGCTATGTTGTTGGGGCTAGTAGAGGGTGTATAGAGTTGGTTAGGTTAGAGTTGAGCTACTTAGGTAATAAAGTGCGACCAAACAATCTCAGATTGTGACTTCTATATGGCACCTATCACAATCAAACATTCCAAGTCCTAAACAATTTCATATGCGGTACACGCTAAAACTACGTTTTTTATTACTAGAACTACACACCTTCATCTACCCAGTCCAACCCCTCTAACCCCTAATTAGTTTTTGTAAGACCAACTATCCTTAGAATATTACCCGTATGCATCTCGAGAGGCAACCCGCAAAGGGAGACTGGGTAGTGACGTGGTGTGGTGCTCTTAGAGGGGACCTATGCTAAATTGTGGTAGGTTGTAACTCCGGACATTCACATGTTACAAAAGGAATCCTGAATTTCCTTTAAAAAAACAGAATTCCAACCATAATTTAATCAAAATATAAAGAGGTCAGAGTTCATGTCATGCACCGTAGTTCAACACCAGCTTTGTAGGTTATTGCAATGGCAAGTTGTTTGAGCGCTATTCAATTCGATTCATTTATGCGTTTGTATGCTTCTTTTGTGACAGTTTTGACAATGGTTAAATAACGAAATTGGGCTGTCAAGCCTTTCTAGATGCAAAATTGTAAACAAAATATTTCTATAAAAATTCACCTTACAAACTTTTGACCGCTGCAAACGGCGAACAATGTAGAACCGATTTCTGAACTCAGAACTGCAAACGCCACAGGAATGGAACGTTTTACACATCTGAAGAGGGGCAAGCGTTTGGGGAGGTCAAAGAGAATTGCATTCTGTCATCAGGCTAATTAAATGAGAGGATAACCAAGCAACGTCTTCCTTGTTTCTTTGCATAGTCACATGATAGTGGATCAAACGAATCCACAAGATTGTAGGTGGAAAGAGACTTTTGCATACAGTGCTATCGGTCAAGTTTCTACAAAGGTAACTCGACCGAATTTACTATGCGACAAAGCTAATTTGACCAATCAGTCGAGTTTGTCCTGGTAGGAACTCGACCGATAGATTAAATTAGTTTTATTCCAATGTAGTGGTCAGTTGAGTTCTGAGTATAGAAAACTCGATCAATCAACAACATTTTCAAAATCCATCAAGGATCGGTCAAGAATTTAACTTGATCGATAAAATGCTTGTAATGAATCTTGAAATATGTCATTAAAGTGTTTAAATATTCAATTTAAGTACTCCTAATTTTTTCTAAACTTAATTACAAGTCACACAATCATTACAAATGATTTACAACATGATTCTAATGGATTTACATCATATTCCACAAAAGTGCACTTATATTGACTTTAACTTATCTTTTCTCAGCAAACACGTTTGAGGAATCGTATTGATTAACCGCATCCTGTTATCATTTATAAGAGAAAAAAACTACATTTACATCGGACAGATCTGCCACTAGCAACATGGGAAACGAGAGGATACTTCCTGCACCTCAAAAACTACAATGTTATAATACAGATAACTAAAGTTTCTGATCCTCTTCATTAACCCAAAGTATTAACTAACTAACTCTTGCTTCTTCCACTTGACAAGGTGTATAAACGTGCCCCGTGCGAAAACATCACCCCCTTCATAGCAACAGGAGAAAGTTAGAACAATTCAAACTCTACCCCTTCTCCATTCGCAGAGCTGAAGTCTAGAGATTTGCCCACTTTCCTTTTAGGAACCTCTTCGGCAATGTCAAAACTGCAAGTCCCGGGGATCTCTGGTGGCAGGGCGCATCGTATAAGAGCCCAGTTCAACCCTTTGAAGAAGGGGTGCCGCTTGATTTCTGCAGCACCCCTCAGCGATCCTATCCTATATTCCGGTTCCTTAACTAGTAACCCCCTGATCAGATCTATCCCGTGGAAACTGACAGTCGGACACTCTGGGAACATCAAGCTCTCAGTCACAACATTTGCCAAGGTCTCCTCATTTGTATGTCCTTTAAACGGCGTATGGCCGAAAAGCAGTTCATACAGGAAAATTCCAAATGTCCACCAGTCCACAGAGCTCCCATGACCTTCACCTTTTATGATCTCAGGTGCTAGGTATTCATGCGTGCCAACAAAAGAATTCGACCTTGCTTCAGTTGGCTCCACGACAACTTGTGGCAGCCGACCACCGTTTATACTATCCAACTCGGATGTCTGCTTCTTGGCCTTTGCAATTGGTGCAAAACATGAACCTGGAACCCATGAAGGCTGAAGGCAAAGCGGATCAATGCAGCTAGATGCGGTACAAGGACCAGGCGCACCCCTTACTGCATCCTCAAAGCCTAATGATGAAGATTTGAGAAGAGTTGGGCATACAGAACAACGTAGTGACAGGTCAAAATCAGAGAGCATGATATGACCATCTTCTCTGACCAAAATGTTTTCAGGCTTCAGATCCCTGTAAACTACTCCAAGCATATGCAAGTATTCCAGAGCAAGAAGTACCTCTGCGACGTAAAACCTATGAAACAATAGCAACAAAAACAGAGTTAATAACTACTCAGCAACAATTGTAAGCCAGAAAACACAATGAGTAGCCCAAATACATTATCTTTTAAACATGAAGATTGATAAAAAAACAGATACAGAAGATTAAATCACGCTCTTCCATTGACATTACCATTCATCAATTCTTGTGAAAACAGTGAGGCATCGTTACCATACAGGGATATTTTCTTGCATATGCTAGGTTATCCAAAGATCGGGCAGATTTTACCAATATATAGTATACCTCCACGCTGGACCTCTGAAGACGGGTGCCGAGAGTGTGCTTTGACAACAACATAGATTGTCGGAAGGCGCTGAGTTTGTTACCAAGTATAACAACTAGCGCTAAGCTGTCTGACTTTTTGGAGAGCCCTTGCTCCATATTTCTCAAAAGAGCAGACCTAAGTAGTTACGGTCCCAGAAAGCTGGAATAGACAGCCTACTTATGCTTATGTTTTTTTTTTTTACTTATTCTTATGCTAGACAGAAATTATGCAAAAAGGGCCACAGCTCATATCTCCCAATTGTCTAGGATAGAAATTCCTCCGTTGAAGAGAGTCTACACCCAACAATCAGGGTGTATTTCCCAACCAACTGGGGAAGGAGATTCTGAGACTTCACCCAAACAGATTAGCAATTAACTGTCCTACACAATGAAAAAGACTAGGCTACGTAAGTATCTTAAAGTATGAGGAGAACTTGCATATTCTGCAAAACAGTAAGGAAGACTGCAACGTCCAAGAGAATGTGATTTTGTCGATTGCTGTGTGAAAGTGTTTTTTTTGGGGGGTGGGGTGGGGGTGGGGGGACTCCCTTCGCCTCATGCTTGATTCAACGATAGATAAAGATAGAGCTTATTCTAATAAAATTGGCATATGAATAATGATACCAACCATTGTTCTGAAGTGATCCAACTTGACTGATTCAACATAAGTATACCTGTTCTAACTAAATTCTGAAGATTAAAAAATTACTAATGTAGTGACTCGTGTATATAACACTTTGTATTGGTGAACACAGTCATCCAACAATGATTTTACCATCATATGCCATTCACAGGAGGCAGGGACTTCATTTCTTGTGCATTTTGTTTTTTTCAAACAACAATTATTTCTCTAAGCTCCAATTCTCACGATTCCAAGAAGAGGCATGGATCCATGCAAGGATAGAGGATTCCAAATTCCAAATCCAGCCAGCTTGGATTTAGGGTGTTGGTACTGGGTCAAGCAGCAGAGCATGGCTGTAAAGCTACGACATATAGATGTCCCTCTGTATATCCCTTTATATATCTTCCCCCATGCACTTTCCACCAGTCCTCACCACTGATTTTATACACAAATATAAAATGATATTGGGTTTATGGTCTACTTCACATTTTTAGGTTTGCAACCATAAGATTCATCTCATGGCCATGTGGGGAGTAGCAATGCTGGATACGAGAGAGTTTATAGTGGTTTTGGATACGAGAGAGTTCATGGTGATTTTGGATATGACAACAGACTTGGAGAAGGAGAGAGGATATTAGATTTTACAGTTGCATATGATATGTTTTTGGCAAACATCTATTTCAAGAAAAGAGAATCTCACAAGATTACTTTCAAGACTGGGCACAATCCAAATTGATTATCTTCTTACAAGACGGGTGGATCGTAATATATGCAAGGATTGTAAGTGATTCCAGGCGAAGAACTCACGGCCCAGCATAGGTTGGTGGTTTTGGATATTAACATGAAGATCAATAAAGGCAAGCATAACAGAAACCAAGATAGCAGGATCAAATGGTGAAATATTAAAGGAGAAAGGAAATTGACTTTTCATGATAAACTCAACAAGGAGGGAACTTGGGGTCTGATGTTAACACTATGTGATATAACATGAGTTCCTGTATAACAAAAATTTTCAAAGAGTTCTTGGGGGAGTCCAAAGGTTGTGGACATCCACAGAAAGAGACTTGGTGGTGGAATGTTGAAGTACAGAAGGCTATCAAACTGAAAAGGGAGATCTATAGGAGCTTTTTCAAATCTCGAGATGATGCAACGTTCCAAAGATACAAGCAAGAAAAGAAAGAAGTTAAAAGGGTTGTTCACGAGGCAAGATCTAGATACTTTGATGATATTTATAAGTTGGACACAAGATAAGGGGAAATATATATATATATAGGGCTTATCTTTAATACCCGCGCACACTTCCCGATATATTTTTTATTTTTATTTTTCGCAATTGTAGAGGACCATTTTTCTAGCTTCCCAAAAAAATTGATCCAAAAATAATATCATTTGCCCCCCAAAATCAAAAAACCCGTCCATATATTTACTGATTGTATATTTTCTGCGCAGTTACTCTTTTGCTCTCAGAGTTACTCCAGCGTACCATATAGTTACTCTTCCTATTCATACGAGTTACTCCAATGTACCATATAGTTACTCTTTTGACCCGAGTTACTCCAGCGTACCATATAGTTACTCTTCCTATTCATACGAGTTACTCCAACGTACCATATAGTTACTCTTTTGACCCGAGTTACTCCAGCGGGTAGCGAAAATTCTGGCTACCCGCGCGGGTAACGAATGAACAGCATATATATATATATATATATATATATATATATATATATATATAATGGCCCGTATAAGAGAAAGGAAAGGAAGAGACTTGAGTCAAGTAAAATGCATCAAGAATGAAGATGGCAGGGTGTTAGTGAAGGACGATGATACCAAGAACTAGTACAGAAATTACTACCATAAACTTTTCAATGGAGATACTGCAAATAATGTTAGAGACTCGTGTGACATGAATACAATCGATATCATTTACACACGATGAATTTCACCATTTGAGGTCAAAAATGCTTTGAAGAAGATGAAAATGAGAAAGGCATGCGGACCAGATGGTATTCCCATTGATGTATGGAAGAGTATGGGAGATGAAGGAGTTATGTGGTTAACAAAGCTCTTTAACAAGATCATGAAGAGCAAGAAGATGCCTAATGAGTTGAGAAATAGTACTATAATCCCCATCTACAAGAACAAAGGTGATATTCAGAGTTGCACAAACTACAAAGGTATCAAGTTGATGAGTCACACAATGAAGCTTTGGGAGAGGATTATTGAGCAGAGGCTAAGATCTATAACGTAGATATCAAACAACCAATTTGGTTTCATGCGTGGAAGATCAACAACATATGCTATTTTTTTGATAAGGAGACTTATGGAGAAGTATAGAGAAAGCAAAAGAGATCTGCATATGGTGTTTATTGATTTGGAAAAGACTTATGATCGAGTACCCAGAGAAGTGTTGTTGATGGTTTTGAAGAAAAAGGGTGGATCAACCCAATACATTGATTTGATCAAAGACATGTATGATAGCTCTACTGCAAGTGTGAAGACTTCTGGAGGAGAGACACCAACTTTTCCTATCACAGTTGGGGTACCCCAAGGATCCACACTCAGCCCAAATTTGTTCGTTCTTATTGTGGATGAGCTGACAAAGAATGTTCAAGATAATATTCCTTAGTGTATGTTATTTGTTGATGATATTGTTTTGATTGACGAAACTAAAGATGGATTGAATGATAAAGCTGAACATTGGAGAAAGGCATTGGAATCAAATGGATTGATGATTAGCAAGAGCAAAACTGAGTATATGCATTGCAATTTCAGCCAATCCCGCAGTGTGAATGGTGGAGCCAAGTTGGACGGAGTAGATATACCAAAATGTGACAAATTTTGTTACTTGGGTTCTATTATTCAAATAGATGGGGATGTCCAGAATGACGTTTGTCACAGGATCACTGCAGGATGGTTGAAATGGAGGAGTGCAACTAGAGTATTATGTGATCGGAATATCCCTCTCAAGTTAAAAAGTAAGTTTTATTGAACAGCTATACGGCCAGCCATGCTCTATGGGAGTGAATGTTGGGCGGCAATGTATTAGATAGCGGGAAGCAGGAGGCGTGCGGACAGCACCCTATAACCGATTAAGCGGTAGGCAGGCGATTTTTGAAAAAGCGGGTGCTTAAATTTTATATATTTTTATACAAAATTACATGTGTATATAAAAAGTATATTTCTAAGGAACTTTTATACATATCTAATTAGCAAATGAGTAATTAACTAAGTATTCACCAATACTTTACTACTAATCAGTGTCTCTAATCACTAAAATCAGCCAGCAGATCAGTAATTGTAAATAACAAACTATGACTTATTGATTTAAAGTAATCACTAAAGTAATACTAACCAGTAGTACCAATCATTAATCATTGAAAGCAGCACGGAAATCGGTAAAACTATTCATGCATTAGAAGTATAATAGAGTAATATGATATTTAATTAGATGCATTACAACAATACCCTATTATTACAGCTTACACACAAAGTATGCATTCTAAATTAGGACTAGCTATATCATAGAACATTTAATGTATACAAGATTCATATATTATAGTTAACACTACTTGGAACATGTAATTAATTAATGTTACATGCTTACAGTAGTACTTTTAAAAAAAAGACAAAAAGCAGGAAAAAAGCGGCCAAAAAGCAGGGAAAAAGCGGGTGAGGCAGGAAAAAGCGGGCGCTTTTGTCCAACCAGTAGTACCAATCATTAATCATTGAAAGCAGCACAGAAATCAGTAAAACTATTCATGCATTAGAAGTATAATAGAGTAATATGATATTTCATTAGATGCATTACAACAATACCCTATTATTACAGCTTACACACAGTATGCATTCTAAATTAGGACTAGCTATATCATAGAACATTTAATGTATACAAGATTCATATATTATAGTTAACACTACTTGGAACATGTAATTAATTAATGTTACATGCTTACAGTAGTATTTTTAAAAAAAAGACAAAAAGCAGGAAAAAAACAGGCAAAAAGCAGGGAAAAAGCGGGTGAGGCAGGAAAAAGCGGGTGCTTTTGTTCAAACCGCTTAACGGGCGATTAGGGGCTAATTTAGGCGGCTGGGGGTCTTGGCCGATTAAGCGGCCGTTTTTTAATTCACTGTTGGGCGGTGAAGAAACAAGGCCTCAACAAGATGAACGTGGTTGAAATGCATATGCTAAGATGGATGTGTGGGAAGACAAGAAAAGATCGCTTGAGAAATACTATATCAAGAATAAAGTGGGGGGTGGCGAGCATTGAGGACAAGTTGCGCGAGGGTCGACTCAGATGGCATGGACATGTGCAACGCAGACTGACTAATGCGCCTATACGAAGCAATGCTATTGAGTCAAGCACAATAAATAGAAGAAGAGGAAGACCTAAATTAACATGGGATGAGCTTATAAAGAGAGATTTTGAATCTCTAAATCTCAATCAGAATATGGCCTATGATAGAGCTGAATGGAAACGAAGGATCCATGTAGTCGACCCCAACATAGTTGGGACTAAGGCTTAGAAGATGATGATGATGATGATGAACCATAAGATCCATCTGCGAATGAAAAGCAAGTTTCATAGAACAGCTATACAGACATTCATATTATACAGGAGTGAATGTTGGGCAATGAAGAAACAAGGTGTCAACAAGATAAATGTGGCATAAATGTGTATGTTAAGATGAATGTGTAGTAACAAGGAGAGATCGCTTGAGAAAAAAAAAACTATATAAGGAATAAAATCGTGGAGTGGCGAGTATTAAGGAGGTTATATGAGGTTTGTGTCATGGTTCAAAATTTTGGTCGAAATTTCGGTTTCGACGAGTATCAAACATAGAAATGCACATGTTCAGAAATAATAAGTAAAATTTCAAATTTCCGATAGAAACTTCACAAAGGGGGGCAAAATTTGACAAAATACAGAAATTTCGTTCAGAAAAGGCCAGTTTGGGCATGCATTTCGTGAAAAGAACAGAAATGGGTTCGAAATTTCAAAAATTAACAGCCCAAGCCTACTATACTTGGAGGGTTACTTCATTGGTGTTTTGTTGCATTCTCTTGCTCTTGAAGGTTTGTTCTTCAGATCTAAGGTAAGTTTACCCTCTCTCCTTCCCATCTACATCTATTTCTTCCACTTTTCCCCATCTTATTCAAAGGATTACTCTAAAATTGCAAGTTGCAAGTAACAGACTACAATGGAGGGTTACTTATTTGGTGTTTTGTTGCATTCTCTTGCTCTTGAAGGTTTGTTCTTCAGATCTAAGGTAAGTTTACTCTCTCTCCTTCCCATCTACATCTATTTCTTCCACTTTTCCCCATCTTATTCAAAGGATTACTCTAAAATTGCAAGTTGCAAGTAACATACTACAACTTAAACTTGAGGATTTATGAAATTATGCTATAAATTACATATAAATACAATTGATTTACAATTCCAATTTGATATATATTTTGTTTGTGAGGATAATGGATAAATATTTTCAAAATGAGCTTTTTTTAAGTTTTGTCAATGTTATATTCATATATATATTATGAACACTTTACAAATGTTGAATATTTAAATAAATATCTTATATTAAAGATGAATTTTGTAACAGTAATATACAACTATGTAATACTTTGAATATTAGTTATATATAATTTTAGACCTTGAAATGAAAAAACCTAGAACAATTTAGAATTGAGATTATGATGTTTAGTTACATACATCAAATTTCAACTACAAACGGGAATAATATATAGTTAAATGTATTCAATTGATATTATTCAATAAACTAGACTATTAATATGAACTAATTTTAGTAATTCGTCCCAATTTTATGAATAATCTCATGCCTAAATTCAGAAAACCTTTAGTATTTTTACTCTTTGATGATCTATAGTGCAAGCTATAAAGTATCAATTGAGATTGATTATTAACGTGATGACCTATAAACTAATTCCTTCATTATGTTATTGAACATGTCATCGAAATCCCCTTAGATACAATTTTCAATCTTTTCACACATGTAGGACCGCCCACCAAGATCAACATATGATTTTATTGCATAAGTAGGTGTATTTACGTATGTAGATCATCCTGGTAAAATTTCGTGACTTAATTCCTTTATTTGGTCGTCGAAATCTAGTGTCGAAATAAGCGTAAATATCAAAATTTTCATTAAAATTTCGATAAATTTATGTTTTTGAGCCATCAGAAACGGCGTCGAAATCGAAATTTTAAACCATGTGTTAGATGGCAAGGACATAGGTACTATAGCGCAGATAGACATATGCAGTAATTTGAAGTAATGTTATTGAATCAAGCACAGTTAGAAGGGGGAAGAGGCGGGCGTAAACTAACTTGGGGAGCAATTTTAAGAAGAGATGTAGAATCTTTGCATCCAAATGAAAATGTGACCCTTAACAAAGCTGAGGGAAAAGAAGGATGTGTGCATGCTTGTTAAGGCAGCAAGGGTGGGCACCTTGGCGGGCATAGGCAGCATAAAAAAATTTCAATACAATCTACCTAGGTATACATACATATATACTATATTAACAATTCCACCGTCGTACATATATACTTTTTTAGTTATGCATGTAGGTAAATCATTAATATTAATCCCCTCATATACATATATTTTATGTAATGAAAACATAACCACATTGCATATGTAGTTCATAAAAAATCCTTGGTGCCAAAAATAGGAAGAGAATAAACAAAAAAATGGAAGACAGAGAGGATAAAAAATGTGGAAACTTAATGCCTCGTCTATTTTTTGAAATCAAGCCATGAGGTTTTTGTAGTCACCCCCCCTCTTGCATGCCATCATTAGGATCTACAAGCCCTCGGCAAAAACAACATGAGGGTTACCATCACCAAACCCAAACAAAACACTATACCATAGAGTGTATTTTATAGTTATGCATAGACATACATGTATATGGCTGCTCCATTCATATAGATATATTTTTAGTATAAAAGCATAACACGATTATGTTTCTATTACATTTCAATAAATATTAATGCCAAAGACAAGAAGAAAATGATTTTAAACAATGTAAAAGAGATAAAATGTATAATCAGATTGGATTTTACCAAATCTTCAAAAGCAATCATTTTCGTCATAACATGGCTCCTAAAATAGAAACTGATAATGGTGCAGAACGTCACATAAAAAACATGCATCATGAGTATCAAATCTCAATAAAGACGAAATTTGACGCACAACATAGACAAGAATACTGAATTTGAACTATAGTACAGTGAAAAAAGAAGCATTAAAGTCTATTGATTGTGCCCGAAGACCCTAAAAAATAAGCAAGGCAGCAAATAAGGAAAGACACCCCCCCCCAGGCGGGTCCTTTAACAAGTGGATGAATATAGCAGTGGATCAATTTAGCCAACCCCAATATGTATGAAGATGAAGATGATGATGAACTAGCCATGGCCCCTTCTATTGTATAAAGGTTTAACATCTGGCCTAGAAGTCTGTCCGTTCATTATAATAAGGTAAAATATATCCATCGAGTATGGCATGGCTTTTATATAATTGCATAACAAGGAATGTATTGTTAGCATATTACAATCACTGACCACTTATAGGTATATCTCTCCCTCCCCCAACTTATTACTTTTCCTTCTCTACACACCATGAAACAATCTGCAACCTGTGACAGCCTACACCTCCATTCTTGGCCATTCACTTTACCAACAGTCTGTGCATTATTCATTCCTCTGTCTCCCCCTGCACCATTTACCTTCTAGATAAGGCTGCCTCGGTGGTCGTTGGAGCGGATGAACAGTCTCTCCTCATTGTTGAATGGGCTTTCATTGTAATCAATAAAATGAAAAACGGCCAGAGCGACCGCTTAATCGACCTAACCCACCAGCCGTTTAATTACCCCCTGAGCACTAATCAAACGGCCGCTTTTTGCCCGCTTCATCCGCTTACCCGTTTTTTAAAAAATATTGTTGTGAGCCTATAACATTAAGTAACTTATAAAGTCCAAGTATAATTGACTATAATATATTAAACTTATATACATTAAATGTTCTATGATAAGCTTTAGTTCTAATTTAGAATGCATACTTTGTATGTAAGCCGTAGTAATAGGGTGCTGCTGTATATCCAAGTACATTGTATGTAACTATTATCTAATTCAGATTTTGGAATGCATACTCTGATTAAATGTACTGCTGTAATGTATGGCTAATTGATGATATGTAAACATAGCAATAAGTTAGTAAGGTATCTGTGACAAGTCTATTATTCATTATATTAGCCTATAATCGTTATTTCATTGTTATAAACTATTTGGGTGTTTTATATTGTTGTGTAGGGTGTCTATATATGTATCATCATCATCACCTAAGCCTTAGTCCCAACCATGTTGGGATTGGCTACATGGATTCTTCTTTTTCAATCAGCTCAAGGTGGTGTCTATTTATGTATACAAATTTTTAATATATATTTATATACATGTGTGTAATTTTACATATAAAATATAGAAAAATAAAACCACTTTTAAAAATCGCCCGCTTAGCGCTTAAGCAGTTATAAGATGTTGTCCGCACACACACATACTGCTTAACGCTTTTTAAAACATTGATTTTAATGTATAAGCGTGTACTCGAAGCAGGGCCTTTGCAAAAATATTGAGAGTTAATATTTATAGGAAGAGTTTATTATTACTGAGGAACTTAAAAAAACGGGTTCTAGTATATAAATTGTTTGGATTTTTGCCTCTATGCCTCCATTAGGCTAGTTTTCGTGTCATTAAGATAATCAGCCAAAGTTGCCCTTGATATTGGTAAAGTTTGGCATACTCTTTGAACTACCCTCTCTTTATCTCCTAATTATACAGTAGAAGGGCCACAGAAAGCAATGCCCAACTTTGAGGTTGTTTAAATGTCAAACAGAAGGATCTAATTCCTTGAATTTTGCATGCAGAATGTTTAGACAGTGGATGACATATATAATACAGTGTATATTATAGATATGAAAAATTCTTAATGTGAGTGACGAACAATTGATGGAGTATGTGGAGATATAAAACTAATACTGAACTGAAATGCTGATTTTTCTTCAAAAACCCCTGGAAGCAAATAACGTGGTTGTCAAGACGACCAGGCAGCGCCCCTCGGCTGGCTGGGCTAGGCACATGGTCTGTCTTTGATTCCTGCATATTTTGTATGCATAATTACACCATACACAGTATGTTATATATTTATTTCATATCATATACCCTGAAGAATAATGTAAGAGAGAAGTAGATGCCTATCGATGCATGAAAATCACTTCCAAGGCTCGAATATGATGTTCATATGTCATTTACATAATTAAAAATAGAAAGAAAAAGCTTGCCTGGCACACAGCTCTTCATTTTATAAGTGGTGGCCTACACCCCCTCCCTCAAGGCCATCACAGCCATGACAAATAACAATTCATACTATATAAGTAAAAATATACAAACTATTACCTATCTATAACAATAGGCAGTAATTACACTACTGAATCGTCAGTTTGTAAATTGGTTACAGACTTCCTATCCAATTGTCATAAAGCCCTTTTCCCGTTAAATTTCATCAAATTTCAGTTTATGATAAGCGCAACCCACCATAGGTTAGTTTCTATCCCTAGCAAGATCCATCCTTGCAGGTTGCAAGGTGAGATCAATTTTTCCGTAGATTGAAACCACACTTGATCTCCCTTAGATAAGGTTGCCCCCCTCTTACAAAGAGACCAGTCCAACCTCATGGGGCATGATTCCAGAGGTAATTTGGCGTACCATGTACACAAACTAGTGGACCTTGCCACCTATCTATTCATTCACTGGGACAAAACTAATTGCAGTTGATCATCAATAACAAACAGGCGTCGTGACCTGATTGACAAAAACAACTTAACGTCTACCTCTGCATCATATGACTTTTTGGACGTGAAGAATTGGCATTGTATTCTGATGTGGGCCACGGTATTAAAAAAATGCTAATGGGGGTAACATTGTTAACTAAAAGTTGTACATTCCTCCATGGAGGTTAAAAACATTGTTGTCACCTAAATGTAGGTAGCTACTTAGTTTTGTCACAATGATATTCCAGATATGCAGTCCCACTGTCAGTCTAATCCTACAAGATCATCATCATCAACTAAGCCTCAATCTCAACCATGTTGGGGTTGGCTACATGGATCCTTCTTTTCCAATCAGCTCTGTTATGGGTCATACTCTGATCAAGATGTAAAGATTCAAAATCTCTCTTTATAAGCTCTTGCCAAGTTAATTTAGGTCTGCCTCTGCTTCTTTTAGTTGTGCTTGACTCAATAACCTTGCTTCTAATCCTACAAGATCTACTCCATAAAAAACTTAATATATTCAGTTGATATAGCTCCATCTCATGGCTTCCAATTCAGTCATGTCATCACCAATTTATGTCTATATTCTTAACATGTAGGATTGTTTTATTCCATCATTGTGGCTATTAACGTGAAATGCAATCAACAAAGTAGCAGGGAATGCTATCAAAGTACGCTCCTATGTCTATGGTATAAGTTACAAATACACAACCTTACATGAACAAGGTCCAAACGACCCACATATTACCATCGTGTGCCACTCATAGGAGGCATGGCTTCACTTTATGTGCATGCTCATCTTACTAGTCTCCTCAAGCTCCAATGCCTCACTATCCCAACAAGGGTATGGATGATGGATCCAAGTTCCAAACAGGGTCATCTAGTATGGTGCTTCAATAGTGTCTGCCTTATCTATAGCAGCAGAGACTAAGCTGTCCAGCCACAATGAATATTATATACCTACAGTCATTTCTTCCTTCATGCCCGTGGCCCATGTTGCTCTTAACCTCAAGGTCCATAGCACGTTTGGCAAGAATTACAACTTAGGTGGTACTTAAAACTACATGGATATGGAGTTAGCAGGTTAGTGCATTTCGATACTAGGAAAAACTGGCTAGGGCTACTGTGTTATAAAAAGATTGACATCTGGTCTAGAAGTCAACTACACACCTTGTATGTTCATCATAAAAGGGGCATATTACATAATTAAACAGACAATTTGGCTCAATCACCAAGACAGCATAGCTTTTGTATAATTACTTAACGAGGCAAAACATCTTATTAGCAATTTCAATCTAGCCACTAGCCACTTATAAGTGCATGCTGCCCCTCCTCCCTTTTTCTCTCTCCCAACAATAAGGTCTCTCATCTGCTGCCTTCCCAGTGCAGAAGACCACATTCCTAATCACCCCGCTTCCTCTGTTATCCCTCCCTTCCTCCATCCACCCCCACCTCCTGCTTCTTTTTCCCCTCTGCCTTCATTGGCCATTGGGGATAAAGTTCTTTGCAGTGGCCGCCCTAGTGGCCGATGGAACTCAAAAACAATTCCACCTCATTGAGGATTGGCTTATATTGCTTTATATAAGCATTTACTTGGTAGCAGTATCCTTCCGAAAATTATTGATAATAAATATCTTAGGTTGAGATTATTTCAGTTGACCATAAAAGGAGAGAGTCTAAGCATAGAGTCATTAGTGTTACTGTTTACTCTGTCCCTCTCAATCAAGTTGATTTCATGAACTTTGACATCCTCTTTGAAGCACCCTCAATTCATCTTTTTTATCCATTTATGATACAACATAAACACCTTAGAAAGAAATACCAAATCTCAAAATTGTTTTCATGGTCTGTAATGGAAAACTAACAGAAATTTCAACACATACTATCCTGGTTGTTTGGCCGCCAAGATGAAGGAATTAATTCACTGAAATGGCATGCATAATCTCTAGACATATATTGAAATATTTAAGCAACAAATTGTTCATATTTCATATTTGCGGTTCTTCGTGAGTAGGGAGGACTGACAGAGTACGTGAGTAAACTACACAGTGGAAAATATTCCGAAATCCTTAGAAATTGATGGGCAATTCATGGAATGAGTAACCACCTACATATCATTACCTAGACATAAGACTTGAATTATAAGCAATAATGGAATTATGTGAATCGTGAACCATGTACACAGGCTTTGATATTGGCACAGATTTTTTCCTGGGAAAAACAAAAGAGCAACAAAATTTCAGCCTATCATAAGAAGACACCATAGATTAGTTCTAAATTTCTAGCAAGGCCCATCCTTGAAGGATGGAAGCTGAGATCTAACTGCCATATCTCAACTGAGATTCAACCTCTCTTGGTATAGTTTCCTCCTCATACATAGGGACCAGCCCTACCTAGAGGTTCATAATTTCAGGGAAAGAGTAGGTCACAATTTGGGAACCTTGCTAAGCTCCCACGAATTTCAATCATGAAAAAAAAAAAATTGATCATTGATGGCGTATGGATGGCATGATATGATCAGCAAAATCAACTTAACCTCCTTTTCCTGTGCATTACTCAACATTTCGAACCAGGTAAGTAAATGGTAGCAATGCTTGCTGATATGGGCTTGGATGAGAAATCCTAGAATGAGATGACAAATTTTAACTAAAAGTTGAGTATTCGTCCATGGGTACCAGCGTAATATGTTAAATTCCCCTAAGGATTGTTTTCTTCCAGTATTACAGCGCTTAGCATGACATGGCATCAACATAGTAGCAAAACAAGCTAACAAACCATGTTCCTAGGCCTACTTTATACGTTACTTACACCCTTCTATGCAGAAGTTTTTGATAAAAACTGCATCAAATGACTTAATGCATCCGAATTTCAAGTGTCAAGAATTAATAGAGAAAGGAGATTATCGGTATATGTTTGTTATCGATCTCTTCATTAATAAGCAGACCGAGGATGTAGCTCGCTGGAAAATTGTAAGCATCAATATCCAGTTTCACGAACATCAATTAAAAGAAAGTTTTCCTATTTAGGTATGAAATCAAACAGTGCCTGACCAAATATGAATCTAACTAGATTGAAAATATATATCTACACAGAAAAGGAATCAGGTTACATTTTGGAAACATACCTAGCAGCTGGCTCGGGAAAACATCTGGCTGGTTGCTGCTGTCTAAGAACGTGCAGGTCCCCTCCTGGACAATATTCCATCACCAGACAGGAGAGATTATCGGTTGTGAAATAGGTATACAATGTCGGAAGGAATGGATGATCCAACATCTGCAGTATCTCTCGTTCTGTTTGTGCTCGTAGCATCTTCTTTCTGCTTAGCAGAAATTCATTGTCCATTACTTTTAATGCAAATAAACAACCTGTGCCTATCAACTCCGCGAGGTAAACAGTGCCAATATCCCCACAACCAAGCCTCTTAATAAGCTTAAAGTTTCTGAGTCCTAAGGTCCCAACCTGCATTTCAACATTGCGAACAGCTACCCATCTGACATCTTTTGACATGTGAGGCCTGGAATTGAAGCCACTGGAACCACTCCGATGGCTCTCGCTGCTAAAGCTAGTGCTAGCACTGAACTCCCCTATGCTACTTTTTGAGCTGTGTGAGCATTCACCCTTTTCTTTTGATCCGGGTTGTTTCCGTGGTTTTGGCCCCACTGGTTTAGGGGTGTTGTTGCAACCATTGGGTGTGGATTCAGTCTTGTTAGAACCAGAATCCTTTGTCCAACTAGAGCAAGGAAATCCATAGCTCCCCTTGTTGTTGGACAATATAACCACCTCTTTTTGTACTTGTTTAATCTCACTCGTGCTAGTAGACAACATGATCACCTCCTTCTGCACCTGTTTAATCTCTTCCACCTGCACTTGTTTGATCACCTCCTTCTCCACTTGTTTATCTTTGCAAGGAGAGCTGCCAACCTTACCAGCTCCCTTGCAGCTGCAAGATTTTCCAGGCACGGAAGGTGTGCTCTTGTCCTTTTTCCTTTTAGAATTGCTCCTCATTTTGAGAGCTGGCTTGACTATGACCGCACTAGTAGTCTTCTTCTCCGCTTCATCATCAGCAGAAGTTTCCCGTTTCAGCTTCCCTTTTATCCTGGTTGTAGTTCCAGATCTTGATTTGCTCTTAACCAGGACTGCCTTGGAGACATTCATGCTACGGGCTTTAGTTTTTGTTATCTTTGCCACAGCTGCAGAGGCAATACCAGACGACAATGTCTTGGAAGTTTTACAAGAATCGCATTTTCGAGAAGGTGCTTCTTTTTTCTCATTATTTTCAGGTAGCGGCGTTTCAGGAACAATGTGTATCTCTACCACATCCTGACTTTCTTTACGACTATGATTCTTCTCACTGGCCTGAACTACAACGGTTGCATATAATCTCTGGATAGTCCCAGCTTCCGAAACATCTGACAATCCCGCCGGCTTCTGCAACCTCTTTGCTGCAGCCATAGCAGACGCATGGGAGATGCTGAGCTTCCGAAGCGCCTGCTTCAACGACACCGGTTCCGCAATTCCTATCCCCCCAGCAGCTGCCTGAGACGCACCAGCTTCAGCAGGTCTTTTGGATGCATTCTTCCATGACACATCTTCAGCAACTTGACTGGAGGGTTTCAGATTTTTGGATGACTTCTTGAGATCAAGGGCCTCGAAAAGCCGAACAAGTTCGTTATCCAAAGGATGGCGGACTGGACTGACGGACACTATCTCTTCTACGACAGGTTTCATGGATGTCGGCTTCTTATTATAACCACGGGATGGATTGATCTCTTTAGATTCAACGATCTCGGAAATAGATATTGGTGGAACCATCATGTGAAAATGTTTATGTACAGAAGAGTATGTACCCCCACAAATTCCGCTATAGCATTGCTACCTACGACCTATAACTGCTTCACAAGGTAAGACCCGATATCTAAAGATCATTTGGGAGATCAAATTGCAAATAACAGATTGAAGTCTCCGAGGCTTGGGTTTATGTAGGTAGAATTCATCAACGACGTATAAGTTCCAGCACTCTGAGTTTGCTTCCATGTCTTTCTTCCAATCCCTGTACAAAGAGAAGATAATAGATCATAATGTAAACTACACAACATCTTTTTGCGAAGAGACAACAAGCATTTCATCTATCACAGTTAATTTGCGCAACAAACCCTCTCAACAACAGAAAGAAGAAGAAGAAGAAGAAATGTAAGCATTCCAGACTTGATAGTGATGATCAGAAAAAGCACACCAGTATCAGAAACTGTTTTATTTTACGCCGTAGAAATTAAGCTGATCTCAGTTGTCTTTATAACTGCACCCACGTGTTCTACATTTTACAGGAACTTAAACAGCAGGGCTATCGGACACATCAACTGCGACACTAATGCAAAAGGCAATACGCATTGTCAAGGCAGCAAACAACAGTAACATAACAAGGATAATCAAAAGTGGGCTTCACTAAGGACGTCAGTAGAAATGGCAGACATAGATGGCAGTCACTGATTTAATATAACAAGGATAATCAAAAGTGGGCTTTACTAAGGCCGTCAGTAGAAATGGCATATATAGATGGTAGTCATCGGTTTAACACACTCAAGACGAAAACAACAATGATAAACGAAAAACGTTACTTGATCTGTTTTGAAAGAAAAACGGCTTGAGTTAGCAATGAAGATGCAAATCATGCAACACAAGGGCCCAGACACAAACACCTGATCCGGGTCCAGATGCCCTCCTCCCATTCCCACCCCTGTGAATTATCCGTGTCCGTTTTACGTAAGTCAAGTGATCAGAGACAGACGGTAGATTATGTTTATATAAAAACAAATATAAAAAAATACTGTATAACACAACCATTCTCCACGGCGTAAAGTCAACTGAGTGCATCACATTTCGTTTTTCTTATTCCCCAAATCAAGAGGCATCTACAGATGAGTGCATACTGAACGGGAAAATGGTATATAGCTACTAAACAATGAAATGTCCCAGTGCAAGGTATAAATGGTGATGCTGATGGGGATGGAGACGGCTTGCCTATAGATCTAAGTCGTTTCCACCAGCAGTTAAGCAGCGGACAAGAAGCCACCGGTCAACGCATGCATCCAGCAACGGATACGTATATACAGAAGAGTTGGGGGACGAAGGGACGAGACAAATTCAACATCATATCACGATAAGGCGTTTCGGATTTGCAGCATCAAGAGGACATGGAGGAAACAAAAACAACAAGCATGTCTATCGACGCAGCTCAAAATGGGAGGGAGGGAGGGGGGGACCGAAAAATTCAACCAGCCGACACTACTTAACCAAAACAAAAATCAAAAGAAGGCCTACAAATGTGAAAGGAGAAACGTCGTCCGAAGTTGACAGACAGGGACGCCGCTCCCCCGCGATGAAGCTCCCAGGTAGAGTGTGAGCGGTCACAGGATGCTTGGGATTAATATGTCAGAAGCGGCATGCCTATGAAACGGCATCAGACAGGACAGAGCGAGGCAAGCAATGAAGAGCCGAACCGACGTATCTTACCGTAGGGGTAGCCGCAAACGCGATTTCCATGGCGAGCTTCACCGGTCCGCCAGCAGGGATCCGAGCGGAGGAACGACGGACGAGTGGACACGCTGAGAGGAGTGGTCAGCAGCAGGGCAGAGGCTAGGGTTAGGGTTGGAGATCAGGGAATGGGTGGCGGTGGATGGCTGAGGATGGTGGAGTTTGGAGGAGGAGGAGGAACGGGACGGAGAGGGGGAGGGAGGAAAGGGGTGGTGGTGGCTGCAGCAGCAGTAGGAGAATGGTGGTGGCGGTAGTAGTGGTAGTGTGTGAAAGAAATGAGCGTCACGAGAAAAGAGCAGTGCCCACCCTTGCGCAGCAAAACCCAGAGCATGAGGGGCCCGGCCGGGCCGAACCGGTACGCACAGGGACAAAGAGAGACAGGCAGCCTGAGTTGATGCCATTGCCGGAAAACAAGGTAAGTAGGTAACTCCCCCAACAAAGTTTAATTACAAGTGGGTGAACGTTGCCGAAAGTGGCGACTAAATATATCTTAGTATTAAATTAATGGAAGGGAAAACAGCATCTTAATAAGCCCCATCGGGTTGCGGCCATACTTGCATCTGCACATCTCCAGCTCCAACGTCCCCGTTTCCCGTTAATTTCTTTTTAAGAAAAGCATTAATGAAAGCAAGCGAGACCGGCGTGACAGTGCTGATGATAGCTCCTCCTACGTTTCTATTCATGGCCCCCAAGCCTTTTCCGGTTCTCCGCGGTGAGTATTGAAACTAGTGATGTATGTAGCGCGAGAATCGTGGTCCTGGGGTGTGGTGGACCTGGCGAGGCTTTTTTGGAAGGTTCTTGTAGTCGGCACAAAGGAGCAATGAGGTTTTATTGCTTACGCCAAGAGCCGTCAAACTCAACCTATCATATCATTGAGCTGCCCTTTCTTTTCTTCTATTCTTCTCTTCTTTCTTTGAACTTTTACCAACAAAGCAGGATATCCAGCGTAAAGAACAATGGCAATAAGCTATAGTCAGACGTCGTTAACATGACTTCTCCTTAGTCAAAATCAAAAGATTCACCAACCTTGGAAAGAGGAGGTACAGAAAGAGATCAATAATAGGAGACTTCATCCTTATATCATTAAAGTAGGAAGTAGCCGCTCCTTGTTTGGAAGAGATTTTGATTATAACTTTCTTACATTGTTACCATGACAATGCTAGGTCTAGCGTGCATATAAAACATATTTTAATGCTTCTAACCGATGGGTAAAGGACCAGCAGCAAACCACATGAACTCAATCCTCCAGCTAATTGGCCACCTTATGTATAATTCCAAAGCTTAGCATGGTTTATCCTCTCTAGACCTCAAGTGGGATTTATGATTACGACCACCTCCCTCAAACTCTATGACCATAACAACCCATCGATTCCCTACTAGCTTATAGTTACTAGCCTTATATCAAACCACCTAATGTTTGAAAACTCATCTTAGGACAAGTTTGGTTGCACCGTAAATGAAAACATGTTTTGTCATTCCTTGCGTGTTCCCAACTATGTGGGTTTGGTTGGATGTATTTGTAATGCACAGTGGGAAAACGAACTGCACCGTCAAACTTACATATGTACATAAATGTGTGGCATGAACTGTGTTGCAAACCAGTGTGGTTCGTTTTTCCTAGTGGATTCACTTTTATGAGTACATATGAGCTTAGTTGATAAATTAGAATCGATTATGAAAAGCCTCTTGATAGTAAAGTATGTCAAATAAAGAGACAGAATAGAAAGAAATTAAAAGAAAATCACATAAGATTTGGAATGAAGTTGAATGGTCAATATTAAATGAAGTCTCTAAATACGAAATACGGGAAAGATAATAGAAAATTACATAGAAGTCAAGATAGAAAGAATCAATTATGAGGAATGGATCACGTAATCGATTAATATGTATTTATGTACTCCAAAATAAAGGGGAAATGGAAGAAGAAAAAAAGTTAGGTATACAAAAAGTACATATAAGTGGAGGATTTTAGAACAATTAAAGTAAAGAAAGCTAGATGAACATGTAAATTATAAGATTAGGATAAGAAATTCTTATGAAACAAAGAAAATTGTTGAAGATGATGAGTTTGATTAAGGAAAAAAGGTTACATGGTATAATAGAAAGCATTGAATGTGTCATTATAGTATGAACTCTAATGTGTGCATGCTTACTAACATTTGATTCAAAGTTTCTATAGAGTAACAACCTGGTTTCCATTAGATGTATTCAATAGGTTTCTAGTGATGAAATGGAACTAGTTCTCGAAAGAAGAACAAAAATGCCGCTAAATAAATTAACAAGTCATATAAAGATTAATTATATTCATAACCGAAAAGCTTGATTGAAACAGAAACTATCTTTGACCCCTACATGATTTGTTTGATTTGAAACAAAGGACATGTAATGTATTAAACATCATATGAAACTAGTAGGGAAGATATTGATTAGACTTTCAACTTCATATTAGTAAAAAGATAATAAGAAATATGTATGGCATATAATACATAATCATAACATATAAGTAAAAGTTAATAATGATATATGGAAGAGTATCATACACGGAGACAATGATAGAAAATAAAGAAGGGGTCAAAACATGAGGCAGTAATATAGATGATAAAAGAGAGAGATTGCTAGATGTGAAAAAGTGCTAAATAGTCAATTATCCTTGTTGATAACTAATTAAACCAGATAGGAGAAGTGCGTTAAGTGAGTATTTTAAGATTATAATTCTAAATCTCAAAATTATCTTCTCTTTTGTGTCTTCTTTAGAGAGAGTAACATGGGATGAAGTGAAAATGAAATAAATCCTAAACGATACACAACCATCATGAGAGACAAGTGTATTGAATGTACTAACAACATAATATGGTGATGAAACCCTACAAGATAGATAACAAAAGTAACCTATCAAAAATGCCAAATAAGAGAGAAGGAATTCAAGTGATAAGATAAGGAAGACTTTAGAAAACTTTAAGAGAGCTAAGTTTGGATTTCGAATTAAGGAGTACAATCATGTCACGATAAGATCAAGTTTTTAAAAAGGATCAAACCCTAGAATGTTTAGGGTTCTAATGAGTTCAAGGGATGTTATTAGTAATTTGACATTGAGTACTAACATCATTATAAGACAAGATCCTGAGATTAGCAATATGATAAGTAAACTAGCAATGGTAGTAATCTAGCGTTTAAAGGTAGCAAATGAGAAAGACATAAAAACAATATGGAAATGACTAGCATGGGGGATAAGAAATAGATTTCCAATGTAACAAGTTTATGGTTGAACAAAGGAGAATTGCAACATGAGCATAGTGTAATTTGAAATAAATTCTTGCAATAATAGAAAGAATGATAAATAATTCATTCTTACCTCAAATATTTTAATGTTAGAGATGTTCATTATATATGATCAAAAATGATAAGGATAAGTAACAAGAAGTAAGAAATATTGAATAGGAGCAAAATTAGAGAAAACAAATGGCTTTCAATAATACATGAATTCGTTTGTAAAAGTATAATTCGTTGAAGGTATATCAAGGGATGTAAATTTATTACACACATGATTTCACTTATACATCTGCAAATAATATTTGAAATTGAAAAGAGTGTGAAAGTTTTAGTCTTCATATCAGTAATCCACCTCAATATTGTACAGTTGTTGTTAAATCTAATATTGCAGCTTATGAGTTCTTTTCTATGGGAGTAGCACAATAGTAAACTTCAAATAGCAAAGTAAACTAGCACAGATTGAGCCATATAAATTGAAATGATTGAGTCAGATTGCCACGACTAGGGCAACACCTCAGAAGAGTGTGATAGGATTGAAAATGGTTGTTTTTGTTTCTCTTTCCTATTATTGATTGTGACATAAAAAAATTATTTTTCTATCATTAAGATGCCTTGTTTAAAATTGTTGTGATTAGAAGGGAAACAAAGGACTCTATGATGTACAATATTCAGATATGAAATACAAGAATATAGTAACATATAATATTATAGAAGTTGAACGAAAACTTGAATTTACTTTTCATTCATATATATGTTTCGAGCATGAACTTTTTAAGGGGGACTATTATGACCATTCTGAGCTTAATTAGTAAATTAGGTTTACCTTGATGATTTTACATGCTTAATTAGATTGATCATCGCTTAAACCTGATTAATGATGGTACCTCAATTGTAATGTATCAAACTTAAGGAGTAACTCTAATCATGATTTTACTTTGAATGATTAGGTTTTGAGAAGTGTATACCCTAATCGGACAAAATTAGGGCTTTGATAGTATATAAATACAAAATTTGATAGGTATAACGATATGGTAAATGATTTTTCACACTTTCTATATACTTTGGATTTACTTGAAATTTGGATATAATATGTACAACTAAGCCATGCATGTTAGTGAAAAATCTCAGAATATTTGGATATTCTTTGAAGGTAGTTCTCGATGAAATTACACTTCGACCAGTTATGTTGCATATTGTTATTAAGCAATGTATTGTTTAATTTTTAGATATTTATTGGTAACTCAAAATGATCTGAAATTTCTAATGGAGCTCTAAAACTATTTGTTAGACAAGACGATAATTTTTCATAATTTTTAAGAAGGTTTTACCTATTTAGTAAATAATTTCAATAACATTTTTATGACAAAAATAACTACTGGAAAAAAAAAGTACAAGTATGGTCAATTTTCAATTGACCCAAGCACCTTAGTTGCTCTATATGATTAACCTAGCACACTAGGAGGTCCCATTTTTGTGATTTGTTTTAGAGAAACAAAATCCTAGAGAGAGTAAGAGTTAGGATTTGGATGCAGAAAGCAGTGAAGATGGCGATCTAGGATTTTCCCTTCCTAGAGTTGATGAAATTAAGTAAGTTTGTGTAACATCCCAGGATTTGAGGCCTCGGATAACATGATCTTAAAAGGAATGATTGGACTACCCATATCACCAAGGTGCACCTCCTTTTCAGGGAGCCCATCTCTAAAGAACTCCATAGTTAAGCGTGCTCAGCATGGAGTAGTACTAGGATGGGTGACCAGTCAGGAAGTTGATCCTGGCTTGCGTGTTAGTGTGGATAAAGTGCGCAGTTAAGGCTAGTGGTGGTCTGTGGGGCCAGTCTTCATTCCTGAAACTCTACTAGAGCCTTGGGCAGTGGGCCCGGGCGTTACAAATGGTATCAGAGCCATAACCCCTCCAGTAGGTGGGGCCCACATGGGCATGTGGCATGCCAGTCTTGAGCCGTGCGGTCCAGGCAAGTTGGAAAGGGCTATCCGTAGAGATGAGATGGAGCCGCCCTTGCGCTGGTAGCCGTGGACGGGAGCTGGGTGTCCATGGGCCATTGTGGGCCTACACTGAAATGGGGTCAGATTATGATGCCATATAGTTGAGCCTTGACGAGAACGTCAAGAGTCTAAGTGGGGGAGGTTGTAACATCCCAGGATTTGAGGCCTCAGATAACATGATCTTAAAAGGAATGATTAGACTACCCATATCACCAAGGTGCACCTCCTTTTCAGGGAGCCCATCACTAAAGAACTCCATAGTTAAGCGTGCTCAGCATGGAGTAGTACTAGGATGGGTGACCAGTCGGGAAGTTGATCATGTCTTGCGCGTCAGTGTGGACAAAGTGCGCAGTTAAGGCTAGTGGTGGTCTGTGGGGCCAGTCGTCATTCCTGAAACTCTACTAGAGCCTTGGGCAGTGGGCCCGGGCATTACAGTTTGTCATCTCTGGATAGATTTTCTTGGTATTTCTTCTATCACTATGTCTAGATTCAATCCCTCCTGTGATTGATATGTGTCACTTAGCACACCAATCACTAAGATGTTTATCCTAGAGTTTAAACCTTTTTTTAACTTTCCTGTTAAGGCTAGTACAGAAAGGGTCGAATCCCACAGGACAACTTTTTAAGATTGTTTAATCTAAACCTAATTATCGAAGAACTTATTGTTTATTTTTGGTATTTTCATATTTGGAGCAAAAATTTAAAAGTAGTTTGGGGGTGATTGTTGATTACACTAAGAAAGAAAATTGTAGAATTTAAAAATACACTAAACAAGAATTTTATTTGTCCTGCAAAAGGTAAACAAAGATTGTTGTTAGCACAAGAAGCTATTGTGAATTGAAAGACTAAGAAATAAAGCAAACAAAAACAGTCGGTGATTGAAATCAAGGGGAGAGAATCGAGGCTTTAGGGGTTTTCACCACCTTAGCCTAGGCAAATGACTAATCCTTAAAATACAGATTCGATGAAGGCAAGTGAATTAAAAATCCACTAAAGATGATCTCTGTAACATCCCTGACCTGGGTTATGCTTTAACCATAGATATTTTGCTTAATAAAGATAATCATGTGCTTGCTCTTATCTTTTGAAAAGTAATTAAGGCTCAAGAGGAACTTATGTTTCAGTTTTAGTCCTTTTTGAATAATGTTGAAACAATGTTTTGCTTGTTTTGGACTGAAGTGCAAATTACCCAAGTTGAGGGGTTAACTTGTAAATGTTACATGATAAAATATTCCTCAAGTGTTGAAGCATCATAAGAATGAGAATGATGCAAAGGTATGGCTTGTGAAAGCCTGAGCATCAAGAAAGAGCTTATTAAGCAATGTTTGTGCATTAAAACCTAGTTTTGGTGTAATGTGCAATTTACCCAAAACCTAGGGTTCAATATGCAAAATACCACTTCTAGAGGGTCCCTAATATTTCTTGGTATCAATTAGAGATAATAAAATCAGAGGGGCGTCTCATTTGAATCTCTTTGGAGGAGAGAGAATCTTAATATTAAAATAATCAAGATTTAAGCATAATTAAAACCCTAATTCAAATTAATGCAAAAATAAATATATTAATGGAAATGACCTTCAACCAAAAATAAGATGGTTGGATTTGTATAAGAGTGGACGTCCTTGTTCCTTGCAAAGTCCACGAAATATCTAAAGTGAGTGGAGAGCCCACTCACATTAGTTAAAGAAAAAGTAATATCCACTCAATTTTGGATATTATTATTATATTGATTAAGGTGCTTAAATTGTCTTCTTTTAATTCATGTATAATGAAGAGGAATTACAATATTGGGGAGATGGCTTCGTATGCAAGTGATGTAGGGGAGTATGTGGCACCAATTTTGGGAGTTGAAGGAATTGTTTATCACTTTCTCTCTCATTGAAATTCTCTTATATACATCCCATTTTCAACCCACATGAAAGGCTTTTTCGATCCCTTTTTCTTTACTTGCTTTGGTTGAACACAAGAGAGCTTAGTAGCAACAGGAGGACGTGCCCCAACCTGTAGGTAAGCCCCATGGTCATCTTCAACCTTGATTTCATGGTAAAAATCGAAATTCAATGCTTATTTTCTCCTTTTCTCCATTCAATCTTCAACCTTGGCCAATCCTTTTCACTCAAAAGCCTGAGGACAGACCTTGGGAAGTTGAGAAAGATTCATTCACCATTAGAGACGTGGATCTTGAAGCTTGGTTTCAACTTTGAAGGCAGGTTATATAACTTGAACCCTTAAATGTCATTATTGCTTGCAATTTATTCATTATGCGTTGAACCTTTCATCTTTCTCGATTTCCTTTTGATTAGTTATTGAAATCACCATAAGAATCACAACTGATTTCGAAGGTTTGAAGCTTGAATATGATGATGTCATCTTAAGCATACACCTCAATAAAGAAATGTGCAAACGGTTTGCAAAACCAATTGAGCTACTTCGATTTCAAAACTGAATGAGTTGATTCGGTTTCAAGACCGAATGGGCAAATGAAGTTCAAGACCGAATGGATGGTTGAACCCAAGACTGAATGGGTAATTGAACTCAAGACCGAATGGGTAATTAACTACAAGACCGAATGGGTAAATGACTACAAGACTGAATGGGTAAATGACTACAAGATCGAATGGGTAATTGAGTTCAAAATCAAATGGGTAATGGAATTCAAAATCGAATGGGTAAATTAAACTTCAAAACTGTCTGAGGTTAATTGCTGATGTGAATGATGGAGGTTCAATGGTTCAAATTGATTTAAATTTAATGGATCTGAGAGTGGGTGATCCATTGATTACTAACCCTAATTGGATTGAATGGTTGAAACCCTAAATCGATTGAGTCAATTTCTAGTTGAATGGCTCAAATGGTCTCAAGACCGTTTGAGATCAAACGGTCTCAAGACCATTTGGGGTCAAGAGGACTCAAGACCATTTGAGTTCAGGTGTTGTCATAAGATTGGATAGTGATCCAATGGTCTCAATTTGATGTTTTCAATATTGGAGGGTCCATTGATTGCAAGCTCTAATCGATTGAATGGATCGGAACCCTAGTTGAGGGAATCAATTTCAAAGGTTGATGATTCGATTTCAAGACCGAATGGAGGATTCAGTTTCAAGACCGAATGAAGGATTCAGTTTCAAGACTGAATGGATGATTCGGTTTCAAGACCAAATGGATGATTCAGTTTCAAGACCAAATGGAGTGATTTGGTTTCAAAACTGAATGGGCTAATTTGATTTACAATTGATCAAGACCGATTGAAGGTCAAAATACTTCAACATCGTTTGAAGGTCTAATACCCCAAAACCGTTTGAAGGTTTAATTGATTCAAATCTTGTAAGTACAATCAATCCCATGATTGTTGATGATGTTTATCAAAGGTAATCACAATGGTTGTACCTTCAAGGTACTTAAGTGATTAGTACCTTTTGAGTGGTTAACATTTGATGCTTATGGAAGCAATGACTTAATATACTATGTCAACCCTTCATTCAAGTTGAATTGACCTAATCTAATCAAGTTTAAAGTGATCAACATCCTAGAGGGGATGAGAGAGAGAGAAATTCATACATGTATAATAATCAAGTGAGTGGTTAAGCCCCTACACTCTCAACATGAAAATAATATGTAATTAGGGTATGATCCTTGATAAAGATATCATGAAACCCTAATTAAGAAGGTTGATGAACCCTAACCCTAAATTTAGGGCAATGCTAGGTGTAACCCTAATCTAGGGTAATGATGTAACCCTAATCTAGGGTGATGATATGAGAAATCCCAATTTAGGGTAATATAATGAGAAACCCTAATTTAAGAGGATGCTTCATGAAACCCTAATTGAGAAGGTTGATGAGCCCTAACCCTAATTTAGGGCAATACTAAGTAAAAACCTAATCAAGGGTAATGTCATGTAAAACCCTAATCAAGGGTAATGCCATGTAAAACCCTAATCAAGGATAATGTCAGGTGAAACCCTAATTAAGGGTAATGTCATGTAAAACCCTAATCAAGGATAATGTCAGGTGAAACCCTAATCTAGGGCAATCCATGTGAAACCCTAATGCAGTGATGTGATGTGAAATCCTAATACAGGGTGATGTGATGTGAAACCCTAATACAGGATGACGTTATGTGAAATCTTAATATAGGGTGATGTTATGTAAAATCCTAATTGGTAAAGAGGGGAAACCCTATTCCTAATAATGGAATAGTGAATAATATATTGGTAGGTGAAACACCTAAAGTGGTTGATAATGGTTGAATAATTCATATGAGTGACTAATGTCGAATATATTATATGATAAATGTGATAAACTGGTGCATAAAGTATTAGGCTGGGAAATGCCCTAATACAAGATAAGTTACAAGTGATGAGGGAAGTGATACATCAAGACATGATAGATATCACATTCAGCACCTCAAGGTTGATACACCTTGATGTACTCTAAATATAATATACTTGAATGAGTAACACATAAAGTGAGCCATGAAGAGTAATTATTGCCTATTGAGAGGTGACAAGATGTGTAATGGGCCTTGTGAGCCATGAAGAGTAATTGTTGCCTATTGAGAGGTGACAAGATGTGTAATGGGCCTTGTGAGCCATGAAGAGTAATTGTTACCTATTGAGAGGTGATAAGATGTGTAATGGGCCTTGTGAGCCATGAAGAGTAATTGTTGCCTAGTGAGAGGTGACAAGATGTGTAATGGGCCTTGTGAGCTATGAGAGTAGTTGTTGCCTAGTGAGAGGTAATAAGATGTTTATAAAGTCTCATGAAAGAAATGATAATGTTCAAAATAAACAATGGAAACTTAGTAACATAATAATAAATGGATACAATAATAATAACGAAATCTTAATCATGCATGCTTTATGCTTATAGCCAAATAAGGGCTATGATGTTTTGAATAAGCGTAAAAGAGATAAGAGGAATACTTGAATTACATAAAGGATGTGAATAAGTATGATGGCTTGGCCAAGGTTTAATACCTAGTAAAGGTGATAAGGTATTCAGTGAGGATGCACAAGATTGACATAGTTCAATGCCTGGAATAGATGCACAGGATTGGTAATAACCCAATACCTAGAATAATGTCACAAGATTGGTAATAACCCAATACATGGAATAATTTCACAGGATTGGTCATAACCCAATACCTGGAATAATTGCACAGGATTGGTCATAACCCAATACCTGGAATAATTGCACAGGATTGGTCATAACCCAATACCTGGAATAATTGCACATGATTGGTCATAACCCAATACCTGGAATAATGTCACAGGGCTGGTAATAACCCAATACCTAGAGTAATTACACAGGATTGGTCATAACCCAATACCTGGAATAATTGCATAGGATTGGTCATAACCCAATACCTAGAATAATGTCACAGGATTGGTCATAACCCAATACCTGGAATAATTGCACATGATTGGTCATAACCCAATACCTTGAATAATTGTATAGGATTTGTCATAACCTAATACCTGGAATAATTGCATATGATTGGTCATAACCCAATACCTAGAATAATTGTACAGGATTGGTCATAACCCAATACCTGGAATAATGTTACACGATTGGTAATAACCCAATACCTGGAATAATGTCACATGATTGGTCATAATCCAATACCTGGAATAATTGCACAGGATTGGTATAGTCCAATGCCTGGAATGATTGTACAGGATTGGTCATAACCCAATACCTAGAATAATTGCACATGATTGGTAATAACCCAATACCTAGAATGATTGCACATGATTGGTATAGTCCAATGCCTGGAATGATTGCACAGGATTGGTGATAATCTAATGCCTGGAATGATTGCACAGGATTGGTGATAATCCAATGCCTGGAATGGTTGCACAGGATTCACATAGTCCAATGCCTGGAATGTTTCATAAGATTGGCATAGTCTAATGCCTGGACAGAATATGATGATGTATATTCAGATGACTGATACAATTCAATATCTGGTTAGCAGATTGGTTGAGGCCAACAGATAAAAATGAGAATGTTCATGGATGACATACCATGATAATGAGTATCATAGGATAAGCTTGAGATGTTGATATAGTATGATGGATAAATGATATACATGTTCTTCCTATTCCTTATAAAGAGAATAGATGATTACTGCTCTATCATAGATAGTTGCAATGCTTTAAAATATGAGAATGTTCTAAATTGCTTATCATCTGCTCAATTTTATAATGTTTATCTGCAATAATAATGTTTCTGGAGTAGAGTTATATCTCTCACTGGGACAATTTTCAATTGTCTCACCCCTGTGGGATCCAACATTTTTAGGTGGACACGGACGAAGAGGTAGAAATCATACAGTAGGAAAAAGGACAGCAGCATCAGGGATCGCAGTAACATCTCAGGTGGATATATTGATTGTCGTATTTTGTAGATATGAGTCCTATGTGTCGTCTCTATACTCTCAGGTCCTAGGAGTCAGTACTCAGTGTTTTTATAATCGATCTGAGATCTTGGCTTGAATGTCTCGAGGTTTTGTGTTGCTCGTGTGTAGACTTAACAGAGCAATTGATGTATATAATCCTCGATAAGAGATGGTACATGGTATGTACTTGTGGACCAGAATGTACATGTAATACTTTGGTTCTTATTGTTAAGAATTTTCTGGAATTGGATCTCTTTGCAAAAAAAAGTTTTATTTTTTAGTGATATTTTTTTTCTGCTGCTAACGAATGCTTCCGCTTAAGTAAATCATGTTTTTGTGATTTGTATGCCACAATTCAGTGGTATCAGAGCTCTAGGTTCGCTGAGTCTATAGATACATAGAACTAAGGTGTTGAGTGTGTTCTAGTATCCTCCAGTATATCTTATAGTGACTTCTGCTTATGCAGAAGAAGGGAGATAGCTTAAAGATGTCTGGAGAACACGAAGATCACTTTTTTGAAAGCAATGTTGTTGCACCAATAAGAGGTGCAAGGGATCAGGAAAGAGAGGAATCCGTGCCTGAGAATCCCCATTTTGATGAAGTTATGATAGAAAAACCAAATATTCATGCTCTATTTAGGGAGTTCATGACCACAATGAGGTATATGGCAGACCGGATGCCCGCACCAACACCTAGGACACCAACTCCCAATGAGGGACATGGGTCTGGTAAGACTTTTGAATGACTACGTCGTGTAGTAGCTATAGAATATGTTGGGACAACTGACCCAACAGATGTTGGTCTATGGCTCACTGAGTTAGAAAAGGCTTTTAAGATCCTTAGTATTCCAGATGTTGACAAAGTCAAACATGTTGTATATCTTTTGAAAGGTAGTGCTGGCCATTGGTGGGCCATAGAAGAAGTAAAAAGGAATGATGAAGAGGTTGGTTGGGAGGAATTTTGTCAGGAATTCATCAATAAGTATTTTCCTAGAACATATTTAGATGAAAAGATCTCACAGTTTGAGAAGGTTCGGCAGGGAACCATGTCAATAAATGAATATGAGGCTAGGTTTATGGAACTTTTACGGTTTTGTCCTCAAATGCCTGCTACTGAGTAGGAGAAGATTTGACATTTTGAGAAAGGACTGAATGATGAGGTGTCTATCTCGGCAGCTGCATTAGATAGTAGAGAGAAGTTTGCCACATTTGTGGAGTCAATTCGGAGGATAGAAAGGTCTGTGACAAAGAAACATGAGGCAAACCTCAAAAGGAGGTCTACACAGTCACAAGAACAGTGGATTAGTAGTACTAAACAACCAAAGTTTTCAGTAACACCGGTTCAACCACAATATAGTACATCAATGCAGTGGTCATCAAGTGAGGGCCGAACTTGCCATAAATGTGGATAGATAGGACATTTTAGGCAGCAGTGTCCAAGAAGAAATAATGTGGTGACCCAACAGTCAAGGCATAACCTACAAAACCCACAAGGACCCCAGTTTAGTGAAGCAGAAGGCTGAGGACGAAGACAAGTGTCACAGTTTGGTCCATCTACCTCTGGTAGTAGAGGACAAAGGCAATAGCAGATGACAGCTAACTCCATGTAATTGGGTCAGATAAGGCACTAGATAACCTGTAGAGGTAACATGTCAAGATAGAACGTTTCATTCTAAATCATCTTTCTTTTCTACTCTCTGCCTACTAATTATAAGAAAGTTAGTTGTTGTTGAGCTTCCTTTAATTAATCTTATGAGGACATGAGGAAGAGATAATAAGGATGAGAACTTATATTCAGTCCAACATTCTCTTATATGTTTTGAAATTTCTCTCTTCATGATAAAAGGAAGATATATAGAAGAAACACCCAGAGAAAATTTAAGATACTAAGTAGAAAAACTTAAAGAGATGAAGCATAATATAAAAACCAATACATACTACCTAACTTTAGTTCTTGAATACCCTGGCCAGGTATTCATCTATTGAAGATAAGGTAAGCATGCCACTCTTAGATTGCTATCTTTCTGATTACTCTAATCAAGTAGTCATTTTGAGACAATCTAAAGAGTATAATGAGGTAGAAGATGTGGCAATGATATTTCTACCACATTCTAATTGATATACGAAGGGATCTGATTTAAATCATAAATCAATTTATAAACAAAAGAATATGTTTAGTATAATGTCTACCCTGGTCCTCAAACCTAGAGGTAACAGTTACCTGATGAGAGGTAACAATGTTCAATGATGGACTGAGGGTTAGAATACCCAAATTTAGTAATCATGATGATGATGTGATGTGTTTTTGGCACATATAATGGATACCAAGGTAAAGAATCCTAGTATCCAAGAACTTTCAATGATATGAGAAAATGGGAACATGACTCCCATAAGAAGTAATGTTTGGTTACCTAGAAGGGCCAACTTTGAAATTTGTCCAGTTACATAATGTAGTATGAATACCATATGTTAGGGGTTTATGCCCCACATAAACATGACATCAACAAAGATGTATGAGTCAAAAGAAGAATTGTAAAAAAAATCATTGTGGGAAAAGCTTATTAAGATAAAAATAATTCTTTAAGATACCTCTAAGATAAGTTCTTAATTGATAGGTAACCTTCCCTTATGAAAAGAAACAGTAGAGTATGTGTCTTGAGTAACAAGTTCTATGATAACCCTGTATGGAAGGACTTTGTTTTGATCAATGGCATCTCTATGACATTAATATGTTATGTGGAGACTTGATGATATGATGAATGAAAAATATCTGTCTTCCTTTATCAGGGATTTTGGGGACAAAATCCTTGTTAGGGGTTTATAACTTGTAACATCCTTGACCTGGGTTATGCTTTAACCCTAGATGTTTTGCTTAATAAAGATAATTATATGCTTTCTCTTATCTTTTGAAAAGTAATTAAGTCTCAAGAGGAACTTATGTTTCAATTTTAGTCCTTTTTGAATAATGTTGAAACGATGTTTTGCATGTTTTGGACTGAAGTGCAAATTACCCAAGTTGAGGGGTTAACTTGCAAATGTTACATGATAAAATGTTCCTCAAGTGTTGAAGCATCATAAGAATGAGAATGATGCAAAGGTATGGCTTATGAAAGCCTGAGCACTAAGAAAGAGCTTATTAAGCAATGTTTGTGCATTAAAACTTAGTTTTGGTGTAATGTGTAATTTACCCAAAACCTAGGGTTCAATATGCAAAATACCACATCTAGAGGGTCCCTAATATTTATTGGTATCAATTAGAGACAATAAAATCAGAGGGGAATCTCATTTGAATCTCTTTGGAGGAGAGAGAATCTTGATATTAAAATAATCAAGATTTAAGCATAATTGAAACCCTAATTCAAATTAATGCAAAAATCAATATATTAATGTAAGTGCCCTTCAAAAAAAAATAAGATGGTTGGATTTATATAAGATTGGACGTCCTTGTTCCTTGCAAAGGCCACGAAATGTCTAAAGTGAGTGGAGAGCCCACTCACATTAGTTAAAGAAAAAGTAATATCCACTCAATTTTGGATATTATTATTATATTGATTAAGGTGCTTAAATTGTCTTCTTTTAATTCATGGATAATGAAAAATAATTACAATGTGGTGGAGATGGATTCGTATGAAAGGGATGGAGGGGAGTATGTGGCACCAATTTTGGGAGTTGAAGGAATTGTTTATCACTTTCTCTCTCATTGAAATTCCCTTATATACATCCCATTTTCAACCCACATGAAAGGATTTTTCAATCCCTTTTTCTTTCCTTGCTTTTGTTGAACACAAAAGAGCTTAGGGGAAACAGGAGGACGTGCCCCAACCTGTAGGTAAGCCCCATGGTCATCTTCAACCTTGATCTCATGGTAAAAATCGAAATTCAATGCTTATTTTCTCCTTTTCTCCATTCAATCTTCAACCTTGGCCAATCCTTTTCACTCAAAAGCTTGAGGACGAACCTTGGGAGGTTGAGAAAGCTTCATTCACCATTATAGACGTGGAGATTGAAGCTTGGTTTCAACTTTGAAGGCGGGTTATATAAATTGAACCCTTAAATGTCATTATTGCTTGCAATTTATTCATTATGCGTTGAACCTTTCATCTTTCTCGATTTCCTTTTGATTAGTTGTTGAAATCACCATAAGAATCACAGCTGATTTCTAAGGTTTGAAGCTTGAAGATGATGATGTCATCTTAAGCATACACCTCAACAAAGAAATGGGAAAACGGTTTGCAAAACCAATTGAGCTAATTCGGTTTCAAAACCGAATGAGTTGATTTGGTTTCAAGACTGAATGGGCAATTGAAGTTCAAGACCGAATGGATGGTTGAACCCAAGACTGAATGGGTAATTGAACCCAAGACCAAATTGGTAATTAAATACAAGACCGAATGGGTAAATGACTACAATACTGAATGGGTAAATGACTACAAGATCGAATGGGTAATTGAGTTTAAAACCGAATGGGTAATGGATCTCAAGATCGAATGGGTAAATTAAACTTTGAAACCGTTTGAGGTTAATTTATGATGTGAATGATGGAGGTTCAATGGTTCAAATTGATTTAAATTTAATGTATCCAAGAGTGGGTGATCCATTGATTACTAACCCTAATTGGATTGAATGGTTGAAACCCTAAATCGATTGAGTCAATTTCTAGTTGAATGGCTCAAACAGTCTCAAGACCATTTGGGGTCAAGAGGACTCAAGACCGTTTGAGGTCAGGTGATGTCATAAGATTGGATAATGATCCAATGGTCTCAATTTGATGATTTCAATATTGGAGGGTCCATTGATTGAAAGCTCTAATCAATTGAATGGATCAGAACCCTAGTTGAGGGAATCAATTTCAAAGGTTGATGATTCGGTTTCAAGACTGAATGGAGGATTCAATTTCAAGACTGAATGAAGGATTCAGTTTCAAGACCGAATGGAGGATTTGGTTTTAAGACTGAATGGATGATTCGGTTTCAAGACCGAATGGATTGATTCAGTTTCAAAACTGAATGGGTTGATTCGATTTACAATTGATCAAGACCGATTGAAGATCAAAATACTTCAAGACCGTTTTAAGGTCGAATACCCCAAAATCGTTTGAAGGTTTAATTGATTCAAATCTTGTAAGTACAATCAATTCCATGATTGTTGATGATGTTTATCAAAGGTAATCACAATGGTTGTACCTTCAAGGTACTTAAGTGATTAGTACCTTTTGAGTGGTTAACCTTTGATGCTTATGGAATCAATGACTTAATACACTATGTCAACCCTTCATTCAAGTTAAATTGATCTAATATAATCAAGTTTGAAGTGATCAACATCCTAGAGGGGATGAGAGAGAGAGAAATTCATACATGTATAATAATCAAGTGAGTGGTTAAGCCCCTACACTCTCAACATGAAAATAATATGTAAGTAGTTTATGATCCTTGATAAAGATATCATGAAACCCTAATTAAGAAGGTTGATGAACCCTACCCTAAATTTAGGGCAATGCTAGGTGTAACCCTAATCTAGGGTAATGATGTAACCCTAATCTAGGGTGATGATATGAGAAATGCCAATTTAGGGTAATATAATGAGAAACCCTAATTTAAGAGGATGCTTCATGAAACCCTAATTGAGAAGGTTGATGAACCCTAACCCTAATTTAGGGCAATACTAAGTAAAACCCTAATCAAGGGTAATTTCATGTAAAACCCTAATCAAGGGTAATGTCATGTAAAACCCTAATCAAGGATAATGTCAGGTGAAACCCTAATTAAGGGTAATGTCATGTAAAACCCTAATCAAGGATAATGTCAGGTGAAACCCTAACCTAGGGTAATGCCATGTGAAACCCTAATGTAGTGATGTGATGTGAAATCCTAATATAGGGTGATGTGATGTGAAACCCTAATATAGGGCAACGTTATGTGAAATCCTAATATAGGGTGATGTTATGTAAAACCCTAATTGGTAAAGAGGGGAAACCCTATTCCTAATAATGGAATAGTGAATAATATATTGGTAGGTGAAACACCTAAAGTGGTTGAATAATTAATACGAGTGACTTATGTCGAATATATTATATGATAAATGTAATAAACTGGTGCATAAAGTATTAGGATGGGAAATGCCCTAATACAAGATAAGTTACAAGTGATGAGGGAAGTGATACATCAAGACATGATAGATATCACATTTAGAACCTCAAGGTTGATACACCATGATGTACTTTAAATACAATATACTTGAATGAGTAATACATAAAGTGAGCCATGAAGAGTAATTGTTGCCTATTGAGAGGTGACAAGATGTGTAATGGGCCTTGTGAGCCATGAAGAGTAATTGTTGCCTATTGAGAGGTGACAAGATGTGTAATGGGCCTTGTGAGTCATGAAGAGTAATTGTTTCCTATTGAGAGGTGACAAGATGTGTAATGGGCCTTGTGAGCCATGAAGAGTAATTGTTTCCTAGTGAGATGTGACAAGATGTGTAATGGGCCTTATGAGCTATGAGAGTAGTTGTTGCCTAGTGAGAGGTAACAAGATGTTTATAAAGTCTCATGAAAGAAATTCAAAATAAACAATGGAAACTTAGTAACATAATAATAATAATAAATGGATACACTAATAATAATGAAATATTAATCATGCATGCTTTATTCTTATAGCCAAATAAGGGATATGGTGTTTTGAATAAGCTTAAAAAAGATAAGAGGAATACTTGAATTACATAAAGGATGTGAATAAGTATGATGGCTTGGCCAAGGTTTAATACCTAGTAAAGGTGATGTGGTATTCAGTGAGGATGCACATGATTGACATAGTTCAATGCCTAGAATAGATGCACAAGATTGGTAATAACCCAATACCTAGAATAATGTCACAGGATTGGTAATAACCCAATACCTGGAATAATTGCACATGATTGGTCATAACCCAATACCTGGAATAATTGCACAGGATTGGTCATAACCCAATACCTGGAATAATTGCACAGGATTGGTCATAACCCAATACCTGGAATAATGTCACAGGATTGGTAGTAACCCAATACCTAGAATAATTGCACATGATTGGTCATAACCCAATACCTAGAATAATTGCACATTATTGGTCATAACCCAATACCTCGAATAATGTCACAGGATTGGTCATAACCCAATACCTGGAATAATTGCACATGATTGGTCATAACCCAATACCTGAAATAATTGGATAGGATTGGTCATAACCCAATAGCTGGAATAATTGCACATGATTGGTCATAACCCAATACCTGGAATAATTGCACAGAATTGGTCATAACCCAATACCTGGAATAATGTCACAGGATTGGTAATAACCCAATACCTAGAATAATGTCACGGGATTGGTCATAACCCAATACCTGGAATAATTGCACATGATTGGTATAGTCCAATGCTTAGAATAATTACACAGGATTGGTCATAACCCAATACCTAGAATAATTGCACATGATTGGTAATAACCCAATACTTGGAATGATTGCACATGATTGGTATAGTCCAATGCCTGGAATGATTGCACATGATTGGTGATAATCCAATGCCTGGAATGGTTGTACATGATTGGTGATAATTCAATGCCTGGAATGGTTGCACAGGATTGTCATAGTCCAATGTCTGGAATGTTACATAGGATTGGCATATTCCAATGCCTGGACAGAATATGATGATGTATACTCACATGACTGGTACAATTCAATATCTGGTTAGAAGATTGGCTAAGGCCAACAAATAAAAATGAGAATGATTCATGGATGACATACCATGATAATGAGCATCACAGGATAAGCTTGAGATGTTGATATAGTATGATGGATAAATGATATACCTATTCTTCCTATTCCTTATAAAGAGAATAGATGATTACTGCTCTATCATAGATATTTGCAATGCTTTAAAATATGAGAATGTTCTAAACTGCTTATCCTCTGCTCAGTTTTATAATGTTTATCTGCAATAATAATGTTTCTGACAGAGAGTTATATCTCTCACTAAGACAATTTTCAATTGTCTCACCCCCGTGGGATCCAACATTTTTAGGTGGACGCGGACGAAGAGGTAGAAATCATACAACAGGAAAAAGGACAATAGCATCAGGGACATCAGTAACATCTCATGTGGAGATACTGACTGTCGTGTCTTGTAGATATGAGTCCTGTCTTTGTACTCTTAGGTCCTAGGAGTCAGTACTCAATGTTTTTATAATTGATATGAGATCTTGGCTTGAATGCCTCAAGGTTTTGTGTTGCTCATGTGTAGACGTAACAGAGAAATTGATGTATATAATCCTCAAGAAGAGATGGTACATGGTATGTACTTGTGGACCAGAATGTACATGTAATACTTTGGTTCTTGTTGTTAAGAGTTTCCTAGAATTGGATCTCTTTGCAAAAAAGTTTTAATTTTTAGTGATATTTGTTAATCCACTGCTAACAAACGCTTCCGCTTAAGTAAATCATGTTTTTGTGATTTGTATGCCACAATCTCCACATGAGCCCATTGGTGTTGGTGCTCATGTTTCTTAGTTCATCATCCTAAAAAGAGAAAATCCACGGTCGTTTCAAAACACTTATGCAATTGAGATTGTTGTTCTAAACCCAAATTTCCAAGGTCATATCCATTCAGATTAACTTTTGATATTATCAACTAATTACTTTGATATCAATTAGTTATCAATCTTAAATGCCATCTAGAATCGTTAAGGAAAAGATGAAAACTATGGCTAAAGGTTTATTCTCCTTGCCTTGATAAAGGACTACTCACTCATGGAGAAGGAGCAAAGAGAGACGGAGGAAGGAAGTGAGCTAGCCATATTCTAGTCTTATGACTACTGATCCTTGGTTAGGGATAATGAAATGGTTCTCTACCTACCTTGATAAATTGCTAAAGAGAGGGGAGGAGAAGATGATGAAGAACTAGATCTAAACAAAATGGAAATAACATAATTGAAATAACACTTAACCAAGATGACATACTACTTTATTACTTTAAGAACAAGGTTACCGAAATAAACTACTCCAGAAATCTTTCATACAAAAAGTGATATTGAATGAGGAGGAAGTTCCCCTCCTTTTATAGGAGGAGGGGGCAACTTTACACTAGGGTTTAGGGAAATGGTGGTTGGCGGTTGGCTTTTTGGGTTGTTTGCGCGACACTAACTGGTCGGTTCAAGGCTGAGCTGATCGGCTGGCGGCTGGGGGAAACCGACAGCAAAGGGGACAATCGCCAACCCTAATTTAGGGTGTTGGCGCGAGCTGTACCCCACTCGGCTGGGCTGGAATGTCTCCCATTTTTAGGGCTTCGATTGATCATTTAATATTGGGAAGTATTTTGCTCTGGCCGGTCGTCTGAACAACTGCAATGATCGGTGTTGGACACTAAAACGATCGGTTGGATTCATGAGCCGATCGGCTTATGCTCCAAACCTATGAGAAAATGCAAATAATTGTCAGAATCAAAGATATTTGTGATAAAAATGAAAAAAATATGGATTTGTGCAATTTCAGGGGATGAAATGAATATCTTTATTTGACAGGCTTAAATAAATTGTAGAAAAAGGTTCTAAAATAGCACGCATCAAAATACCTCGGACTTAAAGCTTTGCTTGTCCTCAAGCAATTAAAATATCAAAATAATTCAAAGATTTTGGAATAACAAGTTCATCCTCCCTAGATTAGCAATTTTTCTTATCCTTTTCATGGCTAAGTGACCCATCTCCTAGAACCATGAAATGCAAGCACTATGTTTCTTTTGAAAACATTTTTTATAACTTACTTTTTTAAAACTAATACTTTGTAGAAATAGTCTTAATCCTACTTGCGCTTCGACACTCAAATATAATTTTTTTATGTTTGTTGTTGTTGTACGGGAATAAAGAAAATTGAGGTGTAAAAGAAGAACCCCTCCTCTATTCGACTTGGGATATTTTTTATGAACTTTTGGTTACATTGACCACAATTTTTTTATGTGCTCTTTTTTTGGCATCTTTTGGCGGTACACCCTATTAAATTTACGAGGGGTATGAAAGAAAAGGAAGAGGGAGCATGCCACCCCGTACTTAGGGTTTGGCGTGTGAATTATTTTCGCCGTGCAACAATTTTTTTTTAAATGTCGTTGCATAAGTTAGAAAAGACATGTAGCTACATTATATGAGAGTAAAAAAGTTAATCTAATGCTAAAAAAATAAGAAATTTTGCATTTGATTCTATTTGATACTCCAAGGCTTGCCATCATATCCAAGAATTACTATCATGATCATATGGAACTTGATATTTCAAAACATTTGAATAATTTTGAAAATGCAAAGGTTTTAACTAATTCATTTTTGAAAATAAAATACAACATTTGGCCGACTAGATAAAGGCCTATGTTTGAAAGGGAAAATAATGCAGTACAATGTAAAATGCAGAAAAGAAATGCTAAAAAGGGAAGATAGAGGGTGGATCACATACCACCCACCCCCACCTCAGACTTAGAATTTTGCTCATCCCGAGCAAACTCTTAGACCGAGATGGAGGGAAGAGGATCACTATGGTGGAGGGTGCTGCTGGTGGGAGGAGTAGTAGTTTCCCCAATAAGGGGAGTTGGAATCTGGATAGCTCTGATGGGCGTCGTACTCCTCCTATGATGGTCGGATGGGGGCATAGTGGTTGTAGTCCACATGCTAGGACTCCTGTGAATGCTGCATCAGGTACATGTGATTTAGCTAGTGGCCCTGTCTCTGTTGCTCACGTTGGATCTCATCCAGCTGGGTCTGGACCTTGTAGAAGCTGTAAGGGCCGACATCATCGTCTGGTCACTTCCTGGTGTGGCGTATGGAAGGAGGGGGTGGTGGTCCAGTGTCCTCATCGTGGGCCTCTAAAGAGACGATCCTCCTATGGGCCTGTGTCTCGGGGATGGTGGTTGGGTCTGGGTGCTCCAGACTGAATCTCTGGATATGTCTCTGTAGGTCGGTCAGCTCATAGATGTAGTTTACTATCGCAAACTGTGCATGTAAAGGGAGTTGGGGGACCACCTGAGTGTCCTTGAATATAAGATAATAAACGCCCTCGGTACCCAAGCGGATGAACCTACTATTTTTCAAATAGTGAATGTGGATGAGGTGGTTTTTGGGCTCAAATGGTGGAAAGGTGATGTGGGTGTAGCCCAAAAAGACGACGAGATAGGTGACATAGTGGTCGATGCAGAAAGAAGAGGAAGTGGCACGGCCGGCTTGGGTGCTAAAGTGCTCAAGGATAGAATTACCCCAATTGAAGGGGTCTTCATGTAAAAGACACCAGAGAGCATAAAGTTCTACATGTGTGATTTCTCCCTGAGTACCTTCTCGGCTAAAGATGGTGCAGGCCAGGATGCGGTGAAGGTAACGGATCACCAGGTTGTGGATACAAGAGGCTTTGGGCCCACTAGGAAGATGGGGGTAGAAACTCAGTGATCTCGGTCCAGAACTTGTCTCTATTATAGTGGTTTGGGTAGGAGTCATGAGAATGCTCCATGCAACATTATAGCTAATAGTCATCTCTGCCATCGAGGATGAAAGAAGTGAATTGCCTGGCAGAGATCTCCAGATTTTCCCTAAAAATCCATATTTTACAACTAGAGTTTCCGAAAGAACAATGGAAGCGGTGGAAGGTGCTCAAAAACTCGAGGGTGAGATCACAGTAAATGGAGGTGACATGGTAGGGGAATATAAGGATGTGGTTTCTGCAGAGGATGTTGTCGGTGGCATCATGGATTCCTAATGCATCGAGGGTAGTGTTGCATGCCCAACGGGGGAGGGAAACTCCGATCGCATACATATCTTCATAATGTTGGCAATGTTTGACACTGGTAAACTAGAGGTAGCTACCTGGAATGGGGGTTATGCGGGGTGAATGGGGGGTGGTGGATTCTGGGTCATTGGTGCCCTTCTGACTGCCCTCCGTATCACAGAGAAGCTCATCTGCATCATCAATGTCATGGTGCATCTCTTCGGGCATGTCGGGTGAAGACTTGCTGGTAGGGGAGGTTGTACGAAAATGAACTTTGGGAAGAGAGATGGCACGGCGAGGAGGGTCCCTGGAGGAGGAGGTGATGACCTTACCCTTGTTCTTGCGGAGCCGGACGAACATATTTGCTGTCAGGGGTGATACGGTCAGCTGGCAAGTGAGCCGATCATTTGGAGAGGCTGAGTCGAGCGTGTCGTGCCTGAGACGATTGGCTCGGGGCAACAGGAGGCAGTTCTTATCATGGTCAGATCTAGAGGAAGAGGGTGAGGGGTAATGACTCAACAAGTAGCTCGTCGAGAAGATGGGCGGCCTGTAGAGCAGGCCGAACACTTGTTTGGGGTGGCGGACGAACGTCTAGTTGAGCAGGCATGCAGTGGAAAGGGTGAGGTGGGCGGCTGGTGCTTGGTGGAGTGGAAAGCGGAAGGGGTGTCTTACGAGTAGTGGCGAAAGCTAGCCGAACGGCGACGGAGGTGGTCGAACGGCTGTTGCTCGAGGCGAGAGGCCACAGAAGGGGCCGAGTGGTGGTGTAGTCGGCGTAGTCGAGCGTTTGATGCTCCAAGTGAAGGTGGCAGAGAGTAGGTGGTGTTGAGGTGGAGGGGGTGAGGTGAGCGGCGATCCGCAACGCCAATCGTCGGCAACAGCTAGGCGACTGGTGGAGTCTGTTGCTGATCATCGATGAGCGTGAGGTGAGCTGAACTCAAGTGTGTGGGAGGGTATAAGAGTGAGATCTCACAAGGGTGGGGTGGCGGCTAGGTTTAGAGAATGAGTTGGGGGGTTCGGCTCGCTTTGAAAGAAGTTTATAGCAAGATGACTTCCACAAACCAATCGTCTGGTGGTGAATCGATCGGTTTGCACACCTTGTGCGCTGGGCCAAGGCGTAGTAAAGATGTGTCACCTTAGTCAAAGGGAGAAGAGGGGTGGTTGTGTTGTAGAAATTATGACATGAAGGGGACCCGAGCTGAGTGGGTGGAGGCTGATCCGATTGGCTGAGCCATCGATAAGGCTATGTAGTGATGGTTGGACCGATTGGTTGGTGAATAGAACCGATCAGTTCACTGCCCGGAAAAGAAAAGAAACATAAATAATAACAAAATAAGGGAAAAGAATGAAAAGGGAAGATAGTGTCAGGTTGCCTCCCAACTAGCACCTTGTTTTACGTCGTGGCCCGACAAGAGATGGATCAGTCTATTGGGATTCTAGGGAGGTTGTGGGGTCGGATAGGTTCAGGTTTTCCAAAGATGAACATTTGTTTGAATATGAAGCAACAAGGTCTTCAGTGGTGATGTATCTTTTAATTCGGTGCCACATACCATCTTGACTTGAGTTTGCCAGGAAAAGGTCTTAATCTTGAATTAAAAACTAAAACTTGGTCCCCTTCTCTAATGTCCTTATGCTTGATGTGACCATCATGCCACATTTTGGTTCGGTCTTTGTAGATTCTAGCATTTTCATAGGCACTCATTCTAAGTTCATCAAGGTCATTCATTTGGAGAAGACATTTTTCTCCTAGAGCAGAAAGGTCAAAATTTAAGCTTTTGATGGCCCAGCTAGCCTTGTACTCTAATTCTATTGGAAAGTGACATGACTTTCCGTAGATCAGTCTAAAGGGGGTAGTACCAATGGGTGTTTTGTAAGCTGTTATGTATGCCCACAGAGCGTCATTGATCTTTAATGCCCAATCTTTCTTAGTACGACCCACTATTTTTTTAGAATGGATTTGATTTGTCTATTGGATACTTCAACATGTCCACTAGTCTGAGGATGGTACGGGGTGGCAACTTTGTGGTAGACTCCATATTTTTTCAATAATACCTCAAAATGTTTTTCTAAAAAGTGGGATCCCCCGTCAGAAATGATGCATGGAACTCCAAATCTAGGGAAGATAATATCTTTGAAAAGTTTTTTAACATGCTTGGAATCACAAGTTTTGGTGGGAATAGCTTCAACCCATTTGGACATGTAATCGACTACAACTAAAATGTAAGCAAACCCATAGGAAGAAGGAAATGGGCCCATGGAGTCGACTCTCTAGACATCAAAAATCTCTAATTCTTGCATAGAGGTTAGGGGCATTTGGTCACATTTGGAAATGGTTCCTATCCTTTGACATTGATCACAAGAAAGCACATAATCATAAGAGTCCTTGAAGATAGTGGGCCAATAGAATCCACATTGCATGACCTTTCTAGCTATTTTTTGGGAACTCATATGTCCACCATAGGGGCCAAAGTGACATTGTTCCAGAATGTCAATGCTTTCCTCTTGGGATATACAAAAACGATACAAACCATCGACACAAAGTCTGAAAAGATAAAGTTCATCCCAATAATAATTTTTGATGTCATGTAAAAATTTAACTTTAGAGTGTCCCTTATATTCGGGGTGCAATACACCTGCAGCTAAATAGTTCACAAAATCGGCAAACCAAGGAAATTGGGAGTCTACCTTGAGTAATTGGTCATCGGGTAAAGATTCATTTATGGGGCTTTCATCAATAGGTTTATAGCTAAGTCTACTTAGGTGGTCAGCCATGACATTTTCAGACCCCTTCTTGTCTAGAATTTCTAGTTCAAACTACTGCACTAACAAAATCCATCTTATGAGTCTAGGCTTGGCATCCTTCTTGGTCATGAGATAGCGAATGACTGCATGATCAGTGTAAATAATAACTTTTGAACCAACAAGGTATGAGTGAAATTTATCGAATGCATAGACAATGGCTAGCATTTCTTTTTCATTGACGGTGTAATTTTGTTGAGCCTCATATAAGGTCTTGGATGCATAATAAATGACATGGTGTTTCTTGTCAATTCTTTGTCCTAAAATGACACCTACAACAAAGTCACTAGCATCGCACATGACTTCAAAGGGTAAGGCCCAGTCGGGTGCACGAATGATAGGAGTAGTGGTAAGAACATCTTTTAAGCACAGAAGGCTATCCATGCAAGCTTTGTCAAATTTGAAGGGGACCTCCTTTTGAAGAAGGTTGGTGAGAGGTTTGGTAATTTTAGAGAAGTCACGAATGAAACGCTGATAGAAACCAGCGTGTCCTAGAAAAGCCTGAATATCTTTGACTAAGGTTGGGGGAGGAAGCTTGGTGATGACCTCAATCTTAGCTTTGTCCACTTCAATGCCTCGGTTGGTCACCTTATGGCCTAGAACAATACCATCCTTAACCATGAAGTGACACTTCTCCCAATTAAGGACTAAGTGTGACTCAATACATCTATCAAGGATAAGGGAGAGGTTTTTAAGGCAAGAATCAAAATTGTATCCATAGATAGAGAAATCGTCCATGAACACTTCCATGATTGTTTCAATTAATCCTAAACAAATGATAGGCGTACATCTTTGGAAAGTGTCTGGTGCATTGCACAATCCAAAGGACATTCGCCTAAAAGTGTATGTACCAAAAGGGCATATGAAAGTAGTTTTCTCTTGGCAGGATGAATGGGGATCTGATAAAATCCTGAGTAGCCATCTAGATAACAAAAGTATTGTTGATGAGATAAACGTTCAAGAACTTGATCTAGGAAGGGAAGTGGAAAGTGGTCTTTCCTAGTTTCCTTGTTGAGTTTCCTGTAGGCAATGTACATCCTCCACCCTATGACGGTGCGGGTGGGGATGAGCTCATTATTTTCATTCCTAATGACAGTAGTCCCACCCTTTTTGGGGATGACTTGGACCAGGATGACCCAAGGGGAGTAAGAGATGGGGTAGATGATTCCTTGAGTTAAAAGTTTAATCACCTCAAGACGGACAACTTCCATCATGTTTGGGTTGAGTTTCCTTTGTGGGTCTCAAGAAGGTTTTTTGTTTTCGATCATTGGGATTTTTTGGATGCAAATGGATTGATCTATCCCAACTAATTATGCCATTTTGTATCCTAAAGCCATTTTTCTTTTCCTAAGTTCTCCCATAAGCATGTTTTGTTGTTCAATGGTGAGGTCAGAGTTGATGATGACATGGCATGATTGTTGTTCATCAAGAAAGACATATTTCAGCCATATGGGGAGAGTCTTCATCTCTAAAGCCTTAGGTGCTTCATGTTTTTCTTCTACTGTGGAGATCGTCTTAAGGTCCTCGAATTCAACATTAGGGATTTCCTCTAAACTATCTAGATGAGCATTGCATTGGTCTAATTGTTCATTACTAAAGTTGCATTCAAGAGGGTTAGTGAGATATGTGTGTAGAGGATCATCAATTAACTCACATTCCTACCTTAGTTGAGATAGTTTGTCAATGCATTCGAGGAGATAAACCTCTTCTTGGAAACTAGGTCCTTTCATGCTTTCAAAGACCCTAAACTCCGAAGTTTGCCTACCTAATCTTAAGAGAATGGTTCCAGCCTCAACATCAATAAAGGCCCTGGCTGTGGCTAAGAAGGGGCAGCCAAAGATGAGTGGATAACGTAAATCTTCCTTGACTCCCATGATCACAAAATCAAACGGGACATAAGCATCTTTCCCAACTTTGACTGGAATGTCTTCTATGATTCCCATAGGTTTGGTCATGGAGGAATCCACCAATTGGATGGTTATGGTTGTTGGTAGCATGTCATGGAATCCTAATCTTTTACATAAACTGTAAGGCATGATGGATATGCTGGCTCCTAGATCAGCTAGGCCTTTCCTACAAGCATTGTCACCTAAGTAACATCCTGTTCTAAAGGAACTAGGATCTTTTTATTTTTAGGCATTTTGCTTTAGATTATGTCTGAGGTGGTCCTAGCAAGTTTTACAGTTTCATATTCTTTAATGGCATACTTCCTAGTTAAAAGAGATTTCATGTATTTGGACTAGGCAGGCATGTCCGCAAAGGCATCAAGGAAAGGAATGTCAACATGTAGTTTTTTCATGGCATCCCTGAATTTCATGAAACGGGCGTCTAGCCTTGTTTTCTTAAGGTGGGATTGGTAGGGAGGTCGTGGTTTGTAGATTGGTTCCTCAACTTCCATCGGTGGAATTTCAGGGATGGTTGGTTCAGGGATGGGTTCGGGTTCAACAATAACCAAATTGTTATCCTCAATTTCTAGAGGTGTGATAGGGGTTTTTTCTAGAGGAGGAGGGAAATGCACCTTTCCCGAATGAGTGGAGACAACTTTGAGTTGTTCAGAGTGCTTGGGATTGTTTTCAGGCTGCCCTGCAAAAGTTCCAACAGGGGGCTTCTGTTGGGCGAACAAACAAGCTAGCTGGGCGTTAGTCACTTTTTTATGAGCTTGTTGGGCAATGATGATTTGTTCCAAGGAAGCTATCCTTTTGTCAGCTGAGGGGGTAGGAGTAGGAACACTTGGTGGTGGTTGAGGAGGTGGCTGATTGAGATTTTGAGGGGGAATGTTTAAGTTTTGGAATTGTTGTCCTTGATATGGTGGTCGGTTTGGGTGATTTCCTTGGTAGTTTCCATGGGTTCCAAAGCTCCTTTAGTTGTTGTATGGGAATCCAAGTGGTGGTCGATTGTTGCCTTGAGGATAGGGAGGCCTTTGTTGGGATTGGAGTTGGCTAGAGTTTTCGGCACCTGCAAGGTTCCCATATTAGAAACCAAGGTGGTTTCTAGTTTGGTTGGGGTTGTAGTAACCTTGGCCTGGTATGGTATGGATTGAATTGAGGTGTTCTAGTTGTTGTCCCATTTCTGGCTGCATGGGGGTGTTGTAGAGGTATTGACAGTGCAAGGTGGTGTGATCGTATCCTTGGAAAAATGCCACAAAGAGAGTCCACAACTTTTATGACTCTAACCGATCCTATTTTAGGGCAATTAATTTAAGGCTTTCTACAATGCTTTGGATATCAAGATTAACTTCTGCCTTGCCCACCTTAAGGATTCCACCAATTCCCCTTCTAGCCCTTGTTTCAGAAACCTGTTTGACCACCTCCCATGCACTAATCAGACTTTGGTGCATGAAATTTCCTCCAGATGAGGAATCAAGAAAGAATTTGGTATCATCATCAACACCACAATAGAAGATATCTATGAGTTGGGATTGAGAGATATCATGGTGAGGGAACTTCCTCAGTAAGTCTGTAAACCTTTTCCAGGCTTCTCCTAAAGATTCTCTTGGGGACATGGAAAAACAAGTGATTTGTCCCCTGAGTTCATAGGTGAGAGAAGGGGGGTAAAATTTCTCAAGAAACTTACTTCGTAGAAGTTCCCAAGTTGTGACATGTTCTTCACTATCCATGGTGTTGTACCAACTACTAGCTTGGACGGAGAGGGAATACTTGAACAATTTAAGGAGGATGGCATCTTCAAAGATGCCTGGGAGTTTGTTTAGAGAACAAAGGTCAATGAACCTTTGAAGGTGATCTTGGCAACTTTTCCCATTGCTGCCTAAGAAAGGATTGGCTTGCATCATGGTGATCCATTGGGTTCAGATCTCGAATTGGGGAGCAATGATGTCGGGATGCACGACTGGGTGTTGTGCATAGGCAGTTTTGGGAACAGAAAAATCTTTTAATTGTTTTTACCTTTCGGCTTCCCTCCTATCAGCCTCTATGGTTTCTTATTCATCCCTATATGCTACTCACAAAGCGAATTCTCTTTCCGCTTGTTTGGATTGAATGAGCTCTCTTTGAGCTGTGAGAACTTGGTCGATTCTACGGGTGACTTCTTCTTCATTCATTTTTATTTGATTTTGATGGTTTAAATGATAAAAAGTTCTCTCTATTTCCGGATCAAACATTTGAAAATCAGCGTTCGGGCGTCGCATGCAAAAATTAAACAATTATTCATGTATAGAAAAAAAATAGACTGTCGGAATGGAAACTCGTCAGAAGGATGAGTAGCACTTCCGGAATGTTACTCGGAAGGCATACAAAACGTTTTTCAAAAGTTTTGGGGTTAAAAAAAAAACAAATCTGTTGTCCCCGACAACAACGCCAAATTGATATGTGTTGCTTAGCACACCAATCATTAAGATGTTTATCCTAATGTTTAAACCTTTTTTTAACTTTCTGGTTAAGGCTAGTATAGAAAGGGTCGAATACCACAAGACAACTTTTTAAGATTGTTTAATCTAAACCCAATTCTCGAAGAACTTTATTATTTATTTTTTATATTTTCAGATTTGGAACAAGAATTTAAAAGTCATTTGGAGGTGATTGTTGATTACACTAAGAAAGAAAATTGCAAAATTTAAAAATGCACTAAACAAGAATTTTATTTGCCCTACAAAAGGTAAACAAGGATTGTTGTTAGCACAAGAAGCTATTGTGAATTGAAAGACTAAGAATTAAAGCAAATAAAAACAGTCAGTGATTGAAATCAAGGGGAGAGAATCGAGGCTTTAGGGGTTCTCACCACCTTAGCCTAGGCAAATGACTAATCCTTAAAATGAAAGATTCGATGAAGGCAAGTGAATTAAAAATCCACTAAATATGATCTCCAAATGAGCCCATTGGTACTGGTGCTCATGTTTCTTAGTTCATCATCCTAAAAAGAGAAAATCCACAGTCATTTCAAAACTCTTATGCAATTGAGATTGTTGTTCTAAACCCGAATTTCCAAGGTCATATCCATTCAGATTAATTTTTGATATTATCAATTAATTACTTTGATATATCAATTAGTTGTCAATCTCAAAAGCTATCTAGAATCGTTAAGGAAAATCCAAAAACCATAGGTAAGGGGTTATTCCCCTTGCCTCGATAAAGGACTACTCACTCATGGAAAAGGAGCAAAGAGAGACAGAGGAAGGAAGTGAGCTAGCCATATTTCTAGTCTTACGACTATTGATCCTCGGTTAGAGACAATGAAATGGATGTCTCTTCCTACCTTGCTCAATTTCTCAAGAGATGGGAGGATAAGATCATGAAAAACTAGATCTAAACAAAATGGAAATAACAGAATTGAAATAACACTTAACTGAGATGAAATACTACTTTATTTCTTTAAGAACAAGGTTATAGAAATAAACTGCTCCAGAAATCTTTCGTAAAAAAGTGATGTTGAATGAGGAGGAAGTGACCCTCCTTTTATAGGAGAAGGAGGGGGCAACTTTACACTAGGGTTTAGGGAAATGGTGGCTGGTGGCTGGCTTTTTGGGCTGTTTGCACACCGCCAACCGATCGGTTCAAGGCTGAGTCAATCGACTGGCGGTTGGGGGAAACTGGAAACGAAGGGGACAATCACCAACCCTAATTTAGGTGGTGGCATGAGTTGTACCCCACTCGGATGGGTTGGAATGTCTCCTATTTTTAGAGCTTTGATTGATCGTTTAATCTTGGGAAGTATTTTGCTCTGGCCGGTCGTCTGAACAACTGCAATGATCAGTGTTGAATACTGAAACAATTGGTTGAAGTCATGATCCGATTGGATCATGCTCCGAACTTGTGAGAAAATGTGCATAATTGTCAGAATCAAAGATTTTTGTGATAAAAATAAAAAATATGGATTTGTGCAATTTTAGGGGATGAAATGAATACATTTATTTGACAAGCTTAAATAAATTGCAGAAAAAGGTGCTAAAATAGCGCGCATCGGTGATTTGATTCAATATGATATAAAATATCCCTATTTTTCACTTGTTATCTATAATTCTCCATTCCTAAAGTTTCCAAATTGGAAGAAGAAAATGACGAATTGCTTGAGGTTTGGTATGGATTCAAGAATTTCATATGCAGAGCTATGAAATCTAAGGTGTTTACACCTTAGGTTAGTGGATACTTCCATTAAACAGTAGACTACACGAATTTGGATTCAATCCACTATAATTTTTAGCTCTTCCTATATGCGACAATAAAACCCTAATCTGGCTTTGAATTCTAGATTTTGCAAAAAGATATAGAAATAGATTATTTTTTTGTTGTAATGAATTTTAGATGATAAAATCATATCAGAATGGATACCAACAGTCCAAAATAGTATTCCTAAAGTTGTTGTAGAAGTTATAAGAATATATTGAAATCTAGGACTTTTTGTTATGTTTGAAATTGTGGTACTATTGAATGAAGAACTTTGCCTATTCTATTTGTTCAAAACTTTTATAGTTAAAATATTTTATAGAAATGCTTTCGCAGAGGCACAAGATACAAACTTCCTTATTTGAACCTCTTTGTCTATAAATGAATGTATTCTCTAAATATTTAGCACAGGTGTGTTGAATATCATCTTGGAGTTCATTTTGATGTTATTAATGTTTGCTTGATATCTCAATAAAGAGGATAAAACCCTATATGAGTGGAAAGTTGGAATCTTGTAAATAGACTTCATTAAATCCAACAAAAGTGATTCTCTTTAACATTGTAGAATTATTTAAACAAGGTTATTCTTGATGCATGATATTTTAGTAAATGGTGAGGAAACCCTAGTTTAGTTCACATCATGGTTTTATATATATGTTTGGTTGTATGTGAAATGTCAAAAAAAATATTTATTCAGTGGAAGTTTATGATGCATTAAATCCTTATGCAATTCATGTGATATGTGAAAGAGGAAAATGAAACCCTAAGGATAGGATATTCAGTGAATCAAGTATGTTTAATTTAGTTCTTCAATGTGTTCAGTGGTGTTGCTCAGTTTACATTACAAATTGTAGATAATTTGTGAAAAGAACTATTTACAAGGTTAAACTAAGAAGCGTTGATTAGATGATTGAGTCGTGCAGAGAGTGAAATAGACATCAGACGTCCTAAATATTGAGAAACCTTCAAAGGAGTCCTGCATTGTGGGGAGGAAACATGCTTCCTGATTGGAAGTATTTTGTCTAGATCGAGGTAAGTCGGAGCAGACTGATAGGGTGTAGGGGTCTAAGCTAATGAGGATAGACTCCTTACATTTATGGTATCCAAAACCAATCAGAGTTGTTGGTGGTACATGTGTTCTGAGTTGTGTTGATCAGTGGACATCTTTAATAGATTCATTGATGGACAACAATCCAAAGGGCTTTGACTCTTTGCCTTAGTATCTAGGTTTAGAGGATTCTAGATATCCGACCGCTCCCATTAGCCATCGATCCAAACATGGCAAGGCCCGCTACAGATAGGGTCTTATTTGAGAGATAGAGTTAGGAATTTGGGCATGTTTCAAAGTCTTATACAATGAGATCGTAGCTTACTATGATGCTTTCACATGTCATGCTACACTTCATGTGGGTTCAAGGAATAATAAGATGAATGAGAGATTAATTAAGTGTGTACAGTTCTTGATTTATTCTTTGGAGTTTTCTAAAGTAACTTATTATTTGTATGTCTATAAATTACTAGTTCCCTTTGTGATTGTTTAAGAATGTCCAATCATTGATGTACTCTTTCTAGTCATCTAGAGTAACATGTCATACATATGTTTGTGAATGACTAATTCCTTTATAGATCACTATTGTTCTAATTTGTATTCAATTTCTCAATAACATACATATGACTATGTAAGTGCTTTAAACTAATTATTTGAATCAATCATTCAATGAGAGAGTAGGCTCACCCCTCCACTCACAATTTTTTTAGGTAAACTATGTACATATGAAGAATGTCAATGAAAGATTAGATATGTGACAAGAGTTAGGTATTATATTAATTAAGTTCTATCACTCCATGTCACTCTAGGTTCTTGTATAAAGTTTAGAGAGTTGTAAATGATAATGTGTAAATCTATTTTCGTAATAATAGAGAATGTATCTATTGAGAGAGTGTCTTAAACTCTTTAGAAAATCTTCCTTGATGAACCAGACTTCTACACCAAGCCTCAACATCTTCGTGATGCATTTTAGGCACCTATAAGTGTATTTACGGTCATTACTTCGGACCATATACACTCTACCTGGACTGTATCTGCATTTACGGTCCAGCTAGGCCGTATACAGTCTAGTGATGGATTGTAAATGTTGCTGAAATGAAAATACAGTCAATGTTACAGATTGTATACAGTCCAGTCGGACCATAAACACAATCGGAAAACAACCTATCATTTTAGGACTTTGGATATGGGTTCTATTCTTATAAATAGACCCCCTCAACTCATCCCAAATATGAAGAGAAATGAAAAGACATCAATAGACGTCATTTTTCAAAGACCTAAAGCCACAAAGGGACCTAGGGATTTCCTTGGGGTTTCACGCCTCCAAGAGCTCCTCTCCAAGATACCATCTTCATCAACAGTTGGCTTTTGAGTGCCAAAGGGAACTGGGTTCTTCTTCTCTATTATATGATCATCATCTCTGTAATCTCTCTATTAATAATATCATCTCCATTAATGGATGTAGACTCCCACATTGGGAATTTTCTGAACCACTATAAATCTCATCTTTATGGTTGTTTGCTTGTTTGTTGTTGATCTTTGGCATATGTATTTAGTTTGGATTGCTTGATCTCACAGTTCCACATTTCCACAACAAGCTTGTTGGCCTTGTTGTCCGGGTCTCAAATCACCACCATATCCCAACAAGTGGTATCAGAGTGATTTTGACCTCTGAACATCATGACGTCAAAGTACAACATCAAGAAGTTTGATTGCTTTAAGAGCTTCTCTCTCTAGAAAGTAAAGTGAAAATCTTTCCTCACACATGAAGGAGTCCACACAAACCTTCTCGAAAAGGAGAAGAAATAAGAATCCATGACTGATGACCGGTGCGAGGAGATTGATCAAAAGGCACATACACACATCTTTCTCTATTTGTAGGATGAAGTCCTCCATGAGGTCATCCATACGAAGAGTGTCAAAGAAGTTTGGGATGAACTTGAAGCACTCAACATGAAGAAGTCCATCACCAATGAGCTTTCCCTAAAGAAGTACCTTTTCATGCTTTGTATGGAAGGTTCCTTGATGATTTTTCTCAATGAGTTCAATGAAATCATCCATGACCTCAGGAAGATCGATGTGAAGATAGAGGATAAGGATCAAGAATTTTTTTTGTTTGTACCCTTCCACTGTCCTATGAGAATCTCTGAGATATGATGATATTATGTGAGTCAAAGGCTATCTCATTCCATCCAGTCAAAATGGCCTTGATGTCTCAAGAGAAATTACAGAATAATCTTACTTCATCAAAAGTAGTGATTGAAGCTTTAATCGCTAGAGGAAGGGAGTGTCCACGTGACAAAGACCCTAAAAGTTCAAAGCAAAAGAATAACAAGTCAAAGTCTCATCATTCAAAGAGGTGCAACTATTACAAGAAGAGAGGTCATACCCAAGATGAATGCTACACATTGCAAAATAAGCAAAAGCATTAGAAATCAAATGATGTTGAAGCTCATGCAAAGGTGGCTCATGGAGGTTATGAAGATGACAGATGCATTCTTATCTCATTGTCGTCCTATGATAACAAGAAGGATTGTGTTACTGATTCACCATGCATGTACCACGTAACCAAGCGTAAGGATTATTTCTATATATATGAGTCACATCAAGGTGGATATATCCTTCTAAGTGATGACAGTGCTACAAAAGTGGGATATCATGTCAGTCATTTTAGGCATATGACGTCATTTTACAACCACCGACTAAGGGGGTAACGCTAAAACTCAATACATATGTCGTTAATTAAAGAAATCGATGATATAAATCTATAGGTCAGTTGAATTTCACAATGTGTGAAGAAAATATGGTATCCTTTGACCTTTCCTCGTCATTTATATTCAACAAGAACTGATGAAATATATACTGAAAGTGTTTTTGCTTGACTATTTCTCGTTGGATTTTGAATGAGAAATAAACGAAGACTAATAGCATGACATTGGTTTTATTACTGAATAACAGTGAAAATTAATGGATATTTTGTTGGTTTTCTACAAGTAACCAACAAAGTATGTGTAGGTAGTCGGTTATTTTATAATAACTGATGAGAAATTTCTATATTTTTAAAGTGGGTATGCAAACAATGATCTGGCTGCTAGCCTATATGCTGCATTAAGTTCATCAAAACTAAAAGTTCATGAGAAATGCAGGCCTCTGCAAGCATCACAACTAAATAACAAGTTGATAAACATACAAGAAGAAAAATATATATACAAATAGACATGCATTTGATACAATATGCACAAACATGCCATCAAACCTCAACATTCTATCATTTTTCACTTCAATTGCATAGATATCCATGAACTCACAACTCAGTTGATTCATTTCTCAGCCGCACATTCAATTTCATACATATGCACAAATACACATCATTCTCTCCCTCATGCACCTCACATTCGATTCACACACACATATGCATGAATACATATACATATCAACTTTTACAGAGTTGAAGTCCACAATATATAATAATATAACAAACAAAACTCTGACATCAAAGTTTGAAAAATGTTAATCAACCCTGCCAATCATCTGACAAGTCCACATGTTTGATGCAGGAGTTTTTCTACTATTCATGTAGGCCATTCAGCTGCTCCAATATATAGGGTTCATTAGTGTCAAAAAACTACAAAGTAAATGAGATGTAATTCTAATTAGATTTGATTGTTTGTATTATCAAAAGAGACTACTTCATTAATAATGATCCAAGACTATTACCTTCTCTATACATTTGATCTATTATATGTGTGTCAGAATTGTCTATATGTATAATATCATGTAATATGTGCATGCCCAATCATTATCTTGTACATGACACTATAGATTTACAAATACATTAGTAAATGTAATTAAGAAGAGTTAGTAATATATATGCATTGAAATGAGAAGACTACATCTACACTCCTCCAAGCTACTAATTTCTTTTTTTAAATCTATTTTCCCTCCACCACTACAGAATTATTTCACACCCCTATATGTTAAATTAACAAATATGTTGCATTATTAAACTGTCATATGATGCAAAAATTAACAAATATGTTGATCACTGAAAAACTATACTTACACATGAATCACCAATTCCATTAGGTGTCCCTCATTTTGTGTCAATTTCATACCCAAAAGATCAAAGAAATACACAATCCAAGTCTCCAGAACAATCACTAACAACTATTAATGCTTATTGCTAAGTGAATTGAAGGAAAATAAAAAAATTCCATGACAAATTGTATTTGTAAGTTAGATATATAAACAACAAGCTAAAACTTACACAACATTGAAGGGAGTTATAACCACAGTCCTGGAAGCACTAAAAGCCTTCATAGAAGTACTCACATAAACTTTGATGCCACTTGGATTTCTAACTAAATTGCTAATCATTGATGGAATTATGAATGATGTATTTAATATTCCATATTCTGCAACCCCATAATACAAATGACTAAACATACATATATATATATATATATACAGTGAATTTGAATACCTCATCATATGTGAAGGATACATATTTTATAATTATTTCATATATATATATGAAACAATTATAAAATATGTATCCTTCACATATGATGAGGTATTCAAATTCACTATATCTAAAGTTCTATCAATGATATATTCAGCCATTGATGCTGAAATAGCTCAGAAATATATGTCAACACTATAATAGTGTCACGATCTATACCTATGACCTTCTCTCGAAGGTCGATCACCATGGCATTTGATTGCTCTATATTGTCTAACTATATTGTCAACGTCTTGTATTTAGGGCCTAATGAGTCAAACAACTCATGCGGAATAAAATGTGTGATTGGAGGCTTTCAAACCCTAGGGGACTTCTTAGATGTTGTAGTCTGCATGTACGTACTCTCATATTAGATTCAGATTATATATAAATTCAATATAGAATTTGTCATACCTCAACCACTACGATGAGTCATTTGGGCCACCTAGTAAATCTACCTTCTACCGCTCCGGCTGTGGTGGTATCCGGGGGCTCATATGAGAGTGGTGTTTCTTTCCATACAAGAACAACATGCATGACGTTCACACAAACATGATCAATGGGAAGGCAAACAACATGAATCATATCAGCATTTGGATAAACCTCACCATCTTCCATGACACTCTATGATGGATCATCGATGGAAAATGACATTTTCTACCTACCTACAATTTTACGAAATACAAAATTTCAATTGACACACATATATATTGACTTGAGGGATTAATTTATCACCAAAGTATATATAAATTCAATTAAATTGAATCTTACTCCAGGTGTGTCATGTGGGTCCAAAGGACTACTCCCAATACCCATTACAGGCATGTGATGCTATACAGATACCATGACTGCTGGAGAATCTTGCTCCACCTAAGAAGCCTTGAACTCCTCCAAGGTTGCAACTATCAATCTTTGCACATCCTCCTGGTTTGATCCATCTTTCTTGGCAGATTTACACTTTTGTTGGGATGCGAAAAAAATATTTTAATCTAAATCTAGCTCCAACAGTCCTAACACATCTAGGGCGCCGTTCTCTCCCTAGAGCCACCATCCATTCATCAGTGTGTTCTGAGGGGTGAACTTTCCCTCCTTTGTCTGCTCACCCAAATCCAACTATTCATCATTAAAATTGACTAATCAATTAAACCTATCAATTTAAGAAAAAAAGAACATGGACATGCATTGTGAGACCAAGAAATTCTATGATTTTGTTTTTCCTCACATATATCCACTCAATATAGCGAGGCAACCATCGAGAAGTACTTGAAGACTCAGTAGTAGAAGGAGTAGAACTAGAAATCCCTTGGTCTTGCTCTCTCAATTGGAGACATTTAATATAACCACCTGAACCTAACTGGTAGGTGTGCACATTCTTGTCACGCCTTTCTTTTTGAGCATCTTGAATAGCTTGATTAATTTAATAAGAAATATTGTTGACTAATTATAAGAAACCATAGGAATGTAATTAATTCGATACCTTGAACACATATGTTTTTCTCTACTCAACAAACTCCAACCACTCTTTTTTATCAAGATAGGGCCATTGTAGAGTTGTATCCTTATTCTTCTTGTCTCCAAATATGTAGTCTCTTGTGAAGATTGTTCGTCAATCTCTATATAATCTCCTGACGAGCTGCATAACAGACTTTTGATGCAGCTTTTAATCAAGCTCATATCAGGCCTAAAAAGATTCAACATTCACTACTTTTTAGAAATGGGCAAAGAAGGAATAGAAAAATACTATAAAAATATAAATGCATATATCTCACCTCTAATTTCCTCCAGATGAGATTTTCAGTGGAGCTACTCATGTTTCTCCAATCATCAACAAGGATAGACACCTTGCTTTGACCAATGACCCCACAATGGTTGACAAAATCCTTAGTAATCGGCATGCCTACTTCACTAAATTCAACAACGCCCTTCTTCACTTCCCTATTTGCAGCAAATGTCATCAAAGTTATTCCTCTCTTACATTTAGATTTGTCAACACCGTTATCACCCTGGTCAGGAGGCCTAGCAGGATCCTAATGCTCAAGATCTCTTTTATCTTAGTTAGATTCCATCTATAAAATCAAAACTAAACATATAAAAAGTCAGATCACATATGAAAAATCAATTTAGCTTATAAAGAGTCAGATCACATATGAAAAAGCCAAATCACATAAAAAAATAAACATGTTACATAATGCAAAAATATTATGAAATATTACATGTAGTATACCTTAAACTAATATCCCTTCTCTTTGATCTTCACATGTATAGTCATCATGTTAGATTCAACATTTACACTTGGTATGCCTACAAAGAATGGATTAGATTCGTCATTCTTGTCATAGTACTCTTCTTCATTAATAAGATCTAAAAATGAATTGTCTTTTTCCATGAAGAATGACAAACAAATTTTCATTTGTAGGATCACCGATATAGAATATATACTTTGTCTAAGATGCCATGATGAATGGTTCATCCTTCTCACATGTCCACTCAAAATTCACTATTGTGAAACCATGTTCATCAACTACACCTCATTTGTTGTTATCAACCCATTTACACATAAAGAATATAACTCTAAACTCTATCTAGTCAATTTACCATATGTCTTTGAAGACACCATAATAAGACATCTTTCCTTTAAGTGGACTCTTATCCTTGGCACTAGACAAATAAAATGAAGATGCATGAAGGGTGGCCCCGCTATTTTGTACAAAAATATTATCATCTTGACGTTTTGTGTAGTATGAAAATCCATTTATGTCAAACCCTTCGTAAGACATAACGTGCATCTTTGGTTTATACATGAGCAATTTGATAGTTTATGTAACATTATTTGGTGTATGAGATAGTTGACCAAATACTTTCTCTTATAAACCACCTAATATATGTTTGATTATGCTCTCTAGCAAGCCACATTGAATTGATTTGAGGATGATTTGTCTTAAGCTCGTTGGTGTGTTATGTGATATAAATACCCACATTGTAAATGTTGTGTAAAACATACAAGTGTTCTTGTTCCCACAACTCACGATTGATATTTATCTGTAGTTCTCCCAAAGTATCTTTGTCAGAATAAAAGTCAAGATTCACAACATTAGCAAGAGTTTTCTTGCAACTCAAAAAGTCATTGTAGAATTCCAGAACCTCCCATCAACATGACCTTCCTTTGGGCCGACAACGGTTCTGAACATCACCTTTAAAAACACTCATGCACCACTCAAAAGGATACATCCAATGCAAGAAAACTGGATTCAACATTTTCACTTCCCTAGTCAAATGAAAAACCAGATATACCATGATATTAAATAATGAAGGGGGGATATACTGCTCAAGTTGGCACAAGGTAATGACCACTTATCTTTACAACTTATCTATATCTCAGAATCAATAACTTGGTTGCATATATGTTGAAGAAGAAGCAAATCCTAGTGAGTCCAAACCATACATGCTTAGGAAGGATAGATCAAATAACCAAAGGCAATATATGTTGCATTAGATTGTGACAATTATGAGATTTAAGTCCTATCAGCTTCAGATCCTTCATTGGTACCAATCTACAGATATGGCTCAGTATCCTTGTGGCACCTTAACATTAAGCAAGCAATCACAAAAAGTTCTCTTCTCCTTTGTAGACAAGGTGTAACAAGCAGGAGGTAAATATGTGCAATGACCATTATAATTTCTTTTGTTTATTCTTTCCTTATACCCATTTCACAAAGGTCCAGTTTGGATTTGATTCCATTTTTAGTATTGCCTTTTATATTCAACAAAGTATTAATGATGCTATCACAAAAAATTTCTCAACATACATGAAGATCACTGCAGTGTCGAACTGTCAAAGAAATCTAATAAGAAAGACCAAAAAATATCGACGTATTTTTTAATAAATATTTCTCACCTATGGGAGTAGTACATGGTTTCTTACAAAAATAATTTACAATATTGTTTACTCTTGCATAAACATTCTCCTCTGACATAGGTTTAGGGGCACTTCGTTCCTCAGTTGAGACATTGAATGTTTTATGCAACTTTAAGTAAGGATGCACCTTTCGTAGAAACCTTCAATGATAAAGATATACAATCTTATCACAATGTTCTAGTCAGATGGAATCAATATTTTCCTCACATATAGGACATGCCTTGGTTCCTTTGATGTTGTAGCCAGACAATTTCTCATAAGTTGGAAAGTCATTAATAGTGTAAAACAACGTATCACATAAATTAAACATCTCTCTATGCAAAACATCATAAGTAATCACTCCTTCTCCCCAGAGTTCCTTTCTGTCACCAATTAGAGGTTCAAGGTAAAATCAATATCGTTGCTAGGTTGTTAGGGGCTCGATATCAGCAAGGACAATGTGACATATTTATTATTCATACACAACCATGGAGGAAGATTGTATATAACAATTATGACATGCCAAGTGCTATGTTGGCGGCTTAATATTCCATATGAATTCATCCCATCAGTACAAAATCCAAGTCTTAAATTTCTAGCTTCTTCACCAAATTCATAATACAATAATTCAATATTCTTCCATTTTTTAGAATCAAACGCATGTCATAGCATACCGTCATTGTTTTTCTTAACCTATGCATGCCAAGATAAATGTTATGCATCTACTATGTCAGAAAACAATCACTAAAACTATGGTAATATAGGCAGATACCACATCACCTTGGCAGGAGACTCAGTTTTGGTCTTACCCGATGTTGTCCTTTTGTACCTAGAAGCTCCACATTTTAGACATTCTTTCAGATCATATAGTCCTTTTGAACACACGGTCATTTGAGCATGCATGCATCTTCTTAGCATCCATTCCCATTGGGCAAAACATCTTTTTTTATTTTGTATTTTGAGATTGGAAGCTCGTTGCCTTCATGGAGAATTTATTTCAACAAAGAAAACAGAGAAGTGAAGCTTTTATCGCCTCATCTATTGTTAGCCTTCAGAGTATACAATCTAAACTGAGTTCTCAACTTTTTAAACTTAGTATACCCCAAGTATAATGGTTTCTCAACAACATACACACCATTTCTAAATAAGGGAGGTGGATCTGTAACATTTTCCCCACAACTATCTAACATCACATCAACCATATTTGTTGGAATTGATTTGTTCTCATCAACATCACCAACCATTTCTTATTTGACACAACTACCACTACCGACATCTATTGATCTCATACTAGAAATCTCTCCATGTCAGTACCATTTAGTATAGTCCTGTACAATTCCATGACACATGACATGATCTTTGATCATGTCAAATTTCAACTTTCAAGTTGTTACCACAATCCCATCACACATGACATGATCTTTGATCATGTCAAATGTCAACTTTCAAGTTTTACTACAATTCCTACATAGGCAATAGAATGTATCTCCAGGTTATTTGCTATATTCCTCTGCAAAACATACAAACTCATCGAGACCATTAATAAACTTCGGAGTGCATCGATTTGTATTAGACATCCATGATCATCCATTCTATGATCAGATGGAAGACGACTAGCTCATCAGGTGTTAGCTAATAAGTTAACTTTAGAAGAAGAAATATGTTTGAATTGAGTCCTAATAATTTATTAGCATTCACATTCATCAATGTGTACCACATATCCCATTCTTGAGCACTTCATCTCACTAGTAAGTGTATAATGCATCCTCAATTTCAATAAATTTTGACATCATTTCCCACAGTTCTCCAAATACATCGATATAGATGGGCAAATACCTACCTACATATGTACATAGAGAATAAAAGAGAAAATATTGTCAAAATTATTGAAATCAAACACACATTATACACTTACATCCTAAGTGATATGAAGTGCTCAAGAATAGTCCCAAATCAGGGACCATCCAAGGTTTACTCCTAATGAGTAAATCTTAGATGAGTTTGTAGGCCAACAATATGGTTTAGAAATTAGGGGTTCGAATCTAGGGCCTGTAGATTAGAGTTTATATATTAGTGTTTACATGTTAGGTTTACATATTAGAATTCACAAGTTAGGGTTTAAATATTAGGGCTAACATAATATTCAAACAAACCAAATAACCAATTCAAATATCATATCAAACTAAGAACACCTAAATTATTTCTTACGACTTACATATTATTCAAACAATGACTATAGAGCCAATTTTAGAAATCATCACTTTCATGCATCAACATAGTTATTGTAAATCATCATATCCATGCATCAAAATAGTTATTGTAAAACATAATTCAATATTGAAAAGCTGGGATGTCCTACTAGAACATGATCAACAATCCTACCTAGGGGTTTCTTGCATTATTTACCCCATAATTGAATGGAAAAGAAATTTCCATCATCATCATCAATTGGACACCATATATTCAAGTTATAGGTATTGAACAAAGATCTTCGTGGGTACTTAACAGATTCCTCCTAATTTGGCCATTTATATTCAATGCAAAAAAGGAGAAGGACCAACCTCATAGCAGAAGAAGGGCAGTGTCTTGGAGCTGCAGATCGGTAGTGGCGTCAAAGAAGCGAGCAACATTAGCAGATAGGTGGTGGTGGAGAAGTGAGAAGAAACAACAAATGGGTGATGATGTCAGAGAAGCAAGCAACAGTAGCATACGAGCAGCAACATTAGAGAAGTGAGTGGCAACATTACATGGACAGAGCAGAACAATGCGAAAACAATAACAATTGGTGGTGACAAAGAATCTAGTAGCAGAAGCACTAGCAACCTGTGGAGAAGTGAGTAGCAGCAGAGGCGACCGGTAGAGGAACTGGACTCTTTGGTGGGAGCGAGTAGCAACATCGCTGGACGTGTTGACGATGGCGATGATAATAGAAATCACCAGAGTGAATATTCCAAAGAAATATGGTAGGGGAAAGAGGGGTTTCTCACTGGGTTTAGATAAGAGACACCTCATCGGTTATTTCCAAAAACTGTCAATGTAACCTATCTCGTCAGTTAAAGTGGAGAAACTATCGATGGAACTTGTGTTTGTGCAACCCTACATCATCAGCTAGCTAAGACTAAACTGACTACAAACTTGTGTCTGCGTGAAACCTACGTCACTGGTTTGGATACAACTAAATTGATGAGAAGATCCAATATGGGGGAAAAGTCTTGCGGGACGTTTGACGCGAACTCCTTTCCCATCGGTTCATGTACGCAACACTGATGAGATAGACAAATGAGAATATAAAGGGAAATTTTGCGAGTAACCCTTATCTTGTTGGTTATTGTACAAGAAATCAAAGACATATGGTTTTTGAAGGCAAATGAAATGGATCTCAAAAATTTGCACAAAATTGGATTTTCATGGTCATTTCATGCCTTATAATCGACAATATATATTACACCGTCAGTTTTCCTTGAAAAAAAATTGGTGCATAAGTCATATCATAGTAGCGAGATCATCCTTGCAAGATGATTGGTGTCGACATAGTGAAGATCACGATGTTTGATGGTGAAGTCAGGACATCGACGGACGTTTGACATGTTGTCGGGTTGAAGAAGAATCTCATCTCATTGGGCACACTTGAAGACAAGGGCTACAAAATCTCTGGTAAAAACATAGTTATTGATGTTCTTAAAGTTGATCGGGTCCTCATGAAGGCAGTGAGAAATTCACAAAAATTGTACACCTTGCAAGGTTCCACTATCTCAAGCTCTACAGTGGTTACAACTTCATCTAAAGACACCACAAGGCTCTGGCATATATGTTTTGCACACATATCTGAGAAAGGGATGATGCTTTTAAGCAAGAGAGGGTTGTTGTGTGGTGAAAGCGTTGAAAAGTTGAATTTCTATGAGCATTGTGTTATGGGGAAGTCCAAACGCAATAGCTATGACATGACAATTCATTCTTCCAAGTATGCTCTAGATTGTGTTCACTCTAATCTATGGAAACCTTCTCACATTCCTTCTTACGGTGGTGCTAAATATATTATGACCTTCATTTATGATTGCACAAGGAAGGTTTGGATTTATTTCCTCAAGAGTAAGGATGAGGCGTTCTCAATTTTTAAGTAATGGACGACTCTTGTTGAGAATCAAACCTACAAGAGCATATAGACTCCTCAGACTGATAATGACTTAGATTCCCATTGTAAGGAGTTCAATAACTTTTACAATGATCATGGGATCAAAAGACATTGTATAGTGTGTCACACTCTCCATCAAAATGGTAGAGCAGAAAGAAGTAACAAAACATTATTGGAAAAGGGACGATGCATGCTTCTTAATGCGGGTTGGATAGATCTTTCTGGGATGAATCTATATCAACCTCTCATTATTTGGTAAATAGTTCTCCATTGTTGTGGGCTCTGATCTCCAAACCACGATATAAACACGATTTAAACTTAGCAGAAGCGAATCGATCAACAACGGAAGACAAAAATCACGGGAAATTAAAACTTTTCGAGACAAGAGCTTGAATCCATAAAGCTTCATTCATAAAAGGAGATAAACTGTTTACATCTCATGATAACTACTTCTTGAGTAATTATATACAACAAGATACAAAATCTCAAGAACTCATAACCAAAAGACTCCAAGACCTGAGAGTACAGAGGTCACATAGGACTGACTCTAACTACACCACATGGCAGGCTAAATCTCCACCTGAGATTTACTGCTGCTCCTGGTGCTACTGCTGCTGGGACTGGTCACCTGTAGATCGGTTCCTCCGTCCTCGACGTCCACCTAAAAAGTTGAAGTCTACGGGGTGAGACAATTGTACATAATTGCCCCAGCGAGAGTTATAACTCTCCGCCAGAAGCTTTATTATAAAATCAAAGAATAACTTAAGCAGTAAAAGCTTACAAAGTATTCAATAACAGATACAGTTGTATACAAGAGCTCAACATTTATCAAGCATGAAGAACATATGCACTATACAGTGTAACATCAATCAATTAGCTCATAGTTACCTTTAACAGGTATACTACGCTGTAGATTATGTTTTTCAAACATTCTTATTATTATGCCCTGTGGAGATGAGGTTTACCACTCATACCCCAACCAATCACTGTTAAGTGCCTTAGTATCATACTAGGTCATCGAAAGAGCCGGATTCTCATGACCTTCACCTTCCTCAGTCAGTAAGAGGATCACTTGTAGGACATCATGTGTCTCTACTATTATAGCTCACCAGGGTAATCTGGTCCTTCACTATTTTAGAGTTACAATGGCATTCTGTACTCTCTTCGTCATCAGGAGATTTCATGTTTATCTTCACTGATACGGATATCTATGTTTTCCTCGTCAGCAGGAGGTTTCATGTTTACCATCTACTGATACGGTATGAGTTTTGTAGTGAAGGATTGACGGATTATACATCTACATCAAATTCCTACACTAGGATGTAAGGTTCTACACATCCATATACCCCACATACTCAACAGTATGTGATCCAGGAGTTCCCTTGGGAAAACCTGTTTCACCATCATTTGATCTCTGACAATGATGGATCTATGATCAGGGCTTCTACATTACACTTGATTAGTTAGGTACATTCAGTATTCTTTTAACATCATACATTGTTCTTCTAACAATAACAGTAGCACAACAGCTATGAAAGTAGAATACTAAATGTAACAAACCTAACTCACATCAATCATCATTTCTCAGTATACTCATCACAAGTCATCTCTAAAGCATGACCTTGATGGTATTCATGGCTCTTTCATCCCATTAAAACATAGGATGCCACTGACAAGGCATCAAGATATTTCACTATTCATAAATCTAACAACATGCTTTCAATGAATATAATATCATCATCCATACCTGGATATGATCACCTTCATATCAGAACCTGCATGGTTAATTCAACTGATAAAGGTAATTCAAAACAAGAATATTCTTTTCACTCTTGTCATAAGAGCTAAGTTCTCTGATTCTCATCAATTAGAGTTTGCTACTCATATTGCATGTCATCACCCTTGAATTAGGGTTTACTATTCACATTATGGTGAATTGAACTCATAACATCATTATGTATGAGGAACTTCATCATTGATGCTCTCAGATTAGGTTAAGATTCATCATTTATCATAATTAGGGTTCCATGATCTCACATAGGTGGATCATACCCTAATCATGCACATTCATGTGTATTGAAGATACTTTACTTGAATTTCCATCATAAAAGGGTACTTTCTCTTTCTTAAGATACTTTATCTCTCCTCATACTTGTAGATGGTGATAACACCAATCTAGATCAGGTTGGGTTAAGTCCTCTTTGATTAACATAGACCAAATCACCACTATTGAGTGATTAGGGTTTGATTAGAACAAGGTTTCACTCAATTGAACCTTTCAAGGGTATTATGGTAAATTACACATTGATCATCATCATGGTTTAATTTACTAACCATTTGACCCTTAATGTCTTTTAGTATCATTAGGGTTTAGGTTGAATAACTATTAAACCATTTAAGCCTTCAAGGCATTAGGCAGACTTAACTTCAAAAGTCTCCAATAGGTTTCACACCTTCAACCTTCATACGATCTTGAGGTCGTATGCCCTCATTCGATCTTGAGGTCGTATACCCTCATTCGATCTTGAGATCGTATACCCTCATTCGATCTTGAGGTCCTATACCCTCATTCGATCTTGAGGTCGTATACCCTCATTCGGTTTGAGGTCGAATGGTCTCATTCGGTCTTGAGGTCGAATGACCTTATACGGTCTTGAGGTCGAATGACCTTATACGGTCTTGAGGTCGAATGACCTTATACGGTCTTGAGGTCAAATGACCTTATACGGTCTTGAGGTTGAATGACCTTATACGGTCTTGAGGTCGAATGACCTTATACGGTCTTGAGGTCGAATGACCTCAAAAGCTCAAGATCGTATGGACCTCCAAGGTGGTTCAAAGGGTAAACTCGATTAGGGTTTCCTATGTTGAAGCCATCAATTGGTCTCAAGCTTGCTAACCACTTACCAATTGAGACAATTAGGGTTAGACTTAACCAATTGGTCACTCAATTGACCCTCAATTGATATCCAATTAGGGTTGGAGTTGGTTCAATTAAGGTCTATAAACGTTCAACCATCAACACTCAACAATGTGAAATCAAATCGAAGTTGAACCCATCAATTGACCTCCAATTGGGCTCAAACTTGGCCCAAACGGTCTTGGGATCGTTTGTATATACTCCAAACGGTCTTGAGACCGTTTTCCCAAGAATGCATCAAAATCTAGATTGATTTGATAGGGGTTGAACCTTAATTAAGTCACAAATCAGCAATTTGATTATTTCAATAACCCATTGTAATTGGGCCCTCAATTGATCAAATTACCTTAACCCTAGACCTCCAAACGGTCTTGGGTTGTCACCAAACGGTCTTGAGACCGTTTGGGCTAATCAACCCAAAATCTCAAATTAGCTCATTGTGATTTCAGCACTGATTTCAATTAGGGTTTGCCCTAGTAATCAACCTTCAACTCTTAACTCGTTTGGAATTAGTCCATCAAATTTGGTGAGTCATTAATTAACATCATTATGAACAGTAATATCATACGGTCAATGCTTAGTCAACCATCTTATACGGTCTTGAGACCGTTTGCCTAAAAAGGGAAAATTAAGCAGATTGAAAATCAGAACTAAATTAAATTGAATTTGCTAATTGTTTTGCCTATATCTCACGATTCCTTTGGAGTTAACCTCTAAAATTTTGTGGGTGATTAACCTACATAATTGTTAACAGGATTCCCATACGGTCCATGCTTGGTCAACGCGGTCATACGGTCTTGAGACCGTATGCCTTCATATGACCTTGAAACCGTTTGCCCATCAAACGGTTTTGCAAACCGTATGGGCAATTGGTTGAGGTTGTATGGTAAAGTGGAAAACTGTGGATAAGCATAGAAAACAATGCCCTCATATTCTAGCTCAAGAACAGAAACAGCTCCTCATGGATTTTCTTGCAAGGAAGCAAGGGAAGATAGGGAAGAAGAAGAACTAGCAACTAAAAGCATAGAAAAGATGTATATAACAAAGCATAGGTTTAGAGTTATAAAACCCGCCTAAAGCTTGCTCCTTGAGCTCCAAGCTTTTAGATCTCCAAGCCTTTAATGGCGTCCTAGAAGCTCCATAGGTCGGACAAGGTGAATCCTCCAAGAAAAGTTGAGAAGAGATGGCTAGAAAGATAGAGCTAAGTGAGCTAGCCATGAATTTGACCTTGAATTCGAGTTTCATCCAAGAATTTAAGAAAAAGGAAGGATCCAAACCTACCTTGCACTCCCCTGGTCGTCCTCCTGAGCTCCAGAGCTCTCCTTAGTCGGTTTGAGCAAGGGGAACAGTGAAGAAAACGAAAGAAACATTCCTTTGTTAAGTGAGGAAAAGGGCTTATATACTTGGGGTGGAATTTCAACATAGGCACATAGGTTTTCCTCACTTTCAACTAAGTCCCTCCTTTCTTCTTTTCTCGTCCCTTCTTCTTATTTCTAAAGACAACCTATTTCTAAGGTCAAGAAATGAAGGCAAAGAAGATCAACCTATTGCTAAAGCACACACATAAAAGGGCTACAGTACTTACACCTTGATTATTCAATCACAAAGGTGTTTTTTCATTATATGATAATTCAATTGAAGTGACTTCTTCATCATTTCTTCTCTAAATGATGACAAGAGTCTTAAAAGATGTTTTAGATGGTGTATTTTACAAGTTGCACCCCTCAAATTGGGTAAATTGCACTTTACTCCAATTTAGGGTTTCAAGCACAGGGATTGCTTCCACAGCTGCACCTTGGTGCTCAAGCTTGGGAAATCCCTCAAACTTTACCATAATCATTCTTATGATGTCTCAACATCAGAGGAACATCTCAACATGAGAAAATTGCAAGTTAACCCTTCTAACTGGGTATATTGCACATAGGTCCCTGTATTACAAAACAATCAATTCAACATTGTTTAAAAGGGACAGAAAAGGAAAAGTATGTTCCTCAGGAACTTAATTACATGCAAAAAAATAATCACCAGTATCTTAATTACATAATTAGGCAAAACACCTAGGGTTAAATCATAACCCAGGTCAGGGATGTTACAAATTATCCACCCCTTACAAGGATTTCGTCCCCGAAATCGATAAAACATATTAAGAGAAAAGGGCAGGATACTTCCTTCTCATCTCATCCTCTAGTTCCCAAGTGGCTTCTTCAACACCACGGTGGTTCCAGAGGACTTTCACAAGGCTTATATCTTTCTTCTTTAACTTTTTAATTCTGTTATCAAGGATTGACACCGGTCCTTCCTCATAAGATATATCATCATTCAATTCTACCTCCATAGGTTGTAGAATTGACTCAGTATCAGGGTGGCATTTATTTAGCATAGAAATGTGAAACACAGGATGTAACCTCTGTAACTCTGGTGGCAGCTCTAGTTTATAGGATACTTATCCAATCTGTTCAATGATTGGATAAGGCCCCATAAATCTAGGAGCTAACTTCCCTTTCCTTCCAAAACGAAGGACTTCTTTCCAAGGCGAGACCTTGAGATACACTCTGTCTCCAACCTTGAATTCTAAGGGTCTACGACATTTGTCAGCATAAGATTTCTGCCTATCCTGTGCAGTCTTAATCTGTTGTTGTATTACTTTAATCTTCTCTGTGGTCCGCTGCACAAGATTAGGACCTAACAACTGATGCTCACCAGTCTTAAACCAACACAAAGGTGATCTACAACATCTACCATATAAGGCTTCATAAGGTGCCATATCAATACTATGTTGATAGCTATTGTTATAGGCAAACTCTATCAAGCTTTGGTGTAGATCCCAACTTCCGGTAAACTGGAGAACACATGCTCTCAAAAGGTCTTCTAAGGTCTGTATGGTCCTTTCCGACTGTCCATCAGTCTGTGGATGAAAGGCCGTACTAAACCTTAGCTTGGTGCCTAAGGCTCTGTGTAACTGTTCCCAAAAACGACTTGTAAACTGAGGACCTCTGTTAGAAACTATTATGATAGGAACACCGTGCAAACACACTATCTCTTGCACATACAACTGTGATAACCTTTCAACAGAATAGGTTGTTTTGACAGGTAAGAAATGCGCTGTGTTTGTCAACCTATCTACAACTACCCAAATGGAATCATGTCCTTTGTTTGTCCTGGATAGGCCAACAACGAAGTCCATGGTCACATGGTCCCATTTCCCTGTGGTATGGGTAAAGGTTGCATTGTTCTTGCAGGCTTCTGGTGTTCAGCTTTAACTTACTGACACACAGGACACCTCAGAACAAACTCTGCAACATCCTTCTTCATTCCAGGCCACCAATACAGTTCTTTTAAATTACGATACATCTTGGTGCTCTCTAGATGCATATCATACATCGAAGAATGAGCTTCTTCCAGGACTAACTTCCTTAAGTTATCCACATCTGGCACTATCATCCTCTCATGATAACAAGCTACATGATCATCTGAGTCATGGAAACCATCTTGCTTCTCATTTCCATACTCTGATCTGATCTGCTGAACTGCAGCATCATCTTGCTGTGCTTCCTTAATCTGCTCTCTTAGGGTAGGTTTAATATGCATCTAAGCCAACAACCCGGTTAACAATGATACCTTCAACTGTACATTGTCTTGCCTTAAAGAGATAAACATATCTCTCTTAGAGCACACTAAAGAGTTTAGTTGTGCTCTATCCATGGTTGATGTTGCTGATTTCCTACTCAAGGCATCTACAACAACATTGGCCTTGCCTGGATGGTAATCAATTGTACAATCATAGTCCTTGATTAACTCCATCCAGTGACGTTGCCTCATGTTAAGCTCATGCTGAGAGAAGATATACTTAAGGTTCTTGTGGTCTGTGAAAATCTGGAATGTCTCTCCGTAGAGATAATGCCTCCAGATCTTCAAGGCATGAACCACAGAAGCTAACTCCAGATCGTGTGTCGGATAATTCTCCTCGTGTTTCTTAAGCTGCCGAGAAGCAAAAGAAATCACTTGTTTATCCTGCATCAACACACATCCAAGTCCATTCTTGGAGGCATCACAGAAGACTACATATCCTTTTCCTTGTTCAGGTAACACAAGCACAGGTGCACTTGTCAACCTCTCCTTCAACAACTGGAAAGACTGTTGACACTTATCATCCCAAGAAAAAGGAATATCTTTCTGGGTTAACTTGGTCAAGGGTAAGGCTATAGAACTAAAGTTCTTAATGAACCTTCGATAATAGCCAGATAACCCCAAGAAACTTCGAATCTCCGTCGGTGTCTTCGGTTGTTCCCACTGTAGAACATATTCTACCTTTGTAGGGTCAACACGGATTCCCGAGGCAGATATCACATGTCCTAGAAAAGATATTTCCGGCAGCCAGAACTCACACTTGCTAAACTTAGCATACAACTTGTGTTCTCTTAGCAAGGTCAAAGCTTGGCGAAGATGCTGCTCATGCTGCTGAGCATCCTTACTATAGATCAGAATGTCATCTATGAAGACGACAACACACTGATCAAGGAAAGGTCGGAAAACTCTATTCATGAGTTCCATAAATGCAGCTGGTGCATTGGTTAGTCCAAACGACATAACTGTGAACTCATAGTGACCATACCTTGTCCTAAAGGCAGACTTGGATATGTCACTATCCTTAATACGAAGTTGATGATATCCAAACCTCAAGTCTATCTTTGAAAAGACTGTTGCACCACACAACTGGTTAAAGAGATCATCAATCCTCGGCAGAGGGTACTTGTTCTTTATTGTTACTTTATTGAGTTGTCTATAGTCAATGCACAACCGCATTGACCCATCTTTCTTTTTAACAAACAAGACCGGAGCACCCCAAGGTGAAGTGCTCGGTCGGATAAAACCCTTCTCAAGTAACTCTTAAAGCTGTTTCTTGAGTTTTGCCATCTCGGCAGGCGCCATCCTATACGGAGTCTGGGCTATGGGTTTCGTATCTGGAATCAGATTGATTTCAAAATCAATCTCCCGAGGTGGTGGTATACCAGGAAGTTCTTCAGGAAACACATCCTCGAATTCCCTGACTATGGGAACTTCGGCAGGATTGGAACTTTTCTTGGTAACATCTACCACATGGGCCAAGAATGCATAACATCCTTGCCTCAACAGCTTATCAGCAACCATAGCTGACACAAGACAGGTGGGCAGAATCTTTCTTTCACCTTGAAAGATCCATGTGTTGCTTTCATCAACAAATACAACCAACTTGGACTCACAATCCAAGACAACTCTATACCTCTCTAAGGTATCCATCCCGAGGATTATATCAAATCCTTGCATATCAAGCGGTATAAGATCCACTTGAATGCAATGGTCAGAAAAGAAGAGGATGCAGGGAGAGCATACCTCCTACAAAATGGCAGACCCACTCAACGGAGTCTCCAACAACAAACTATCTGCCCTATGACTAACAGTCACATTGCAGTTACGAATCACTCTATGAGTGATGAAAGAGTGCGTAGCACCCAGGTCAATCAGAACAGATACAATACAGGATGTAAACATATCAGGATATAAAAGTTCCATCTGACCTGCCACTACCCGTGGATTGACCACTGCATCTGGTGGGTTCATAGCATAGAACCTCGCTGTCGCCTGGTGTTGAGGTGGTGCTGATGATCCAGCTTGATACGCTTGTCCACGTCCTCGAGCTGCTCCTTGAGATTGCATTCTCTGAGATCCTTGTTGATTCTGTCTCGGAGGCTGTGTCACACTGACAGGCCTAGAACGACAATCCTTCATCAAGTGTCCCACCTTACCACAGTTGTAGCATCTCCTCTCCTGTTGTTGTGGTCAGGGTGGTCCAGTAACTGACATCGATACAGAACTGTGAGTCCCTTGAAGCGGTTGACTCCGTCCTCTACCTCTTCTTGGTGACCATTGAGTTTGAGAACTCGATCTGGGTGGTGGAGGGTTAGGTGCAGAGAATCTAGGTTTCTTGAAATCCCTAGATGAAGAACCCTGGAACTGTGGATATCTTTTCTGGGTTTGCCTCTTCTCGACCACAGATCTCTCTATCCTTTGGACTGACTCAACGAAGGTAGAGAATCTCTCTCGGTTTTCTAAGGCAGACACAGGGGTTGACATATCAGCATTCAAACCCTTCTCGAATCTCCTGATTCTTTCCTCATCTGTGGCAGCCATGTGCGGACAGAACCGCAGCAATTCCATGAACTTAGCTTCATACTCGCTAATGTTCATCATGCCCTGCCTCAATCTCTCAAACTGAGAGATCTTCTCATCTAGGAAGGTCTTTGGAAAATATCTATTGATAAATTCCCAACGAAACTCTTCCCACGATAACTCTATTCCAGGTCTCTTCTGCTCTTCCATGTTCCACCAGTGACCAGCACTGCCTTTGAGAAGATAGACAACATGTGTAACCTTCTCAGCCTCCAGGATAATAAGAAATCTGAAAGCCTTCTCCAACTCTGTTAACCACAGATCAGCATTTGTGGGGTCAGCAGTCCCAAAGTACTCGATAGCTCCGACACGACGAAGTCGCTCGAACGTCTAACCGATGTCTTGTCCTTCGGGCTGGGCAGGTGCCCTAGGTGCAGGCATGGGCATCCTGTCGGTGATGTGTGTCATGGCAGTCATAAACTGCCCAAACATCGTCTGAACTGCTAGGTTACCTATATCAACTGGGTCAAACTGGGGTAGCTCAGGTGCAGGCTGTTCTATTTCTGGAACCCTTGCACTGCCTCGAGGTGCACTAGCACTACTCTCTGCCACATACTCATCATGTGGCTCTGCCATCCTTATGTATCTTCTTCTCCTGAGGAGCAGAAGATTCTATTAGATAAGGAAGAGATACTAAGGATAGACTCGACATCCTAATTCCTATGCCTCTGTAGACTCAACGAACCTAGAGCTCTGATACCACTAATTGTGGGCTCTGATCTCCAAACCATGATATAAACACGATTTAAACTTAGCGGAAGCGAATCGATCAACAGCGGAAGACAAAAACACGGGAAATTAAAACTTTTCGAGACAAGAGCTTGAATCCATAAAGCTTCATTCATAAAAGGAGATAAACTGTTTACATCTCATGATAATTACTTCTTGAGTAATTATATACAACAAGATACAAAATCTCAAGAACTCATAACCAAAAGACTCCAAGACCTGAGAGTACAGAGGTCACATAGGACTGACTCTAACTACACCACACGGCAGGATAAATCTCCACCTGAGATTTACTGCTACTCCTGGTGCTACTGCTTCTGGGACTGGTCACCTGTAGACCGGTTCCTCCATCCTCGACGTCCACCTAAAAAGTTGAAGTCTACGGGGTGAGACAATTGTACATAATTGCCCCAGCAAGAGTTATAACTCTCCGCCAGAAGCTTTATTATAAAATCAAAGAATAACTTAAGCAGTAAAAGCTTACAAAGTATTCAATAACAGATACAGTTGTATACAAGAGCTCAACATTTATCAAGCATGAAGAACATATGAACTATACAGTGTAACATCAATCAATTAGCTCATAGTTACCTTTAACAGGTATACTACGCTGTAGATTATGTTTTTCAAACATTCTTATTATTATGCCTTATGGAGATGAGGTTTACCACTCATATCCCAACCAATCACTGTTAAGTGCCTTAGTATCATACTAGGTCATCAAAAGAGCCAGATTCTCATGACCTTCACCTTCCTCAGTCAGTAAGAGGATCACTTGTAGGATATCTTGTGTCGCTACTATTATAGCTCACCAGGGTAATCTAGTCCTTCGCTATTTTAGAGTTACAGTGGCGTTCTGTACTCTCTTCGTCATCAGGAGATTTCATGTTTATCTTCACTGATACGGATATCTATGTTTTCCTCATCATCAGGAGGTTTCATGTTTACCATCCACTGATACGGTATGAGTTTTGTAGTGAAGGATTGACGGATTATACATCTACATCAAATTCCTATACTAGGATGTAAGGTTCTACACATCCATATACCCCACATACTCAACAGTATGTGATCCAGGAGTTCCCTTGGGAAAACCTGTTTCACCATCATTTGATCTCTGATAATGATGGATCTATGATCAGGGCTTCTACATTACACTTGATTAGTTAGGTACATTCAGTATTCTTTTAACATCATACATTGTTCTTCAAACAATAACAGTAGCACAACAGCTATGAAAGTAGAATACTAAATGTAACAAACCTAACTCACATCAATCATCATTTCTCAGTATACTCATCACAAGTCATCTCTAAAGCATGACCTTGATGGTATTCATGGCTCTTTCAGCCCATTAAAACATAGGATGCCACTGACAAGGCATCAAGATATTTCACTATTCATGAAGCTAACAACATGCTTTCAATGAATATAATATCATCATCCATACCTGGATATGATCACCTTCATATCAGAATTTGCATGGTTAATTCAACTGATAAAGGTAATTCAAAACAAGAATATTCTTTTCACTCTTGTCATAAGAGCTAAGTTCTCTGATTCTCATCAATTAGAGTTTGCTACTCATATTGCATGTCATCACCCTTTAATTAGGGTTTACTATTCACATTATGGTGAATTGAACTCATAACATCATTATGTATGAGGAACATCATCATTGATGCTCTCAGATTAGGTTAAGATTCATCATTTATCATAATTAGGGTTCCATGATCTCACATAGGTGGATCATACCCTAATCATGTACATTCATGTGTATTGAAGATACTTTACTTGAATTTCCATCATAAAAGGGTACTTTCTCTTTCTTAAGATACTTTCTCTCTCCTCATACTTGTAGATGGTGATAACACCAATCTAGATCAGGTTGGGTTAAGTCCTCTTTGATTAACATAGACCAAATCACCACTATTGAGTGATTAGGGTTTGATTAGAACAAGGTTTCACTCAATTGAACCTTTCAAGGGTATTATGGTAAATTACACATTGATCATCATCATGGTTTAATTTACTAACCATTTGACCCTTAATGTCTTTTGGTATCATTAGGGTTTAGGTTGAACAACTACTAAACCATTTAAGCCTTCAAGGCATTAGGCAGACTTAACTTCAAAAGTCTCCAATAGGTTTCACACCTTCAACCTTCATACGATCTTGAGGTCGTATGCCCTCATTCGATCTTGAGGTCGTATACCCTCATTCGATCTTGAGGTCGTATACCCTCATTCGATCTTGAGGTCATATACCCTCATTCGATCTTGAGGTTGTATACCCTCATTCGGTTTGAGGTCGAATGGTCTCATTCGGTCTTGAGGTCAATTGACCTTATACGGTCTTGAGGTCGAATGACCTTATACGGTCTTGAGGTCGAATGACCTTTTACGGTATTGAGGTCGAATGACCTTATACGGTCTTGAGGTCGAATGACCTTATACGGTCTTGAGGTCGAATGACCTTATACGGTCTTGAGGTCGAATGACCTCAAAAGCTCAAGATCGTATGGACCTCCAAGGTGGTTCAAAGGGTAAACTCGATTAGGGTTTCCTATGTTGAAGCCTTCAATTGGTCTCAAGCTTGCTATCCAATTACCAATTGAGACAATTAGGGTTAGCCTTAACCAATTGGTCACTCAATTGACCCTAAATTGATATCCAATTAGGGTTGGAGTTGGTTCAATTAAGGTCTATAAACGTTCAACCATCAACACTCAACAATGTGAAATTAAATCGAAGTTGAACCCATCAATTGACCTACAATTGGGCTCAAACTTGGCCCAAATGGTCTTGGGATCGTTTGGATATACTCCAAACGGTCTTGAGACCGGTTGCCCAAGAATTCATCAAAATCTAGATTGATTTGATAGGGGTTGAACCTTAATTAAGTCACAAATCAGCAATTTGATTATTTCAATAACCCATTGTAATTGGGCCCTCAATTGATCAAATTACCTTAACCCTAGACCTCCAAACGGTCTTGGGTTGTCACCAAACGGTCTTGAGACCGTTTGGATGATCCCCCAAACGGTCTTGAGACCGTTTGGGCTAATCAACCCAAAATCTCAAATTAGCTCATTGTGATTTCAGCACTGATTTCAATTAGGGTTTGCCCTAGTAATCAACCTTCAACTCTTAACTCGTTTGGAATTAGTCCATAAAATTTGGTGAGTCATTAATTAACATCATTATGAACAGTAATATCTTACGGTCAACGCTTATTCAACCATCTTATACGGTCTTGAGACCGTTTGCCTAAAAAGGGCCAATTAAGCAGATTGAAAATCAGAACTAAATTCAATTGAATTTGCTAATTGTTTTGCCTATATCTCACGATTCCTTTGGAGTTAACCTCTCAAATTTTGTGGGTGATTAACTTACATAATTTTGAACAGGATTCCCATACGGTCCACGCTTGGTCAACGTGTCCATACGGTCTTGAGACCGTATGCCTTCATACGACCTTGAAACCGTTTGCCCATCAAACGGTTTTGCAAACCGTATGGGCAATTGGTTGAGGTCGTATGGTAAAGTGGAAAACTGTGGATAAGCATAGGAAATAATGCCCTCATCTTCTAGCTCAAGAACATAAACAGCTCCTCACATATTTGTTTGCAAGGAAGCAAGGGAAGATAGGGAAGAAGAAGAACTAGCAACTAAAAGCATAGAAAAGATGTATATAACAAAGCATAGGTTTAGAGTTATAAAACCCGCCTAAAGCTTGCTCCTTGAGCTCCAAGCTTTTCGATCTCCAAGCCTTTAATGGCGTCCTAGAAGCTCCATAGGTCGGCCAAGGTGAATCCTCCAAGAAAAGTTGAGAAGAGATGGCTAGAAAGATAGAGCTAAGTGAGCTAGCCATGAATTTGACCTTGAATTCGAGTTTCATCCAAGAATTTAAGAAAAAGGAAGGATCCAAACCTACCTTGCACTCCCCTGGTCGTCCTCCTGAGCTCCAGAGCTCTCCTTAGTCGGTTTGAGCAAGGGGAACAGTGAAGGAAACGAAAGAAACATTCCTTTGTTAAGTGAGGAAAAGGGCTTATATACTTGGGGTGGAATTTCAACATAGGCACATAGGTTTTCCTCACTTTCAACTAAGTCCCTCCTTTCTTCTTTGCTCGTCCCTTCTTCTTATTTCTAAGGACAAACTCCTTCTAAGGTCAAGAAATGAAGGCAAAGAAGATCAACCTATTACTAAAGCACACACATAAAAGGGCTATAGTACTTACACCTTGATTATTCAATCACAAAGGTGTTTTTTCATTATATGATAATTCAATTGAAGTGACTTCTTCATCATTTCTTCTCTAAATGATGAAAAGAGTCTTAGAAGATGTTTTAGATGGTGTATTTTACAAGTTGCACCCCTCAAATTGGGTAAATTGCACTTTACTCCAATTTAGGGTTTCAAGCACAGGGATTGCTTCCACAGCTGCACCTTGGTGCTCAAGCTTGGGAAATCCCTAAAACTTTACCATAATCATTCTTATGATGTCTCAACATCAGAGGAACATCTCAACATGTGCAAATTGCAAGTTAACCCTTCTAACTGGGTAAATTGCACTTTACTCCAATTTAGGGTTTCAAGCACAGGGATTGCTTCCACAGCTGCACCTTGGTGCTCAAGCTTGGGAAATCCCTCAAACTTTACCATAATCATTCTTATGATGTCTCAACATCAGATGAACATCTCAACATGTGCAAATTGCAAGTTAACCCTTCTAACTGGGTAAATTGCACATAGGTCCCTGTATTACAAAACAATCAATTCAACATTGTTTAAAAGGGACAGAAAAGGAAAAGTATGTTCCTCAGTAAATTAATTACATGCAAAAAGATAATCACCATTATCTTAATTACATAATTAGGCAAAACACCTAGGGTTAACTCATAACCCAGGTCAGGGATGTTACAATTGTCTTATATTAATTTTAAGGCTCCTAAAGAAGCTTGGTCTGATAAACCTATTGATTATTTGAATATGTGAATATTTGGTTGCCTTGATGACAATGTGGAGTTTGTTGAGAGAGGGTTTTAAACTCTCTAGAAAAGCTTATTTGATGAGCCAGACTTCTACACCAAACCTTGACATCTTTGGGATGCATTTTGGGCACCTACATGTGTATTTACGTTCATTACTTTGGCCCATATATGGGCAACCTAGACTATATTTGCATTTACAGTCCAGTTGGACCATATACAATCTAATGTGAGACTGCAAATGTTGCTGAAATGAAAATACAAGTGTTTGCAGACCGTATACAATCCAATCAGACTGTAAATGCAGTCGAAAAACAATCTAATCACTTCAAGACTTTGGATATGAGCTCTATTCTTATAAATAGACCCCCAACTCATCCCAAACATGAAGATCAATGAAGCAACATCAAGATACGCCATTTTTTGAAGACCTAAAGCAACAAATGAACCTAGGGCTTTCCTTAGAATTTCACGCTTCCAACAACTCCTCTCCAAGCAACCATCTTCTTCCACGTTTGGTTTTTGAGTGTAAAAGGGGATTGATTTCTTCTTCTCTCTTCTATAATAATCATCTCTGTAATATCTCTATTAATAATATCATCTCTGCCACTGAATGTAGGCTCCCACATTGGCAATTTGCGGAACCACTATAAATCTCGTCTTTGTGGTTGCTTGCTAGTTCGCTGTTGATCTTCTTTGTATGTATTCAGTTTGGATTGCTCAATTTCACGCTTCTATATCTCCACAACAAGCTGGTTGGGCCTTGTTGTTCTGGTCTCTCATCACCACCATATCCCAATAATATCTTATTATCATGTTATATGTACATGGAAGTGTGAGAAATAAAATGAATGTTTATATATATATCTTCATTGTTGGCATGGGACTAGAGTAATCAAGATTTGAATCCCCTTATATAGTTAGTTTATGTGATTGAATATGAGGAAACAAAGAGTTTGAGATAAAAAAAGAAATTAATGATGTTCTTCATATTATATTTGATCCTCAATTTATATCCTAATCTCATGATTATTGGTTATTATTAGATGTGCGTGTAACACTCATGTTCTGAAATAGTCTTTTGAGAACACAAATGCTTTGTGGTGAATATATCCTTTTGTAGGGACATTTGCTACACATTGTTAATATTATTAAAAGTTTGTATTGTAAGATAACCGTAGGTAACCACACTCATTAATGACTTGCAACGGAAACAAACATAAACAGATTGCTTGAATTGAAACAACATGCAACTATACGGTCATGGTGTGGTTAGTTTTGACATCAATTGGGGGCACATCGTTGACATAGCGATAGTGAAAATTGTCACATCTTCTCTTTCAGGCGGATACAATTATAACGGCCCCGGTGTTCTAGTTGGAGACGTTAACTAGAATGAGTATCACATGCAACATCGAGGTTGACACGACCTCGTCACGAGCAAAGGCATCCCGATCAACATCTGCGGCGACAATAAACAAAGACACATACATGTGTCTCATCCCCAACAACGATAGTGGTGACATGTGGAGAAAAAGATAAGTGTCAAATCTTGCACATTTTGACTGTGATTCTCTTCTTCTTTTTATATTTGTTCTTGACTACGTAGAGTTATACAAATTTAAGAATAGTTGAAATCTAGATGGAATTAGTTATAATCTTAGTTACACAGTACTTCTTATGTTCACATATTTTTTTTTCTTTCTCTTCTTGTCGAGTTTTCCACTTTATATGCCATCAACACTTCCCTATCACAATTTCTAACACTTGATTCTTTCCTCTAGTCTTTGTGAATAAATGCTCGCTAATGATCCTATGTATAGAGTCTGGTCCCGACTACCCCTATGTAATAGCATAACATGTATGCTACTGGTGTTAGACTTACTCATAGTCCAGATGTAACAAGGTAAATTATCAACATCAGGTGTTGCATGTAAGAAAACCAAAACTGCACAATCTGAAATCCACGAAAACAGTGCCCTTATTAGTGCGTTTGTATGGTTGACTTAACCAAGATCACAGTATTATAATAAACCGGAGTGGATAGTAAATAGAGCACAAAGGAAGCTAAGTACAACAATTAGCACCTCTCCTCCTCTTTCTCCTCGGTATCTACTCTCTCTTCCCCACCTCCACGACACAACTCCGAGCGCCACGCCACTCCCCGTCTCCCCACAAAAACCTCGCATCAATTAACACTTGAATGATAAGCATCCACCCACCCCGAGGGCAAGCAATATCCCCCTTGCCGCTGTGCACATGTCGGCTACTGCACAAAGTACATGTTGGGGTGGGTTATTAAGTTATTATCTGCCCCCATCTACATAACCATAGGCCACAAGTAGACCGATGTAGCGCGCGCGTTGCCGGTATTAAGTGGATAAGGATTTGATTAATAGGTGCGTAGATCCAATCTACCTCTACAGGCACCAGGTACTGAGGTACCCAAGGATGAAGAAGCTGTAACAGCACATGTCATGTGTCCTCTACGAGGCTCGGGCCGTCTGGCTTGAAGCGTATGAGCCGAAGTAGCGTCCTGCTGCGAGGCTGCGACTGTGGCGGTGGCTGGAACAGCGCGACCTGACCAGTCACCACCTGGGGTCCGGTCCGTCAGTCTGACGGTGGGCTGGGCGATGGGTATAAGAAGCGGTCCCAGTCGGGCCGAGCACTGTTTCTGTTTGGGACGTGGACAGGTCAGGGGGAAAACATACCCAAATAGTAGCAGTAAGTAGTAAGTTACTGGTACATGTGGCCCACCCCACAGGGTACAATAATGCTGTGCTGCGGCCGGGATTAATTCTTGGTGAGGAGGAGAATGCACGATGCGCGTGACTGGGTGATAACTTGGTTTGATTTTGACATTTTCTGGGGATGTATTAGCAAGGAATACATAATATTATTTTGGGGATTTTAGATTACATTGGAGACTGTAAATACGGTGTTGTATTACTATATCGAAAATAAAATTAGAGTTAATATGCAAGTAGGGTAGGTTGGAAGTAATAAGACGTGCATCAAGCATGTTTGAAAATATCATATTGCGCGGTGTTGTGTCACTCATCTAGCTATACAAAAAAATAAAAAATTAGAGTTGTTCTAACATTCAGGGTACGTTTGTTTAGCTGTATTTCACCGTGAAGGAATGCATTCGTGCACCAATCAACATCCTCCATTCACAGATATATTATAAATGCATTAAACTGCTCTCCAGTTCAAAAGTGAGGGATGCCGATATCCATCGCCCCTGCTGCGCATTTCCAGCTGACTGTAAGCTACTCCAAACCGCCAGCCTCGTTCCGCTCTACATATCACCAAATGTAAACTACAGTTCTCCGGAACTTTTCAAAGCAACATAATCCATGTACATGGATTCCCTAACTGCAGGATTCGTTGTAATCCCGATGAATTCGACAATCCAAACATGCCCTAAGAGTGATTCCGATCTAATCATGACTCCTAGATTTTTAAATGTATAGAAGATAAGCTTTATCATTCAAAAAGGACCCGTGATGCCCAACTTATTATGTGTCTTCTTTCTTTTCACTATAATATAGTACATCTAAATATATTGTAATCAAACTATATCATTTGCTATCCCTTCCGTTAATAGACAATTATATAGTGAGTGAGATAAGTTACATGAAAAATATATTTAATGAAACGTGACAAATGTGCACGATGTTAAAGAAAAGAAAAAAATGATTATCTAATGAGAAGACAATGACGAGAGAAATGATTTTTCCCGCTTAGGCGACATGACTCTTTGGATCCTCTCAGTATCACATTGGAATGACTACATTGTTGGGGATGTTGCACCGATACAGTCCCAGATGTGATGAAAATTTATTACGGAAGTGTTATCAGCAAGCGTGTAAACTCAAAGAAGAAACAACAAATTTAATGTGGAAAACTCTCCCCAAGACAATGAGAGAAAAATCACAGGACAATACCGATCAACAAGCACTATGTGATTAAGATTACAACTCACATTGCCTAAATTTAATTACCACTAAATCCAGATAGCACTCCCACACGAGAACAAAGATGAGAAAGAAGAGAATCACACCCAATATGTACAAAACCTCTCTCTTTACTTCCATCTCCTCACAAGACCGCTGTCGTTGTTGGGGACTGTTTGATGCCGCTGTGACCGCTGACTGGGTCGAACTGTTGCCGCTCTGGCAACACTGCGTCTGTAACTGCCAACCATTACTTTGATTCAAGATAAAGTCGTTTGTCATCTCTTATCAAAGTAGCTAATTCACTCTTATCAAAGCTGCGTCTGTACTGCGTCTCATCACTTTGTTAGCCGCTAATTCACTTCAATGCAAAGTAGCTAACCCTCTCTTATTTACCAAGAGAGCTCCTCCAGTTGTTCTTGTTTCTAGCATGCACCCTCTACTACAGAAGATACCAACAAACAACTAGAAGGATCACACCTCAACCAGTGGGATGATTTCAATGGCCTCCACCGGAGCCTCTATTTATAGGCCTCCATGGCATGTGGTTGCAACTAAGAATCCTTATCCAACTCTGAGTCCAACTCCATGTTACACGTAGGGAGTCATCTTACTTTCGTTTTAGATTCGACTCCTATTAGGATTGGTAGCACAAACCAATTCTTACTCAAGTCCAAATCCAATTAGACATGGGTCGGATCCTTTTCCTATTCCCAACACACATCATCCACTTATCTTACTTGTGCCACACTCCATCCTCAATTGCAAAAGGGATTTGTTACAAGAACAAGAAATGAGATTAGAAATACGACCATTTTTGTCCTCACATATACATAACAACAAAATAGAAAAAAACAACCAGTTACTTCCCTTCTCTGTTTTTTTTATTCATATGTGGGGACAAAAAGGCGTCCCATTTCTTGTTCACCTAACACATTCCATTGCAAAAATACCAGAGATCTAAGAGCAACTCCCATAGACCTTATTGAAATACGCAAGACACAATTAATAACGTAAAATACAGAAAATAAAAAGTACCTGCAACCCCTCCCACACCTTTTCGACATACGTAAACTGAAAAAAACTATTGAGCAAAACATACGGTCAACTCTCATACGACCAACTTACTAAATACTAATCCACCACTGAAAATATAAACAAATTGCATACAGCATTTAGCAGAATGTGTCTTTGGTTCCGGGGTAAACGGCCCGAAAGTGCCAGTTTGCTGTAGTTACTTTGAGCATGGAACAGTTGATTAGATGAGCACGGCCGGTCGGGGCCTCGACGTTGAACTTCCTTGTTGCCTCATCTTGTTTAATCACTAGGGATGGTTTGGGAAAGGAGATTATCATCAGATCAGCTACTCAGCCAACAGCCAGCAATACGCCGCGATCAGCACAGGAGCAGTATGCTGTTTCCGAACAGTTTCCACGGCTCTCAGCAAGTTGAGTCTCGTCGTTGTGTACATGCCACATTCCAGGACATTAAATACATGCAGAAAACTATATGTATATATATATTTTCCCGCCTTTCATGTGCTGTGGTAGCTCCAAGGCCAAGCCATCAACTACACGACAAGAGCCAGCAACTACACGACAAGACAGCTTCCATATCTTGACAACCCCACAGGCTTGGCCTCACGCTTCGCAACACCACAAGAAACGAGTCATGGTGGGGAAGAGGAAGAGCAAGTGTGAGGGACTGTTGATGCTTCTCAGGCCCTTCTGCATCTGTGTCACTTACACCACTGTTGACAAGGATCCAAGGGGAGGTCACTGGTTGTAGTACGTTATGGGAACCCATGTTTCTGTTACTCGTGGGAGGGAGGGGTGCCTTTGCTGCTTACTTGCTGGCTGTCGTTCTGTGTGCTAGCAAGCTAGCTCCGAAGGGCAGACAGATTATAAGCTAGCTCTCTTGCCGTACATCTGAAGCCGCGGTCAAACTGGGCGTTGGGGCCGGGCTTAGCGTGTTTTATGTCCCGCAAGTTTCAGATGTTACCCAAGATTCTGTAGCATGCTGAGGAGGATAACGATGCCGGAGAAGCTGACCACGCGCATCATCCATTGGGTTCCCCTCCCCCTTCCCCCCACCAAGATCTCGCTACTTCTTTTTAATTTAAAGACTCCGCACTTCCTTCACATCCCATGTGATATCTGCATTAGAAGCAAGCTCACTCAGAATATATAATCATAGAATAAGAGCCCGATGATGGTAAGATCCCGCTTTATTCTTTGCTTCTTCTTCTTTCTTTTTATGTTCCCTTCACCACCCCGTGTTAGATCTCCTCTGCCGCCTCGTATTCCCTTCCCCTTGAAGCTAATAAGACAGAAGGTTAAGCTCCAAACGGGCAATAATAATATACCAATAATGCATCTGCAACCACATGATATGCGGCCTTCCCCTAGCACATGCACGCGGATCGGATGACAACAAGAGCCATACTACCCATGGCGCCAAAGCGGATCGCATCATGTGAAGACAAGCCACCAAAAGAAGCAAGCACCTGCTTATCTGCCAAGTGCCTGCATCTGTTTTTTTTTTTTTACTTCAGTGGGATCTTGGCCATTGCAGTGATTGTAAACTGTTCGTGCATGCCATTGCCAAATGCCCAAGACCAGGGACATGGATATAGCATGGGGAGCATAAATACTGAGCCCGAACAGAGAATATACACGGGCGACATCAATGCCAAGTGTGCAGAACTAGGAAAGAACTTTAAAGAGTGTTCTTCTCACGGATTTATTAATTTAACTGCAGTTGTCTGAAGAAAAAAAAACTGGCAGTTGTCTCCACTCCTTATCAACACATACAAAAGTGAAAAGGAATTAGGAGAAAAAAAGGGGGGGGGGGGGGGAGAGGATCTAAAAATATCATTTCCACCCTCTTAGCTGCCATTGATTTTATGACGTTCTAATTTGCAAGTAATCATACTGTTGAGGATCCCAAGAGCACCAAAGCTTCTCAAGACCACACTGCGCCACAACCTTAAGTTGACAAACCTTCTTAGATATTATATGGTACAACCGATTTTCCAGTAGAGGCGGCCATTTCAGTAGAAGGAAACAAATATTTTTTTATGAGAATGTTTGATATTCAACTCAAAACCGATTCACAATGAGTGAAGGAACTACACACCTTCCCAGAATTCACAAGTGTAGGAATATTCCAACATTTTCGCATGTCATCTGCTAAAAAGAAAATAAAAAAAAAATCTCAGATGGGATATGTAACTGAAAATTCTTCTCGGAATCAACTTGTAGGGAAAAGAATGAGAGATCTAACACCTGTTATGCCTGACAGTCAACAAGAGTTTGCTAGCATGGTCATTATCATTGTTCCATAGACGTTGCAGCCACATGACTATTGTTTATTAAGGCATCCTTTGTTTTGTGGGTTAAGTAGCGGCACGACAATTAATTTTATAGTGGCAAATTATCTATTGTTTGTTCCACCATTTAAAATGTAAATAAGATGCCACACAGATTAGTTAACCGAAAAAGTTCCAGATAACATCCCGCTAGAAATCCTCACGACAGAGAACATATTTATTTGTCACGGATATCTATTTACCACGTTGTCCTTTTAACCGACTCCTTAACACATACAACATTATTACGTATAGGACATAATAGACTTTCTCCAAATAGACCAAAGTTACTTACATGCGTACCAAACGATGGACATCTTGCCATCAAGTTTATTTGTCTTCGTTCCAAACAACAATCATCTCATGAGGTTTACTTGTCATTGGTTAATTTATCCACGACAACTAAACTTATGACAATTCCATACCAAACACAACCTAAGAGTAACGCTACACACTCCTGCTCTCCCACCCGGGCGCCCACCCAGTGGTTGGAAGGGGGCCACAGTTGATGTGACAGAAAAGTCCGCTTAAAAGATTAAAAAATGAATAAAAAGAAGAGAGAGAAAACGATTTTGCTCATAAATTTCAATTCTAAATATATTTTTTGAAACAATTCCTTATGAAGAATATTTGTTTACTAGACCAATTTTGATACATTTTAGAGGAATAATAATATGAGAGAAATATAATATTCATATTTTAGGGTACAATACCTATGTTTTGAGGTACGACATCCGTATTTTGAGGTACGGTACGCCATCAACAAACATTCATATTGTACCCTCTAAAATGAGAGTAATGTACTCCAAAACGGGTATTGTACGTCTGGGTATACTATCAATATTTTGGAGCATAGTACTCATGTTTTGGGATAGATATTACCAATTTAGGAAAATAATATCAATGTTTAATTGTTGTTTTGAGATACATTTCTTGTGTTTGGGGTACAATACTCGTGTTTGGGGTACAATACTTGTGTTTGGGATACAACAATCATATTTGGGTACACTACCTAGGACCCATGTTTTGGGGGTATAATACGTCATCATCAAACATTCATAGTGTACTCTCCAAAATGAGAGTAATGTATTCTAAAACGGGTACTGTACATATTTTGGGGTACAATACATCAACAAGTACATTAGTACTGTATCTATCAAAATGAGAGTAATGTACCTCAAAATATATGAACCTACCTCAAAATATTGGTGATATACTTAGATAGATAAATAAAAGAGGTACGATATGCATGATTCAGGGTATATTACTCCAGCTTTGAGTTACGATACAAATGTGTACTTGTTGATGTATTGTACCTCAAAATACGGGTAGTGTACCCAGAACATATAAACGTTGGGGTGCAGTATGTTACTGAGTACATTAGTACTGTACCTACCAAAATGAGAGTAATGTACCTCAAAATTTGTGTATCTACCTCAAAATATTGGTGATATACTTAGTTAGATAAATAAAAGAGGTATAGTACACGTGATTCGAGGTATATTACTCCAGAGCTTTGAGGTATGATACAAATGTGTACTTGTTGATGTACTGTACCTCAAAATATGAGTAATGTACCCAGAACATGTAACCGTAGGTACTATACCCAGAACATGTGTATGGTATCTCAAAATATGAATGATATATTTTCCCACATTATCATTTTTCCAAAGCATGTCAAGACTAGTCTTGTTGGGAAATATTTTTTTACAATGAATCTAGTGTTTTATATTTCATCAAAAAAGACATTCCATATTAAAAGTCATGGACAAAATTATTTTCTCTCTTCTGTTTTTGTTGTCTTTATTGTTGTTGGTTGTACGGGACAAAGTGTACACTCCCATTATGAGTAATGTACATGTAAAAGAGTGAAATCATCCCTTTACTAAAAATTTGAAGAATCAAACCTCCATTCCAAACATACACAAAAGGGTATGTTGAAACGGGCATAAAATTTTCAAATCTTTATATAATGGTATACAAAAGACCAATGAGTATTGCATCGGAATATAATTTCATGACTATAATCAATTTTATAAAAGTATACATCATCATTCTCCCATAAAGGGTTTACAACAATAAAAGTATCTAGATAGAGGGAAGTCTAAACTACTTCAAGTCTTGTCTCCAAAGCAACATCTCCAAGAGCTAGGTCCATGCCAAAAGCTAAGTTCTCCTTGATCTTGTTCAACTCCTTGATCTAACCCTGGGTGATTGGGAAAGCACCCAGTAAAAGAAAGAAACAAGGTATGTGTCAATAATATGAACAAGAAACAAAGATAAGAACAATAATGAAACATAAGGATATAGATTCATCATAAGATGAGAAGGCCAAGAGAATGAGGTATATACAAAAGATTCTTTCCAAAACCAATAAATAATAATGAACTTGCATGAATGATTAATATTGGACTAAATTAACAAAGTAAGGTTGAGGCATCCACTGAACCTCAACCAAATAGATGAGGGGAGAGTAATCACATTCTCAGTCACTTATCAAATATTTTATATTGGGGAGAAATAACACATTCCCCATGGGGAGAGTAAATGCATTCCCCAGGGTGAAATAACACATGCCCTAAACTATGGGTGGTTGTACATAAATACCACTACTATAGCTAAATAGTCAAATAAACCATCATGCTCAAGAAATAGTAAAGTGGCAATATAAATCATCATATAATTGCAAAATGGCAGTGGGGTTCCAAGACCCAACAAATAAATATTAAAACTGATTTTGAGGCAAATAGTATAAAAGAATTATCAAAAGATAAATTAGGATTTCATAGAAGCCTCATTAGGGAAACTAGATTAGGATTTATAATTATTACCAACTTAGGTGTAAGGAAAGCACATACCTCTCTTACTGATTTCAGTTATCAACTTTCACCATTTTAATCGATTCTAAAGCCCATTTTCCCTATTTTTAATATATTTTTGCATATGCATAAAGGTAAAGAAAACCCTAACTTTTGGACTTTTCACAAAAAACTCTGATTTAGACTTTGAAAACATCACCATTGATCTAGTTAGGTTCTCCTAATTAAGAAAACATATAATTTTGTCTATTTTGGAGTTATGAGGTTAAAAGTGCATTTTTGGTGATTTTTATCTATTAAATTCATTTTTAGGAAACACCTTCTGACAAAACTCTGAACCAAGTCTCAAAAACATTTTTATTAGAAAGATTACATTTTTATGATTCCAAAATATATTTTCTTTTAATTTTTGGACAAAAGAATCATTAGCTACAAATTTCGTAAAACATATCAATCAGGAATTACCACATCAACAAATCAACCGAGAAAAGCGAAGAGAGAGAGAGAGGGAGAGTGGGCCACGTTGAGTTGGCCCGATAGTCGCTGGACAACTCAGCCAGTCCCACGCCCAGTCAACCACACATCAAAGAAAAACCAAAATGGAAAAAGATGTATATGCCCTTGGCGAAGAAAATAAAGGGAAAAGCTGAGCGAGGGTAAAAAGGTAAATCGAAGGGAGTCACTATTATATCCTCAATTTTCATATGTATGGGTTGAAATGTAATTTCTCCAAAAAAGTGTATGGTTATGAAAATTGTATGATTTAAGTACCTTGAATGAATTTATTTGATAATAGTCCTTTTTGCATGAATGGTTTCGTGGGCCTATTGAGTAACAAAGCCCAATATGATTAAAAAAGAATAATGATGGAAAAAAATCTAATAATAAAAGAAATTGAGACAATGCTAAGAATAATGTGGAATCCTTTAGAAGGCTACATGTTTGTTCACAATAGAGTGGATTTGGAGTCCAAATGGTTTCTTGTGATAAAAGGAATCCCAATAAAGAAATAAAAGTGAAGGAGAGAGAAAATATGAATAAACTATGCTTTAATAAGTGTTAACTTGCATATGAAGAAAAGTTATTTATCCTTTTGAGTTTAGAACTCAAACTTGATACACAAGTAGATACTATTAATACAAGGTTTCCTTTATAATTTGGATAAAAAGGATAAATGAATAAGGAGTTATGGATTTTATAAGATTCCTAAAGTGAAAGGATAGTCTTTTGAATGTATTAAATGTCACGATGTAATTGGGAATAAAAATTCGGATTGTTTATAACTCAGACAATCTGGACCCTAGATCTCATGATCTGGATTGCGGATCTCACGATCTGACGATGCTGGGTCATCGTCTAGATCGCAACCCCAGAAGGAAACCAGAGGAATTTCCTTTTTGATCTATTTCGATCCCTGATGCACAAGAGTTCTTAGAAAGTTGCCCAACAAGTTCGGGATACCTTCCCAGATCGATCAACCCTGACTTTATGGGACTTTTGAGGAAGATTCAAGATTTCCCCAATTCGTTGTGGACTGGGATTCTCTCATGAACCCTTCCCTATATAAGGGTGGTGATATGTAGTACCACCAAACCCACGAACAATCTTCATGAGACCGGGCGAAGTAGACGAACTCGTTTGTGCCTTCAATTCGAGTTTTAGCCTCGACCTGCACCCTTGTATTAGAGAAATCTTCTCTAGAGGTTGCGTGGTTTCATGCAGGTGGTGGAGGGTGACAAGTGAGCAATTGAGTTGTTCATTGAGTCCAGAGGATCAAGGCAAAGCCATCGATGATCTTAGTTGGCATGCAGGAGCAACGATGGGTGAAGTCAACCGGCAAGTTGACCATCGGTTTGTTGAGGAGTAACGAGAAAAGGTTGAAGACGACGTCTGAGGAAAGGATGCTCCTACCCTCGAGTCTGCACTGAGAAGGTAAGAGTAGCATAGTCTTTTCATTATGTTTTCGTTTAAGTTGAGCGTGCATCCACGCCGTCGGTCCGTGTCGATTTGGCAGGCTCCCATTGGCCAATAAAATATTAATTAGCAAAAATCATAAGTAATTATAGGTAAATCAGATGAAGATGAATTATATATGAAAGTTGATAAAAAAATACTTAGATTGCAATAAAAATAGTATTGAAGCCTAAATCTATTCATAATTCAAAAAGTATATAAAGTTGCTACCTTTAATGCTTTTATGAAGAAGAAACCCTAATTTTGATGTTAATAAAGATTGAGTAAAGTGATATGCATGATTTAAGAGGATATTAACATGTTGCTAATAAAAAGGAGGTTTTGATGGTTTATGTGATTAATTGACTAATTTAGGATTTCATATGTATATAGTGTACTAATGGGCTTAGAAACCCCAATCTAGGTGTTTATGACTTTTAATGAGTTATATTTCAAAATCCTATGTATGAGATGAAGTTAGGTTGATCCTAAGACAAATTGGTAATAAAAAGGCTTTAATGTGGATAATTGAGTAATTAGGGTTTTGAACATAGAAAAGCTATTTTAGGGTTTCGTTGACCTAAAAAGGCAAAGTTGAAAAATAGATCTAAGAACCCTAAGAAAACCATAATTCAACTTAGAAAACCCTAAGAGGGATCCACAAGTCAATAAAGTGAGTTCATGATGAGTATGTAGTAATTAGTTATACATGCTTTTCAGGATTCAGTTGTACTTGTGTGTGCCTGCTTGATTGGTTGCTTGGATTACTTGGTTAGATTGGATTGTGCCTGTTTCCTTTGAGATATTCATATCAGGTAAGTGGTTATTTATGATTACTCACTTTAGTTTCCCATCATTTTCTAACGTTTCATCGATTGCATGGAAATAATTGTTTGGATGAATTTATTTCTGCAATCTTTAAAGTGAATATGATTATCATAATTTAAGTTTACACATGACTTGCCCAAACCTACATACTATCTCTAGATGTAAGAATTGAGAAGACCAAGCCCTAGAGGGAATATCAAAGGTGGTCAAGCCCCAGAGGGAAGACCACATGGCACTCAGAGGAGTGACCCATAAGGTACCAAGCTCAGGATGGAGAAGGTAGCCTGAAATCCCTTGCAAGGACTAAACCCTAAGAGAGGGTAACCCAGAGGATGAGTAAAAGTGGTTGGGAAGCTATTTTGAAAACGTAATATTTCATTGTTAACAACTATTTGATGTAATTAGGTTGTTAGTATATATCTAAAAATGTTTGGTTCCCACCACATACCGGTATATTCTTTATACTGACCGACATTTTGTTTGTCGGCATTTGAGGAATACTTGAAATAGGACAAATAATAAAGTAACATTTGGAGAATAAATCTAATTAAATAAAAGAGGATTTAGTTAGATAAAACTCTACATTGGGTAAAGTTCCAATTCCTATTTTTGAAAGGTATGTAAAAAGTAAATTTTTGTCCTAGTTCAAGCTTAGTCTTTGGTAGAATTTATTAATTATTTTTGATTATTTACAAAACCATTGATCCTATTTTGGGATAACGGCTCTAGCCTCTTGGTCTCCCTTAATTGAGGGTTACCGAGGGGTGGGGTCATTACAATTGGTATCAGAGTATGGTTTTCCATTTAATCTCTATTAATTATTAAATTTTACGAACTCTTTAGAACTCAAGGGAGTTATTAGAGGATTTTCCAATGATGGAGGTGTCTAGAAAAGGATTACAATCTGGGGTAGGACAATATTTTCCTCCATCCCTCTAGTCGGTCTACAAGGACTCCTGGATTATGTGTGACTGTCTGGCCGAAATCGGAGGATTTGACTCAAAATAAGATACCTCTAGGTCTTCTCATATAATTTTGTCCCTTCTTTATCTCTTTTCTCTGAATTTTTTTAAGTGCTTAGGGTTTTCCTCTCTCTCCACCCCCTCCAATGTTGGGAATTCAAGTGTTAAGGATTAGGAAATCCTCCACCAAATAGAAAAATGCATGTAACTAATATGACACAAATATAAGTTTAAAGCGCATATATATCTTTCCAAGTTAAAAATCTGTGGTTAAATGATTTTAACTTGTGTGAATCAGCATAGCCCGTATCAAGACTGTAGCTATTCCCTTCGAGGCCACCGAGAACCCTTCTGGGGGTAGGCCTCCCCGCAAGAGGAGGGGATCTTCTGAGAAGAGGAGGAGAGACCATGGTGACGAGTCCTTGAAGAAGAGGAAGAGACTTGAGGAAGCCTCAAAGGAAGGTTCAGATCCTAAGCCCATTCCTTTCAACCACATGGACAAGGATGACGACTGAAAGGGGGAATCAGCGGGAGAAGACGAGACCAAGACCACCGCCGCCATAAACCCTGGGCCAGCTGTGGTGGTAAATACACCCAACACCCTCTTGATGGAGCAACAAAAGAAGTTTACCGAGGCCATCAGTTCTTTGGTCCTCAAGGACACCACTAGAGGTGAAGATGGAGAGCCTCTACCAGTTCTCCTCCGACTCACAACTACCATCCTGGACTTCATGAATTTGAACATATAGAAGTTCTGGGGAGAGGAAAAGATGGAATTCATCGACCGGGCTGATGCTTGGTTGCTTGCTATCGAGAATGGGTTCTGCATGCTAGAGGTTCAACCAAACAAGAAGGTCTTATTTGCTACCCATCTTCTGGAAGGAGCAGCTAAGATATGATGGGAGAATCATATCATAGGCTGAGACCTAAATGAAGACCCGATGGCCTAGACGGATTTCAAAATCATCTTCTCCACTAGGTTTGTGCCTACCTCAGCCAAGAAGGAGAAAGAGAAGGAGTTCACCTTCCTTGTGCAAGGCAACCTCTCTGTTGCAGACTACGCTCCCAGGTTTCACCTGCTGGAGCATTTTGGGTACATGATGACAGAGGAGAGGTGGGTGGATCACTTTGGAGTGTCTACACCCTACCATCAAGCCTCATGTTATGGATAGTAAGTTGACGACCTTATCCAAAGCCTACAACACCACCCTGAGCATAGAGAAGATAGTGATTCCTACAACCAACCCATTTAAGGGGTACCTGGGCTATGTTAAAGGAACTATTGGACTGAATAATGATCAAAAGAAAAGACAAGGGTGTAAAAATGCAAAGGGCAAGCATGGAGGCAAAGGAAAGCCACGTGGTGAGAGCCGTTTTCATAAGTGTCGTACCTATGGACGATCACACCCTAAGAAGTGCCGCTTTGAGAAGAAGGTGTTCTTTCATTGCCAACGGGAGGGACACTCCATCGCCAACTTTCCTCTGGCTGATCCGAGAGGTCCAGGTCCCGTGGTGGCACAATCGGTGGCAGAAGCACCCCCAACCGGTGCACCAGCTGGAGGTCCACCTATTGGAGAGTGGAGGCAAGCTCGAGTCTTTTCCATCGACAATGAAGAGGCTCATGCCAATGCTAATCGGTTGATAGAGGGCAATAACCCTTAGGATTTTCCTTTCTGCTTAGTTTAATCATGTAGTAGTATGATACATTATGGAAAACTATGTAGGCATGCTTGAAGTCATAGGACAAAATGTAAAAGCTCTTTTGATTCTGGTTCTACTAATACTTTCATTTCAAGAAATATGGAAACTATGCTTTGTTTGGACATCAAGGATTTATGTTATGTTTTGGATGTCACAACCTTGAGTGGCCTGATATATACGTCTCTTTTAAAAAAACTAGTCTTTCCAGTTAAATACCTAAGTCACGAGCTTCCTACCAACTTCAACCTCCTCGATATGAATGATTTTGATGTGAAGATTGGTATGGATTGGCTTTACACCTATAGAGCATAGATTGACTGTAGGGAAAAGAAGATCCTTATTAGGAAACTTGGTCACCCACACTTTACCATTTGAGGAAGGAGAGATGTTACCACCATCCTATACATGTCAGCTATGAAGGCCGATCAAATGATATCCAAAGGTTGTCAAGCTTTCTAAGCAGTAGTCACCGAGCCAGAGCCTAAGGTGCGACCCCTTGAGGAAATAGATGTAGTCAGGGACTATGCTGACATTTTTTTTAGATGATCTGCCTGAGATTCCCCCTGAGAGAGAGGCAGACTTTTCAATAGAGATATCTCCCGGGATAAACCCTATATCTAAGGCACCCTACAGAGGCCCCTGCGGAGTTGCTCGAGTTGAAGAAACAACTGTAAGAACTATTAGATAAATGTTTCATTAGACCTAGTACATCGCCATGGGGAGCACCCATCCTTTTTTTGAAGAAGAAGGATGGGTCGCTCATGATGTGTATTGATTATTGTATGATTAATCAGGCTACCATGAAGAACAAGTATCCTTTACCCCATATAGATGACCTTTTTAACCAGCTCAAATCTTCTCAAGTATTTTCCAAGATTGATTTGAGTTCTAGGTACCACCAGGTGTGAGTCAAGAGTGATGGCATCCCTAAGATGACCTTCTGAACCTGTTATGGCCACTATGAGTTTGTGGTTATGCCTTTCGGGTTGTCCAACGCACCAAATGTTTTTATGAACCTCATGAACAATGTGTTCCAGCCTTTCCTTGACTCCTTTGTCATTATGTTCATAGATGACATCTTGGTTTACTTTGATGACCTAGATCAACACCATGACCATCTGGGTAGATTCCTTGATATATTGAGAAAGCAGAAGTTCTATGGGAAATTATCGAAGTGTGAGTTTTGGATAGATCGTGTCATGTTCCTTGGACACATCATATATGGAGGCAAGATTGATGTGGATCCAGCTAAAGTGTCAGTCGTTCAAGATTAGCATGCACTGAAGAACCCCTCTAAGATCTGCAACTTCTTGGGGTTGGCCAGATACTATCGAACCTTCATCAAAGAATACTTTGTCATTTACCAAGCTGACCTGGAAGGATGAGAAGTTCGTATGGTCTAATATATGTGAAGCTCGCTTCCAGGAGCTAAAGGAGAAGTTGACCACAACTCCTGTGTTGACTCTACCTTGTGACAATGAGGGTTTCATGATATTCACTAACGCATTGAAGATGGGACTTGGTAGTGTGTTGGAATAGAATCAACATGTGGTTGCATATGCCTCCCGACAACTCAAGCCCAATGAGGTGAACTACCCGACACATGATTTAGAGCTGGCTACTATCATTCATGCTCTGAAGATCTGGCGATACTATCTGTATGGAGCTACCTTCGAGATCTTCATCGACCATAAGAGTTTGAAGTATCTCCTAATGCAGAGAGATCTGAATTTGTGACAAAGATGGTGGATGGAGTACATGAAGGATTATGACTTCATCATAGCCTATCACCATGGGAAAGCTAATGTTGTAGCTAATGCTCTTAGTCATAAACAACTCAAGTGTGCAACTGTCTTATCTAGCTAGTGGGGGAAGTTGGAAGAGCTTGTGGAGTGGAATCCAGAACCGTTGGAAGACTGGGTTTGTTTGGCCAACATTCAGATAAAATTAGACTTGTTCAGCGAGTTAGTGGCTGCTCAGTTGGCCAATTCAAAACTTGGCAAGATGAAGGGCTTGTTAGGGAAGCCATAGACCCATCTCTCAGTGGGAGTAGATGGTGGAATCTAATACAAGAATCATATTTGGGTTCTTGAGGATTCGCCTTTGAAGAATCATATCTTTCAAGAAGCTCATGGATCCATGTACACGGTACTCCCATGCACTACTAAGATGTTTAAGGATCTGCAATGATACTTCTGGTGGTCAGGAATGAAGAATGACGTAGCGGCATATGTGGCTAGTTATCTCACGTTCAAGATGGTGAAGGATGAACACCAATGACCTGAAAAACTGTTATAGTGAGATTCCAAAGTGGAAATGGGAACAGATCACCATGGATTTTGTGGTGGGTCTCCCATGACCTAGAGAGGTCGTGATGCGATATGGGTTGTTATAGATCGCATTACCAAGTCAGCACACTTCCTTACCTTAAAGACCACTACCAAGGTGTCATACCTAGCTAAGCTGTTCATCAAGGAGATAGTATGGTTACATGGTGTACCAGGTTTGATCATTTCCGATCGAGACCCAAAGTTTACTTCCAAGTTGTGGAAGCAGGCACAGGAAGAGCTCGGTACAAGGTTAAAGTTCTAACAACTTACCACCCCCAGATTGATGGATAGTCAGAGAGGACGATGGAAAGATTAGAGGATCTGTTGAGAGTTTGAATGCTCGATTGGGGTAGATTATGGGAGCAATACTTGCCTTTAGCCAAGTTAGCATACAACAACAACTACCAAGCCAATATCGGGGTACCTTCGTATGAAGCTCTATATGGGAAACCATGTCGATCACTGCTTTACTGGGATGATGTCGGTGAGAGGACCTTGTTGAGGTCATACGAGCTCCAAGTTTATGCAGATAAAGTCGCTTTGATCAAGCAAAGGCTGAAGAGAGCTCAGGATCGACAAAAGTCGTATGCTGATGTGAAGCGGACTGACTTGCAGTTCGTTGTGGGACAACATGTGTTTTTGAAAATCTGACCGCTCTGATCTATAGCTAAGAACAGAGGAAAGTTGAGTCCTAGATATGTAGGTCCGTTTGAGGGTTTAGAATGGATTGGTGAGGCTGCATATCGTTTGCCATTACCCCCTCCGTATAGTATGATGCATGATGTTTTCCACGTGTCCAATCTGAAGTGCTATGTGAAGGATTTGAGCCATGTGCTGAGCATTGAACCTATTAAACTCCAAGGGAGGCTGACATACCCTGAGTCACGTGTGAGGATTCTAGATACCAAGGTGAAAGAGCTCAAATGTAAGAATATAGAGATGGTAAAGGTTTTTTGGAAGCACCACAGAGAGGATGAAGCCACATGCGAGATGAAGACAAACATGGAAAAATCCTATCCTAATTTGTTTGCTTGATTGTTTGAATTTTGTGGTCAAAATTCATATAAGGAGGGGAGGGTGTTATATCCTCAATTTTCATATGTATGGGTTGAAATTTAATTTCTTCGATAAAGTGTATGGTTATGAAAATTGTATGATTTAAGTACCTTCAATGGATTTCTTTGATAATAATACTTTTTGCATGAATGGTTTCGTGGGCCTATTGAGTAACAAAACCCAATATGATTAAAAGAGAATAATGATGGAAAGAAATCTAATAATAAAAGAAATTGAGATAATGCTAAGAATAATGTGGAATTCTCTAGAAGGCTAAGTGTTTGTTCATAATAGAGTGGATTTTGAGTCCACATGGTTTCTTGTGATAAAAGGAACCCTAATAAAGAAATAAAAGTGAAGGAAAGAGAAATATGAATAAACTATGCTTTAATAAGTGTTAACTTGCATATGAAGAAAAGTCTTCAGTTTTGGAACTCAAACTCGATACACAAGTAGATAATATTTATACAAGGTTTCCCTTAAATTTTGGATGAAAAAAGATAAACGAATAAGGAGTTATGGATTTTATAAGATTCCTAAAGTGAAAGGATAGTCTTTATTAAATGTCAGATGTAATTGGGAATACAAATTCAGATTGTTTATAACACGGATGATCTGGACCCTAGATCTCATGATCTGGATCGTAGATCTCATGATCTGACAACGCAGGTCATCGTCTAGATCCCAACCCGAGAAGGAAACCATAGGAATTTCCTTTTTGATCTAGTTAGATCCCTGATGCATGAGAGTTCTTGGAAACTTACCCAACAAGTTTAGGATACCTTCTCAGATCGATCAACCCTGACTTTATGGGACTTTTGAGGAATATTCGAGATTTCCCCAATTCAGTGTGGACTGGGATTGTCTCATGAACCCTGCCCTATATAAGGGGGGTGATATGTAGTAATGGTGCAATTCCTATCAAGGCTACAGACTAGCCAACTAGAGGTGGCTAGATGCAACCCTAAGGGAGAACACACGTGTGGATCTTTCGAAATTTAGATTAACCCTAACAAAATTCGATCACAAAACCAAATAGGCCACCTGCAAGCACACATGGTACTATTGTAGCATAGGTGAAAGGCAAGAGCAGGGGTCGATCCTCAGGGACAGAGGGGGCACTAGAGCTAGGTTAGCATTGGCTATGTTCCTATTGTGGATACTAGGGTTGAAGGGTTTAAAAAGGTTTTGTTTGATTGTTAAACTAGGTGAACAAGCAAGTAACGGAAAATATGAAATCTAAGTTATCAAAACCCTAAATTATCCTAAGCAAGCAAGTCTAAGGAACTAGGTTAAGAAACTAGACAAACAAGAACCAAGGTTAGCTATACTACACTAGTAGAGTAATTAAGAACTAAGAGCTAAGTTAACCACTAAATAGAGCAAGAGCCTAAGTTAACCCTAAAGAACAAGATTAAGCAATTAACTAGATTAAGAAAAAGTAACCAAACTAGACTAGCGTGAACAAGCTAAGAAGGCAAAGTGGGTTTTAAGCAATGATATTAGGTAGGTGGGCCATTTGGGGGTATGACTTGATATTAGTTGGGGGGTTTCAACATAGCAAACAATTATCATAATTCCATCTAGACTACCAAACCAAACAATAAGGCAAATGCTATTAGAATATACCTATACTACTAGTTGGAGAACTAGGGTTAGATGTAATTCTAGTAGGACTTGTCAAGTCTAGGTCTCTAGGATAAGTGGTATTAAGGGAATTGAGAGCCAAGGGTAGGAATGGGAGTAGATATGAGGGTTTTTCACCTCATGCCACTAGCCATCTAACCTTTAGAAAGCTCTAGACAATTGCACTTATCACACTTACACTAGCCATTTAGATCTCACACTCACTTGTAGAAGGAGGGATGTGTATGTAGGAACAAAGGGGGCTAGCTAGGGATCCACTAATTGGACCTAGGAGCCATTCCAAAGATTGTCACATACACTCCAATTCCTCCTAGAAGCTAAGTGTCATCAAACATCTCAAAGCAAGCAATCCATGTTATAAGCACAAACCACATGCAATAAAATAGGAAATGAAATAGAAGCAAGAAGCAATCATCATAGATAGAAATTATGTTCATTACAAGTTATTTCCCCCCAACATGGTATCAAAGTCACATTTTAACCCCAAACAACCCACCACTAGGGGCTTAGCTAGAAATGATCAAAGAAATAGCAAAAGAAAGGGGAAGAAGGGGGTAGAACTCCATGAAGCTTAAACTAGAAGCCTCCTTCTTCACCTCCTAGCATCTTGGGTATGTCCTTCCTCCTCCAATGGTGTAGATGGGCATGAGAATATGGGAGATTATGGAAGAAAACCTAGAAAACTAGGTTTCCAAGGTGGAAATGAGGTGGAAATGGTGGACGGAGAGCATAAATGCAAGGGAGAGTGCAATCAATGCTCAAGGAGTGGATAGGGGGGAGTAATGGAGGCTAAGGAGTCTAACTTTCATGCCCCATCAACCACCTATGTATATATAGGTGGTGGGGAAGCACTAAGGTAAGTAGGGGTAGAATAGGAAAAATAGTTTAAAAAATAGGTAGGGTTGGTTGGTCACCACGACCGTGGTGGGGGTAGTAGGGAACGATCATAGGGAAGTGGCAATGTCCAGGGTGTGAAAGGGGAAAAAAAGGGTAAGTATAGGTGGTGGCCACGACTGTGGTGGAGTGCTACAGTCATGTTGAGTAAGTGGCACCACAGCCGTGGTGGGTGCCACGACTGTTTTGGAGGAGGAGGTCTTGAGCATGGGGAGAAACATGGGTGAGGCGGTCTTCAAGGGCCACAACCGTGGTGAGTGTCCATGACTGTGATCATTCAAGTGTAAAATTGGCTGCCTCCCTGTTGATTTTGGGGATCCTTACGCGGAATTAAAATGACCATTGTGGGGGGGGGGCACAAACGTTTTCCCTTCTTCTGGCCACGACCGTTCTGGTGGCCACAACCGTGGTGTCTCTGGTGCAAAACCCTGACATCCCTATTGATACTTCACAATAATTAAAATGACTGTGGTGGATGCCCACGGCCGTGTTGGAGTCTTCAGTGGCTAAATGAACTTCAACTTTCATCATCCATGGACGTCTTTGCTTGATGTCAAACCTTGGGCATTAGGGGTAGGTTGAGGGAGCTTTGGAGCCTTATTTGGACACCTCCATGAGTGGAGGACCTTAGAACTGCTTCCTTCTCTCTCATCCATCTAAAGCATGGTCCAAGCACCTAAAAAAGTGCAAAGAATGTCCATAAGTGCATTTGATAGTAATACTCATATTGAGGAATTTAACTTGCATTCTACTATGTTTAGATGTGAATAAAGTGCAAAATGGCACAAGATGGAGCCCTAAAATAGGACTGCATCACCACCCCAAACTTAAAACATACTTGTCCTCAAGTATGCTCCAACTTAATCCTCTTTTCAATTTTCTTTCAATAAACAAGAATGACAAATGCATAGCAACAGAAAATTATTGACTACATGGTCTTGGGAGTGACTAAGTGCATGTGTTCCACCTCTCTCCTCTCCTCTTTCACATACCAATCATGAAATGAGCACTGAGCACACAAACTTCAAATATAAAGCATAGAATACACAAGTTGTCCATATGTCCTTCATATCATTCTGGGTAAACCGTTTCATGTTGACATTAATCAAAGATGAGTAGGAGTGTTGTTTAACTTTCATGCATTCAATCTTATGCCTCAAACTACACCAAATGACCCACATGGCTGTAGAAAAGGGTAAAGCGAGCTAGATTTAATGTTCTCTAGCTCAATGGGTATGAAAATAGAAGAAAGGGTTGCAAAAAGATTTTTTTGGAGTGCTATTACATAGAGCACTCATCTTTTCTTTATTTGGATGCTCTTAAACACGAGCATCCTTTTTTTGCTTTTTTTTCATTGCCCTTGGTGTAGATAGGGCATATGGTGGATAGAATGAAGCGGGGAGATATAGATATGGCCACCCCAAACTTTTGGAGGTGGCCAAGGTTGATTATGTGCACTAGGGCATCCTTTCATGAGGCGGAGATGTATGAATATGGTGAAAGAATAGTCAGATCAAAGAGGGGTCATTAGTGTTGTCTTTAACATAAGATTCCCTACATGAAAGCTAATCCAACACTTCATCAAATGATATCACACCACATGATAGAACAACATGACATTCACATTTTTATCAAGTGATTACATAGGCTCTAAGCGTTTGTAGCTTGCTCAATTCACAATACAACCAAAACATTCACAAACTTGAGAGAAGTGGTGCGCATGTAAAAAGTCAACAAACAAGACCACATAGCAATAAACTCTAAGAAATAGCATGCATTTGTCAAAGGACTAAAAATTTCATTTCAAACAATGGAGATTAAGTCAAAACATGTTTTTTAGGCGAGAACATTCAAATTTGGGCAAAATTGGTCAAAATGGTTCCAATTTACTTTCAATCACATATAAACCTACATTATTGAACTTTAAAGCAGTAAAATAGGCAAATCCTAGCTAAAAGATGCAAAAATTACCAAAAATCTACATGATATGCAATGCATGGAAAAAAGGAGCAATTTTTTTTTGAAAAATTAGGAAAAAATGCATGAAAGTAACTACATGCTATGCAAGGTTGCAATCAAATCAAAAACAAGAATAGGAAAACTAAACTAGGTGGAAAAGATGGAACAAAATCACAAAAAGAGTGATAGGGTGGTGCATACTGCCCTACCCACCCCAAACTTTAGAATCATGTTGTCCTCAACCTAAAACTACAACTTAGGGCAGATAGGGGAAGTGTCATGACTACTGTGGCGGCTGGTCGGACGAGTGAGGAGGATCTTGAGGAGGAGCTGAGCCTCTAGGAGGATGTTGATAGTAATGTCCCCAGTAGTTGTCCTGCGGTGGAGGGTATGTCTCTGAATATCCAACAATGCCACCCCATTCGGGGTTTCTTGCTGCTTGGCATGGTGGTAGTGATATAAGTGGTTGACCTGGTGGTGCATCTGCTATTAGTCTTGCCACATGTATTGCTGGATCAGCTGCATGTCGCCCTGTGTTTTTTATATCCTCTCAAGTTGTGCCTGGATGGTGGACATGTCGTAGGCGTTTGTTGAGGGTTACTATAGTTGGGATGTTCCTTCATCCCTTCTCATTTGTCCTTTAGTTTCTTGCTCCTTCCCTTACAAATTAGATTCAATAATCTCTTCTTGTGCATTAGTGTCTCCCTTGTTGTATGTCTCTCTTGGGTTATTATGCTGCCATTCCAACAGTTTGGCCTCCAATTTATGGAGGACTCCCAACATAGAGGGAAGTGGCACAATATGGTATGGAAGCTCAAGCTCAATGTTTGGCACACTACTCGCATGATATATCATTATTTGGTCCTTCATCTTAATAGTGTGTAAGCGAATAAGATAGTTTAAGTCAACAAAATCAGCTTCATTTGTGTCTTCCAACCCAAAAAGATCATACCCCAAAACAAGTGCGATTGAGGTAACAAACCCTCCCATAACAAAAGGTGTTTTACTTTTGGAGGGTATGGACCTCATATGATCAATTAACAACAATCCAAGGTCTATATCTTTTGTGGTGCATCACCATCATGATAAACATATCTTTTAGAGAAATTGAACCTTGAGTGTTATATCGGCCCACGGTGTTTGCCAAGATCTTTTGTACATAGCGGAACATGGGGTTACTTATAGCCGAGGTCTTTGACCTCCCTGCCAAGTAATCCTTGCTCCCTTTCAAGAGGTTCTAGAAGTGTACATAGTTGAAATCTACATCTTTTTCAAGAAGGTCGTCATTCATATTCTCGACCTCTTCAGGATTGACAACAAATACACCATTTAGTTCAGCTGTTGTGAGAGTGTGCATGCTGCCGAACATGGCAAATTTGATAGCATCATTACCTCTCACCTTCATCTTCTCAAGTGTGGCAAAAAATTCTTGTGTCATTGTGGTGTAAGTAGTTTGGGTGTTTGTGAAAAGAATGTCCCACAACCCCATTTTCTTCAAACCTTCTTCCATGAACACCTTGATTCCAATCTCATCAATAACTTTCTTACATCCATACCTTGTGGTGACGACTCACCTTGTCATGCATTTTGGGTATGTGAGAGTAATCTTCTTTTTCCCGTGACCTCTTCCATAGGACAGTCCAACAGAGGCTTTTCCTAAATCCTTCAACCTGTCTTCCTCCAATTGAGCCAGAATGTCCTCTGCCTCAGTTGACATGTGCATTTCCTCATCTTCATTGTCTTCCTCCTCTTCATCCAACCTGTACGATCGGGACCCCGAACTTGTATCAAGATTGATTGGCACCTGTTGTGGGGGGTACCACTATGCGAACTGCTCTTCATCTGGATGCAATTGCCACCTAGGTTGCGGTTGCTCCCTATGCTCTACTGCCATGTGAGACGTCAAATGGCGTGCTGGAGTGGGCTTTGGCGGGCACTTTGATGAGGATGGTGCTACTTTTAATTTCTGGCTTCTTTTGGCAACCGCCGTCTCAACCTCATCTATCAAGTTGTCCATGTTCTCCTCAGATTCCTCCTCCTCCTCTCCCCGGTATGTCTCATCGGTAATGTGATGGCTATCAGATGACCATGTGTGGGATGAATTCACAGATATCGATTGGGGAAGTGATTGGACGATGGAATTTGATGGTGAAGGGGTGTGGGAAGGCATGGAGACCTGGTAGGAGGCCCTCTTGGTGTGAACCTTGCCTCTGGTGATCACATCAAGACTCTTTTGGGCCCCCTTCTTCACTGCCTTGGTGATCCCCTTCATTTTGTGGATATGGAGGAGGTGATAGGGCTGTGGAAAATGGATTTTTGGGTAGATGATGAAATGGATGTGGATTGAGGGGTGGAATGGAAGGATATGGGGGTTTAGATGGTGGGTGAATGATTAGGTTTTGATTTGAGAGAGAAATGGAGGTTTTAGGTGGGGGTGGCCGTAAGGAGGTATGGAGGAGAATGTGGTGGTGGAGGGTGGATTAATGGATGATTTGGTGGGGAAATGGAAGGGGAGTGGTAGGGGGATGATTTGAGGATGATTGGTGGTGGTTTGGAGGCTATTTGGGGGCTTGGAGGTGGAGCTTGGAGGTGTTGTGCGCCGCCACAGTCATTTTCTCACGAATACAAGTGGTAGAATGGGGGGGGGGTCGGGTTGAAGATGAGTATTAAGTTATATTTTTTTGTGAGGTCGGGTGTGCCACAGCCGTGGTGGGTGGCCACGGTCGTGGTCACGTGCCATGGTCGTGGGCATCCATCCTTGACACGGCCGTGGTGGGGTACCACAGCCGTGGCCATTCGGCCAAAAACCCTGACTTCTTTGGCATCTTTGACAAAATAATTCACACGACCGTGGCGAGTGGGTCACGACCGTGGCTAACTATCCATGACATGGTAGTGGCCATTCATGCATGAACTTGACCAAACCCTGACTTCTTTGGCTCCTTTGACAAATTAATTACAACGGCCATGGTGAGGGGCCACGACCGTTTTGGGCAACTTCTTCCACGAACGTGGTCGAGCTCCACGATCGTGGTGGGGGTCATTCCTTCAAAATTTTCAACTCAAAATCAAGAACTTTGTTTTTCTTTGACATTTCGCTACAAATTGATCTTAGTGGCCATGATTCACCTTTGATTCCTCTCTCTTTAGTACCTACCACCTGCCATATCATTATAACTCAAAGAAAACCATTAAACACACATGTGTGTGTGTTTTGTGGAAAAGAAAACAAAAGTATCAAAAAGAAAAGGTTGGGTGAAAAAGCTCCCAAACCTAGGTGGGTTGCCTCCCACTAGCACTAAATTTATGCCTTCAGATGGGCTTATTGATTGTTGACTTCCATAATTTCTACGGGATTCTCGAAGAATCTTTGAAATAAATGTCTCTTTCGTGTGCATTCAAGCACATCTCTTCACCAACTTGAGGTTCTTCCACTAACATTACTATATCAAAACTTTGGTTTGCCTTGTCTGGACCTACTTCCACCACCGATTTCAACCTTTGGCCATTCACTATGAATTCCCTAGATCCTTCTTTCTCACAAATCACTACATCCTCAGATGGATACACTTTCTTGATGAGATAAGGTCCTTACCATCTAGACCAGAGTTTTTCAGGAAAGAACTTCATCCTTGAATTGTACAGCCACACCCACTTTCCAGGCTTGAAGTCCTTCTTCTTGATCATCTTATCATGAATAAACTTTGTACTCTCTTTGTAGCTCTTGGACATTTCATATGATTCTGAAACTGTAACATCCCTGACCTGGGTTATGAGTTAACCCTAGGTGTTTTGCCTAAATATGTAATTAAATCTTTGTGATTAACTCTGAGCATGTAATTAAGCTTCTCAGAAACGTATATTTCAGTATTTGCCCCTTTTTATTTAAAGTTGTAGCATTGTTTTGATATACAGGGACCTATGTGCAATTTACCCAGTTGAAAGGGTTAACTTGCAATTTGCACATGATGAGATGTTCCTCTGATGTTGAGACATCATGAGAATCTCTTTGGCAAAGTTTGAGGGATTTCCCAAGCTAGAGCACCAAGGTGCAGCTGTGGAAGCAATCCCAGGGCTTGAAACCCTAATTTGGGGTAAAGTGCAATTTACCCAAATGATGGGATGCAATTTGTAAAGAATGTCATATAATGTATCTTTTTAGACTTTTGCCATCATTTATAGAAGAAATGATGAGGAATTCACCTCAATTGAGTTATCAAGTTAAGAAATAGGCTTTGTGATTGAATAATCAGGGTATATGTGCAATATCCCTTTAAGTATGAACTTTATTATTAGATTGTTCTTCCTTGCCTTCTTTTCTATAACATTAAGATAAGGTTTGTCCTTAGAATAAAGAGGAAGGGACGAGCAAGTAATAAAGGAAGGACTTAGTTGGAATTAAGGGAAACTTATGAACTAATGTTGAAAATCCTACCCCATGTATATAAGCCCTCCTTCCCTTAGTTGCAAGGGAACTTAACCTTCGTTCCCTTACTGTTTCATTTCACCAAAGACGACCAAGGACTTCCTTGGAGCTAAGGAGGACGAACAAGGGGTGCAAGGTAGGTTTAAACCCCTCTTCTTGCCTAATTCCATGGTTAGAATTCGAATTCAAGGTCATCTTCATGGCTAATTCTCGAAACCCTATCTTTCTAGCCGTCTCTTTTCATCCTTCCTTGGAGTTTTCACCTTGGCCAACCTGTGGGAACTCAAGGACGCCATTAGAGCTTGGAGCTTGAAAGCTTGGAGCTCAAGAAGCAAGCTTTAGGCGGGTTTTATAACTCTAAACCTATGCTTTACTATGTGCATCTTTATATGCGATTTGATGATAGCTCTTAGTATTTCCCTACTTTTCCCTGCTATTTTGCAAGCAAACCCGTGGGATATCTGTACTGTTCTTGAGCTAGAAGATGAAGGCGTGATTTCCAAGAAAAACCCACCGCTTTTCTTTTCCTTAAACGGTCCTAACAGTTTGCTCTCTCGGACTCAAGACCGCGAGGTGAGCAAACGGTCTCGAGACCGTGAGAGGGCTCGCGGTCTCAAGACCGTTTGGCCCCGTTGACCGAGCGTGGACCGTATAAGAAATCTGTTCCTAATTATATAGGCTAATTACCCTCAAAATTTGAGAGACTAACTCCAAAGGAGTCGGGAGATATGACCTTTTTAAGTCACAACTTTAAATGAATTAATTGCTGATTCTCAAACGGTCTGAAATTGCCTTTTTGGGCAAACGGTCTCAAGACCGTGTAAGGTCGTTGACTAAGCATTGACCGTATGAGATTACTGTTCAAAATTATGTTAATTAACAACTCACCAAGTTTGATGGTCTAATTCCAAACGGGCTAAGAGTTGAAGGGTGAATACTAGGGCTAACCCTAGATAAAATCAGTACTGAAATTATGGTGACCTAATTAGGGTTTTTAGGGTTGATTGACCTAAACGGTCTCAAGACCGTTTGGGGGTCACCAAACGGTCTCAAGACCGTGAGGGCAATCAACCAAGACCGTTTGGAGGTCTGGGGTCAAGGATAGTTGACCAATTAAAGGTACAATTACACCAAATTACATTGCAATTAAATATTGACATGATCATCAACTCAATGGGTCAGACCTTGATGAATCTGCATTAGAATCCAAAATTTGGATGGGCAAACGGTCTCAAGACCGTGAGGGCAATCAACCAAGACCGTTTGGAGGTCTGGGGTCAAGGATAGTTGACCAATTAAAGGTACAATTACACCAAATTACATTGCAATTAAATATTGACATGATCATCAACTCAATGGGTCAGACCTTGATGAATCTGCATTAGAATCCAAAATTTGGATGGGCAAACGGTCTCAAGACCGTGAGGGCAATCAACCAAGACCGTTTGAAGGTCTAGGGTTGAGTAATTTGACCAATTGAGCACCCAATTGCAAATAAGTTAGTAATTTAATCAAAAATTCTGTTTGTGGTTCAATCATGGTTCAACCCCTATCAAATCACCTTAGACTTTGATAAAATCTTGGTCAAACGGTCTTAAGACCATGTGGGGTCTACCCACATGACCTCAAGACCATTTGGGCCAAGTTTGGGCCCAATTGGAGCTCAATTGAAGGGTTCAACCTTGTGTTGATGCACACTGTTGAGTGTTGATGGGTGAACATTGATAGACCCTAATTGAATCGATTTCAACCATAATTTGTTAACTATTATGGGTCAACTGAATGGCCAAGTGATCAAGCATAACCTTAATTGACTAAAATCCATGAGTGGTCAACATAGCTTTGACCATTTGAGGGCTTCAACATGGGTTGACATTATCGGTTGCACCTTTGAGCCTTGTTGAAGGACCAAGCGGCTGAGACCATGAGAGCCTCGCGGTCTCAAGACCGTGAGAGCCTCGCGGTCTCAAGACCGTGAGAGGGCTCGCGGTCTCAAGACCGTGAGAGGGCTCACGGTCTCAAGACCGTGAGGGGGCTCACGGTCTCAAGACCGAGAGGAGGCTCATGGTCTCAAGACCGTGAAGGGCCTCGCGGTCCTGAGGTCAAAGAAGGGCAAACGGTCTTCATGTCCCTCGCGGTCTCAACTCAAATTGGTCCTCGCGGTCTCAACTTTAATTTGGACCAATGGGAGGCTTCGCGGTCTTGAACCCTTGAAGAGGCTCACGGTCTTGAAGCCTAAGGGGGCTCGCGGTCTTGAACCCTTGAAGAGGCTCACGGTCTTGAAGCCTAAGGGGGCTCGCGGTCTTGGAGCTAGAAAGAGGCTCGCGGTCTTGGAGGGTCAAAGTGGGCAAACGGTCAACACTTTCAACCAATCTCAACCCAATTGATGATTAATGATTGAAATCAATCAATGTGACTCAAGGTTGACCACATTCAATCATTTGATGATGTAAATGGTTCAATGTTACCCAAATCAAACCCTAATGATAATCTAGGATAGTAAGGGGTTATTTGACTAAGGTTTTTGACTATGATGATGATCAATGGGCTGAATTACCAAGATACCCCTGAAGGGTCAATTGAGTTATACCTTGCTCAATTCAAACCCTAATTACATGAGAATGATGTTTTTAGTCATAATGACTCTATCTAACCTGATCTAGTCTAATGTTATCATCAACCATTAGTATGATGAAAGAGAGAGTACTCTAGAGAGAGAAAGTACCCTAGAGAGAGAAAGTAACTCTAATCACTTAATGGTGATGTTTTTGGCTATGTAACCTATGATGTCTCAACCCAACCTGTTTTAGAGTGATGTTGACATCACCTAACCTTATGATGAGAGAGAAAGTACTTCTAGAGAGAGAAAGTACTTCTAGAGAGAGAAAGTACCCTTTTTAAATGGAAACTCAATTGAAGCATCCCCAATACACAGAAATGAGCATATTTAGGGTATGATCCACCTGTGTGAGATCATAGAAACCCTAATTATGATAAATGATGAACCTTTAACTAATCCAAGAGCATCAATGAAGATGTTACTCATACATGATGATGTTATGAGTTTAATTCACCTTGATGTGAATAGTAAACCCTAATTCAAGGGTAATGGCATGCTTTTGAGCAATAAACTCTATTTGAATAGAATTAAAGATTTAACTCTTATGACAAAAGTAGGAAGTACATTCCTTATTGTTGTATTACCTTTATCAGATGTATTAACCATGCAGGTTCTGATATCAAGGTAATCATATCCAGGTATGGATGTTGATGTTATATTCATTGAAGGCATGTTGTTAGCCTTATGAATAAGTAAAGTAATCTGATGCCTTGCCAGTGGCATCCTATGCTGATATTGGGCTATGAGAGCCATGAATACCATCAAGGTCATGCCTTAGAGATGACTTGTGATGAGGATAATGAGAAATGATGATTGATATAAGTTAGGCATGTTACATTTAGTATTCTTCTTTTATAGCTGCTATGCTACTGTTATTGTTTGAAGAACGATGTATGCTGTTAAAGAATACTGAATGTACCTAACTAATCAAGTATAATGTAGAGCCCTGATCATAGATCCATCATTGTCAGAAATTAAGTGATGGTGAAACAGGTTTTCCTCAGGGAACTCCTGGAGCACATACTTTTGAGTATGTGGGGTACATGGATGTGTAGAACCTTACATCCTAGTATAGGAAAGTGATGTAGATGTGTAATCCATCCATCCTTCACTATAGTTTCATACCGTATCAGTGGTAGGTAAACATGAAACCTCCTGATGACGAAGAAAGCACAGATATCCGTATCAGTGGTAGGTAAATATGAAACCTCCTGATGACGAAGAGAGTACAGAACGCCACTGTGACTCTAGAATAGCGAAGGACCAGTTTACCCTGGTGAGCTATAATAGTAGAGACACGATATGTCCTACAAGTGATCCTCTTACTGACTGAGGAAGGTGAAGGTCATGAGAATCCGGCTCTCTTAATGACCTATGTATGATACTGATGCGGCTTCTCAGCGATCAGTTGGAGTTTGAGTGGTAAGCCTCATCTCCACAGGGCATAATGTTGTTTGTAAAACATAATCAACCAGGTAGTATAACTTGTTAGAGATGACTCCAAGTTAGTTGGTTGATGTTACATTGCAATAATGTTGATATTCTCCATATCTCCTAAATTGTAGAGATCTTGTTATAACTGCAACTGCTATAGAATGCTTTGAAGGCTTTACTGTTTAAGATATTCTTTGATGTTATAATAAAGCTTCTGGCGAACAGTTATAACTCTCGCTGGGACAATTATGTATAATTGTCTCACCCCGTAGGCTTCAACTTTTAGGTGGACGTCGGAGACGAAGGAACCAGCCTACAGGTGATCAGTCTCAACAGCAGCAGCACCAGGGGCAGCAGTAATCTCAGGTGGAGATTTGTCCTGCCATATGGTGTAGTTAGAGTCAGTCTTATGTGTCCTCTGTACTCTCAGGTCTTGGAGTCTTGTGTTATGTGATCTTGAGATTTTGTATCTTGATGTATATAATTACTCAAGAAGTAATTATCCTGAGATGTAAACAGTTACCTCTCTTTATGAAAGGAATTTTTATGGATACAAGTTCTTATCTCGAAAAGTTTTAATTTCCCGTGATTTTTGTCTTCCGCTGATTACCGATTCGCTTCCGCTAAGTTTTAATCGTGTTTATGTCATGGTTTGGAGATCAGAGCCCCCAATTAGTGGTATCAGAGCTCCAGGTTCAGTTGAGTCTACAGAGGCATATGACTTAGGATGTCGAGTCTACCTTTAGTACTCCTTCCTTATCTAATAGAATCTTCTGCTCCTCAGGAGAAGAAGATACATAAGAATGTCAGAACATCGCGATGAGCACGTGGCAGAGAGTAGTGCTAGTGCACCTCGAGGCGGTGCAAGAGTTCCGAGAATAGAACAACCTGCACCTGAGTCGCCAAGAGAGCCACCCCAGTTCGACCCAGCTGACATGAGTGATCCAGCTGTACAGACGATGTTCGGGCAGTTCATGACTGCCATGACACATATAACCGATAGGATGCCCATTCCTGCACCTAGGGCACCTGTCCAGCCTGAAGTACAAGGTATTGGTAAGACATTCGAACGACTTCGTCGTGTCGGAGCTACCGAGTACTTCGGAACTGCCGACCCTGCAGATGCTGACTTATGGTTGACAGAGTTGGAGAAGGCTTTCAGGATTCTTATGATTCCGGAAGCTGAGAAGGTTAGACATGCTGTCTATCTTCTCAAAGGCAGTGCTGGTCACTGGTGGAACATGGAAGAGCAGAAGAGACCTGGAGTAGAGTTCTCATGGGAAGAGTTTCGTCGGGAATTTATCAATAGATATTTTCCAAAGACCTTCCTAGATGAGAAGATCTCTCAGTTTGAGAAACTAAGGCAGGGTATGATGAACATTAGTGAGTATGAAGCTAAGTTCATGGAGTTGCTGCGGTTCTGTCCGCACATGGCCGCTACGGATGAGGAAAGAATCAGAAGATTTGAAAAGGGTTTGAATTCCGATATGTCAACCCCTGTGTCTGCCTTAGAAAATAGAGAAAGATTCTCTACCTTCGTTGAGTCAGTCTGAAGGATAGAGAGATCTGTGGTTGAGAAAAGACAAACCCATAAAAGATATCCACAGTTCTAGGGTTCTTCATCTAGGGATCCCAAGAGACCTAGATTCTCTGCACCTAACCCTCCACCACCCAGATCGAGTTTTCAAACTCAAGGGACACCAAGCAGAGGTAGAGGGCGGAGTCAACCGCTTCAAGGGACACACAGTTCTGCATCAGTGTCAGTTACTGGACCACCCAGACCACAGCAACAGGAGAAGAGTTGCTACAACTGTGGTAAGGTGGGACACTTGATGAAGGATTGCCGTTCTAGGCCTATCGGTGTGACACAACAACCTCCGAGACAGAATCAACAGGGATCTCAGAATAGACAACATCAAGGAGCAGCTCGAGGACGTGGACAAGCGTCTCAAGCTGGATCATCAGCACCACCTCAACACCAGGCGACTGCGAGGTTCTATGCTATGAACCCACCTGAGGCAGTGGTCAATCCACGGGTAGTGGCAGGTCAGATGAAACTTTTATATTCTGATATGTCTATATCCTGTGATGTATCTGTTCTGATTGATCCGGGTGCTACGCACTCTTTCATCACTCGTGAAGTGATTCGTAACTGTAATGTGACTGTTAGTCATAGAGCAGATGGTTTGTTGTTAGAGACTCCGTTGAGTGGGTCTGTTGTTTTACAGGAGGTATGTTCTCCCTGCATCCTTTTCTTTTCTGACCATCGCATTCAAGTGGATCTTATACCACTTGATATGCAGGGATTTGATATAATCCTTGGGATGGATACCTTAGAAAGGTATAGAGTTGTCTTGGATTGTGAGTCCAAGTTGGCTGTGTTTGCTGATGAAAGCAGCACATGGATCTTTCAAGGTGAAAGAAAGATTCTGCCCACCTGTCTTGTGTCAGCTATGGTTGCTGATAAGCTGTTGAGGCAAGGATGTTATGCATTCTTAGCCCATGTGGTAGATGTTACCAAGGAAAGGACCAATCCTGCTGAAGTTCCCATAGTCAGGGAATTCGAGGATGTGTTTCCTGAAGAACTTCCTGGTATACCACCACCTCGGGAGATTGATTTTGAAATTAATCTGATCCCAGATACAAAACCCATAGCTCAAACTCCGTATAGGATGGCGCCTGCCGAGATGGCAGAACTCAAGAAACAGCTTCAAGAGTTACTTGAGAGAGGTTTTATCCGACCAAGTACTTCACCTTGGGGTGCTCCGGTCTTGTTTGTTAAAAAGAAAGATGGGTCAATGCAGTTGTGCATCGACTATAGACAACTCAATAAAGTAACAATAAAGAATAAGTATCCTCTGCCGAGGATTGATGATCTCTTTGACCAGTTGCGTGGTGCAACAGTCTTTTCAAAGATAGACTTGAGGTCTGGATATCACCAACTCCGTATTAAGGATAGTGACATATCCAAGTCTGCCTTTAGGACAAGATATGGTCACTATGAGTTCACGGTGATGTCATTTGGACTAACTAATGCACCAGCTGCATTTATGGAACTCATGAATAGAGTTTTTCGACCTTTCCTTGATCAGTGTGTTGTCGTCTTCATAGATGACATTCTGATCTATAGTAAGGATGCTCAGCAGCATGAGCAGCATCTTCGCCAAGCTTTGACCTTGCTAAGAGAACATAAGCTGTACGCTAAGTTTAGCAAGTGTGAGTTCTGGCTGCCGGAGGTATCTTTTCTTGGACATGTAATATCCGCCTCGAGAATTCGTGTTGACCCTACAAAGGTAGAATCTGTTCTACAATGGGAACAACTGAAAACACCGACGGAGATTCGAAGTTTCTTGGGGTTAGCTGGCTATTATCGAAGGTTCATAAAGAACTTTAGTTCCATAGCTTTACCCTTGACCAAGTTAACCCGGAAAGATGTTCCTTTTTCTTGGAGTGATAAGTGTCAACAATCTTTCCAGTTGCTGAAGGAGAGGTTGACAAGTGCACCTGTTTTAGTGCTACCTGAACAAGGAAAAGGATATGTAGTTTTCTGTGATGCTTCCAAAAATGGACTAGGATGTGTGTTGATGCAGGATAGACAAGTGATTTCTTTTGCTTCCCGACAGCTTAAGAAACATGAGGAGAATTATCCGACACACGATCTAGAGTTAGCTGCTGTGGTTCATGCCTTGAAGATCTGGAGGCATTATCTCTACGGTGAAACATTCCAGATTTTCACAGACCACAAAAACCTTAAGTATATCTTCTCTCAGCATGAGCTCAACATGAGGCAACGTCGCTGGATGGAGTTAATCAAGGACTACGACTGTACAATTGATTACCATCCAGGTAAGGCCAATGTTGTTGCAGATGCCTTGAGTAGGAAATCAGCAACATCAACCATGAATAGAGCACAACTAAACTCTTTAGTATGCTCTAGAAGAGATATGCTTATCTCTTTAAGGCAAGACAATGTACAGTTGAAGGTGTCATTCCTAGCCGGTTTGTTAGCTGAGATGCATATTAAACCTACCCTAAGAGAGCAGATTAAAGAAGCACAGCTAGATGATGCTGCAGTTCAACAAATAAGATCTGAGTATGGAAATGAGAAGCAAGATGGGTTGCATGACTCAAAAGATCAAGTAGCTTGTTATAATGGAAGAATGATAGTGCCGGATGTGGACAACTTAAGGAAGTTAGTCCTGGAAGAAGCCCATTCTTCCATGTATGCTATGCATCCAGGGAGCACCAAGATGTATCGGAATTTGAAGGATCTGTATTGGTGGCCTGGGATGAAGAAGGACGTTGCAGAGTTTGTTCTGAGGTGTCCTGTGTGTCAGCAAGTTAAAGCTGAACACCAGAAGCCTGCAGGGACAATGCAACCTTTACCCATATCACAGTGGAAGTGGGACCATGTGACCATGGACTTTGTTGTTGGCCTACCCAGGACAAGCAAAGGACATGATTCCATTTGGGTAATTGTTGATAGGTTGACTAAGACAGCACATTTCTTACCGGTCAAAACAACCTATTCTGCTGAAAGGTTATCAGAGTTGTATGTCCAAGAGATAGTGCGTTTGCACGGAGTTCCTGTCACAATAGTTTCAGACAGAGGTCCTCAGTTTACAAGTCGTTTTTGGGAACAGTTGCACAATGCCTTAGGCACTAAGCTAAGATTTAGTACGGCCTTTCATCCACAGACTGATGGACAGTCAGAAAGGACCATACAAACCTTAGAAGACTTGTTGCGAGCATGTGTTCTCCAGTTCACCGGAAGTTGGGATCTACACCTAAGCTTAATAGAGTTTGCCTATAACAATAGCTATCAGCATAGTATTGATATGGCACCTTATGAAGCCTTATATGGTAGACGTTGTAGATCACCCTTGTGTTGGTTTGAGACTGGTGAGCACCAGTTGTTAGGTCCCGACCTGGTGCAGCAAACCACAGAAAAGATTAAAGTAATACAACATAAGATTAAGACTGCTCAAGATAGGCAGAAATCTTATGCTGATAAACGTCGTAGACCTTTAGAGTTCCAGGTTGGAGACAAAGTGTATCTTAAGGTCTCACCTTGGAAAGGGGTCCTTCGTTTTGGAAGGAAGGGGAAGTTAGCTCCTAGATATATGGGGCCTTATCCAATCATTGAACGGATTGGAAAGGTAGCATATAAACTAGAGCTGCCCCCAGAGTTACAAAGATTACATCCTGTGTTTCACATTTCTATGTTGAAGAAATGTCACCCAGACACCGAGTCAGTTCTACAACCTATGGAAGTAGAATTAAATGATGACATATCCTATGAGGAGGGACCAGTGTCAATCCTTGATAAACGAATTAAAAAGTTAAAGAAGAAAGATATAAGTCTTGTGAAAGTCCTCTGGAACCATCGTGGTATTGAAGAAGCCACTTGGGAGTTAGAGGATGAGATGAGAAGGAAGTATCCTGCCCTTTTCTCGTAATATGTTTTATCGATTTCGGGGACGAAATCCTTGTAAGGGGTGGATAATTTGTAACATCCCTGACCTGGGTTATGAGTTAACCCTAGGTGTTTTGCCTAAATATGTAATTAAATCTTTGTGATTAACTCTGAGCATGTAATTAAGCTTCTCAGAAACGTATATTTCAGTATTTGCCCCTTTTTATTTAAAGTTGTAGCATTGTTTTGATATACAGGGACCTATGTGCAATTTACCCAGTTGAAAGGGTTAACTTGCAATTTGCACATGATGAGATGTTCCTCTGATGTTGAGACATCATGAGAATCTCTTTGCCAAAGTTTGAGGGATTTCCCAAGCTAGAGCACCAAGGTGCAGCTGTGGAAGCAATCCCAGGGCTTGAAACCCTAATTTGGGGTAAAATGCAATTTACCCAAATGATGGGATGCAATTTGTAAAGAATGTCATCTAATGTATCTTTTTAGACTTTTGCCATCATTTATAGAAGAAATGATGAGGAATTCACCTCAATTGAGTTATCAAGTTAAGAAATAGGCTTTGTGATTGAATAATCAGGGTATATGTGCAATATCCCTTTAAGTATGAACTTTATTATTAGATTGTTCTTCCTTGCCTTCTTTTCTATAACATTAAGATAAGGTTTGTCCTTAGAATAAATAGGAAGGGACGAGCAAGTAATAAAGGAAGGACTTAGTTGGAATTAAGGGAAACTTATGAACTAATGTTGAAAATCCTACCCCATGTATATAAGCCCTCCTTCCCTTAGTTGCAAGGGAACTTAACCTTCGTTCCCTTACTGTTTCATTTCACCAAAGACGACCAAGGACTTCCTTGGAGCTAAGGAGGACGAACAAGGGGTGCAAGGTAGGTTTAAACCCCTCTTCTTGCCTAATTCCATGGTTAGAATTCGAATTCAAGGTCATCTTCATGGCTAATTCTCGAAACCCTATCTTTCTAGCCGTCTCTTTTCATCCTTCCTTGGAGTTTTCACCTTGGCCAACCTGTGGGAACTCAAGGACGCCATTAGAGCTTGGAGCTTGAAAGCTTGGAGCTCAAGAAGCAAGCTTTAGGCGGGTTTTATAACTCGAAACCTATGCTTTACTATGTGCATCTTTATATGCGATTTGATGATAGCTCTTAGTATTTCCCTACTTTTCCCTGCTATTTTGCAAGCAAACCCGTGGGATATCTGTACTGTTCTTGAGCTAGAAGATGAAGGCGTGATTTCCAAGAAAAACCCACCGCTTTTCTTTTCCTTAAACAGTCCTAACAGTTTGCTCTCTCGGACTCAAGACCGCGAGGTGAGCAAATGGTCTCGAGACCGTGAGAGGGCTCGCGGTCTCAAGACCATTTGGCCCCATTGACAGAGCGTGGACCGTATAAGAAATCTGTTCCTAATTATATAGGCTAATTACCCTCAAAATTTGAGAGACTAACTCCAAAGGAGTCGGGAGATATGACCTTTTTAAGTCACAACTTTAAATGAATTAATTGCTGATTCTCAAACGGTCTGAAATTGCCTTTTTGGGCAAACGGTCTCAAGACCGTGTAAGGTCGTTGACTAAGCATTGACCGTATGAGATTACTGTTCAAAATTATGTTAATTAACAACTCACCAAGTTTGATGGTCTAATTCCAAACGGGCTAAGAGTTGAAGGGTGAATACTAGGGCTAACCCTAGATAAAATCAGTACTGAAATTATGGTGACCTAATTAGGGTTTTTAGGGTTGATTGACCTAAATGGTCTCAAGACCGTTTGGGGGTCACCAAACGGTCTCAAGACCGTGAGGGCAATCAACCAAGACCGTTTGGAGGTCTGGGGTCAAGGATAGTTGACCAATTAAAGGTACAATTACACCAAATTACATTGCAATTAAATATTGACATGATCATCAACTCAATGGGTCAGACCTTGATGAATCTGCATTAGAATCCAAAATTTGGATGGGCAAACGGTCTCAAGACCGTGAGGGCAATCAACCAAGACCGTTTGGAGGTCTGGGGTCAAGGATAGTTGACCAATTAAAGGTACAATTACACCAAATTACATTGCAATTAAATATTGACATGATCATCAACTCAATGGGTCAGACCTTGATGAATCTGCATTAGAATCCAAAATTTGGATGGGCAAACGGTCTCAAGACCGTGAGGGCAATCAACCAAGACCGTTTGAAGGTCTAGGGTTGAGTAATTTGACCAATTGAGCACCCAATTGCAAATAAGTTAGTAATTTAATCAAAAATTCTGTTTGTGGTTCAATCATGGTTCAACCCCTATCAAATCACCTTAGACTTTGATAAAATCTTGGTCAAACGGTCTTAAGACCATGTGGGGTCTACCCACATGACCTCAAGACCATTTGGGCCAAGTTTGGGCCCAATTGGAGCTCAATTGAAGGGTTCAACCTTGTGTTGATGCACACTGTTGAGTGTTGATGGGTGAACATTGATAGACCCTAATTGAATCGATTTCAACCATAATTGGTTAACTATTATGGGTCGATTGAATGACCAAGTGATCAAGCATAACCTTAATTGACTAAAATCCATGAGTGGTCAACATAGCTTTGACCATTTGAGGGCTTCAACATGGGTTGACATTATCGGTTGCACCTTTGAGCCTTGTTGAAGGACCAAGCGGCTGAGACCATGAGAGCCTCGCGGTCTCAAGACCGTGAGAGGGCTCGCGGTCTCAAGACCGTGAGAGGGCTCACGGTCTCAAGACCGTGAGGGGGCTCACGGTCTCAAGACCGAGAGGAGGCTCACGGTCTCAAGACCGTGAAGGGCCTCGCGGTCCTGAGGTCAAAGAAGGGCAAACGGTCTTCATGACCCTCGCGGTCTCAACTCAAATTGGTCCTCGCGGTCTCAACTTTAATTTGGACCAATGGGAGGCTTCGCGGTCTTGAACCCTTGAAGAGGCTCACGGTCTTGAAGCCTAAGGGGGCTCGCGGTCTTGAACCCTTGAAGAGGCTCACGGTCTTGAAGCCTAAGGGGGCTCACGGTCTTGGAGCTAGAAAGAGGCTCGCGGTCTTGGAGGGTCAAAGTGGGCAAACGGTCAACACTTTCAACCAATCTCAACCCAATTGATGATTAATGATTGAAATCAATCAATGTGACTCAAGGTTGACCACATTCAATCATTTGATGATGTAAATGGTTCAATGTTACCCAAATCAAACCCTAATGATAATCTAGGATAGTAAGGGGTTATTTGACTAAGGTTTTTGACTATGATGATGATCAATGGGGTGAATTACCAAGATACCCCTGAAGGGTCAATTGAGTTATACCTTGCTCAATTCAAACCCTAATTACATGAGAATGATGTTTTTAGTCATAATGACTCTATATAACCTGATCTAGTCTAATGTTATCATCAACCATTAGTATGATGAAAGAGAGAGTACTCTAGAGAGAGAAAGTACCCTAGAGAGAGAAAGTAACTCTAATCACTTAATGGTGATGTTTTTGGCTATGTAACCTATGATGTCTCAACCCAACCTGTTTTAGAGTGATGTTGACATCACCTAACCTTATGATGAGAGAGAAAGTACTTCTAGAGAGAGAAAGTACTTCTAGAGAGAGAAAGTGCCCTTTTTAAATGGAAACTCAATTGAAGCATCCCCAATACACAGAAATGAGCATATTTAGGGTATGATCCACCTGTGTGAGATCATAGAAACCCTAATTATGATAAATGATGAACCTTTAACTAATCCAAGAGCATCAATGAAGATGTTACTCATACATGATGATGTTATGAGTTTAATTCACCTTGATGTGAATAGTAAACCCTAATTCAAGGGTAATGGCATGCTTTTGAGCAATAAACTCTATTTGAATAGAATTAAAGATTTAACTCTTATGACAAAAGTAGGAAGTACATTCCTTATTGTTGTATTACCTTTATCAGATGTATTAACCATGCAGGTTCTGATATCAAGGTAATCATATCCAGGTATGGATGTTGATGCTATATTCATTGAAGGCATGTTGTTAGCCTTATGAATAAGTAAAGTAATCTGATGCCTTGCCAGTGGCATCCTATGCTGATATTGGGCTATGAGAGCCATGAATACCATCAAGGTCATGCCTTAGAGATGACTTGTGATGAGGATAATGAGAAATGATGATTGATATAAGTTAGGCATGTTACATTTAGTATTCTTCTTTTATAGCTGCTATGCTACTGTTATTGTTTGAAGAACGATGTATGCTGTTAAAGAATACTGAATGTACCTAACTAATCAAGTATAATGTAGAGCCCTGATCATAGATCCATCATTGTCAGAAATTAAGTGATGGTGAAACAGGTTTTCCTCAGGGAACTCCTGGAGCACATACTTTTGAGTATGTGGGGTACATGGATGTGTAGAACCTTACATCCTAGTATAGGAAAGTGATGTAGATGTGTAATCCATCCATCCTTCACTATAGTTTCATACCGTATCAGTGGTAGGTAAACATGAAACCTCCTGATGACGAAGAAAGCACAGATATCCGTATCAGTGGTAGGTAAATATGAAACCTCCTGATGACGAAGAGAGTACAGAACGCCACTATGACTCTAGAATAGCGAAGGACCAGTTTACCCTGGTGAGCTATAATAGTAGAGACACGAGATGTCCTACAAGTGATCCTCTTACTGACTGAGGAAGGTGAAGGTCATGAGAATCCGGCTCTCTTAATGACCTATGTATGATACTGATGCGGCTTCTCAGCGATCAGTTGGAGTTTGAGTGGTAAGCCTCATCTCCACAGGGCATAATGTTGTTTGTAAAACATAATCAACCAGGTAGTATAACTTGTTAGAGATGACTCCAAGTTAGTTGGTTGATGTTACATTGCAATAATGTTGATATTCTCCATATCTCCTAAATTGTAGAGATCTTGTTATAACTGCAACTGCTATAGAATGCTTTGAAGGCTTTACTGTTTAAGATATTCTTTGATGTTATAATAAAGCTTCTGGTGAAGAGTTATAACTCTCGCTGGGACAATTATGTATAATTGTCTCACCCCGTAGGCTTCAACTTTTAGGTGGACGTCGGAGACGAAGGAACCAGCCTACATGTGATCAGTCTCAACAGCAGCAGCACCAGGGGCAGCAGTAATCTCAGGTGGAGATTTGTCCTGCCATATGGTGTAGTTAGAGTCAGTCTTATGTGTCCTCTGTACTCTCAGGTCTTGGAGTCTTGTGTTATGTGATCTTGAGATTTTGTATCTTTATGTATATAATTACTCAAGAAGTAATTATCCTGAGATGTAAACAGTTACCTCTCTTTATGAAAGGAATTTTTATGGATACAAGTTCTTATCTCGAAAAGTTTTAATTTCCCGTGATTTTTGTCTTCCGCTGATTACCGATTCGCTTCCGCTAAGTTTTAATCGTGTTTATGTCATGGTTTGGAGATCAGAGCCCCCAGAAACTTTATTTTCAATCTGACATTCTCTCCATCAAAGTCCATGGCTTTTAAAGCCCATAGTGCCTTGTGTTGCATCTCAACCGGCAAATGGAAGCTTTTGCCATACACAAGCTTGAATGGTGTAGTACCATCAGGGCTTTGTATGTAGTCCTATATGCCCATAAAGCTTCATTGAGATGAACTAACCAATCCTTGCAGTCTGGTCTCACCGTCTTCTCTAGAATGAGATTTATCTCCCGATTGACCAACTCAACTTGACAACTTGTTTGGGGGTGGTAAGGAGTAGCTACACACTGGTTCATCCCGTATTTCTTGAGCAAGCCTTCAAAGGTGCGGTGGATGAAATGACTTCCGCCATCACTTATCATAGCTCTTGGAATACCAAAAGGGCTAAAGATGTTATATTTCACGAAATCACACACCACCTTGTGATCATTTGTCCTTGTTGCAACAACCTCAATCCACTTTGACACATAGTCAACGACAACCAAAATATAGACATATCCAAAAGAGGGGGGGGGAGGGGCCATAAAGTCAATCCCCCAAACATCAAATACCTCCACCACTAGAATGGGTGATAGAGGCATCATGTCCCTCTTAGAGATAGTGCCCACCTTTTGGCACTTCAAACATCACTTGCAGAATTCATGAGAGTCTTTGAACAAGGAAGGCCAATAGAAACTACTTTGAAGAACTTTGGCAGTAGTACGTTTTCCCCCAATGTGACATCCACAAACTCTAGAATGATACATAGAGAGAATTTCTTGCTGCTCCATCTCCAAAACACATCTTCAGATAAATTGGTCGGGGGAGCAATATCAATATCAAACTCTTGAAGCAGCAATATCCATCGGATCAACCTCGGCTTGGAGTCTTTCTTTGCCATTAGATATTTTAGAGCAACATGGTCTGTATAGACAATCATTTTTGTAGAAGATATGATCTAAATTTGTCAAGAGTGAAGATGACTACAAGCAACTCCTTCTCGGTAGTTGTGTAGTATCTTTGGACTTCATCTAGAGTTTTTCTTGTGTAGTAGATATCATGTGGAATCCGTCCAACTCTTTGGCCCAGTACATCCCCCACTGCCGTGTCAGATGCATCAGTCATAATAGCGAATGACAAAGAGAATTCCAGGGGCTGCTTGATAGGAGCAGAAACTAGTCTTTCCTTTAAGTGGTTGAAGGCTTCAACACACTTGTCATCAAAATGAAACTCAACATCCTTCTCAAGCAAGTGACATAGAGGTCTCTAGATCTTACTAAAGTCTTTTATGAAGCGAAGGTAGAAACCTGCATGTCCCAAGAAATACTGGACATGCCTTACAGTGGAAGGAATAGTAAGTGTAGAAATGAGGCCCACCTTGGCCCTATCAACTTCAATCCCATCCTTTAAAACCTGATGGCCCAGAACAATGCCTTCGGGTACCATGAAGTGGCTCTTCTCCCAAGATAGCACTAGGAGAACCTTTACACATCTCTCAACAACAACAACCAAATGAAGTAAGCATTCATCAAAGGTTTTACCAAAGACTGAGAAATCATCCATGAACACTTCTAGCGATGAATCAAGCATATTAGCAAAACTTGAGGTCACACATATCTGAAATGTAGAAGGGGTGTTACACAACCCAAATGGCATTCTCCGATAGGCAAATGTACCGCTTGGGCAAGTGAATGTTGTCTTCTCTTGATCCACAGGATGCGCATCAATTTGGAAGTATCCAGAGTATCCATCAAGGAAACAATAGAAGCTTTGCCCCACTAGCCTCTCTAGAATCTAGTCAAGAAATGGGAGAGGGTAGTGATCCTTTTGGGTCTTTTCATTGAGCTTCCGGTAGTTAACACACATTCTCCACTTTGATTGTTCTCTAACCAACATAAGCTCACCATCTACATTTTCTGCCACAGTGATCCCACCCTTTTTAGGTACAACCTAGATGTGACTCACCCACGTGCTGTCAGAAATAGCATAGATAGACCCAACATCTAGAAACTTCACAACCTCTTGAGTTACAACTTCTTTCAACTTTGGATTCAACCACCTTTGCATTTGGTGGGTCGGCCCTACATCATCCTCCAAATAGATCCAGTGTACACAGATGGAGGGGTCAATACCCCTCAAATCAGATATAGACCATCCAATGGCCTGGATGTTCTTCTTCAGGACTTTCATCAATGCCTCCTCTTATTCTGGTGAGAGAATGGAAGAAATGATCACTGGGAAGGTGTCATTTGATCCTAGAAAAGCATACTTCAATCCTTCTAGAAGTGACTTCATCTCAAGAGTGGGAGGTTCTTCAAGGGAGTTCTTTAATGGTTCAGAAATAGATGGAAGCTCTTCACTTGCAGCCACTAAGGCTAGCTCATTCTCTTCATCCTCTTCATCATCATAATTTGGGAACTCAACTATTGGCTCTAAACTTCTACCTTGAGTGGTAGTTTGAATCCACACAGGTATGCATTCCTCCATAATCCCATCAAGGTATTCAACAAGATAGCAATCTTCTTCAGTGGCTCCTATCACCTCGGTTGTGGTTGAAGATTTCAAAATGTTCAATCAGATCTTCATGTGCATGAATGTCACATACATAGTCCTGATCCTCACATGAATCACTACATCAGCTGTGGCTAGGAATGGCCTTCCCAGGATGATAGGCACACTCCTTGTGTCCTTTTCCATGTCAAAGACAATGAAGTTGGCAAGGAAGAAAGCAGAAGTCTCATCATCAAGTCTCACAAGCACATCATCAACACGCCCTCTAGGCGTCTTTACTGATCGGTCGACCAACTACAAAGTACAATGTGCTGGATTCAATTTCCCCATTTGAAGCTCAACAAACACATCATACGACATTAGGTTAACACTAGAACCCAAGTCTAGAAAGGGATTGGTCTACGTGATGTGCCCCGATGTAGCATGAAATGATGGGAGCACCAGGATCTTTCCTCTTCCTTGGCATGGTGTGCTGTAGAATTGAACTCACTTGATTGGTGAGCTTGACTTTCTTTCGGGTTCTCCCTATTGTCTTTCTCTTGAAGGTACACAAATATTTCAGGAACTTAGCATATGAAGGGATTTGCTTGACCGCATCAAGCAAATGAATGATGATTTTCACTTGTTTGAAAGTCTCTAGGATGTCTTCAGTATGTTTCTTTCTCCTCTTCTCAGCAAAAGTCTCCTTAAGAGCTTTAGGAAACAGAGGAAGTTGGGATCCCAAATGGCTCAGATCAATAGTATCATCAACGGGAATCATAGGAATCACAGTGTCACTACTCTGTATCATAATATCACTGCCCGGTGTCACAGTATCAACTATGGCTCTCATCATAGTATCATCAAGCTGTGTCTCAGTATCAACCTTTCCAGTCATAGTTTCACCTTTGTCAACAACAATAGTATCACTGGGGTAATCCAAAGTCCGACCACTCCTCAAAACAATCACCACCTTCACATGCTCATGGGTAGTAGAAGAAGATGCTTGTGGAGGTGGTTGTGGCTGTTGGGGTGGTGGTGGCCTTTGGTGAGGAGAATTTGGGTTTTAGAGGATGAATTACAATTGTGGTTGTTGCGGTGGTTGTTGTTGTTGTTGTTGTGGATGGGGGTGGTATTGTAGAGGTGGCTGTTGGTATGAATGATATGGAGGTGGAGCATATTGATAGTTGATAGGCACTTGAGGAGGCGGTGGAGCATAGATATTTGGCGGTGCTTGGTATGAAGGAAGAGCATATGAACTTTGAGTGTTTCCTAGGAAAGTACCATCATTGCTTGGATTCGAAATTGGTTGAGACGGAAGTCTTCCTTCTTCCCTCCTAGCAAGTGTGAGAGAGATTTGATCCAGTCTTTACTCAAGATGACTAATGGACTGCCCATGTGATGATACATCCTTCTTCACCTCATCCAGTCTTCTTAATATTCCAAGCACTTCATCTTCAAACTTGGAGCTATAGCATGGCCTTGGTTTCCCTTATAGTTTTCCATCTTTATTTTGTTGCTTCCATGAGAAATTGGGATGGTTCCTCCACTCAGGAGTGTATGTGTTGGACATGGGGCCTTGATTGTTCCGGTTGCCAAAAGAGTGTAAGGCATGAACTTCCTCTGCTTTGGCTTCAACTGCCATGGCGGATTGAGTCGAATAACCACCATCTTGGTTCTTCATCATATTCATCATGTCCTCCATCATCTTCATCATGTCGGGGTTGGCAACATTATGGGATGGAGCTACGAAAGAAGGTGGAGGGACATAGTTCTAGTTGCAATGTTCCCCTTTTGTAGAAACTCGATGCCAAGAATTTTCAGCAAGGTGCTCAAACAATGGCCACGAATCCTCAGGTGGCTTCACCATGAATGTGCCTCCACATGATGAGTCAATGTTGTTCTGGCTCAACTCTTCAAGCCCAGTGTAGAAGGCTTAAACTAGTTGCCACAATGGCACTTCATGGTGGGGGAAGTCGTGGAGGAGCTTTTGGAACCTTTCCCACACCTCGTGGAAAGGTACATTTTCCTTCTGGGCAAAGGTAGTGATACACCTTCTCATGTGAGTCAGTTTGGTGATTGGGAAGAACTTTTTAGAAACTCATTCTTGACCTCATTCCAAGTCACCAACTCTAGCTTCAAAATGTACCATTCTTTAGCTTTTTCCTTCAAAGATAACAATAAGAGGGTCCTCTAGATGGAGTCATCAGTAGAGGTGGGGGTACGAAAGGTGGAGCACGTCTTTAGGAATGCATTGATGTAATGGTACATATTCTCATTCTCCATCCCATAGTAGGTAGGGTGGAGTCCAAGGAGTGTAGGTGGAATGGAGAACTGTTGACCTGACATTTGGTCAACTAAGGTGGCAATTGGAGAATTGTAGTTCCCCGAGGTGAAATACTCGTGGAGTGGGCATTAGGGCTATGGTGGAGGTTGTTGAGCATTCCCATGGGGGTTGTCTGCCATGTGGTCACCCATCTTGGATTCTCGGTGTTGGTTGCGGTGGCTTTGGTGTCTCCTGCTACCTATCTCGGGGTCATACAACACCAAGTCGGTATAAGTAGAATGCGTGTGGTGCATGCACATCTGTCGCCTGCACAATACACAAACAAACAACAAGAAACCAAGTTAGAATGACAATATGCAAATGTGAACAAAGAATAAATAATAGCAACATTGAGGGTAAAAGGAAAGGCTAAGATACACTAACTAGCTAGGTCGGGCGCCTCTATCCCCGACAAAGGTGCTCCTATTATTAATTATCCTATTATTAATTCTCGTTGACCACGACTTATAGGAACCAGACTATCCACTGTTTTAAGCCAGTTTGCATTGATTCGTGCATAGATCGATGCTCAATAATACCATGGGCTTTCACTTTGATTGATCTTCATTCGTGATCGCTTAGAGAACCTTTGCCATCAATGGGTACCCCTAAAGCCTCAACCACACGACCTAACACACATTTTCCTATAGGAACATCCGTAATAGACCCAATGCGCTTTACAAGATGTCCTTCTTTAATAATGGTATCACTACCAAAGACAACAATACCTACATTATCATTTTCTAAATTCAAAGTTATGCCTTTGACCCCGCTAGCACATTCTACCATTTCACCAGATTGAATTTCCTTTAATCCATAAACATGCACAATCCCATCTCCAACTAAGATAACGCACCCGATCTCCACAAGGGAAAAAGAAAAAGAAGACACAATTTTTCACTCACCCCTATGCATCAGCCCCTTTTTTGTTATCAATTTAGTTAAGTTCATTAATCTCCCTAAAATAAAGTGATTTTCCATGTAAATTCTCTTCTCTCTCTTATACGAGAGTCTAAATGAAATTTTCTGATTTGTCATCAATGAAATGGACTTGCTGCCAAAAATCCTGGGAAATGCAAAAAATATTCCTTGGGTGAGAATGTCCTCTAGCTTAAACTTACCTAAGATAGTTGAAGAAATCAGATCATCAGGTAATGGCTTACCAAGCACAATAGATTCTATGTTTGTATAGTAGCAATCATCCCTCTCGCTTCGCTCGATTTGTACCTCTCACTAACGCACGCGCCATTTCCATCCCTCTCCCATATGGTCGATTTGTTCCTCTCCTTATAGTCAAGTCACTCCGTACCTCCCGCTTCGCTCGATTTGTACCTCTCCCTATCGGTTGAGTGACTCAAGTTCCTCGCCCGAAGTGAATACCTCTCTTTTCCCTAATCCATAGATATACATAGTCTATCTAACTAACACTATTCTTGGGACCCCATCCATATAGTATAGTATATCTATGGAGTTCTTTTTTAGGACAAACTCACGGGTATTCGATTTACCACACTTTCCTTTCATTGATGGCATAATCCGTGACGTACTAATGTGTGGTCTTACAATTATGTGACTGAATTCCCATTTCCAACTATATGCCACATATAGTTTAGTCCTCTCTTTATGCGAGGGTTGATTCCATAGTTTTGGATGCCTCTGGCTAGGAATAAATATCATCTTTGAGTCAGGAGCTTAGATACCCACCATATGAGATTGGCTTGTTAGAAACACTTGGATCACTTATACCTCCTTTGATTGAGACCATCACTTGTAGAGCGAACCTCTTCTTACTATCCTTCCTTCACAACCCCACCTTGACATAAAACTGACGATTCGACAACGCGACATCAACACTTGAAAAAAAGCTCGTATCAACTCACTTTCCTTGCCATACTATGAGCCCCGTGTATCCGACATAGTAGAACTACCTAAACAATAAAGAATAGAACTAGGGTAGAGAAAAAGACAAAAAAGAGGAAGAGAAAGAGATATAGAAAGATCCATTCGAGGGCAAGGAAAGAGGAAAGACAACTGAATCTGGACCAGCACCAAGATCCGAATCCGACAAGTCTGAAACTCCAACTATTTGCATCATGCCTCTAGCTCTCCTGCAACCTTTTTCCTCACTTCTGGTATGAGACTCTATACTTCCTTCTGAAGTTCTTTACAATTTGTTTGCTTCTACTTCTTATGAATATGAGAACATGACATATTTCTTGAGTTATTGCTTGATGGATTGGTTGTATGTGAAAGAAAACTCTTATTCATGTGACCTATGTCACTAGGAAAATCAATGGTCTTCGCTACTGTCTGTACTGTAACAATAGGAAAGAATCTTCTCTATTGTAAACTCCACCTTCCTCCAGGAGTTCAATTTCTATTGAGTCAGATCTGGGATTCATTTCCAAATTCATCTCATCCGTGAAAAATAAATGAATTAATAGAGTCAGATTCATACTTGATCTATCCCGCTAGCACTAGCTCTTGGGAAACATTCAGTTGCTTTTTGTGAGGTATTTGTGTGTTCCCTTATCTCCAATCTTCCTTTATATCAAGGTTTAGAGTGGAAGCCAACCTGGAAGGTGCTCCCTACCCACAAACTGACTCAACAAGTTTGGTTTGAACGGCTGAAACTCTGTAGGTCAAAGGAGTTGTGTAACACTAAATTGGTGTTCACTTCCTTCCCCTATGAATTTGAGAAAATTCTTGCGTTCATGTTCTAGGTGAGCAGTGGTCCCAAGGGATTTGATGGGTTCCCCGTGCCACTTGATCCTAACAATAAGTGATTTTCAGGTGTCGACTTGGACTTACAATTAGTTAAAAGAAATCTTTTCTTTCTACGACTGGTTGTACCGAGTTTGCCAAGCACTTCAAGGTTCATAACCTCAGTCTGAATTTCTCATTGATTTCAGTTAAGTCTTTACTGAATTGTTATCACCTTTTTGGTGCTATGTTTGTCTACCTTTGATATCATATAAAGAGGGTTTATACCCTTGTTAGGATATTGGGTGGAGGATATAGATTACTCTCTAGACTTGATCATTCTCAGTCTGTACATGTCAACCGTTTGTTGTTTATGTGGACCAAGACCACGCTTGTTTAATCAATAAAGTAGTGAAAAAGTGGCAGCTTTCCCTCCAAGAAAGACATGATTGATTTCTAGATGTGAACTCCCTTACTGATTTGACTCAAGAGATGAATAAGTGTATAACTTGAATCTAAATCTCTCCTTCATTCTCGGCTTCTGAAACAACTCTTTCAGCTAGCCCCCTGACCGTTAGGGTCCCCCTCGGGGATTTGAAGATGGCCATTTATAGGACTCTCACGCTTTGGGGTCCAGACACAGTTGCACTTCTCTTATAAGATTTCTGATGAGAAGGTCACTGAAAAGCCAAGCAACCTTCCGGGCTATCAATATGGAAGAACTCCTTTCACTATCTCATTGACAACTACGTTGACTAGCTCTCAAAGATAGAAAGCAGTTGAGTTGATGATTGAATCCATGTTGAATAAGGACAATATTCCCTCAGATTGATAATCTGAAAGAGAAATTCCTAAAACTTGACTTTCTTGCCACTATCCCATTAGAAAAGGGATGAAGGTGGATTCCTACCTGGAAGTCTCTTCCAAATAGTGAGAAGTCAGTATTAGGAGTGAAGGTAGAGTCCAATGTATTCAGTTCTCTTCAATACAAGTTCTTTTGCTCATAATATTCACCTTATTCACTCGATGAAAGTTTAGTCCTTGTATAATGTTTGTCAAGAGGACCTTATGGCCTCTTTATATAGCATATAATACCAAGGCTGCAAATGAAGATCTCAATTATTATAAAAAGTGGGTCGGACCCTGTAGCATCCAACTAACAAAAACATAATTAACTAATGCGGAAGCGTTCACTAAGCAGCGGATTATAGAAAATCACTAAAAATTTAAAACCTTTTTCAAAGAGACCCAATCATAGGAAAACTCTTTCAACAAGAACCAATGTATTACATTTACATCATGGTTCATAAGTATATATCTTATACCATCTCTTTTCAAGGGTTACAACATCAACTGCCTTGTTAAAAGCTAAACACAGACAACATAATAACCTCGAGGCATCAAGCCAAAATCTCAAAACGATACATTAAAAGCACTAAGTACTAACTCCGAGGACCTGAGAGTACAGAGACGACACATAGGACTTCTATCTACCAAACACGATAGACAGCACACTCAACCTGAGTTGTCACTGCTGTCCTTGTAGCTGCTGATGTTCTTCATCCGAAAGATATTATCAGTCTCTTTCACACTCATCCACCTAAAAATGTTGGTTCCCACGGGGGTGAGACAATTGAAAATTGCCCCAGCGAGAGATATAACTCTCCGCCAGAAACATCATTATTGTAGTTTAATTAATATAAAACTGAGCAGAGGATAAGCAGTTTAGATCATTCTCATCTTTTAAAGTATTACACATATCTATGATTGAACAGTAATTCATCTATTCTCTTTACAAGAAATAGAAAGAACATGTATAACATTCATCTACCATACATTTTCAACATCTCAAGCTTTGCTCATGTCATTCATTATTCTGATGTGTCACCCATGATTCATTCTTGTTTCTATTTGTTGGCCTTAGCCAATCTGCTAAACAAGTATTCACTTATGCCAGACATGTGATTATATAAATCATCATGTATTATTCAAGCATTAAACTATATCAATCAGGTATAAATGTTTCAGGCATTGGACTATACCAATCCTGATTACACATCCAGGCATTGGACTTTAACCAAACCTAATTACAGGCATTAAGCCTCTGTCAGGTATTTCTAATTATAGAGGCATGGATAGCATGTGAAACATAACTATCAACATGAGATATCTAGCATCATGATTATAATCAACAGTAGCAGTAAGATATCAACATAAGCATGACCATTGTATGTACACAATTACAGTCTTATGCATATCCACAACATAAGTATAATTACTATCTCTTAGTTGCACTAAGCATCATCTTTATGTAAAGAGAACAAACATGGGTTTCCATTCAATGTGAAGCGTCATGTATAACCCTAAACAGATATGCTATACGGCTGTATTACATCTTTTATTATGCCCTGGGGAATTTGAATCGTACCATTCAAAGTCCAACCGACCCCTGCGAAGGGCTATTCGGTTCCGTACAAGATCTAGGAGTACCGGCATCCTAAGATCTCTTCCCCTCGGCCAGTACGAGTAAACTGCAGTGACATACCAATCAAACTGCCAACAGTGACATATAGTCAACTGATAACAACTAGTCTGTACTTGGTACAAGTTACGACACTAGAAAACAGGGTATACAAAACCCTCTAATCCGAGGTACAACCGCAGCTGTCCTCAATCACATCAAATATTTGAGGCATGACCATAGCCATCCTCTGTAACCTGCAATTGTGGATGACAAGTATATATATATCCTCAACCTGCCACCCTCGCATATTCAACAATATGCGCTCTGAGTTTCCCTTAGGAATACTCGTTTCACCATCCAGCAAGTTCTGACACTGAAGATGGTTCTACGGCACAGGGCACTACATGATTAGAGTTGCACTTAATTAGTTATGCCAATTAGGTGAATTAAGGATGCATAAAACAAGTGGACATACAAACCCTAATTCATTTCTAGCAAGCATATAAATATCAAAACCTGAAAAGATATAAAACATATGAAACATAATTTCTCATCTCTTCATCACATGGTAATATTCACTTGCCATTCATTAGATTACACCAATTATCATATTATCACAGGATATAAATCCTTTTCACAATAGCACAGGGTATCAACCCTTATCAACATAAGAGGAATACACCTCATTCAGGGCTCAATCATGCCCATGAAACATCTTGTTACTTCTTACCAGGTAACATCTAACCATATGGCTCACAAGGCGATTAAACATCTTGTCACCTCTCACTAGGCAACAATAACATATTAACTCATGTAATATAATAGTAACACCACTATTTCCTCCACAGGGTTAGGGTTTACTATTCACATCAATTAGGGTTTCATGTTTATTTTATCAATACAACCCTAATATATTGTTCCATACATCTAGGAGCATCCATCGACATTCCAAGTATTTAATATTCTTATCATTTATCATTAAATGATCATCAACACAAGGTATGAGTTTATCTCTCATCATTATCATGGTATGATTACATCATACTCATTTTAGCTTACTTATCAAGTATGTTAAACTCATTACATTTCATTGTGACAATTTACATAACACTCTCCTTGTGTATCTTATCTAAAAAATATTGGATTCGAGATGCATCAAGGTATATCAACCCTGAAATGCTAAATGATATCTATCATGTCTCAATGTATCACTTCCCTCATCACTTCTATCTTACATGAGTTTATTAACTTATCTTATAATAAGGAATTTCACATCTTAATACTTTCATCCACCAACCTATCACCTTTACCATGATGTGCATAGATCACACACAAGGATTGTCCAACTATCTTCAATGATATGGACTCATCTCAAATTAAGGCATTGCTTGTTATAAGGTTGCCTATAGTCAACCACTTAAGATATTTCATCATTATAGGGTATTACTCATTATTTCATCATTAAGGTTTACTCATATCATTACCCAGACATTAGGGTTATGATTTATCATCATATTGCCCATGATTAGAATTCCATGCACTATAGCCCAAATTTAGGGTTTTACATAGCTTTACTCTGTGTTAGGTTTAAGGTTTCATATGACATCGCCCTCAATTAGGGTTTCACATGGAATCATCCTCAATTAGAGTTTCTCAGGGAATCACCCTCAATTAGGGTTTCACCAATCATCCCAATTAGGGTTTCATTCAATTACCCATAAATTAGGGATTCATTATTCCTCTAATTAGGGTTTGGTATTTCATTACCTTAAATTAGAGTTACCCAAGTCATTACCCTTAATTAGGGTTACACTATTACCCTTAATTAGGGTTACACTATTACCCTAGATTAGGGTTTTACTCAAAATTTCCCTAAATCAGGGTTAGGGTTCGTTAACCTTCTCAATTAGGGTTTCTTGATCTCTTTACTAAGGATCCTACCCTAAATCACCATATGAATCATACTCATGTATGAATTCATTTATATCATTCTCTCCACTTGATTTGGTTACATCAACCATATGATCAAATACAAACAACTATGTTTGACATAGTATACTGAGTTATTGCTTCCATAAACAATTAGGGTTTGCTTAATTGAATAGCCTTCAACTCACGATTCCTTGGGAGTTAATCCCTCAAATTTGGTGAGTCATTAGACCACATCATTAGGAACAGTAATCCCAAACATTCAACCCTTGGTCAATGCATTCAAACGGTCTTGAGACCGTTTACTCAAAAAGTCAATTAAATCAGATTGAAAATCAGCACTTAATTCAATTAGGTTTCCCTAATTGATTAGGCTTCAACTCACGATTCCTTGGGAGTTAATCCCTCAAATTTGGAGGGTCATTAACCAACATCATTATAAACAGGAATCCCAAACGGTCAACGCTTGTTCAACCATATCAAACGGTCTTGAAACCGTTTTCCCTAAAATAGTTTTCTGAAACTGCATAGCCAATCAATTTAAAACGATTTGGAATAGATATCAAGACCATTTGGCTTGGTACTTTTCTTTGGATAAGCATATAGGATGATGTCATCATCCCCTTACTTCGAAAAACCAAGAACAGCAACTGTTCTTGATGGAAATTGCAGCAAGGAAACAAGTATGTATCAAATTGAAGAAAACAATCAACAAAGCATAATTGATTGATGCAATAGCAATGATTAAGGGTTTGAGTTATAAAACCCGCCTCCAATTGAGCTCCAAAGCTTCAAGCTCACGCCATTAATGGTGGATGAAGCTCTAGCAACTCCCCCTAAGCTCGTCCTCAAGCTTTTGGATGAAAAAGTTGGCTAGGGTTGAAGAGGAGATCCAAATAAGAAGAAATCAATGATTTATTTTTTATTTCCACCATGGAATCAAGGAGAACGAAGGTCAAGGACCTTACCAACAGGTTGGGGTCGTCCTCCTGCTCCTCCACAGATCCTTAGTCGTTTTCCAAGCAAGGGTAAAGAAAAGAATCCGAAATAGCCTTTGTTTTGGCTTGGTAAAGGTACTTTTATAAGAAACTTGATGAGAGAGAAAATGCATTATTAAAATGCATTAAATTCCAAAAATATGGCCGCCTCTTCCCCCTCAAATTCCCCTCAAAATCCTTAAGGACGAGGCTATCTTCATTGCCTCTTATTCCTCTTCATTATCCTTCAATTTAAAGAAAAGCAAATTAAGCACCTTAGATCATATTATAATAATATTCCAATTTGAGTGGATATTGCTTTTCTTTATAATAATGGTGAGTGGGTTATCCACTTGCTTGAGATATTTTCGTGGCCTAGCAAAGTCATAAATGTGTTCACACTTGAGAAAATTCAATCATCTCGTTTTTGGTTGAAGGCCCTTCAATTATTATATTTGTTTTTACACTAAATAGAATTAGGGTTTCAATTAGGATTAAATCTTGATTATTTTAATATCAAGATTCTCTCTCCTCCAACTTAATTCAAATGAGGCGCCCCTCTCATTTTATTTTCTCTACTTGATGCCAAGAAACATTAGGGACCTTATTGAAGTGGTAATTTACATATTACACCCTGGGTTTTGGGTAAATTGCACATTACACCAAAACTAGGTTTTCATGCACATACATTGCTTTATCAGCTCTTTCTTGGTATTTAGGCTTCCATAAGCCATACCTCAGCATCATCTTTACTCTCATGATGCTTCAACACATGAGGAACATATTATCATGCACAATTTGCACTTAAACCCCTCAACTTGGGTAATTTGCACTTTAGTCCAAAACAGGCAAAACATTGATTTCAACAATGTTCAAAAAGGATAAGAATTGTAATATAAGTTCCTCTTGAACCATAATTACCTTTCACAAGATGAGATTAAGCATTTAATCATCTTTCTTAATCAAAACACCTAGGGTTAAGGTATAACCCAGGTCAGGGGTGTTACAAATTATAAACCCCTAACAAGGATTTCGTCCTCGAAATCCAGATAAAGGAAGACAAATGTATATTATTCATCATACTATCTAGTCTTCACATATCATCTCCTTATTATAGATACACCATAAAACTTTGATCAGCACCAAGTGTTTCCATACAAAATTCTCATAGAATCAACACACAAGGCACATGCCCCACTGTCCCTCATCATTGAATATAGAGTCAACTTTGTGTCAAATAACACTTTTCTTATTCAGAGAAGCATCATACATTCTTTATTAGTATCATGTTTATGCAGAGCATAAACCCCTAACATATGATGTTCATATTATTATAATCAGACTAATTTCACAGTTGACCAATCCAGGTAGCCAACCTAACCCATCTGATATCTCTCAGATACCATAATATTTCACCTTGATATCTATCACATGTGTTGGAAACACATCATATATATCTCTTCCTTTCATCTTGGAACATTATGTGTTTCATATGTCTTCATCTTGGGACCAAAGTCCAAGATAACTGATACTTTTCTAAGTATCCATCACATGAACACATTTATCTTATGCACATCAAGTGTCCTAAGACCCACTTGATGGTCATGTCCCTGAAAGGAAAGAAAACAAGGATTCATATTCCTCTTATTAATTTATGTATTTTCAACTATTCATGAATCATTTACTCTTTAGCTCTTCCTAGGTTCCTTGCCTTTAGCATAGGAATTATAAGGATGATTACATGACATTATCCATTTAGCATGTTTATGATCATCTCATGATCTCATCATATTTTCCATTTCTTCGTTAGGGAAAATACATTTATTATACTTACATCATTATTGAACAGGTTTCATTTCCCTTATTCTTATCCTTATCTTATGAGGAGTACACTTTTAGTTCCTCATACAACATGCTCATTTGAGATTATCTCAGACTTCTCTTTCTTATACTTAGTATATCACACATTTATTCATTCCATATTTCTGATTTCATGATACTCATTAGATTGTATCAGAATGACTGCTTGATCAGGGCAATCAGAGAGATTACAATCTAAGAGTTTCCATACTCACTTTATCATCAATAGTTGTATACCTGGCCAGGGTATATAAATACTGAGATTAGGTAGTATGCACTTTATTTGCGATCATATTCCTCACTTTTAATATCATTATACACACATGACTTTCCCATGTTCCAACATGACTAAGTCATTTAGGAACTCTTTTAAAGCTCAAACTTCTGTATTAAGGACTGATAACCTAGATCGTAAAGCTAGTATCCAGTCCACTATATGCATTACTGTTGCTCTAATCTACCCAACAGTAATACTTAAAGAAAGATTTTCTTATCATAAATGGATCAACTAGGAGACTCTTAGGCAATTGTCTCTGTCTTGCCTGCTCCCATGCACCTCTTCTTGGTGCAATATTGCTGCTCTCAGCAGCAATCTCCTCATGTGACCCAGTCATCTTTAAGTTCATCTTCTCTTATATGAGCAGAAGACATTATCAGATACACTAGATGATACCAGAACAGACTCTACTACCTTAGTCCTATGTCTCTGTAGACTCAGCGAACCTAGAGCTCTGATACCACTTAATTGTAGCATCCAACTAACAAAAACATAATTAACTAATGCGGAAGCGTTCACTAAGCAGCGGATTATAGAAAATCACTAAAAATTTAAAACCTTTTTCAAAGAGACCCAATCATAGGAAAACTCTTTCAACAAGAACCAATGTATTACATTTACATCATGGTTCATAAGTATATATCTTATACCATCTCTTTTCAAGGGTTACAACATCAACTGCCTTGTTAAAAGCTAAACACAGACAACATAATAACCTCGAGGCATCAAGCCAAAATCTCAAAACGATACATTAAAAGCACTAAGTACTAACTCCGAGGACCTGAGAGTACAGAGACGACACATAGGACTTCTATCTACCAAACACGATAGACAGCACACTCAACCTGAGTTGTCACTGCTATCCTTGTAGCTGCTGATGTTCTTCATCCGAAAGATATTATCAGTCTCTTTCACACTCGTCCACCTAAAAATGTTGGTTCCCACGGGGGTGAGACAATTGAAAATTGCCCCAGCGAGAGATATAACTCTCCGCCAGAAACATCATTATTGTAGTTTAATTAATATAAAACTGAGCAGAGGATAAGCAGTTTAGATCATTCTCATCTTTTAAAGTATTACACATATCTATGATTGAACAGTAATTCATCTATTCTCTTTATAAGAAATAGAAAGAACATGTATAACATTCATCTACCATACATTTTCAACATCTCAAGCTTTGCTCATGTCATTCATTATTCTGATGTGTCACCCATGATTCATTCTTGTTTCTATTTGTTGGCCTTAGCCAATCTGCTAAACAAGTATTCACTTATGCCAGACATGTGATTATATAAATCATCATGTATTATTCAAGCATTAAACTATATCAATCAGGTATAAATGTTTCAGGCATTGGACTATACCAATCCTGATTACACATCCAGGCATTGGACTTTAACCAAACCTAATTACAGGCATTAAGCCTCTGTCAGGTATTTCTAATTATAGAGGCATGGATAGCATGTGAAACATAACTATCAACATGAGATATCTAGCATCATGATTATAATCAACAGTAGCAGTAAGATATCAACATAAGCATGACCATTGTATGTACACAATTACAGTCTTATGCATATCCACAACATAAGTATAATTACTATCTCTTAGTTGCACTAAGCATCATCTTTATGTAAAGAGAACAAACATGGGTTTCCATTCAATGTGAAGCGTCATGTATAACCCTAAACAGATATGCTATACGGCTGTATTACATCTTTTATTATGCCCTGGGGAATTTGAATCGTACCATTCAAAGTCCAACCGACCCCTGCGAAGGGCTATTCGGTTCCGTACAAGATCTAGGAGTACCGGCATCCTAAGATCTCTTCCCCTCGGTCAGTACGAGTAAACTGCAGTGACATACCAATCAAACTGCCAACAGTGACATATAGTCAACTGATAACAACTAGTCCGTACTTGGTACAAGTTACGACACTAGAAAACAGGGTATACAAAACCCTCTAATCCGAGGTACAACCGCAGCTGTCCTCAATCACATCAAATATTTGAGGCATGACCATAGCCATCCTCTGTAACCTGCAATTGTGGATGACAAGTATATATATATCCTCAACCTGCCACCCCCGCATATTCAACAATATGCGCTCCGAGTTTCCCTTAGGAATACTCGTTTCACCATCCAGCAAGTTCTGACACTGAAGATGGTTCTACGGCACAGGGCACTACATGATTAGAGTTGCACTTAATTAGTTATGCCAATTAGGTGAATTAAGGCTGCATCAAACAAGTGGACATACAAACCCTAATTCATTTCTAGCAAGCATATAAATATCAAAACCTGAAAAGATATAAAACATATGAAACATAATTTCTCATCTCTTCATCACATGGTAATATTCACTTGCCATTCATTAGATTACACCAATTATCATATTATCACAGGATATAAATCCTTTTCACAATAGCACAGGGTATCAACCCTTATCAACATAAGAGGAATACACCTCATTCAGGGCTCAATCATGCCCATGAAACATCTTGTTACTTCTTACCAGGTAACATCTAACCATATGGCTCACAAGGCCATTAAACATCTTGTCACCTCTCACTAGGCAACAATAACATATTAACTCATGTAATATAATAGTAACACCACTATTTCCTCCACAAGGTTAGGGTTTACTATTCACATCAATTAGGGTTTCATGTTTATTTTATCAATACAACCCTAATATATTGTTCCATACATCTAGGAGCATCCATCGACATTCCAAGTATTTAATATTCTTATCATTTATCATTAAATGATCATCAACACAAGGTATGAGTTTATCTCTCATCATTATCATGGTATGATTACATCATACTCATTTTAGCTTACTTATCAAGTATGTTAAACTCATTACATTTCATTGTGACAATTTACATAACACTCTCCTTGTGTATCTTATCTAAAAAATATTGGATTCGAGATGCATCAAGGTATATCAACCCTGAAATGCTAAATGATATCTATCATGTCTCAATGTATCACTTCCCTCATCACTTCTATCTTACATGAGTTTATTAACTTATCTTATAATAAGGAATTTCACATCTTAATACTTTCATCCACCAACCTATCACCTTTACCATGATGTGCATAGATCACACACAAGGATTGTCCAACTATCTTCAATGATATGGACTCATCTCAAATTAAGGCATTGCTTGTTATAAGGTTGCCTATAGTCAACCACTTAAGATATTTCATCATTATAGGGTATTACTCATTATTTCATCATTAAGGTTTACTCATATCATTACCCAGACATTAGGGTTATGATTTATCATCATATTGCCCATGATTAGAATTCCATGCACTATAGCCCAAATTTAGGGTTTTACATAGCTTTACTCTGTGTTAGGTTTAAGGTTTCATATGACATCGCCCTCAATTAGGGTTTCACATGGAATCATCCTCAATTAGAGTTTCTCAGGGAATCACCCTCAATTAGGGTTTCACTAATCATCCCAATTAGGGTTTCATTCAATTACCCATAAATTAGGGATTCATTATTCCTCTAATTAGGGTTTGGTATTTCATTACCTTAAATTAGAGTTACCCAAGTCATTACCCTTAATTAGGGTTACACTATTACCCTTAATTAGGGTTACACTATTACCCTAGATTAGGGTTTTACTCAAAATTTCCCTAAATCAGGGTTAGGGTTCGTTAACCTTCTCAATTAGGGTTTCTTGATCTCTTTACTAAGGATCCTACCCTAAATCACCATATGAATCATACTCATGTATGAATTCATTTATATCATTCTCTCCACTTGATTTGGTTACATCAACCATATGATCAAATACAAACAACTATGTTTGACATAGTATACTGAGTTATTGCTTCCATAAACAATTAGGGTTTGCTTAATTGAATAGCCTTCAACTCACGATTACTTGGGAGTTAATCCCTCAAATTTGGTGAGTCATTAGACCACATCATTAGGAACAGTAATCCCAAACATTCAACCCTTGGTCAATGCATTCAAACGGTCTTGAGACCGTTTACTCAAAAAGGTCAATTAAATCAGATTGAAAATCAGCACTTAATTCAATTAGGTTTCCCTAATTGATTAGGCTTCAACTCACGATTCCTTGGGAGTTAATCCCTCAAATTTTGAGGGTCATTAACCAACATCATTATAAACAGGAATCCCAAACGGTCAACGCTTGTTCAACCATATCAAACGGTCTTGAAACCGGTTTCCCTAAAACAGTTTTCTGAAACTGCATAGCCAATCAATTTAAAACGATTTGGAATAGATATCAAGACCATTTGGCTTGGTACTTTTCTTTGGATAAGCATGTAGGATGATGTCATCATCCCCTTACTTCGAAAAACCAAGAACAGCAACTGTTCTTGATGGAAATTGCAGCAAGGAAACAAGTATGTATCAAATTGAAGAAAATAATCAACAAAGCATAATTGATTGATGCAATAGCAATGATTAAGGGTTTGAGTTATAAAAACCGCCTCCAATTGAGCTCCAAAGCTTCAAGCTCACGCCATTAATGGTGGATGAAGCTCTAGCAACTCCCCCTAAGCTCGTCCTCAAGCTTTTGGATGAAAAAGTTGGCTAGGGTTGAAGAGGAGATCCAAATAAGAAGAAATCAATGATTTGTTTTTTATTTCCACCATGGAATCAAGGAGAACGAAGGTCAAGGACCTTACCAACAGGTTGGGGTCGTCCTCCTGCTCCTCCACAGCTCCTTAGTCGTTTTCCAAGCAAGGGTAAAGAAAAGAATCCGAAATAGCCTTTGTTTTGGCTTGGTAAAGGTACTTTTATAAGAAACTTGATGAGAGAGAAAATGCATTATTAAAATGCATTAAATTCCAAAAATATGGCCGCCTCTTCCCCCTCAAATTCCCCTCAAAATCCTTAAGGACGAGGCTATCTTCATTGCCTCTTATTCCTCTTCATTATCCATCAATTTAAAGAAAAGCAAATTAAGCACCTTAGATCATATTATAATAATATTCCAATTTGAATGGATATTGCTTTTCTTTATAATAATGGTGAGTGGGTTATCCACTTGCTTGAGATATTTTCGTGGCCTAGAAAAGTCATAAATGTGTTCACACTTGAGCAAATTAAATCATCTCGTTTTTGGTTGAAGGCCCTTCAATTATTATATTTGTTTTTACACTAAATAGAATTAGGGTTTCAATTAGGATTAAATCTTGATTATTTTAATATCAAGATTCTCTCTCCTCCAACTTAATTCAAATGAGGCGCCCCTCTCATTTTATTTTCTCTACTTGATTCCAAGAAACATTAGGGACCTTATTGAAGTGGTAATTTACATATTACACCCTGGGTTTTGGGTAAATTGCACATTACACCAAAACTAGGTTTTCATGCACATACATTGCTTTATCAGCTCTTTCTTGGTATTTAGGCTTCCATAAGCCATACCTCAGCATCATCTTTACTCTCATGATGCTTCAACACATGAGGAACATATTATCATGCACAATTTGCACTTAAACCCCTCAACTTGGGTAATTTGCACTTTAGTCCAAAACAGGCAAAACATTGATTTCAACAATGTTCAAAAAGGATAAGAATTGTAATATAAGTTCCTCTTGAACCATAATTACCTTTCACAAGATGAGATTAAGCATTTAATCATCTTTCTTAATCAAAACACCTAGGGTTAAGGTATAACCCAGGTCAGGGGTGTTACAGACCCATTGGTCGCCACAACCTTTAAAGGAGAATTCCTTCATGATGGCAAACATCAGATCGCTCATAGTCTAATGCGTCATTCATAATGTCAAATTGGATCTATCCTAAGGAGGAAAGAAGCATAGAGTCTTATCTTTCATGCCTCATAGCCAATGGTGAATTCAAGTTTAAGTAAGCCATGTCTACCTCAATTTTTCTCTCAAAGAAACAATAGCTATTGCCTTGATTATGATTATTCAATCTGACGCTTAGGCATGAAAGAGAAATGTCAGTCCAAACAAGTTTCCCTGAGGGAACAACACCCTACTATGAATAATAGTAGTTCCTAGCCTGGGCATCATATCATCACTTCGATATTAGATATGTTATTTATTCATATGAATTAGTCATAACACCACAATCCAACATACCTTCCCCACTAGACTGGAGTAGCGAGAAGAGAAGCCTACCTAGAGCAAAAAAAGCAAAGTCAAAGATAGAAGAAAGGACCCGAGGAAGAACCTGAGATCATGGAGTTGGAATAACATTGTCATTTATCAAGAACTATTCTTCCATATTGTGACGTCCCCGGATTTTGATTTCTCCAAACCCTATTGGGAGTGAGAGGTCGGAATCCGAAAACATCATCCAATCATATCAGAAAGTGATGCGGAAGCATGATACGCATACATGAACATACAACCATAACATACTCAACATTCAACATGTATATTTATAAAATAAATTACATTTACATATTAAAAGAAGATTTACAAGTCTATGAACATGTATGCTAATCAGGATCTACACAATAGGTACAACCTGGACAACTACTCACTTCCTTTCTTTTTCTCCCATGCTAGCTCTGAACCTAAAACATATGTGAAACAATGAATCAACACACAAGGTGTTGTGTACGTGGGTAGAAAGATACATACTAATATGTTTGCATAATTGAAATAACTTGAGAAAGAAAGAGTAAAAGAAAACATTATTTAAAGCGATAATTAGGTAAACATTCCTTTTATTGCTTTCACATTGATGCGGTTGTACTACTCATGCTTGCACTTGACTTACATCTAGTGTGGGCAATATAGTATCATCATACATCTAACATGGGCCAAGGAATCATACATCCATGTTAGGCAACATACATCCACACCAGGATATGTGCTCTAGTAGCTACAACCCATCATACTCATTTATGTTCTATTAGATTTGGCGAAGTATAACTCATACTAGTCAACCAAGCAATCATATCTAAATACGAGCATTCAAGATATCACATATCATATGCAACCCGAAAACTAGTCTTATACTTAATAAATCCCACGTACCAGAGTTCAGAGATTTCTAAACATTCTTTCTCATCTAGATATCTGGTCATCACCTGGTTAAGACAAGACCACATACTATCATCCGATTTTCATCATCTTAACCCTAGTCGTGTTCATTAGGGTTTATATTATCTCATTTGGATATTCCAACATTTACTTGCATTATTGCCTTATATTTATCTTACTGATGTCATTTTCCAGATTATGATTCATTATCTGAATATTAGGTTCCATATCCTTTTTGGTGCACATAATAACCCTAGTTTTTATATATACATTATTCAAGTTAGGGTTCCAACCCATGTATCAAGGTTCATCTTCTTACAACATGAATTTTGTGTACAAAACTGGTCTCATATTTACATATTATCTTTCAGTTACAGAGATGAGAATGTTCTGTGAACTTCATCATTTATTGAGCATATATGCATTAATTGCATTATCTTTAGTGTTATTAGCCCTAATTAGCCATATTAATCAAATTATAGGATTTCGTGCATCAACATGACCATATCTGACATCATATGCATTCTATACATAATTGTGGACTTACTGATATTTTTCCATGATTTTATATCATCCTTTGATATTTATTTTCCATTAAACAAGTATTACATGTCTTATATGATATTGCTAATGTTAAAGCATAAAAAGTTTGATATCAAGCTTTCATATTGTTCTACATATTTTTCTGAAAATTTCGATACCTTATTTACATTTTTCTGATCATCATGCTATTTTCTACAAATTATATGAGAAAAGGATATTTACTGAATTATTTACCTGATCGGGCCAATCAAAATTGGCCACGTGTCTAGGTGGCACGGCTCCTTTGCTTTACTGGGGTCCGGCCGGTTTAAGGGTATTGAACCCGGTCTATTGTGATGGGTCGGCCGGTTCCTGGCCTAACTCGGTCCATTTCCTCTTCACGATCACCAGGCGCTACCCATTCTCTGCTGCTGCTTGCTCGAGCAGCTAGTTGGCTACTCCGGCGAGGCTCCGTCTGCCCTTGGGTGGTACTGGAGTATCGACGAGAGTACCCTCACCTTCGCGAGGCCGCCTCGATCAGATGGGTGTGGTTTCTGATCTGCGGCTCCCTCTAGATCTGAATGCCACCGCAGTGACGGCGAGGTCACCGGTGAGGTGGAGGTCAGAGATGAAGAGGGGTTCTGGGGTAGTCTGTCCTAGCCGGGAGGCACCTCCGGATTGAGGTGGTGGCGATGGCGGGTTGTAATCAGTGGGGCAAGACCTGTCAGGGTGCTGTCAAGGTGGTGCATCGACGGATGGAAGGTCAACTTGGGGAAGGTGCTCGGAGATCGGCTGCTCCAAATTGAGTTGAGTGGGAGTCTAAGGGGGGTCTGGCGGAGCTAACAGTGTCCTTAGATAGGCATGCAGATGCGTGGAAGGGAAAGCCCTAACTGGGTGCCGCTTCCAGTGAGAGGCGCAGAGAAGATGGGGGTTGTTCTCCCTGACCCAAGCGCGATAGGCAACACGGTGACATCCGTTGAGTTCATTTTGGCGAGACGAGGTCACCCTCCAACGATCTCGCCCAGGAGATGCGGGAGTCGAGCGCGTGGAGTCTCTGCTGATCACTGGGGTCGGGCCGAAGAAAGCGGGAGGTAGGAGACGAAGTCTCCCCCACTGGATCGCTGATCAACGACCCTAAAAATATTGGCCTAAACCAAGATCCGCGCCCAATGCCTCAAAGGGCTGCGTGACACATATTTCCCAATTAAATCGAAATCTTAGGTCCTAAAGTTGAGAACAAGGCAAATATACACATAATTTCAAATGCTTATATCTCCTAATTGGGTGGTCCAAAAGCAATGAAATTTTAGGTGCAACTTTATAATGTCATGATGTAGATGTGGCATAAATTTGGGAGTGAAATTCGAAGGTTAGGAATGGTTATTGACTAATCACATTAATACCTAAAGTTCACCTTCATGTGACACTTAGGGCATTACTTTTTGTGAAAAAGATAGGCCATTTAATCAAGTTGACTCCAAAACTTCAACATTGGTTCATATGTGTATGATTCTTCGAAAGAATTTAGTTCACTACTCACTGGATCACTAAATGAATGATTGGTCTCATGAGGACTTAATTAATCAGAAAGGGTATTCATTCACAATTGAATTCAATTAGGCATCATAGTCCTCCATCATATTTCCAATCACCTAATTTGGTTGAAGGAATCCATGATTGTATAACCAATTCCTCAATTTGGTATTTGACATCTTACATAGAATGCTTGTCTCTCAATTATTGTATTAGTTATTAAAACTCAAAAATCCAAGTTATCACATTCACCCCACCTTATTTGGAATTTCGTCCTCAAAATTCAACTAATCACATCCTTAAGAGGCTATTTAGGAGTTCAACTTCACATACATCATCGTTGCTTAGGTTCTAAGACCATCATAGTTATATGCACTCTAAGTTGTCAGCTTAGGGTCTAGAGATTCTTGGGTGTGTCCACCCCACCCTATAATGTGGAAGCATCACTTAATGTCTTTGCCATAGCATGACATTATGATATCTTAGGATTACACCATCCCTAAGGATACAAGTTTTGCTCATGCTTGCAAGGTTCAAGAGGAATTCATCTATATGCCATGGTATTTAGATTATTCAAATTTAACGTCATCAATATGTTTTATGATCAACATCTTACACTAATTTCAGAATTAGAGGAGATTTTTATCTTCATCCTTAATATTAGGATTTTTTTTCTTAAGAAGGGCTTACGTAACATGTTTGACCATTAGGGTTTCACCCTATGGTATGATATTTATACTCATCTTAGAAGCATACATTGAGAAGGATCAAAGTTACAAACTTACTTTCTGATCATATATACTATGATCCAAAATATCTTTATATCAAGTTCATTAGTTCAACTTTTTATGTCTTACATGTATTATGTGAAGGGAAAAAGAGAATATACTAAATTTACCCCATGATCTCAGCATCATATCTTTCAGGTTTCATATGAAGGGGAAGTGAATATTTTAAAGTCAAACTTATCATTATTTCAATCTTTGGTACTACATGTATGATATAGGGGGAAATATAGAATAGGTCAAGCTTATACGAGTGACTCATCATATATAAATCATCTATATAGATCAAGTGAGGTTTCTATCATCATGTATTAAGAAAGAGAAGAAGAAGGGAGAACATGTATTTTGAGTTTCTTTTGCACAAAGCATCACACTCTCGTAACTAGAGTTCATATATTACCTCACTTACTACTAATGATGAGATTCACAAAATATGTCACTCTAGCTAGGACCTAACTCATCCAAAGGATTGACTTTATCATATGGGTCATCTACCCATCATTTTATTTTACCCAATTCTCATATACAGATTTGAATCATGCATAAGGACTCAACTCAACACTCGAGAGTAATCTAGGGTAGGACATTTTTTTTTCCACACATATTTCATATATTGGAGGCTAGGTCCTATGACCTTCTCCCTGTGGGTCTTACTCTTTCTAGAGTTCACCACACATCTCATCCTACCTCTAGACATCCTCCTTGTATAAGAGCTTGAGGCTCATACACACTCATCTCTATCTTAACTTAACTTATCTTAAGTAGGAAAAGGGAATGTAATTTCATCATCAAGATTTTTGCTTAAATTCTCCAAATTAGATTCAACTAATATACAACTTAAACCTATATAACGAAACTTATACCATCAGAGATCAAACTTAGATAAGATTTCCCACACTGATTTCAACTATCATTCTATCATCTACTCTATGTATCACATATCTTGATAAGGCTCTAGACATCTAATCTAGACTACTCTCTCTTCTAGACTGATGTCACTCCCTTTCACTTAGATTGCATGAACACTAACTACTCTACAATGTGAGGGACACATTTTTATATTTACATATATGTAATAAAATATTATATAGTTTTTCTCCGAGAAAGAAGACGTCAGAGAAAACTGTCGAGGCTCGAGCCGATTGGAAAACAAAACCAAATCAGCAAAACGAGTGTCCCACACATAGTAGATAGTCAAGTGCCATGTCACCTAGTGAAATGGTGAGAACAATGTGTAGACTAGTGTAGCTACCCAATACATATGAGCTCTATATGGAAAGGGTTTCAAACACTTGTCTAAACCTAGTTCTCGAACATCTAGGTTCTAAGTTAGAGGCTAAGTCAAACCTTATTCCTATAGAACGGCTTACTAAGTTTCTAGGGTTTAAGGTGAAATTATGTTTTATGTTTCATGGTGAGCAATTTTTAGGTGTAGCTACTGTTCATGCTCTGATACCAACTGTGACGTCCCCAAATTTTGATTTCTCCAAACCCTATTGGGAGTGAGAGGTCGGAATCCAAAAACATCATCCAATCATATCAGAAAGCGATGCGGAAGCATGATACACATACATGAACATACAACCATAACATACTCAACATTCAACATGTATATTTATAAAATGAATTACATTTACATATTAAAAGAAGATTTACAAGTCTATGAACATGTATGCTAATCAGGATCTACACAATAGGTACAACCTGGACAACTGCTCACTTCCTTTCTTTTTCTCCCATGCTAGCTCTGAACCTAAAACATACGTGAAACAACAAATCAACACACAAGGTGTTGTGTACGTGGGTAGAAAGATACATACTAATATGTTTGCATAATTGAAATAACTTGAGAAAGAAAGAGTAAAAGAAAACATTATTTAAAGCGATAATCAGGTAAACATTCCTTTTATTGCTTTCACATTGATGCGGTTGTACTACTCATACTTGCACTTGACTTACATCTAGTGTGGGCAATATAGTATCATCATACATCTAACATGGGCCAAGGAATCATACATCCATGTTAGGAAACATACATCCACACCAGGCTATGTGCTCTAGTAGCTACAACCCATCATACTCATTTATGTTCTATTAGATTTGGCGAAGTATAACTCATACTAGTCAACCAAGCAATCATATCCAAATACAAGCATTCAAGATATCACATATCATATGAAACCAGAAAACTAGTCTTATACTTAATAAATCCCACGTACCTGAGTTCAGAGATTTCTAAACATTCTTTCTCATCTAGATATCTGGTCATCACCTGGTTAAGATAAGACCACATACTATCATCAGATTCTCATCATCTTAACCCTAGTCATGTTCATTAGGGTTTATATTATCACATTTGGATATTCTAACATTTACTTGCATTATTGTCTTATATTTATCTTACTGATGCCATTTTCCAGATTATGATTCATTATCTGAATATTACGTTCCATATCCTTTTTGGTGCACATAATAACCCTAGTTTTTATATATACATTATTCAAGTTAGGGTTCCAACCCATGTATCAAGGTTCATCTTCTTACAACATGAATTTCGTGTACAAAACTGGTCTCATATTTACATATTACCTTTCAGTTACAGAGATGAGAATGTTCTGTGAACTTCATCATTTATTGAGCATATATGCATTAATTTCATTATCTTTAGTGTTATTAGCCCTAATTAGCCATATTAATCAAATTATAGGATTTCATGCATCAACATGACCATATCTAACATCATATGTATTCTATACATAATTTTGAACTTACTGATATTTTTCCATGATTTTATATCATCGTTTGATATTTATTTTCCATTAAACAAGTATTACATGTCTTATATGATATTTCTAATGTGAAAGCATAAAAAGTCTGATATCAAGCTTTCATATTGTTCTACATATTTTTCTGAAAATTTCGATACCTTCTTTACATTTTTCTGATCATTGTGCTATTTTCTACAAATTATATGAGAAAAGGATATTTACTGAATTATTTACCTGATCGGGCCAATCAAAATTGGCCACGTGTCTAGGTGGCGCGGCTCCTTTGCTTTACTGGGGTCCGGCCAGTTTAAGGGTATTGAACCCGGTCTATTGTGATGGGTCGGCCGGTTCCTGGCCTAACCTGGTCCATTTCCTCTTCACGATCACCAGGCGCTACCCATTCTCTGCTGCTGCTTGCTCGAGCAGCTAGTTGGCTACTCCGGCGAGGCTCCGTCTTCCCTTGGGTGGTGCTGGAGTATCGGCGAGAGTACCCTCACCTTCGTGAGGCCGCCTTGATTAGATGGGTGGGGTTTCTGATCTACGGATCCCTCTAGATCTGAATGCCGCCGCAGTGACAACGAGGTCGCCGGTGAGGTGGAGGTCAGAGACGAAGAAGGGTTCTGGGGTAGTCTGTCCTAGCCGGGAGGAACCTCCAGATTGAGGTGGTGGCGATGGCGGGTTGTAATCAGTGGGGCAAGACCTGTGGGGGTGCTACCGAGGTGGTGCATCGACGGATGGAAGGTCGACTTGGGGAAGGTGCTCGGAGATTGGCTGCTCCAAATTGAGTTGAGTGGGAGTCTAGGGGGGGGGGTCTGGTGGAGCTAACAGTGTCCTTAGATAGGCATGAGGATGCGTGGAAGGGAAAGCCCTAACTGGGTGCCGCTTCTAGTGAGAGGTGCGGAGAAGAGGGGGGTCGTTCTCCCTGACCCAAGCGCGATAGGCAACGCGGTGACATCCGTTGAGTTCATTTTGGCGAGACGAGGTCACCCTCCAACGATCTCGCCCAGGAGATGCGGGAGTCGAGCGCGTGGAGTCTCCGCTGATCGCTGGGGTCGGGCCGAAGAAAGCGGGAGGTAGGAGACGAAGTCTCCCCCGCTGGATCGCTGATCAACGGCCCTAAAAATATTGGCCTAAACCAAGATCCGCGCCTAATGCCTCAAAGGGCTGCGTGACACATATTTCCCAATTAAATCGAAATCTTAGGTCCTAAAGTTGAGAACAAGGCAAATATACACATAATTTCAAATGCTTATATCTCCTAATTGGGTGGTCCAAAAGTAACGAAATTTTAGGTGCAACTTTATAATGTCATGATGTAGATGTGGCATAAATTTGGGAGTGAAATTCGAAGGTTGGGCATGGTTATTGACTAATCACATTAATACCTAAAGTTCACCTTCATGTGACACTTAGGGCATTACTTTATGTGAAAAAGATAGGCCATTTAATCAAGTTGACTCCAAAACTTCAACATTGGTTCATATATGTATGATTCTTCAAAAGAATTTAGTTCACTACTCACTGGATCACTAAATGAATGATTGGTCTCATGAGGACTTAATTAATCAGAAAGGGTATTCATTAACAATTGAATTCAATTAGGCATCATAGTCCTCCATCATATTTCTAATCACCTAATTTGGTTGAAGGAATCCATGATTGTATAAACAATTCCTCAATTTGGTATTTGACATCTTACATAGAATGCTTGTCTCTCAATTATTGTATTAGTTATTAAAACTCAAAAATCCAGGTTATCACACATATTGTCCTATGGGAAAGAAAGACTGTAGGACTGTAGCGACCGGGAGCCACAGAAAGGAAAGGGATGCGAAGAAAGGTTCATCAAGCAGAGTATAATGAAACCTTAAAGGCCATGAATAACCACCATGTCGTTGTTGAAGAGATCAGGTTGCATGATCTTCACCCTTCCGATAAAGACCATAGCACTAGTAGTTGTGCTGGTATTTCTATTGACTGAATCAAAGGTGACGATGATGCAACGGCCTAGACTGAAGGTCTCGATCTTGGTACCAAAAGAAAGTCTCCACATATAATCAATTGTGAAGAGACCAGGAAGCGGAAAAATGCCTCTTGGATTAAGGCAAGAGCGCCGAGCACATGCGTGAAATGAGAGCTAGAGGAATGGGAAGACGATCATTCTCGGCCATATACCAAAAGAAATGATTGAAATAGAGCAAAGAATGTAAAGGCAGGATACTAGTCATTTTGATCTTCATTTTTCTTTCTAAGGTAAGGTCACAGTGAGTTTAAGGAGAGTGTAATGAATACAGTAGAATCACAATTGCATGAGTGAAAGTTTGGGCCTTCTAGTGCTCAATAGATATCAAATTTTCCAGAAGGGTTGTGGAAGAGTAGTGATAACCTCCTATTTTAGTAATTTATCTTAGTCTTTTTCTTTAGTTTTCCATACTCTTTTTACGTTTATACGGTACATAAACCTAATTTTACCCCTTTTTGTAAATACATCATCAAACTAACTTTTTCCTTTTACACTTGCAGAAAAAGCACAAAAAAATCATAAAAGAATAAACAACCTCAAGGCCGAGTGAAGCCAAATGGTCCCAAGACCGCATGGAGTTCAAACGGTCCCGAGACCGCATGAAGCCAAACGGTCCCAAGACCGCATGAAGCCAAACGGTCCCAAGACCGCATGGAGTTCAAACGGTCCCGAGACCGCATAAAGCCAAACGGTCCCAAGACCGCATGGAGTTCAAACGGTCCCGAGACCGCATGAAGCCAAACGGTCCCAAGACCGCATGGAGTTCAAACGGTCCCGAGACCGCATGAAGCCAAACGGTCCCAAGACCGCATGGAGTTCAAACGGTCCCGAGACCGCATGAAGCCAAACGGTCCCAAGACCGCATGGAGTTCAAACGGTCCCGAGACCGCATGAAGCCAAACGGTCCCGAGACCGCATGATGCCAAACGGTCCCAAGACCGCATGGAGTTCAAACGGTCCCAAGACCGTTTGACGCCAAGCGATCTCAAGACCGTCTGACGCCAAACGGTCTCAAGACCGCTTGAACCCAAACGGTCTCAAGACCGTTTGACCTCACTCAAGGCCTATAAATAAGACCTCAAGGGCCATCCCTGAGGAGGACGAGACGTCCAGACGTCCAGAGGCTGTCTCTCTACTACCAGAACAACTCCATCCACCGCCCGAGGCTGCCTGTCTGAGACTCACGTTCCATTGCAAAGCTACCTTCTCTCTCATCAACAAAGAAGGTGAGAGGAGAAGATCCGTCGTCAAGCAAGCCACGAAGGGTGAAGATCGTTGCTCTCTCCACCAAGGGTTCAACCTTCTCTCCTCAGTGGAGATGATGTTCTTTCTATCTCTTCTTGCCTCCTCCTTTGTTGCTCCCTCTATGAGGAGCGAGTAGTTCCATCCACTGGGGCGTGGGGACTAGCCCCGCTGCCCATGTTTTGTACTTTGTACTAAAAAGATGTTATCCTTTCGTTTTAATACTAAATCGTTTCATACATGCTTGAATGATGGCCACGTTCTTGTATGCATCTATTGTCTTTTGTTGTGGTTTGTCTACGACCGCTCTCGAGACTCGAATACCGATTTAGTGTTGGTTTCTGGTGTGTGTATCCACCACGCATCCGCTTCGGTGTCTAGGAGTGTATCTCAAAGAGTGGAGTAAACTCACTATCATCCGTTACACCTCCATCTGTATGGAAGTAACCTTGGTAAGTCGAGGAACACGCTTTGCGAGGGGAATGATGTAAAGCATGTGACCATTTGATTGGGAATGGTTGGCGTTGCAACATTCCCGCACTTCTCATAGCTAGGTTATCCGAATAGGAGACTAGGCCTACAAAGACACTATTCGATTTGATAATTATCGCTCGCTTGTTAGTTTTAGATGCACGTTTCATGAGGTTGAGTAAGATTTCTCTCTTTGGAAGACTACATATCTTCATTGACACGTAGAAATGTACCGAATGAGAGCTACTTAACCCTTGAAGGATGCGATGCATTGCTCTTGTCTTATATGGGCATTGGTCTTGTGAAACATCGAAGGATGCAATGCATCGCTCTTGTCTTACGAGGCATCGGTCTTGTGGAACATCCTTGGATGCAATGCATCGCTCTTGTCTTATAAGGCATCGGTCTTGTGGAACATCCATGCATCTAGCTTATAAGTCTTGCTTGCTTAGTACATAAACAATGCATGTGTAGCGGCGGTGAATACCTGCTTAACCCCAGTGATTCATCATCATTTGTTAAATCTTAGTTTTACTTGCTTTATTTACTTTTCATGCTTTAGTCTAAAAACCAATCAAAATCCAACCTTTTGATATAAGTGCCAATTAGTAAAGTAACTAAGTGAAGTGCTGTACGTTTTCCATCTTGTTGCTTGCAACAAGACCGTTGTCTTTTGGGTTCGATCCTAAATCTGTACTATGATAAGGCTTCCATACTCTTATGGGGTTGGAGTTGTTATCTAAGCACCAGTTCTAGGTAAACCTAGGGAAGACATTCATCCTCTCTAGGGTTTTTGGTGATAGAATCCTGGGACTCCCATCGGAAGACTGAAAATCTTTTGGTGTAAGTTCCAGCTCCATCAAGTAGTCTAAGGAATACTTAATCTGCTAATCAGGAAAAAAGGTTACCTTTTAGACTGCCATGTCTCCTTTCCTTTGTAAGGATGAAGTAGATTCCACCACCTAAATAGTGAAGGGTCCTTCAATTCAAGCAATGCGTCTGGCTGTCTTAGAACTCCACTTCATCTTGGTAATATCGGAATGGTGTAAGAGGGTCGGGTGTGACGTCCATATAATACTTTTTTGAGATTAGTAGGTGAGCGATTCTATGAGCTTAGGTGGAGAGATGAGAGAGCATCATTGCGGTTCTTCTACTACTTAATAGATTAGTAGTCATGGTGGTATTTGTGTGCCAGCAACCAAGAGCTGGGAATCGTGGGCTTGCATTGAAGCAATTCTCCCCCCCGACATTCAAGCATTTGAAGTAGATGTTCCACTCTCTCGTGCAATCCACCTTTTTTTTTAGACAAAGAGTGGACCCTGTCTGCTCATTTTGATGAAACCCGTATTTTTTATGCAAAACCCATATTTTGATGCCTACACCTAAGCTTTTCGCACCCTGGTGACTTATAATTATGGGTTTTTGATGCAAGGGCTTTTTGATGAAGAATCTGAGTTGAACCTGTCAGTTAATTTTGCTGAAACTTGTGTTTTTTTGCAGTTAATTAGTCAAATTGGTTCGTTTTGAGGCGGTTGAGCTCTCCCGATAGCGAGAACAAATTGATCTCAAGAGATGGTGAGATAGGTGGGTTCAACCCGGTTGCGAAGAGAGCAATCAACAGCTGGAAACAACAACCACAATGCTCCACTGCCAGCAACCGCAAGGGAGAGAGCAGCGATAGCAACATGCGGTATGGATGATGCTCTCGGCAAGTGACATGCATCTCTCTCTTCCAGCAAGTGGTTGTCTCTGCGTAAGAGACACTGATGCGGTATGCTCTCTGTGAGAAACAACCACATGCGGTTATCTTCAGAAGCACCAAGAGAGTGACTACCATCGAGTGATAGCGAGACTGACCGCAAGAAGTTATCTCCATGCATGCTCTCTGTGGTGCCTATGCTCAACTAGAAGAGGTACCTCCATGAAGTGGGGAGAGAAACGGAAGCAACATGCCTACCTATGAGAAATAACCAAAAGCATCTCGATCGTATGGGAGAGGAATTGACCTGCCTTGCTTTGTGGCAATCAATGGAATGTAGGAACTCTTCGGTTCCCCAATAATGGAACTAGAGTTTCGAACCAGCTTTAGTGGAAGGGAATGGTTTTAAACCAAATGGATTGACTTCTCTTCTATAGATTAGATTAGTTGGCCCGAGTGTGAACAAATCAGTTTCGTTTTGACGAACTTCAGTTGGGGCAAGAACATCAGTAGGAAATACCCTTTGACAGGAACAACGTCGACCTACTTCACTTTGATTGGATGGAGTCACTTCAAAATCCACTCGCTCATTCTCAGAGGATCCCCTCGTGGGTAGACAAATGGAATGGATCACACCTTTGTTCAGTTGTAGAGCGAGGTCAAGTAAATGGATCTCACTCTTGTTGACTGTGCCATAATGCGTGCCACATCACACTTGAGGATAGATTGTAGGAAGTGTCTTCTGTAGGGCCTACTTCTTCAGTTGGGTGGAAATCAATATTTCTTTAAGGAAAACCAATTCCTACAGTTCTTCTCTTGTTTCCAGTACTTCCCCTAGAGTTCTTTGATCAAACTCAGATTTGGACCTGGATCCTCCATCCTTTCCCCCTAAGACCTCTGCGCTCCTAGGTCGGTCGGTACCTTTGGATGAAATGCGTCTGTAGAAATCTACGACCCTCCCAAAGAAAAGAATGGAATTGAGAACCCTCATCGGTCATAATGTAACTAAATAATAAGTTCATCCCAATACATATATAAAAATGGAAGAGGCATGCTTTCTTAATCGTATATAGAGAGAGGTGGCTGCCCTCCCCGATCGATGATTTGATCTCCTCATAGGGGAATGAGGGGGGCTCACCGTGGAACTCTATTTGAAGCAGTTCTCAGTGCGTCTCCAATGCTATTACGCAGACACACCCTTGCGGGCTGTGTCTGTTTCGGTATCCCTGACCAAGTCTGGGCTTCCCTGAGTGATTCCATCCCCTCATCGTCAGATGATTTCCAGGATGGATAGCAAGGTGGAATTTCTAGTTCAGATGCACCTCTCGTTATTTAGATTTATACTTGGCAATCAATTGTTTGATTGTAAGAAGAGGGTATCTCGATGGAACTAAAATGACCCGTCAATGGTCTAGCCCTTTTCATATATCGGTGATACAAACAACGGATTGAAGGATTGTTCCCCAACATTTGAGCTATGTATCTCCAGGTATCTTCCCATCCAAGACACCTCTTTATCAGGGGATATCTTGGACTCTGACCCCTTGTGCCTAACACTCGGATAGTTTAGGATCACTTGGTGACCTTGCTCCAATCTGATAGGAGTGAGTTTGCAAGAAGGTGGATGGTGCAGTGTCCTTCTGAGATCAGGACAATTGAATCCTGCTTTCATTGGGAGCGGACCGCATACTCTTTCCTATTGTGGTTCATTCATCAAGTGCCACAGGTGAACAATGGTCATCAGGTGTCATCGATATATTTCAAAACTCGTGTGTGATTTGCTTTTGATTCTAGCAATCAGGAGCAAACCCAGTGATATCTAGAGCAGTTTGTCTTGATCTCCTACGGTCCATCCTGTTAGGGAAGCCTACTCCAGAAGAGTTGGGGGCCCTCTCTCGATTACTTTTCATAGGTGGTTGAGGTACAACATGACTCGACGGTTAGGGAGAGGGCAGCGGGAAGAGGCAAATTTTTGCCATTGGTAATATATGCTATGATTGGGGGATGACTTGAAAACCCATCTATATTCTCGAGTCCTTGTCTGTTTTATTACCAACAGATGTTCGACCGCTCCATTTTCTCAGTTGTCTAGGAGGATGTGTGGGCATCAAGGTTTGACGCCAGCAACCGATAGGATTATTGTGTTTGAGGTCATGCATGGCCTCTTTGATCGATGCTTCATCCCCCTCGACTTTGGCTTGCCTTTGACACATGACATCCTATGATGGGTCCTAAGAGACCTGTGAGTTTTGTGGGGGGGGGGGCAGCCCGGGGGATTTTATTCCTCTTGGCCCCTCTTCTCACTTTCTCACCACGTCTTGGGCATGCAGAGAGTAGTCTAGGTGGGCCTACAACTCTATGATTATGCCGTCCTTGGGGATGATGTGGTCATAGCTGACGAACACATTGTGGAAGTCTACCTAGCTTGGTTATCCAGGGTAGAGGTTTCTCATAAGACTGACTTCTTGTTTCTTAGAGCATTCTCACTTCAGATATCTTTTGGGTTGCACCGAGTTCACAAAACATGGTGAAAGGCTTGAGGCTGTTCACCAGTTTCCCCACTTTCTCAACACTTTGAATCTGATGTCTAGGTATGTGTAGGAAATAGAATCTCACAGATCGAGTGATTGGCCTCCAATTATTGGGTGTTGGATTCAAAGGTCAGCTTTACTAAAGAAAAGAAGAGTCGATGAATCCACCATTTTCTCCTTGTGTTTGACAGGTGGATCCTTGACTGACCACTATCATGGTGGTTAGGTCAACGGTCGCCCTTATAGGTATGGGAGCTTAGTTGCATGGCTTCGCAGGAGGAAGTATATCCTCATATAAACTTTGCATGATGTGAGTGTTGCTCTGGAAAATCCCTTTGTAGATATCTAAGAGTACATTTGCACTCGTGCATGGGTTGCGGACTACCGTCAGTGGTCAAGTCGTGACCTTTAGGTGGTCGAGTTGTTGAAATCCTCCCAATTCAATTGGATAGGGATGAAACCCTTCTCTCTATGGGTCTATTGTGGAAATGTCTAGCGAGAGTTGTGGAGTGGGACATAGTATAATATATTATACTTGGTATGCCTTGACCCCGCTTCAACATTGTATAATGGTTACCTCATCTCAGAATTGATTGGAGGGGTCCATCCTGATCGAGCAAGTTAGTTCGGAAGATCTAAATTATTATTACAGGGGACATCAGACGATTATGATTATGGGTAATTCTATCAATTTCTTCTCTTGATTATTCACTTTGACGATAAAAAGGGGCTGATGTTGGAGTAGAATAAGGAAGGAATGATGCCCACCTCAAATCAATTGATTCATCATGGTAGAGGAGAAAAATAACAAACATACCATACTCGAGCTTTAAATCAATGCCTTCAGAAGCTAGGAGTATGCTCGTGTGTTTCGACGAGAACACCAAAAAAACCTAATTCAGCTCTACATAAAATAGCTAAAGTACGCTTGAGCAATCGAAATGAGATATTTGCTTACATTCCAGGCGAAGGTCATAATTTTGTAGGAATATCCCCTAGTCTTAATCAGAGGAGGTAGAGTGAAAGATTCGCCAGGTGTGAAATCCCATTGTATTCAGGGGGTCAAAGATTTGCTGGGAATTTCGGATCGAAGAAGGGGAAGATCCAAATATGGTGCAGAAAAAAAGATGAACGGAAGATTTTATGGTTTTTGTTGTCATTTTTATATTCGCCCTGTTCTCCAGCTTGGAGTTGGCAGAGTGCGCCAGACCTACCGGGGTGGAGGCGCCTGATGTGATTCTCACAACAATTGAGGAAAATTTTGTGGGGCACCAGGATGGTCTTATTGGTAGAGGAAGGGCTCCTCCGCTCCCCCGAGGATCAATTGTAAGACCATATGGTAATGGAGAGGATGCCTGAATGGGACGCGTCCTCTACCACTCCTACTTTAGGAGTGGAAGATTGCTTAGATTTCTTGGGGGCCCTGGAGAATGAGGGCCGGGGGAACAACTTATATGATATGATCCGGGGGAAAATTCTTTGTTCATGAGATGCCCGAAATGTGAAACAAAACTTTTTCCCTTGCATCTTGGTCACTTTGACTTTTTTGTTATTTTGTAATCTTTAGGGTATGATACTCTATAGCTTCACAGTGAAAAGTCATTTTCTCATTACCTTGGCTCTCTCATTTTTGATTTTTATAGGCATTACAATAGTTGGATTTCAAAGAAATGGGCTTCATTTTTAAGCTTTTTATTACCCACAGGAGTCCCGCTGTCGTTAGCACCTTTTTAGTACTCCTTGAGCTAATCTCTTATTGTTTCATGCATTAAGATTAGGAATACATTTATTTACTAATATGATGGCCGATCATAGTTTAGTAAAGATTTTAAGTGGGTTTGCTTGGACTATGCTATGTATGAATAATATTTTCTATTTCATAGAGGATCTTGGTCCTTTATTTATAGTGCTTGCATTAACCGGTCTGGAATTAGGTGCATCTATATTACAAGCTTATGTTTTTACGATCTTAATTTGTATTTATTTGAATGATGCTATAAATATCCATTAACTCCTACATTTCATAATTGAATAAAAAGGAGGAGTGCCCAACTATGTGATTGAATATACATCTATGTATTTTTTGTTCCATGGTACCGACATCATCAATTCACATGTCCCTTTTGTTATTACAACCTTATTTCTTTATGGCAAAGACTAGAATCCCCACACAAATGATCATTGAATCTTGGTTCTTCTTTGCGGGGATGGCTATTCATTTAAGTCTTTGGGTAGCACCACCAGATCTTCAACAAGGTGGAAATTCTCATATTCTATATGTACATGTTCCTGTGGCTTGGATGAGTATTATAGTTTATATTGCAACGACCCTTAACAGTTTCTTGTTCCTATAAAAAAAGCATCCCCTTTTTCTTTGCTCTTCTGGAACTGGTATACAAATGGGTGCTTTTTTACATTGTTGACCTTAGTGACTGGGGGCTTTTGGGGAAGGCCCATGTGGAGTACCTTTTGGGTGTGGGATGCTCATGGGACCTCTGTATTCATCTTGTTTCTTATTTACATTGGTGCACTATGTTTTCAAAAGCTTTCTATCAAACTGGCTTCTATTTGGATCTGTGTTGGACCGATCAATATACCAATAATCAAGTTTTCAGTCAATTGGTGGGATACATTGCATCAACCTGGGAGCATTATCTAATCTGGTACATCAATACATATTTCTATGCTCATTCCAATCTTGTCCAACTTTGCTAACTCCCTCTTCTCCACCCCTTCCTCTTTGTTCTAGAAAGACGTCTTCTTATTCTATCTTTTCTCGAATCCTCCTGGACGAAGAGAGTTGGTGTGGACTCTGACCCCCCTGGGAGGAAGTGTTGGAGAGGACGAAAGACTGATTATAGAAATCATCGGAGTCAATCGTCACCTAGTTCACTCTTATAGATTGATGATTCTATTTGTGTTGCATCCATGGTGCAGGAGACTGCTTACTCTATCCGCTTTAGTTCAATTATAGTTCAGTTGGAGAAAACTATTCTTTTTCCCATTACCGGTTGGAGGGTAGGCATCCGAATGAGAGGATTCCCACGTTTGGCATTCATCCATCGAAGTGCCCAAGCAAATAAGTGGAAGGAAGAAGTAAGGAAATGAGACGATTCTTTCTTTGTCTATTTCATAAATGGATCTTCCCCTCCACACCAATCACGAGTTTTCTTTCATTCTTATTGTATATTGTCGTTACACCCTTTCTAATAGGTTTTGAAAAAGACTTTTCATGTCATTTCCATTTAGGTCTGATTCGGATCCCTCTGTTATTTTTCTTTCTTTCCAAACCTTTTTTTCGAAATAAAAAAGAAGATGGTACACTCGAATTGTATTATTTAAGTTCTTATTGCTTGCCAAAGATCCTACTTCTACAATTGGTGGGTCACTGGGCTATTCAAATAAGTCATGTTTTCTGTGGTTTTCCATGTTACAACTTCCATACCAATTCGATCGATCCGGAATGGATTGGTTAAAAATTCCATTAGGGAGCCTGGTCTTGACTCTTTTGTGTGGTATTCATTCTTGTTTGGCTCTTGGAATCACATCCAACAATGGTTGGAACAGCTTGCAAAATCTAGTGGCTACATGTATTCCTTTTTAGAATGTCTCTAGTGGCTACATTTATGTTAAGTCTGATCGCTTGTGCCGTTGTACCTTTTGATTATGTATGGTATTGTCAGATTTGAACATAGGGCTACTTTATTTGTTTGCCATATCTTCGCTGGGTGTTTATGGAATTATTATAGTAGGTTGCTCTAGTAATTAGGGGGCGGCCGTTCGGTCTCCTATGATCCCCGTACCTCTAAGTCAAAAATGGGTTTGTGCCGCAGGTGTTGAACGATCTACTCTACACGGGTGTGGGCTTACACGGGCTCAGAAACCCTTTCTTTCATTTGGGCCCCTTTCGTCACTTTTTCGGGCCGGGATTGAGAAGTGGAAGTCATCCAAAACCTTCTCTTTGCACCTCAAATCAAGTGGAATTAGGGATAGACCTATATATATATGTCTTTGCTTTGGAATGGCTGTTCTTCTTTGTCAACTCCCTAGACGGACCTATGGGTTTGCCTACTTGACATATGAAAGAACATGGGAATGGGTTATTCAAAAAGGAAAAGGGGACGAACCCACAATCGAAGTCAGTGGCGGATTCCGCTGGGAATCCCCCCCCCTTTTGATTATAAGGCGAGAGATTCTGCGAGCTTAGGCAGAGAGATAAGAGAGCGTCTGTGCGATTCTTCTACTACTTCAAAGTTCCCAAATTCCCTCCGCTCGACGTCTGGAGAGTCGACGGGGCTTTTTTTTTCCGTTGTTCGCTTACTTGCAGAATGGTCAGGAGACCATCTCATTATTCCTTTCGTTCCCCGGGCCATTTCACACCCTACCCGGTCAAAGGGCTCCCCTCTATTTTGTAAGCCTTTGTCATTGAATGAAGGAGGGCGGGTGAACCCTACAAATCTGTAAATCTGAGGAGCATATTGAAAAAAAGGATGGTCCCCCTTCATTCTTTTTGTTTTGGAAATAATTCTTAGTACCTTACCCCTCATCATGGTGAACCTCTCATTGTGATCGGGATGAAGTAGAGGCCTCCCAGTCGGGGGGTAGATCGAATCGGAGTTTCCTTAGGTAGCTACCAACCAACAATTATCCTTAAACTTTCATGCTTGGTGGAGATGAAGCAAACAAAGGCACGCTCGTCTGCTGTCTTATTCTTTGCTGCGGACCGGGATCGCTCGCCATCCCAGCCCTATAGAATCAAGTTGGAGCCACATTGTATGAGAAAATATTACCCATCTTTGGGGACAAGGGACAGAATGACCTCTCGATCTACTTACTACAGCCCAAGATGGGCGTCGTCATCTGGGCCTGGTTCTCTAATCTCCCTAGCCTAGGATGTTGTTTGGGCCAAGAGCCATAGTTAGTTGTTGTTTCCATTGGTTTTTTTTTCTTCTCATTGTTGATACTGGAAAGACCCATCCAGATGATGTCTTCTGGTTGGTAGTGAGGGGACTATCTGTACCCGAAAAAAGGGTGCTGGTTCAATTTCTTTCATTTCTTGCTCTCCCTCCGCAATGGGAAATGAGTCTATCTATCTGTCAAGATTAGGTAGATTTCCCCCAATGCAATCCACAAATAGAAATTCCATGAATCCCATTGGTAGATAAGTCCGACGACTCAACAGTTGTGCAGAATTAACTTTCTCATTCGGTGGATCAGATCTATATTCTTGGGGCAATACATACCAAAAGGTTCAAAGAAGGAACACGAAGGATAGTAGAGGAATGAGAATGGCTCGACCGTATGGGAGAGGAACAACCCACCTGTACGACCCCTCCACCTCTGCGAAGTGGATGGATGCATAAGGGAAATGCACATTTGTGATACCTTTTTCGGGATGCATAGGGGAGTTCCACCTACGAGCATAGAAGAACGTGGGTACCACTGACTGTGGGGAGCATTCTATGCCCTATTGATGACTCCATCTAAAAGACAACAATAGGGAAGGAAAGTGTAAGGACCCTGACCTTCGTTTTGGGCTTACCCTGTTTGTTTTGCCTAAACCTTATGCTTGGTTGCTTGCTGATGCAAATCTACCGTGCGTAGAAACGCAAGTGAACGCGTCGAGTAGTACATGCCTTTGTGAGGCCCGAGTCAAACTCAAGGATACGTGCAATCGTCGGGGACTCCTACTAACTATTCACGATCAGCTAAACCGATTAACAAGTTGAGAACTTGTTTTAGAAATTTAAAAGAAAAATAAAAACAAAACGAAACAAGCAATCGATTAAATGTTGGTTTAATCAATTCAAAAGAGAATCTTTAGGGTTGCGGTTTCACCGCGGGTTTTCATTGTATTAGATTTTATATAGTGCCTCAATTTTATCTCTCTATCTGGGTAGTGGCCTGAAAACAGAATTGCCCACTGTCGTGGTGCAATTCACTACCTAAGTCTAGGTCAGTTCCACCGTCGTAGTAACCTATACCCTAAACTAGGTGCATTATGAACGATCTCTCAGTATCCACCATTAATTTTACACCACCTTGTTCAAGGGGTTTGTCGATTAATGTGAATTCCGTCTCTTTTCAGCCGTTAATCCTTCTTTCAAAGTGATTAAGGGCATTAGGTTATTATTATGGTGATAAAGCATAACAATATATTGGAGAAAATGAAATTATACCACGGATTTAAGAGATAAGATATGAATTACTATTATAAAATCATCATACAATGAATCCCGGGCTACTCCCGGTCCTAGAGACGAAGGGGATTAGCCCCGCATGTTCATCTCAAGCAAGTACATGGTAGAGATAGGGGAAATCATATGAAAAATGTGAAATGAGAGGTGAAACCCCTGAACGGATAAGAATCAGTTGATCCTCGGCGTAGAACACGTGCTCTCCCACCTTTCGGAGGTGGAATCCGTCTTCTTCGGCGTTCGGATCAACTGGTATGAGCTTCTGGCCTCCGTTCTCCTCTCTACTGCTCCTCAGTACTTCTGCAATGGCTCATCCGATCCCCCACGTCTGGGCGACCGTCATTAGGTATATCTCCCTCATTAGGTCGCTAATTAACCATGGCCATACGATTAAGATCATTCCAAAGCAAACACATATCTTACGGTGTCGATACCATCGACGCGAGTCGATGGTATCGACCCAGTGTGGTAGCGGCCGGCTACAAATCCTTTCTTTGTCGCGCTTGACATCATCTCGATACCATCGACGCGGGTCGATGGTATCGACTTCCTTTAGGCGTCGGTTTTTGCAAGATTTCGACACTGTAGCCTCCGTGCGTCGATGGTATCGACTTGGTGTTGATACTATCGATTGCTTTCTTGCCAGTAACCTGATGGTAGCTCGATACCATCAACATCCCTGTTGATAGTATCGACTCTTTGTTGATACTCGCGGCTGGCAACCTGTGGTCTGGTCGATGGTATCGACTTTCGTCGATGGTATCGATGGAAGTAGATACTTGTTTTCCCTGAAATTCAAACACGAAACCACATAAATTCACACAAATAATAATATTTTGACAATTAATGCTCAAAACGATGAAGTAAAGGGGATTTGACATAAAATAGTAGCAAAGACCAAAGTGGATGAATTATGCAACATTAACCATAAAAATGACTAATAAAAGCATAAAACACATATCAAACATGTCTATAAATGCGACTAAAAATCATCGCATCAAACTCCCCTAAGCTTGAACGTTGCTTGCCCTCGAGCAACTATTTCTTAGAATAGAATTGCCAGAGTCAACTAAAGAACAAAGCATCACAACAGACATCCCCTATGACTCCCACCGGACATTCACATACCGGCCTTCGCTAACCACAGAATGATAATTACCCTGAAGGTGACAGTAATCATCCATTAAAGATGTTGACCTCAGAACTGATGAACACTATCACATAAGGCAGTTAACATAATAAAATCCGCCGGTCCAGACTTGGTGCATCTTGTGATCTTCTATACTACGTTGCTCGCCCTAACTACCATCTACATGGAAGCAGTTCTCCTGATATTCATTAGTGAGGAGAAATTCACGGTGGCCTACCAATCCGAGCAACGGGTGGATGAAATGGGTGGCTCATAGAAGAAGTGGAAGTATTATACAATTTCAACATGCATACAACAAAAATGCCCTAAATGATGCAAATGCACATGAAAAATGCCCTAATGCCTAAGATTGGGTGGAATGATGCATGTACTAACCATCCATCACAAAACGAGATGGTCATCTAATTAAGCTACATCATGTACTCAATTATCTTGAAATTCAGGTGATATTACGTTCCTTTCTCCTTCTTATTTTTTTGTTGCTTCTAAATAACTTTTTTTTTCAATTTCAGATTTTTTTCTTCTCTTTTTTCCAAGCCCTTATATCCATAATTGGCAATGAATAATTTATAAGGCTTATTTTTTTTGCATAACTCAACATTTGAATTATTTAGAAGGTATGGAACATTTTAGTTCACCATTACAGAATAAATGAGGTACATGACATACTTCATGCATAGAAGTTATGAATGCAACTAAATGACATGCACCTAAGGGTAATGTGCATGTATAACTATTCTAATCTTTTCTTCATTTTTCATTTTCCATGCAAACATAAGAAAAATTGCAATGCAAATCCTATCTAAATGTCATGCAATCAAGAAGAGTTAAAATCGTACTTTACTTCCAATTCTTAGGTGGATTATGAAAACAATGAGGTGAACAGATCACAAGACTAGTTGACTGAACCTTAGAAAAATATTATGTGTCCCTCCTTACTGACCGATATAGTAGTTAAGAGGTTTCTCTCTCTTACTTCAAATTAGAGTCTCATTACCATTTGGTCAGTTAAGGCTCAACAACCAATTTCCACCCACTTTCATGAATCACTAGGGATATACAGTTGTGAATTTCTGTTTTAAAGTTGACAAAACCAATCATTTTCTAAGTTAAGTGATCAAGGTTAAACACACTCAAGCTTGTGAACATTCCAAAAATTTTTTAGTTTCCCATTCCCATACACATGCAACAGAGATGAAACAAGATTAAAGACATCCACGATTACACTACATAGATTGTGGATCCTACAACAAACTAAAATTGCAAGAAACAAATGACAAGCAACAAAAACAATAAAACTAAAAACAGAGAAAATAAAGATAGAATTGTTCCAACTACCCCCCATAAGCTTGAATTCAACTATGGCCTCATAGTCAAAAACAAACTCAAAGGTTGGAACAGTGATACCGATTTACTCATGCGGTGGAGGCGGGTACTGCGGAGCCGTAGGGTCCCAAGAAGGATACTCCCCCTGGAAGCTTGGATCAAATTGGGCCCTAGGTGGAGGTTGTGGATAGCCTCCAAAGTAATCTTGGCTCCAATAGTGGTCATAGAAGGGCTCCTGCTGCATCTCCATCCGATACAACCGATCATGTATCTGTTGTTGGTTGTTGAGGAGAATATGCTTGTTCTCAAACATCGCCCTCTGGTTGTCCAGTATCCGGTTCGTAGTATCTTGAATACCGGTATACATTGTCATGTGCTGCTGCTGCATTTGCTGGATGTCTTGCAGCATAGTGTACATGCACTGCATAGAATAGGCATCCTCGCTTGGCTACGAGGGCGGTGGTGGTGGCGGCGTAGGCTGTGATGATGAAGATGCACCCGGATGCATCTGAGGATGCTTCTGTGGTGCCACTCGTGCTCGAAGAGGTGTGAATGCCTCCTCTTCCTCCTCAGCCTCGTCGTCATTTCCGTCATCGCCACCGTCGTTGCCGCCTTCTTCATCGGAGTTGGCGATGGCTATGATTGGCCACCGGAAGTGTTGTGCCCCTTCGATGTTGAAGACCGGATCAGGCAACGAGCACTCCTGATAGGCATGGTTGACGTGGCAATGCGCATACGCCAAACCATCCCGAAGAAGTAGGAGATTGGACCGGTGCAAATGTTGCAAGTTCACCTTGCTCCTAGTAGATAGAGGAGTGAGGGTCTGGAAATTCAAGCTGAGGTATGAAGACAACTTGGTGATGAGCCCGCCGAAGTGAATCGGCACTTTCCGCGTACTCCTCTTCACCGCCAATACTCGTTGCAGAAAGAAGGCACCCCAATTGCATTCTTGACGCTTCAGGAGCTTATACAAGAAGAAAAGATCCGGCTCCTGGAATTTGCTAAGGGATAGATCACCCCTAGCAAACAACGTCGAACTGAGCATCCGGTGCAGAATCCGGACGAAAGGGTGCTCGAAGTCAGCTACCACAACATTATGGTAGCTAACAGACTTCCCCGACGGCACCGTTACCAGCTCGACAAAGATGGCGTCGTATTCGGTGCGGTTGTCCGGCCGCCGGTAGTCGTTTGGCGAGTGGTTCCAGTTGAATATCTTGTTGAATTGCCGGAGTGTGAGGGTATAGTCAATGTTGAACAGTCGGAACGACACCCGACCTTTGATCCACTCGCGGTCAGTGGCAATAACGTCGTTGGGCACGACGCAGACGTCCAGCGACGCCATGAACTCTGCCACCAACTCCTTGTACGTGGGCCAATCGCCGAAGAACAGTTGACCATCTGCATGAAATTCCAGCTCGTCAGGTCTTCGGTTTGTGTGGCACGCATGTCCTTTCAGAGCGTAGGCCAAGTTGGCCTCGAACCCTAAGTCGCGGATCATGTCCCGTTCGACATAACAGGTTGGTTCTATCTTCCTCTTTAATATCTCCTCATAGATCTTCTTCACCTTCGCGGATTGATGAATCGGCCGTCGGTGTGAAACCGATGCGGGAGGAGGTGGCACGAACTCCGGGATATCCGCCGGGTTCGCACGTGAAGATGACGTTCCAGCTCCATGCACCATGTTTGCGAGGGAAAGAGGATTAGAAAGGAGCTCGGTGAAGATTAGAGAATCGAATCTCCGCTTGATGAAGAACTAGCTCGGTGTTGGTCGTCGACGGGCTTACACAGCTCTGAAACTCGCTCGGCACAAGTGGAGGAAGATTGCACTGAAGGTGTGATGTCATCTGACGCAACTACTCCCCATATATAGTCGTGGCCGGCGCTACTGTCTGCCCGTCGATACCATCGACGCGAGTCGATGGTATCGACTCAGGTAGCATGATCCGTACCTCCGCTAGTATCGACGGTCGTCGATGGCTGGATCTGCGGGGCCCAGATTGCTGACGCGTCGATAGTATCGACCCATCCCTCGGATCGACTTCTTTGTTTGCTGCGATGCTGTTGATCTTTCTCGTGAATTGTTGACGTGGCGCGTGGATACTATCGTCGTGAGTCGATAGTATCGACTCTCTGATTAGGGAAAAACCTCGCGAGGCCCAGCCGCCGCCATCTTTCACTTGAAAGTGTCGATACCATCGACACGCCCGTCGATGGTATCGACTTTCCTGAGCCCATTTCTTCTGTAAATCTCCAGAGATCTCGATGGTATCGACCGACATCTCGATACCATCGACCTTGTATCTGCGATCTTCCTGTAGGTATGTCGATACCATCGACGAGGCCGTCGATGGTATCGACGCAGTGCGATTCTTGTAGTCGCCAACCTGTACCATGGTCGATACCATCGACACAAGGGTCGATGGTATCGACTCTGCCTCAGCCCTGCACATGTAGCAAACGATCACGATATCTTTTTTTACACTAAAAACTAAGTAAAAACAATTTAAACTACGAATGTAAATGAACTAATCTAAGGTACCAATGGTTGGGTTGCCTCCCAACAAGCGCCCTTATTTAACGTCTTAGGCTAGATGACTTTTGGGTACCTCATGCCTCCGAAAGTGAAATGAGTTTGACCTCATTCACCTTTCTCTTGTAATTTTCACCAAAGTAGAGCTTCAATCTTTGTCTATTCACCAAAAATGTGGTCTCACCATCACGCACCAAGATTGCACCATGTGGTTTGACCTCTTCTACCACGAAAGACCCACTCCACCGGGATTTGAGCTTCCCGGGATGCAACTTCAATCGTGAATTGAACCGCAATACACTATCTCCTTTCTTGAACGTGCACAACTAGATGTGGCGATTGTGGATTAACTTGGTGCGCTCCTTGTATATGCGCGAGTTCTCGTATGCCGTCATCCGCAGCTCATCCAACTCATTCAATTCAAGCAATCTCTTCCTCCCCGCTCCATCATAACTCAAGTTGAGCCTTCTAAGCGCCCAATGTGCTTTGTGCTCTAACTCTACCGGTAAGTGACAAGCCCGACCATACGCTAACCTAAAAGGCGTGGTGCCTATAGGTGTTTTGTAAGCCATCATGTACGCCCACAATGCATCCGGTAGTAGGGCACTCCAATTCTTCCTCGTGGATGCCACCGTACGCTCCAAAATCTTCTTAATTTCGCAATTGGAGACCTCCACCTGTCCTTGAGTCTGCGGGTGATATGGGGTACCTATGTTGTGTTTGACCCCATATTTCTTCAACAATGTCGAGAACTTCTGATTCCTAAAATGCGTACCCCCATCACTGATGATCATTCGGGGCACTCCAAACCTGCAGAAAATGTTTTCTTTCACGAACCTGCACACTACAGTGGAATCGTTAGTCCTTGTGGGTATTTCTTCTACCCACTTCGACACGTAATCAACTGCTAAAAGAATATATAAATTTGAATTTGAGGACACAAAGGGTCCCATGAAATCTATTCCCCACAGATCAAATACCTCCACTTCTTGGAACACATTTAGGGGCATCTCCTGTCTCTTTGAAATATTACCTGCTCGTTGGCAGGAATCACACTGCCTTACAAACTCGTAGGCGTCTCGGAACAAGGTTGGCCAATAAAGGCCACTCTCCAGAACTTTAGCTGCCGTACGAGAGCTCGCATGGTGTCCTCCCGTAGGTAGTGCGTGGCAATGACGGAGAATGCTCTCGTACTCCACCTCAGGCACACACCTGTGTAGGATACCATCCGTGCACTGCTTAAGAAGAATCATGTCATCCCAAAAATAATATCATAAAGAATGGAAAATGAAAAACACTAGAGGGGGGTGAATAGAGTTTTAAAACAATTTTAACAATTATTGAACTCAAACAACCACAATTGAAATTGAAAGAAGGAGACAGGTGTTTAGAGTGGTTCCAACTTTAGCAAATACTAAAGTTGTCAGTCCACTACCCGGTTACTTACCCAACCGGGATTTTGAAAGTATATATTTTATTACCTTCACAAGGATTTATACAAAATACAATACTTTCCTTTACACCCCTTGAACAGCCTTCACTCGAAGTAGATGCACCAACTTGAGGTAGCCTTCTTGAAGTAACTCCAAGCTCCCCCTTGAAGTAGCCTTCCTCTCTAGAAGTAACCTCCCGTTGCACCAACCTTCTTGAAGTAGCTCAAGGTCTCCTTCTTCACCAAGAAGATCTCCACCCTCTCCAATCCGCAGCCTCCAACCTAGGAGTAGCAAGGAGAGTACAAACAATAATAGAGAACAAGAAAGGAAAAGGAAATTACAACTTATCCTTTTGTAGCACAAGGCTTGATTTGCCTAGATCAAGCGTATAGATCTCCTAACCAAAGTGTATGTAATTGTAATTGCAGTGGATAGGAGATGCTAGCCTATAGGACACGAATTATGAGCTAAGGAAGGAAGTAGCCAATTGTCACAATGCTCAATTTGCTCACAAACAGATTGCTCAAAGTATGCTCAAGGATTTCTCAAGTGTAACCAGTGAGTTCGAGTGTCTTATGGCTTTTCCTATTTATAGGAATGGCCTAAGGATGCTTAAGGACGTTCTAGACAACTTCTAGGGGTTTCTAAGTACTTAACTAGCCGTTAGGTACAAGTTTGTTGCTTTAGCAACGGCTAATTAATTTACTCTGCAGTTACTGTCAGAGTTTATCTCGGTCGAGGAATGGTCGACCGAGACACCTACTCGGTCAAACTCTTGTCGACCGACAGGCTCTCTGAATCAAGTGTTTTGCAACGTTTATCTCCAACTGCCAACTACCTTGTCAGTTGTGTCTAACGGCTACTTTGGATCTTTCTCGGTCGAGAAGATTGTCGACCGAGAGTGTCTCGGTCGAGGAGTTGGTCGACCGAGATTGATCCTGTTTCAATGTTTCAATTTAGGTACTAATTATATGTATGAGTGTGCATATGTGATCCTATTTGAAGGGGATGACTTATCTAAATGTAGTGTTTAGCTAGGGAAGATCTAACGCTTGATTTACATGAAATCTAAGTACTTGTACATTATATATTTGTACAAGTTTTTACAAAGCGATTACATTTCATGAAAATATAAATATGTAAGCATATGGATTTCCCTAGTACTTTGTCATCCACCTTGTTCCTGCACACTTAAGTAGCTCGTTAGATCAATAAGAATGAAATGTTTGCCATAATCAAAACAAAGGGATTTATAGATGTCCATTTAGCCAACAGAAAAATCTTTTCTTCTCTTGATATGACCAATCTTCCGAGAGGATCCCGCAAGCCAAATAATTCACAATCTTAGCGAACCAAGGGTCTTTAGAATTAACTTTCAAAATCTGTTCATCCGGAAATGTCTCGGTGATGGGTATATGTAAATCTTTTTCATCCACCCTCTCTAACCTAGATAGATGATCCGCCACAACATTTTCAATCCCAGCTTTATCCTTGATTTCGATGTCAAATTCTTGTAAGAGCAAAATCCACCTAATTAATCTAGGCTTTGTGTCTTTTTTCTCCATTAAATATTTAATTGCGGCATGGTGATTCCAAACAACTACTTTAGATCCAACTAAATATTGTCGAATTTTTTCAAAAGCGAAAACAACGGCGAGTAATTCTTTTTCAGTAGTTGTATAATTTAATTGGGCGTCATTCAAAGTCTTTGAAGGGTAGAAAATCATGGCGGGTTTATTGTCCACCCGCTGTCCCAACACGGCTCCTACCGCAAAATCAGAAGCATCACACATGAGTTTGAACGGTTTAGTCCAATCCGGCGTTTGAACAACCAGTGCAGAAATCAGTTTCTCCTTTAACACGTTGAACACATGTAGACATTTGTCATTGAAATCAAATACAATGTCTTTCTCAAGCAGTTCAGATAGAGGTTTTGCGATTTTTGAAAAATCTTTTATAAACCGATGATAAAATCCAGCATGTCCCAAGAAACTCCTTACCCCTTTAACAGAATTTGGTGGGGGCAATTTGGAAATAACTTCGATTTTTACTAGATCCACCTCTAAACCTTTGCTAGACACCTTGTGTCCTAGCACTATCCCCTCAGTCACCATCATGTGACATTTTTCCTAGTTGAGGACCAAATTTGTGTCCTCACAGCGCTGTAAAACTTTGTCCAGATTATAGAGACATTCGTCAAATGATGCACCATACACCGAAAAGTCATCCATAAATACCTCAAGACAACATTCTACCATGTCAGAAAAGATAGCGAGCATACAACACTGAAAAGTCGCAGGTGCATTGCATAAACCAAAAGGCATTCGGCAATACGCGAAAGTCCCATAGGGACAAGTGAAAGTAGATTTCTCTTGGTCCAAAGGATCAATTGAAATCTGGTTGTACCCCGAGTACCCGTCAAGAAAATAGAAGTGCGATCGGCCGGCAAGACGCTCTAGAATTTGATCGATAAAAGGTAAAGGAAAGTGATCCTTTAGCGTAGCGGCATTCAGATGGCGGTAATCAATACAAACTCGCCACCCAGTTACCAATCAGGTGGTGACAGGTTCATTTAAAATATTTTGGGTGACAGTAATTCCCCCCTTTTTAGGGACTACCTGTGTGGGACTCACCCATGTCGAGTCTGATATTGCGTAAATGATACATGCAGCAAGAAGTTTAATAACCTCCTTCTTCACAACCTCCATCATGCTTGGATTCAGACGTCATTGAGGTTGGATCACGGGCTTGGCTCCCTCCTCGAGCCGAATCTTATGCTGGCACAATGTAGGGGAAATCCCCTTGATATCTGCAACGGACCACCCAAAAGCTCCCCGATAGTTCTTCAGCACTATCAACAATTGTTCCTCCTCATCCACACTCAAATAAGCAGAAATGATCACATGTAACTTGTCTTCCTCTGCTAGAAAGACATATTTGAGATGCGGTGGCAGCGACTTTAATTCTAACTCTGGCGGGCTGATCAGAGATGATTGAAGCGGCGGGGGAAGTTCACCTAAATCTTCATAATGCCTCGCATAGAAGCATGGAAGCATCTGAAGCATTTTGGCGCACTCCTTGAGTGATTTGCTCTGCATCCAATCATGTGTAATATTTACCAAGCAAGCCTCCAATGGTAATTCAGGATATGCATCAAAAATAGCAATTGCAATAACATCATCTGCCGTAGAAGGCGGAACATCCTCATCCTCATCATTAGGGAACCCTACTGCTTTACACAGAGATAATACCTTGGTCTGTTCCATGATGTCCACAACCAAAGTTCCATTGTCCACTTTGCTCATCACATGAGCCATGTCCAGAAATGGCTTCCCAAGACAGAGTGAAATATTATTATCCAGATGTTTTACCACACGACATTGTTCCTTTGCTTTAGACGACACAGTACTAGAGGGCATGACCATCTCAAATCGGTCATCGGCTATACCCAAGGTCAAATGACCTCTCCCCATCTCTAAAATCATGTCGGCTGTAGCTTGGAAAGGACGTCCAAGTAATAGCTCATTGCTATGTTCATCCTGCATCTCCATGACTACAAAATCTACTGGAAAAACAAATCTGTCCACTTTCACTAACACATCTTCACATATTCCATATGGCTTTACCACCGAGTTGTCTGCCAATTGAATAGTCATGTTGCTTGGCCTTGATTCCTTTAATCCCAACTTTTTGAACGTAGAAAGGGGCATTAAATTTATGCTTGCTCCCGAGTCACATAATGCTTCACCAAATTTGACTTTCCCGATATAGCACGAAATGTTGAAACAACCCGAATCTTGCCTCTTTGGTGGCAATGTGCCCATGATGAAGGCACTCACCTGCTCATTAAGCACAACTACTTTTGTATCCAGAATTTTTCTCTTTTTCATGATGATGTCCTTTAGAAATTTTCCGTAAGACGGAATTTGCTCAATAGCTTCCAATAGAGGGATGTTTACTGAAAGCTTCCTGAAACTGTCCAAGAACTTTTTGAATTGATAATCTACCTTCCTTGCCTTAGCACTGTTCAGATAAGGGATCGGTACAGCCTGTGCCCTTTGATGCGGTGGCACATAGGGTGTCCTTTTCTAAGGTCCCTCCTCCTCTGCAATCGGGTCTTCAGTAGCCTCCACAACTGTGTCATTGACTGTTTCTGTGACCGGTATGGGCAGATCCTCAGTGGGGTTAACTTCATTTTCAGCTTGGGGTGTGCTTGCTTCATCGGCCCTGGGATTTAACAATTTCTTGCCACTCCTTAGCAAGATGGCCTTAGCTTGTTGGTTCCCTCCTGGAACATTAGTATTTCCCGGGAAACCTGGATGTGCTGGCTTCTTCAAACTGGCTATCTCCGCAGCCATCTGTGCCATAGATGTCTCTATTGTCCTCATTTGAGCCCCATGGCTCTGCAACGTCTGCCCGAATTGGTTCATGAACTCCCCTTGTTGCTTTATTTGCTGATCGAAAGTAGCCATGAGTTCTTGATTTTGCTTTATAACTTGATTGAGCAGCTATGCGCTCTTATCCTCTGCAGCTGGCTGGGGTTTAGCATTCGGATCCTGCAAGAAGTTATTTGGATCCTTCCAGGAGAACTTCTTGTCTTTCCTCCATGCATAGTCATTGTTCCTGTAACCTGGCTGCTACCTCATAAATTTCACTTGAGCCTCGTCCTCAGACTCAGTTTCCTCCTTTGCAAGCAATTTCTTTGCGAGAAGATCCATCTTCTCATTCAGTTCCTTTATTGCCTTAGATTCACCTACTGCTCAAACCTGCTCCACGGGGCCTCTTTCTCTCTCACCCCATGATTGCTTCCTAGCCATGTTCTTTAATATCTCCCAACACCTGGTGTCCGTGTTGTTCAAAAAGAATCCTGACCCAAGTGAATCAAGGTTACTCCTATCGTGCTCGGAGAGAGCAAAATAGAAGATCTTTACTTGTGTTTCTTTATCCATCCCGTGATGTGGGCACCGTCTTAGCATGACCTGAAACCTCTCCCAGGTCTTAGAATATGTCTCACCTGCCTGTTGGGTAAAGTTATGGATCTTCATGATCATGTCGTTGGTATTCTCAGAAGGAAAGAACCTCTCAAAGAAAACCTCCACCATATGGTCCCAGGACTCCACAAACTCATCATCTAAATTGTGTAGTCATTCTCGTGCGGCTCCTGCCAATGAACTCGGGAAAAGCTTAAGATAAAGTGCATCCTGTGGAAACCTGTCGATTTTAACCATGTCACAGTTCTCAACAAACTGACTTATGTGCGCGACGGGGTCCTCATTCTTGAGCCCATGAAAAGCATTGGACTTCACCAGATTTATCAAAGGCAGATCAATCTTATATGTAGGTATGTTGATTGCTTGCTTCTTTATAGGCCCTTTTGAAGCGGATGCAGAAGAAGCCTTGATCTTCTCCTATATTGTCTGTGGCTCGTCCATCTCTTCCTGTTCAGGTTCTGACTCTATTTCTTCTAACTGGTCTTGATTGTGGCTTTCCTCGTCATCTGGTCCCGGCAGCGGAACCTCTGGTGCGCGACCTACGTAGTCAGTACTACACGTCTGCACCATGCACAATACCTGAAAATAGAAAGATTAAATTTAGTACAGTGCTTGACGACTGCAAATATTTAGAAAATAGATTATGAATTTTTGGAATGATAAAAAAAGTAAAAAAAGTGGCCTAGAGTGGCCGCTCACAGCACTCGCAGTGCCAACAAATTGCCGTATCCCCGGCAAGGACGCCAAAAACTTGACGCAGATTTACCGTGCATAGAAATGCAAGTGAATGCGTCGAGTAGTACATGCCTTTGTGAGGCCCAAGTCGAACTCAGGGATACGTGCAATCATCGGGGACTCCTACTAACTATTCGCGATCAGGTAAACCGATTAACAAGTTGAGAACTTGTTGTAGAAATTTAAAAGAAAAATAAAAACAAAACGAAACAAGCAATCGATTAAATGTTGGTTTAATCAATTCAAAAGAGAATCTTTAGGGTTGCGGTTTCACCGCGGGTTTTCATTGTATTAGATTTTATATAATGCCTCAATTTTATCTCTCAATCCAGGTAGTGGCCTGAAAACATAATTACCCACTGTCGTGGTGCAATTCACTACCTAAGTCTAGGTCGGTTCCACCGTCGTAGTAACCTATACCCTAAACTAGGTGCATTATGAACAATCTCTCAGTATCCACCATTAATTTTACACCACCTTGTTCAAGGGGTTTATCGATTAATGTGAATTCCTTCTCTTTTCAGCCGTTAATCCTTCTTTCAAAGTGATTAAGGGCATTAGGTTATTATTATGGTGATAAAGCATAACAATATATTGGAGAAAATGAAATTATACCACGGATTTAAGAGATAAGATATGAATTACTATTATAAAATCATCATACAATGAATCCCCGGGCTACTCCCGGTCCTAAAGACAAAGGAGATTAGCCCCGCATGTTCATCTCAAGCAAGTACATGGTAGAGATAGGGGAAATCATATGAAAAATGTGAAATGAGAGGTGAAACCCCTGAACGGATAAGAACCAGTTGATCCTCGGTGTAGAACACATGCTCTCCCGCCTTTCGGTGGTGGAATCCATCTTCTTCGGCATCCGGATCAACTAGTATGAGCTTTTGGCCTCCGTTCTCCTCTCTACTGCTCCTCGGTACTTGTGCAATGGCTCATCCGATCCCCCACGTCTGGGCGGCCGTCATTAGGTATATCTCCCTCATTAGGTCGCTAATTAACCATGGTCGTCCGATTAAGATCATTCCAAAGCAAACGCATATCTTACAGTGTCGATACCATCGACGCGAGTCGATGGTATCGACCCAGTGTGGTAGTGGCTGGCTAAAAATCCTTTCTTTGTCGCGCTTGACATCATCTCGATACCATCAACGCGGGTCGATGGTATCAACTTCCTTTAGGCATCGGTTTTTGTAATATTCTGACACTGTAGCCTCCGTGCGTCGATGGTATCGACTTGGTGTCGATACTATCAACTGCTTTCTCGCCACTAACATGATGGTAGCTCGATACCATGGACATCCCTGTCGATAGTATCGACTCTTTGCTGATACTCGTGGCTGGAAACCTGTGGTCTGGTCGATGGTATCGACTTCCGTCGATGGTATCGACAGAAGCAGATACTTGTTTTCCCTAAAATTCAAACACGAAACCACATAAATTCACACAAATAATAATATTTTGACAATTAATGCTCAAAACGATGAAGTAAAGGGGATTTGACATAAAATAGTAGAAAAGACCAAAGTGGATGAATTATGCAACATTAACCATAAAAAATGACTAATAAAAGCATAAAACACATATCAAACAGGTCTATAAATGCGACTCAAAATCATCGCATCACTTGCTAATCATCTTTAGTGATGATTAGGGTTTGCTTGTGCTTAGTTGAGAGCTGGAGGTGCTACTTGCAAAATAACTTGAGTTAAGGTTGAAGAGCAAGTTTGTCACCTTGAGAGATGTCTTTCTCTCTCTTTGCTTCCTCTAGGATTGAGAGGAAGGTTTGGGCTCATGCCTTGAGTTGCCTTGGGCTTGGTTGAGCTCTTTTGGGCCTTGTTTTCCCTTGTTTGGGCCTTGCCTTGCTTGGTTGAGCTCTGTATCGGGTAAGGGTGCTTTGTGTTGGCCATGGGGTATCGCCCATGGGGGTGTGTCAGCCATGGAAGAGTAGTGTGTCGGCCTTTGACCTTTGTTGACCTTCTTGCCTTGGTTGTGTCACCCTAGCTTAGACATGTGGCCGACCCTTGGGGGAGTAGTGGCATGACATGTGCATGAGTTTTGCAAAGTGGTAAAATGTGTGGATAAGTGTCCCTTGGTAAGGTGACACCTTGCCTTGGTTTAACCTTGACCCCCCATCTATATATGCCTTTCCTTTCTCTTCCTTAGGAACCCTTTAGCTCTTTGTTTCTCCTCTCTTCCTTGTGTGCACGATACACCTCTTCCTTGCAACCTTGGTGGCCGATACCCTTGGAAGAGCTTAGGTTGGTGGTTGATCCCCTTGAAGGAGTTCCCTTCTTCTTCCTTTAGCTTGGTGGCCGAACCCTAGGTGGGTCTTGTTTCCTTGGTAATAATCTTCCTTCTCTCCTTAGCATCTTCTTCTCCATCTTGCCTACTCTTCGGCCATGGTGGTTATGCTTCTTGTCCCTTTTCTTGAGGTGGCCAAAGTAGTGTGCTTGGAGCTAGGAGCTTAAAGCTTGGAGCTTTGGAGCTTGAGGAGTTTGCTTAAGGCGGGTTACATAACTTCTAACCCTAGCTATACTACCTTCTCTATGTTGCATGTTTCATATATGTTGATGATCGACCATTGCATGCTATGTATCTTGCTCTAGTACATGTTGTTGATCTTGTGGATATAATGAGCTTGATGTTGTTGATGGTCTATGCGCCTTTACACCTATTTGGCCGAACCATGGTTTAGGGTTTCCTTGTTGAGCAATACTTTTTTTTCTCTCCTTGGTCCAGAGAAGTGAGTTTGAGATCTAGTAATGTGGTAAATACCCCTCTCTCGATTAGGTTGAGAGGTGAGCTTATATTCTAGTTGCTTGAGCAACACCCTCCTCTCACCATGGATTAGAGAGGTGAGCTTTTGGATATATGATGACCTATGTTGACGTGGATCCTTGTGGTTGCCCAATTTGTGATAGAGGTTGTACAAAACCCCTCTCTCTTGGTTGTTGAGAGGTGAGCCGACATTCTTGATCAATTAGGGTTTGGTGCCCTTCTTCTTGAGGTTGAAGATGATCTTATGGGGTTGTGCCTTGCACGATATGACCTTGGAGTTGTGTTGCCCGATAGCCTTGTTTGGAGTTGTACCTTTGGGCGACATACCTTGCTGAGATAGTTGGCTTGGTGCCCATTATGCTTTGGTCGATATAGAGCCTCAACCCTAGCTTGGGTGTTAGAGTTGCTTTGGGTGACATGAGTTGTCTACCCTTGTGGCATGATATGTCCTTGAGGTGGAATCCTTGGTAAGTATGCTTGCTTGGGCGTTAGGTTGATCTTTGTATCTTTTGGCCAATATCCCTTGTGGAGATGATGGATGGACGATACACCATGTATAGAGGATGCCCGATGAACCCCCTTGTCTTGAGATGACCTTGGTCGTTATGTGAAGTTAGCTTAGTGCCCGATATGGTCTTGGCCGATAGGCTTTGATAGCTTGGTGCCCGGCACAGCCATGGCCGTTATCCTTGTTTAGATTCTTGGGCGATATGGTATGGTGCCCAGGATGGCTTTGGCTGATACCACCATGTCTTAGTGGAGCTTTGACTTATATGAAGTGTTGGACGATATGGCTTCATGCCCGACATGCTAACCCTAGATGCTGGCCGTTATGATGCTTCCTGGCCATGCACGACACCTTTCTTGGGCTTCATGGGTACCCTGGCCGATAGGGTTAACCCTCAGATGATCCTGAGACGGTTGCACGATAGGGGCGCCTTGGGCGACACCCCTTTGGTCGATATAGCTCATGTTGAAGGTTAGCCAATAGTGAAACCTAACTCTAACCCTAACTTAGTGCACGTCAGACCCTTGGCCGATAACCATGGTAGTGTTGCACGTTATACCTTGGTGATGGTTTCCTGACACCATGAGTGCTAATGGAACCTTGATGCATGTTAGGGGATGTGCGGTGTTTGGCCGATATGGTGGTGAGTTGCCTTAGGGTTGGAAATCCTAGCCGTTATACCTTTGGTAAGGGTATTGCTATACCGGGTACACCCTTTGATGAGGGATGGCGCTGCTCGCCATGCTTAGTGAGGGTTGTAGGAGTTTTGGTGAGGGTTATGATAACTCGAAATGTATATAGTTGATGGTTCTCTTTTAATAATGATAATACAAGTGAAATGATGCGATCACCTTGAATCCTGCAAACATGTTGATAAGTCAAAATAATAGATTGTGAACCAGGAAGCTTGGAAGCATATGATGTTGCTACACATGTTGACATGACACATGCATATGGCCACAAGTGTAAGGCATAATATATGCCCATGATTGATAATAATACTATGAATGATAAAGCTTATGTGTGATGTACTCATGGATGCTTCCTTATACTTGATAGTATAATAATAATCCTGTTAATCCATGATGGCTTTAGTTATCTTTGTGGATATGTGCACTAACAATGCATGTATTTCATGTGGATTCATGGCATGGTCAGAGCTATGAGGTATATGTGCTTTGACTAGCACAATGTGATGATAATCCTTGTTAATGAAATAACAAGTTGATAGGTCTGAGGACCTGATAGAAGACTGAGTGCCTAGCTGAGGTGTTATCCTTTGATGATGAGATAAGGGATGCGTTCCCAGGATGCTGATGCATGATTGTGATGCCTTGAGAGGCAGTGGTCAATATCATGAGGGATTGAGGTCCCAGGACAGTATGTTGATGGCAATAATGATGTAATTCTATAAGGATATGTTATACTTTGTTTTGCCTCAACAATTGGCTTAAAATATACTAATCAATTATAGATGAACATATCATGTAGTTTGCCCTGGCCATAGATCCATTACCGTCAGTATTTGGTGATGGTGAAATAGGTTTATCCTACGGGATTACCTGGAGCGCATATTGTTGAATATGTGAGGTTTTCCCTAGCCTAAAATAGGATGGTTGAGTGCAGCTGCAGTTGCAGACTTAGGATATATGGAGCATGGTGAACATACCCATGGCTCAGGATATGTGATGATACACATGATGCGTTCATGGCTCATATGTATGCACTAGCATCTATGATGAGGTGAGCTAGAGATATGGGTAGCTTACAGAGTTGACCCAGAGGCTGAGGCCCTATGAGCATAAGACTGCAGTTTTGCTAGATGATTCGTGTACTGACCACGAGAAGGTGAGGTCATGGAGTCCGGATCTCCTTAGACCTTGTATGGCACCAGATTGGGCTTCACATCCAATGGTTGGATTTGAGCAGGGAAGGCTCACTTCCTCAGGGCATAATAAAATGTAATCTAGCCGAATGGTATATCTTGCTTAGAACAAAACACAGAACATTGATTGATGCCTTGCTTATATAGCTGATCTAGTGGCACCTTGCATATATGTGTACAATCCTTATATTTTGTGATAAGTTTTTATATAGCTTATCTTGTCAATCATGTTCCATAAAGAATACTTGGTTATATGCCTCCCGGATATCTTGGTAAGCATGATGGTATTAATAGCCTTGCTCGGTATGCTGCTCTTGTTATAAGCTTTATCAGTTATCTATTGTTATCTGCTTTAACCTTCTGAGGTTTTATAGTTTCGGCGAGGAGTTATGTTTCTCGCTGGGACTATGTGTCTCACCCCGCTGGTTTACACCCTTTTTAGGTGATCTCTCTAGACGCGGTGGTGGTCGTGAGGTTGCGGCCGAGCAGCAAGAAGAATAGTAGAAGGCAAGAGATGGACATGCTACTATTTTGGTGGTATTGTAGAGTCCTAGAGTCATCTTTGTACTCTTAGGTCCTCGAAGGTGTTTTGATGATGTTTCACGACGTCTTGTAGTCGTAATCCTTGTATAACCGACTGCTAGCCGTACATGGCCGTTATGTATGTATAAATAGGTGTTGAACTCTAGTGTGAACGGTACAGCTGGTTCCGATAAACTGTGTACCTATAACAAGGCTTGTGAATGTTTATATAATATGTTTCTCTATAGGATCTGGATGCAAAAGTACTCTCATGTATGCTTTCCGCAATCAGTTTTAATTAACCTGTGTTTTCGGTAATATGAGGTTCCGCACGTTTTCGTGTGTCATCTCGTTGTCGGTGTGATGGCGGGGCGTCACAGATAGGGCTTCTCGCTTCGTATAGGGAAGGAAGTCATCGGGATCTGGCAGAGGTCTTGTCTCAGAACCTGACATTCACTCAGACATATCACAACCCCAGTCCACATGCACCACAAGATCCATATCTGAGGGATGAAGTAGCTCGACTGATAGGGAGAGGGACGGTCTGGGATTGGATGTCGTCCTATGTACAGTGAAGAAGACCCAGAAGAAAGGATCCGCTCCCTTGTGGCAGACATCACCAAATAGCTTCGACAACCCCCCCAGGACCCGCGTTCCCAAGAATCAAATTGACAAATCCCATAGGGGAGCATGCCCTTCTGTTTCCAAGTAGGGAGATCAGAGTGAGCAAGAGAATCTGCTGATTTTTTTGTCAACAGGCGCATCGTCTGAGACCTACCCACTGATAGAATAGAGGGAGAACCATCTCCACGAAAGAGAGAAAGATCAACTTTTTTGGAGGCCGTATTCTCAAGGGTCAAGTAAAAGTCCCCAAAGTATATGATAAGGCTTTCTGGATTCAAAACAATCTCCTTGACACCTGCAATCCTATTCATAAGATAGACTTTTCCTCTAAAACAATCATGTAAGAAAAGATCGAGTTTAGTAGCCACATTATGTATATATCCCAACCCTCATCGTGTAGGGCTTGATTTGACCAGGGATTGCCAAGAAAATATATGCTTCCTTTTGCCACATACATATGGTTCAGTCCCATAAATCAGGCCCCGATTCATACCCCAAGCCCGAGAGGGGATGATGGCATCATCCTTCTTGCTTGTAGTTTTGAGGACCGTACTTTCACAAAACATTTCTGAGAAACACAAAAAAAGTCCATCCCCGACCACCGACCTCTTCCTCCCACCTCCGTCTTACCAACTGAGGAGAAGGAGAGAGATACATATCTTGCATAAGACTGATAGAGTACCGAGGATGAGGGAACTGGAGGAATCATAGAAAGACTGCAAAAAGTCACTTCTCCTCCAGTGTGGATGATAGGGACTGCTTCATGGGAAGGAAGTCCTTTAGGACAGATGATTGATAAAAAAAGATTAATATAAGTCAAAAAATAGAGGGCGTAGAACCATCTACACTTTGGATTCCTACAACGCACAATGAAAGTAAGGGAAGTGGAAATGGAATAGGATCGAGCCCCTCTTGAGTGAATCAATTCAAAAAGTCTCAAGACGGAGGATTTCACTAAGGAAATGAGAACCCCAATCTCTTACATGAATGAGCGATAATGCTCCGCCACTCACGGAAACCCGATGACTATCACCAATAGTATTTTCCAATTTTCTGGGGTAGACCGCATCTGCACTGAGCCACACAAGTAATGTGGTGGCAGAATTCGAATAACGGCCAGGATGATAGGAAGCCAAAGGCCAAGGGTTGATCCCTTGTCAAATAGAAGGAAAGGTCTCTTCTATTGAGTCTGAAGCCCGAAATACATTTGACAGGGAATCTGGACTATGACTACCTCTGACTAAGTGAAACAAAGACTCTATCACTGTCCTTTTTTCAGAGGAAAGCGGTCAATTGTAGAAGGGAAATCATTAGATCCGACTTTCCCCCTCACATAGAGGGTTGATCAAAAGTTCCATTTTATGGGAGGGAGATCGACATACACCAATCATGGGTGAGACGAAGTAATACCTGGTTTCGGCGTTAGGAATAGCAAATACTCACACCTTCCTACCCGACGCTTCCCTGGAGGGTACATAGAGATCATTGAATCCTCATCATGGCATAGTGACTTCCACATAGAGAACTCAGTCAACAGTGGAGATCAGAACCGGACAACCAATAATAAGAAAAATGATGACTTTCTCTAAGGACCGATTGATAATGATCAAAAGGGAAAGTGTCTTCGTCAGGTTCCTCCTCACCAGGATCGATGATTTTCTTTGGTGAGAACAAAGCAAATAACTATGCGTAGAGATGCTCATGAAGGCTTAGAAAATGGCTAGGTAATCTGATCTGATCTGCTCCATTTGCTTGCTAAACCTAAGACACATGATCCCTGAGACTGACGGAAAATCGATTCCTAAAGCACTGAAAGAAGAAAGTCCCCCAGCTAAGTGCTACACTTTAGGGCAAACCTTATGGTTTGGAAAAACACATCCCGTAGTGGGCCATTTCAAATCCGTAGGTCTCTCTCCGCTAGGAAGGTCTCGAGATGTACTCTATTATCTAGATGTAAACAACAGAGTCAAAGAGTTCTCCCTCATAGAACACTGTGTGGTGTTCATCCTTAGCTGGATGCTGGAGAGAGTAGAACTATATTTTCTAAAGGTCAGGAGTGGCACTCTCAAACTCAAATTGATTGATTCCTTATCATAAAGAATCCAAAATCCTTGTTGCCTAAAACATGATGCCACATCTGACTGCTACTGAATTCCTTGTCAGAAGAATGTGACAAAGAAAAAGGGTTGGTGGGAATAGGATCAGGCTCATGAAAAAGAGTGAGGTCCTCTCCCTATTGGTCAAATCACTCTGTACCTTGACATTGAACACATGACTCATACCCATTTTGGAATGGGGAGCTCATAAGCATTGGTGCGGAGGCATCACAACACTTGGTATGGACCTACTCGCTTGGCATGCAATTTCTTTATACTATAGGAATCTCTTTATCTAGTCTTACCCAAAGCATGACTTGATCCCAGATATTGAAAAAAAAACCACGATGAGAAGCAGATTTTTCCATAGTGGGATGCAATCTTTTGCCTGATCTCAGAATGCAAGTCATGAAGATGTTGTGTAAATGAAAAAGATTAAGGGTTGACTAGACCTAGAAGATGTGGGTAGGGGGCAAGGTCTATAGGCTTCCTAGGCTACCGTGACAATCCCAAAAGGGGAAAGACTAGTAGAACGGTTCACCGAACTACGGGAAAATATGCTAACTCTGCCATTTTTCAGATCCTATCCCACCCCAAAGGGTAGTCACCAATCAACCTAGAGGCCACACTACAAGGGACAACCTCAGTCTGCCCATCAATTAGTCGGTGATATGCACTGGAGAACTAAAACTTTGTGTTGAGTAATTTCTAGAGGGTCTTCCAGAAAGAACTCATGAACTTGCCGGTCAGAGATGATTGTTTTGGGTGATCCATCTATCTCATAGAAGGAAAACAATCTCTCTGACAAACCATTTTGCAATATGTGAACCATTAGCGGTCTTGTTGTAAGGAACAAAGTGTGCCATATTGGAGAATCTGTCCACTACAAAAAGGATGGAATCGCCGTGCGAGTAGACCCAACATGAAATCCATACAGATATCCTACCCTTAGAAGGGGGATGTGGAATAGGAAGAGGCATGTACAATCCCGTATTATGCTTCTTCCCTCTGGAAGTATGACATGTGCGACACTGTGCCACAATGCATGCCACATCACGCTTGAGGCTAGGCCAATAGAACCCCACCTCAACTATGAGTCTTGTCACACCTTCTGCCTCACCTGCATGCAACTCCCAAGTGAGGAGTGTAGGGATTCAACCCGAGGGCGATCGAGCGAGCAATTATGAAGGTGACTGGGGGGGTCAGGGGTGGTGGCCTAGGCGGCATCCAAGGGAATGAAGCAGATAAGGTATCGAGCAAGGTGCAGTGAGAGAAACAAAGTAGCTCGACTGTATTGGAGAGGAACCAAGATCTGTAGAATGTGGCTGATGGCGGCGGCAATTCGACATAGGAAGCAAGACCTCAGAGACACTTTGATGAATGTGAGGAATGGTCTACGAGATGAGAACTACAGAGGAAATCAAAGTTGAAAAGGTCGGAATTCATCATGTACTTTCCTTTTCTGATAAGGCCAAGAGAGTGTTGAGCAGACCATTGAGGTACTAGATCCTGGTCAGACTGCTGGATGTAAAGATCTCATACCAGGTTCTGGTGATGAGAATTAGGAATCTCTAGAGACCAGTGGCACACTAAAGAATGATAGATCTAGAAAATGACTTCTATTTCTATATTGTCCAATTTGTGAATGAACATGATTACTACAATGTGATGCTGGGAGGGCCATGGACCCTATTCGGTTCTTATCTCATAGTCAAGCCATGGAGGATTCAACCCAGGTGAAGGAAAACACATGGTGTGGGTGTGGATTCTAGAGTTACCAATCTCATATTATCATGAGAAGGCAGGCGCTTGGGGGACAGGTGGGTACTATGAGGGAGATCGACAGGAATACAAGAGGCATCTAGAGAGGAAAATTTGCTAGAATTGTGGTTGAGGCTGACCTGAATAAATCACTAATGTCTAAGATAAGGATTGATGGTCTTTGGTATATGGTGGAATATGAAAGTTTGCCACAAATATGTCCCTGTTGTGGAAAAGCTGGGCATGATTGGATATCTGACTAGGCAGGAAGATAACATGAATGTCAACTTGGGTGAAGGGGATACAGATAAAGGTTGAAATGGATAAGGTTGAGGAGTTTGGTACCTGGATGAAGGCCCCTTGCAAGATGAGAAGACCAATACAATCATCTCCCTAAAATCAAAAGAGATAGGAGGGTACGGGAAGGGAAGATAACAACATGTTTGGAAATTGAGAAGAAATCCATGAGGAGAAGAAGAGATTCGGGAAAAGGAATATGAAATTTCCTATTACTGATAAGAATCTGAACAAGGAAAGAACCACACCAAGAGAAGAGGAGTTGCCACTCCAGGATATTACCAATACTACTGCTATGGAATTAGAAAAGGGGGAAGAAAGAAGGGGTTGAGAAGGGGAAAGGAGACGAAAGGCATGACAAGAGGAATAGGGAAGAGGGGGTTCATATTGTGGTTGTTTTAGGGGGGACCAAATGGTGGTGGAATCCCAGGAAGGGGATATTAGGGGGGTTGAGGGCTTGGGATGGTCTCATTTTAACTGGGTGCCTGAGACTGTTTAGAAGGATACTGGGGGTGGGGGGAGAATAAGATCCCCTGATCTGGGTGAGGAAGGGGGTGGAGGTGGCCAGCTTAGGAGAAGGAGTAGAGAGGGTGGGGAAGCAAGGTATTCTCCCTACCACATAAAATGGCTGGTGGAGGAGAGGGAAGAGGTCCCTAGGGAAGGTAGTGTGGAGAGTGTTGCTAGGAAGGAAGGGGTTGTAAAGTTGGTAGGAGTTCTTGATTTTCTTCTTTGATTTGAAAGATAAGGGGAGTCCAGGAGGACCCTGGAGGCCTTCAGTCATGAGTTTTTTTCTTCCTGGTCTTGTGCATCAGTTGCCTTCAAATCTCACATCAATTTGCTTACCATCCCCTCCCTCTGAACCCTCCTATGTACGTAGGACCACATTCATTCTCCAACACCCGGATCAGTACCTTCGTCGAATGGGTGAGGCAACAAGGCGGAACGGATATACTAAATTGGGTGGGCCCACCCGAAAGGTCGGCCTCAAAACTTCTATGTTTGTTGGTTGGTAGGAGTGAAAGTTCTTTGGAAGTCTCTCATAAAAAAAGAAAAGAATTATAAATCAAATGTGACAAGAAAAAATGGCAATCAAAAGATATTGTATAGGGAGAGAGGAAAGGAAGATGCAGAAAATAAGATAGGGAAACTCTACAAATGACACTATCAAAAATCAAGGGATGTAGCGCAACTTGGCATTTTGTTTGGGTCAAAAATGGCACGGGTTCAATTTCATCCCTACCCTCTTCTATGGTTATGGTGTGAGGGACATGGAAAAGGGTTGCATGAAAATTGGATAGGAGAAGGTAGGGCCAAATTTGATCCTGACTTCTTTCCTGTCATAAGAAAGCGCTCTTAGTTCAGTTTGGTAGAACGTAGGTCTCCAAAACCCGATGTCGTAGGTTCAAATCCAAAAGAGCGTGAGATGGTTTCATCATATCTTGTGTGACCCAAGAAACACTTTCAAGGTCCCTATGATTCAACCATTTCCGTGTCGCTGACTGGGTTGGGAACTACAATAATGCCCTATTGGTTGGCTCTATATTCTGGGACAATCTTTCTTCTACAAAAAATTGAGAAACGCGGAGGGGTGAAATTTTCTCTTTAAACAAAGACAATAAAAGACAATGCTTGCATCATATGGGCTGGAATGGAGGGGTACTGGAAATGTTAGGAGAAGAACTAAGTGGCTCAACCTTCAGGGAGAGGTACAAATCGAGCAAAGTAGAGGTACAAATTGAGCCAAGCGAGAGGAATGAATAATGGATAGAAAAGAACTCCCAGGGAGACTGAGCTAGATAGACTTCCCACTTGTTCCTTTTATTTGAAGCAAATAGCTTATTTACTTCACCAGTTCATGCCCATTCAAAACAAGAAAGAAAAGTATACTCAAACTTTTGTTTTGAATAAATAACTAGACCACTTATTCACCTAGAGCCAACTTTCCCACTAGTGTAGGGCTTGTAGTGGAAATATGCACTGAACCTGGTGCAAGATTCACTTATATAACTGACTTTCTTGAAGAGGACAGGAAAAAGAGAGACTTGCCTAAGCATAGGTCAAGGGCATTGGGAATAGAGAGAAGGCGATGAGACATATTACCCCCCGAACTCAAATGGTACTCATACTATAGGGACTTCCATCAAGCACCAAGACAAGAAAGGTCCTAGTTAATCAATGGGAATAGTAGAATTCCAACTCCTCTCCCTAATGGTCGAGTCACTTTATACCTCATCCTTGACTATTTGACTCCTCTCACTCTTTGAAATGAAAACATCAACTATCCTCTCCTGGAGAAAGAGTGGTAATAGAAGTGGAGGGCCTAATCTTACACACACTGTGTTGGGTTTTGTGGGACTATACATGAAGCAGAAACAAAAATGTATCCAATCACAAAACCATGACCAGAAGATTGCGTCAACAACTATGCAATAGGAAAGATGGTTTAGTGAGTTATACCTGGTCCTGAGGTGTTCTCAGTGACAATACCTCACACCTAGTCTTTGACGATGTTTGTGCAACTCCTAGTCTTGACCCGGGCTGTGTTTGAAAGTCATCCTCCTAAGTGGAAGAAATCTCCCGCCTCAATAGATAGTCCACGCAGACCACCGAGAACTCTAGTCATCTTGATGGACAGACTAGAAGGAGTTATCCCTCTCTGTTGGCGTACTAGTCACCGAAATACTCTCCTACGACCAGTTGCTTTTCAATAGTTGTCTTTCCCTCCATGTTCCTCCCTGGATGGGTAGAACTTGCTAGGGATCTCTCGGTTACCACAACCAAAGAGGACAATAACTTTGTGGAGTAACTGATGTTCTGAGTTGTGTGTTCTGAGAAGCCCCATGTACCTCTCTATTTATAGTAGAGGGTAGGGTCAAGGTTCCCAGTCTGTGCAGGAGTAGAAGAGTCCAAATTTTTCCACAAACTGATTGCACTGCGGTAGGTGAACCAATCATTTCATAACTAAATTGGTCATTTGAGCAGGTGAGCTGATTGGTTGATAATTGAACCAGTCATTTGGGCAAGTGAGATGATAAATTCACCTAGTGAACTGGTCATTTCACTTCCCATACTTGCCCACAATTGACTTTCCTTGTTTGTTTCTAATTAATGCAAAGATTAATTCTTGCCCCAGTTGAATTTTTACAAGTGCAACGAAGATCTTTTCTCACAAACCAGGAAACCCAACACATGCTCGTTTGGTCCATGGGAACCAATTGGTTCACTAGAGTGAACTGGTCATCTCACTGACCATGAGCCGATCGGTTCACCCAGTGAACCAATCTGTTGGTGGTCCAGGTTGTGCAAAACTCAGTCAATGCAGTTTTCAATCAATCTGATACTCTAATCAGTTGGTTCAACACTTGAACTTGATGATTCCAAGTCAAGTCTATTAATTGAATGTTTGATTGAGTACGTAAACACTTTAGTAATCAATCTAAACATCATTCATGGATACACTCCTCTTCCAGGTTAATCCTATGTGTGTGACCCTATATGTTCCATTTCACATTGACAATGAATGTCAATAACTAACTTATGACATCACAAGCAAAGAGTGGTGCCTAGTCACACATCAATGTTTCCCAACTGAAGAGGAAATTGGAGAACAACTTTCAACCTACAATCTATTGTTGGTGTTACAGTGAATGTTTAGTTCCTTTGTCGTTGATATCCATATTGAACTCGAGGCATGGACTTGTCATCCTCTACAAACGTCCATTCCATATTTCTTGATTCGGAGTAGATTGTATGAGATATATGTAAGCTCAATATCATATATTGACTTACATGTGCATGGCCATGCATTTCTCAGTCTCATTCCTCAAGTGGCCAGGATATCACATTCCCTTAGGAGGGACAAATTCCATATCTATCACTCACAGTCAAGTTCCCATGTGTCAAAGTCACCCAATCATCACCGTTATAACAACCCATGTTTCAGGATTGTGTTTGATGATGTCAAAGTGTATCCAATGACATGTGATGAGTGTAGTAATTTTAGGTCTAAGAACCACATGCACCACAAATACAATAAGAGATGATCCTGACTAACCAAGTATGGTTTCTATGGATCACTCTTATGGTGGGTCTGTCTGATACACTATTCTCTAACATGTATCTATGTGCTTGGTTTGATATCATATATCATGACTGATGAGATTCTGTCATCAACCAACATACACTCTAGTCTTTTTTGTTATTGATGTCTATGGTTATTTCAACAATAACAACTGACTAGGGATGACAGTGAGAATCTACATACTCTTAACATCCATATGATGTCATTATTCAAGTCACGTACTTGAAGATATATGTAATTGAGTATTGTCACTCTCTAGACATCTAACATGTTATACTATTATCTCAAAAATAGTTAAAACATATAGACATAAATTGCCTTTATTATTATCAAATCAAGTATCACATGCCTCATTGAAATCATCATATGATTGGCTCTCTGGGCATACTTTACTAACACACTGGGGCTATTTACTACTCCTACTTCTATTAAACTAACAAGATAAGGGTGAGATTTGAAATCCATCGGGGTAAGAGGGATCAATAGGTAGGAAATACATAGGAGTCAATCCCCTCGAAGGTCAATGACCTACCATCAAAAGTGACTCTAATTAGCTCTGGCTTAAGGGCTGACGACTTAGAGGGAGGGCGACGACCCTTCCACTTGATCAAATAGAGAAGAAAATGGTGGCTGGAATAGCAGATCAATCTCTTTACAAGGAGACTGCTGGATCTCAAACAAATACCCAAGAACTACAATTGCGGGAGCACACCTCTTGACTAGACCACTCAGAACTCAAACTGCAGCAGGAGGGAATGACTCTAGAAATACAATACAATGGAATCAGATGGACCGAAACCCTCCAGAATAGCCCTGGAGATCGTTAGAGCGTGAGAGTGAGAGTAAGCGGAGGAAAAACCTCATACGAGGAGAAGAATTTCAAAGACAAATCTTTCCTTGATTTCTTGCTGGAAGCCGACCCACATTTACCAACTTCTTCCTTTACTGTTGGATTTTCTATACCTAATTGCTTACCCACTTGCCTAAGGGAAAGGACTACATACAGCTATGGGTACTACTAATACGGGAAAATAGAGTTTGATTAACTGGGGCCTACTGATATGGGGAAATAGAGTTTGATTAACAGGGGCCCAAGCGGAAGGAAGCAGTTCTTACTAGGTAGATAAGTTGGTCTAATGAATTCTACAGTCTCTTTGAGGAGACAAAAAAGCAAATCTCTACATATACTGGATGGAGGGGTAGAAGAAAGACAAAGGCTTATATTGACCGCAAAGGGAGACCCCAAGTCTTCAGGCGTAGGATTTTTTCCAGCCGGGGAGCTTGGGAGACTCTGGAATCGGTATTTTGATCATCAAATTGCAACTACTGTGTTGTGCCCCACCTAACAAGAACCTGTACATACAAGGTCTACTATACGGGACTAGAACTAGAAAAGTGGGTATTTCCTAAAAGCAAGAAAGCACAAGAATCAACCAATTTCATATTTCTCAAAAGCCAATACAGTATATAGGAGGAGCAGATGGGGCTGGGCGCTGACTATGGTCTACAGAGCTTAACCTGAGTCTCGGTTAAGGAAGGCTCCCGTGAAGAACTTATGATTTTGAGAAGGTGGTGCAGAGGACCTTTTCTAGTTGAAAATTTCTACACCATTTGAACAAAACAATTAGAAGAAGAGAAAAAAGGAGGGTGGGGTTAAAATTCCATCTTGTTTCGAGCCACATTTCTTATCTTTGGTCTTAGGTAGAACGTTCCCATTAGATATCCAAGAATAAGAAGAATAGCTCTTGCGACCTTTCCTTTGATTGCCACTTCACTTTGCTCTGAACCTGACCTTGCATCTAGAATCGAATCTATGCCATTTAGACTTATATAGAGATTTTGGACTTTGACCCCAAGAGAAAGAAGGTGGTTTTGGCAAACTTGAATGAGACCAGGCCTTAGCTGCAGAGGGTGACTGAAACTTAACAACATCATCAAAGAACTCAAACTTGTTATTCTATTAGATAGAAGGGATTGGATTCATAGCCCAATCTCGTACACAAAAGGGAAACCACTTCTTCGAGGTAGAAAGAAACCCCACCCCAGTTCGGTGTGCTTCCTTCGTCTATAGTACTTGGCGCTTACTGGATAACCCATTGAGACCGTCCATGCAACTTGCCTTTTTCTATTGAAGTATCCTCTTTAGCCTCTTTGGTGACAAATAAGCCATCTGACCTCAGAACAGAGTTCATCAGTAGGCTTTTTCTACTGGCCATATATACGGTATAATTTCGTTTACTTGCTTCTATTTCTTGCCAGTTACACCGACTCCTTTTTTTAGTCAACAATCCTTGTGATAAGATCAGTAAGAGTCAGAGGTCAAACCCTAGATCCAAATTGTTATTGCCTTTCGCCCCTTGGTTTCTCACTTTCATTGCAAAACCTTTCGAAACTCTATCTATAGCTAGAGAAATTCCTATTCCCCGGGGGATATCCTTTTTCAATCCGTGAACCTAAAACTCATTCTTTTGATCTTTTGATCTCCAACTACTCATTTTTCCACGTTCACATTTCCAAAGTTTGTTCTCACTTACCTTACGGGAGTTCAGACTTCACTATCGTTTTGTTGGGTCGTTCCGCCGACTATTTCTTTTTGATGGCTTGGTGCCATGATAAAAAATATGTATATAAATATCAGTAAGTAAACATGACCTCATTTTCAGAAAGACCAGTGAATTGTTTGCCTACCCGCGCCCACTCACTTCGCTATCCAAATTGCTTTCTCTCTTCTCTATTCTCCCACCTCTATTCCGTTGAATGCTATTCAGTCTGGGATCATTCTATTTGGGTTATAGCTTTCTTCCAACATCGGATTCATTTGAAAGAACTGATGCCGTACTTATTCAATGGAATGCTCCTACACCTTACTCACTATATTGACTCACTTTCTTCTTTTCTTTCAAATCATCGAGACAAACTCCTTCTATTTCTATAAGTAGGCGATTCAATTCCTTTTTTCTTTAGTCTTTTTTTCTATCCTTGATTGATTATTGGATAGCGGAGAGACAAAGACTCACCGCTTTCATATCCTGAAAGACCACTTTGCGGAACGAAATCCAATTTTCCCTTTTCCAATCCGATTAGAAGGCTATAGGCCAAGGGAAGGTCCCTAGACATGAAAGCATAGTCATTCGCTGCACCAACATATGAACTAAAGAAAACTGTCTGCCAACTTCCTTAGTTTAGGAAAACACGAGCTTGGGACACACCCGAAAGGAGAATCGACGCATATGAGTAACTTCCCTATCGTAGAGAAAAAGAAAATCATTCCTTTCCAGTCCTTTAGTCCTGTAACAGCCATGGAACTTATTGACCCTTATCACTTGTAACTGACTGAGTGAACTCTCCTATGATACATACCTATGAATTCTTGTTTGCATATATAGATCTTTCACTTCCTGCCAAAGGATATCGCTTCTACGGCCTATGTATGAATAGAAAAATTGGTGTAGTAAATTGATTGACTCAACCAATTGCAAATTCACTAAACTATCAAAATAGTCAGACTAGCTCAAATCACCTCTGGCTCGACAACCTTATCATACCCGATCCAATTCCACTTCCCTGGAAACAACACCAGAAAGCTTGGTGTGATTCCTATCAAGGCTACACACTAGCAAACTAGAGGTGGCTTGATGCAACCCTAAGGGAGAACACATGTGTGGATCTTTCAAAATTTATATTAACCCTAACAAAAGTCATTCACAAAACCAAATAGGTCACCCGCAAGCGCATCGGGTACTATTGTAGCATAGGTGAAAGGCAAGAGTAGGGGTCGATCCTCAGGGATAGAGGGGGCACTAGAGCTAGGTTAGCGTTGGCTATGTTCCTATTACAGAGACTAGGGTTGAAGAATTTAAAAAGGATTTGTTTGATTGTTAAACTAGGTGAACAAGCAAGTAAAGGTAATTATGAAATCTAAGTTATCACAACCCTAAATTATCCTAAGCAAGCAAGTCCTAGGAACTAGGTTAAGCAACTAGCCAAACAAGATCCAAGGTTAGCAACACTATACTAGTATAGCAATTAACAACTAAGAGCTAAGTTAACCACTAGAGGAGAAAGAGCCTAAGTTAACCCTAAAGAACAAGATTAAGCAATTAACTAGATTAAGCAAAAGCAACTAAACTAGACTAGCATGAACAAGCTAAGAAGGCAAAGTGGGTTTTAAGCAATGAGATTAGGTAGGTGGGCCATTTGGGGGTGTGACTTGATATTAGTCGGGGGGTTTCAACATAGCAAGCAATTATCATAATTCCATATAGACTACCAAACCAAACAACAAGGCAAGTGCTATTAGAACATACCCTATACTACTAGTTGGAGAACTAGGATTAGGTGTAATTCTAGTAGGACTTGTCAAGTCTAGGTCTCTAGGATAAGTGGTATTAGGGCAATTGAGAGACAAGGGTAGGAATGGGAGTAGAGATGAGGGTTTTTCACCTCATGCCACTACCCATCTAGCCTTTAGAAAGCTCTAGACAATTGCACTAATCACACCTTCACTAGCCACTTAGATCTCACACTCACTTATAGAAGGAGGGATGTGTATGTAGGAACAAAGGGGGCTAGCTAGGGATCCACTAATTGGACCTAGGAGCCATTTTGAAAATTGCCACATACACTCCAATTCCTCCTAGAAGCTACGTGTCATCGAACATCTCAAAGCAAGCAATCCATGTTATAAGTACAAACCACATGAAATAAAATAGGAAATAAGATAGAAGCAAGAAGCAATCATCATACATCGAAATTATGTTGATTACAAGTTATTTTCCCCCAAGATGGTATCAAAGTCACATTTTAACCCCAAACAACCCACCACTAGGGGCTTAGCTATACATGATCAAATAAATAGCAAAAGAAAGGGAAAGAAGGGGGTATAACTCCATGAAGCTTGAAGTAGAAGCCTCCTTCTTCACCTCCTAGCATCTTGGGGACGTCCTTCCTCCTTCAATGGTGCAGATGGGCATGAGAATATGGGAGATTATGGAAGAAAATCTAGAAAACTAGGTTTCCAAGATGGAAATGAGGTAGAAATGGTGGATGGAGAGCATAAATGCAAGGGAGAGTGCAATCAATGCTCAAGGAGTGGATGGGGGGACTAATGGAGGCTAAGGAGTCTAACCTTCATGCCCCAGCCGCCACCTATGTATATATAGGTGGTGGGGAAGCACTAGGGTAAGTAGGGGTAGAATAGGAAAAGTAGTTTAAAAAATAGGTAGGGTTGGTTGGTCACCACGGCCGTGTTGATGTACCAAGGCCGTGGTGGGGGTAGTAGGAAACGATCGTGGGGGAGTGGCCACGGCCAGGGTGTGAAAGGGGGTAAAAAGGGTAAGTATAGGTGGTGGCCATGGCCATGGAGGAGTGCCATGGTCGTGTTGAGTAAGTGGCACCATGGCCGTGGTGGGTGCCACCGTTGTTTTGGAGGAGGAGGTCTGGAGCGTGGGCAGCACGGGCGAGGCGGTCTTCAAGGGTCACGACCGTGGTGAGTGGCGTGGTCATTCAAGTGTAAAATTGGCCGCCTCCCTATTGATTTTGGGGATCCTTGCACGAAATTCAAATGATCATTGTGGGGGGGGGGGCACAACTGTTTTCCCTTCTTCTAGCCATGACCGTGGTGTCTTCAGTGGGCCACGACCGTTCTGGTGGCAATGACCGTGGAGTCTCTGGTGCAAAACCCTAACATCCTTGCTAATTCTTCACAATAATTCAAATGACCGTGGTGGATGGCCACGACCGTGTTGGAGTCTTCAGTGGCTAAATGAACTTCAACTTTCATCATCCATGGAATTCTTTGCTTGATGTCAACCCTTGGCCATTAGGGGAAGGTTGAGGGAGCTTTGAGGCCTTCTTTGGATCCCTCCATGAGTGGAGGAACCCTAGAACTCCTTCCTTATCTCATCCATCCAAAGCATGGTCCAAGTACCTAAAAATAGTGTAAAGAACGTCCATAAGTGAATTTGATAGTAATACTCATATTGAGGGATTTAACTTGCATTCTACTATGTTTAGATGTGAATAAAGGGAAAATGGTACAAGATGGAGCCCTAAAGTAGGTTGCATCAAGTACCAGCAAACCCACAAACAATCTTTGCGATACTGGATGAAGTAGACAAACTCATTTGTGCCTTCAATTTAAGTTTTAGCCTCGACCTGCACCCTCGTCTTGGAGCAATCTTCGCCGAATGTTGCGTGGTGTCATCCGGGCAGTGGAGGGTGACAAGAGAGAAATTGAGTTGGTCGTTGAGTTTAGAGGATTGAGGTGAAGGCATCAGTGATCTGAGTTGGTGTGCAAGAGCAACGGTGGGTGAAGTCAACCAGTGAGTTGACCATTGGTTCGCCGAGGAGTAACAAGCTGAGGTTGAAGACGACGTTTGAGGAAAGGACCCTCGTACCCTTGAGTCTGTGCTGAGAAGATAAGGGTAGTATAATATTTTTTATGTTTTCATTTAAGTTGAGCGCGCGTCCACGCGGGCGGTCCGTGCCGAGTTGGCAGGCTCCCATTGGCCAATAAAAGATTAATTAGCAAAAATTGTAGGTAATTATAGGTAAATCGGATGAAGATGAATTATATATGAAAGTCGATCAGAAAAATTCTTAGATTGTAATAAAAATTGTATTTAAGCCTAAATCTATTCATAATTTTAAAAGTACATAAAGTTTCTACCTTTAATGTTTTATGAAGAATAAACCCTAATTTTGATGTTAATAAAGATTGAGTAAAGTGATATGCACGATTTAAGAGGATATTAACCTGTTGCTAATAAAAAGGAGGTTTTTATGGTTTATGTGCTTAATTGACTAATTTAGGTTTCATATGTATAAAGTGTACTAATGGGCTTAGAAACCCTAAATTAGGTGTTTATGACTTTTAATGAGTTATATTTAGAAATCCTATAAGTTAGGTTGATCCTAAGCCAAATTGGTAATAACTAGGCTTTAATGTGAATAATTAAGTAATTAGGGTTTTGAACATAGAAATTCTATTTAGGGTTCAGTTGACCTAAAAAGGCAAAGTTTAGAAATAGATCTAAAGAATCATAAGGAAACCCTAATTCAACTTAGAAAACACTAAGAGGGATATACTAGTCAATAAAGTGAGTTCATGATGAGTATGTAGTAATTAGGTTATACATGCTTTTTAGGATTCAATTGTACTTGTGTGTGCCTGCTTGATTGGTTGCTTGGATTACTTGGTTGGATTGGATTGTGCATGTTTCCTTTGCGATCTCCAAATCAGGTATGTGGTTATTTATGATTACTCGCTTTAGTTTCCTGGTGTTTTCCAATGTTTCATCGATTGCATGGAAATAACTATTTGGATGAATTTATTTCTGCAATCTTTAAAGTGAATATGATTATCACAATTTAAGTATACATATGACTTGCCCGAACCTACATACCATCTTTGGATGTAATATTTGAGAAGATGAAGCCCTAGAGGGAAGGTCAGAGGTGGTCAAGCCTTGGAGGGAAGACCACAGGGCACCCAGAGGGGTGGTCCATAAGGTACCAAGCTCAGGATGGAGAAGGTAGCCTGAGGTCCCTTGCAAGGACTAAACTCTAAGAGAGGGTAACCTAGAGTATGAGTAAAAGTAGTTAGGAAGTTATATTGAAAACGTAATCTTGCATTGTTAACAAGTATTTGATGTAATTAGGTTGTTAGTATATATGTGCAAATGTTTGGTTGCCACCACATACCAATATATTCTTTATACTGATCGATGCTTTGTTTTTCGGCGTTACTTGAAAAAGGACAAATAGTAATGTGACATTTAGAGAATAAAGCTAATTAAAGAAAAGAGAATTTAGTTAGATAGAACTCTACATTGGGTAAAGTTCCAATTCCTATTTTTGAAAGGTATGTAAAAAGTAAAATTTTATCCTACTTCAAGCTTAGTCTTTGGTAGAATTTATTAATTATTTTTTATTATTTGCAAAACCATTGATATTGTTTTGGGATAGCGACTCTAGCTTCTTGGTCACCCTTAATTGGGGGTTACCGAGGAGTGGGGTTGTTACAGTCTCCCCCTTCCTCCAGTGTGCACCATGGGCGCCACACAGGGAGTAGTTGGAGCAAGAAAAATTGGGGAAAATCTGAGTGCAGATTGAACCAAAATAATCCTCTGCAAGCGAAGACCAGGTCCCGATGAACTTTTACCGTGAAAGCAAATTTGGTCTGTGATAGCGTGATTCCTCAGTGGTGAGGCGATTTGCAGTGAGGGGAAAGCTGAGCTTGGGGAATCGGCTCCGGACCAAAGGAAACCAATTCAACATCGGGAACCTATTACTGGTGGTGGCACATAGTGTTTGGGACCATTTCCTAGAGGTCTGATGGTCATAAGAGGTGATAAGAAGGGTAGGAAGAGCAAGATAGGGGAGGGACAGAGGAAGGTGAAGACGGGATGCTGACCAGGCGATGGTGTCTTTGAACCATAGTATAAATAGGGTCACTTCGTTTGATTTGTGATTGAGTATGTGGGGGAAAAGAAATTGGGGCTAGAAGAGAAAGGGAGAAGGAGATAGGGATGAGGAAATCGATGTGTGGATAGCGACCAGTAATTGGGATCTCGCCCAGTTTCCAAGTCCAACGCGAGGAAGGGGAAGGATCCAAGACCGTTGGATGAGGCTGAGAAAATAGGGAATAAATAACAACCGTCCGAATAGCGTGTTAAAGGGGAAAAAAATCACAGAACAAGAGGGTGACACCTATTAACCCTGGACTATATGTAAAGGGTATGCATTAATTAAATTATTGAAATATGAAGCCATTTAAAGGGTATTTCTTTCCCAAATTCATTTTAGGGATCAAATAAGTCCCAATTAATGCCAAATTTTGCACCTAGACTAATTAAAAGATGTAGAATCCAAATATGAAGTTAGATTTGCTTTTTGAGAACTTTTTATGTGCTAAATAAATCAAAACTTATTTTCTCTTTCCTCCTTCATTAATGGTTATAAGATTCTCAAAATTTGATGAAACTTCACCTACAAGTGACATTAAGTGCCTTAGATACGAAATTGCCATCAATTTTACATGTTGAAGTTGTTTGTATCTTTATTTAATATTTTGAAGGTTCTACACACTTTCTCTCTCCTAGTTACACATGTATATCAAAGATGATCTAAATTACATGAAAATTCAACCGAAGGCTATTTTTAATGTGTAGATTACGAATCTAATATTATTTTCCACTTTTGGAGTTATTAAGTATTTTATTTTATATTGTGAGGAAAACTCATATTTTCTTTTCAAAATAAAAGAGATATAGTTATTATTATTATAAAATTATGAAACTTGACCTCCAAGCCAAACCAAACCCAAGGAAAATGAATCTCAAGTTATTTTTAACCAATTAATCTTCCTTTTATGAATTTTAGTCCATTAACCATTATTTCCAATATTTAACATATTAAATAATTCAATATCACATTAACATGTTTAAAGTATTATTATTCATTCCTTTTTCTCTTCCTTGCTCTAAAAGGCTAAGGAATGATCTAGAACAAATTTATTTTATTATTATGCCTCTCAAGTGGTAAATTTGCATATTAGACCCATATTAAAATATTTATTGAGGTATTTGTGCATAAGCCCATATGTTGGCAATAATGAACAAATGTTCACCAAACCACTACTATTTCCACAAATTCAACATAAAGTCCAAAGAGGATAAAAAAGAAAGAAAAAGCTTAGAAAAGGGGTAAAAAGAGAATATGTCCAAGTTTCAGTATGTTGTAGTACCTAGAATATGAGCTATTTTGCTCAGAACACATGTAATATATATTTTTGTATATTTTTTCCCATAGTATATCAACGTTGGTCTTGTTGGAAAGTACTTTTTATTACCAATCTAGTGTTTCTTGTTTCATTAAAAAATTCATTGTGACTTGAAAGCTATGAGCAATACAATTTCTTTCTTTCTTCCTACTTCCCTCCTATTTTAAAAAAGCTATCCCACATTGGGCTTTGCATTGGACTAGCTGAGTGAGAAGTCAGGTGGGCAACCCCTTATGCCTAAAATTATTCTTTATTAAAGTGGGCATAGTGGTCCAAACCATTGAGCAAATTAAAAACATTTCTGTGTTTGAAGATAACTACTTGTTCAGAATTGACCTCTTCATCCTACTAATTGACAATGAGACATTTATTTGAATTTAATCTGTTTAATGGTTGGGATCTGATGCCCATATGAAATTATGGTGTATAATATATATAGGATTTTTAACAGAAGCATGCCACGTCATCAGCAACGGGAAACAAAAGATGTCCCCAACTCAACTTCTCGGAACGACATGAATGAGATGGATAACAACACACTTGATCTTCTTCTTCTTCCCAATATATTGTAGTTATTAATGACATACCATAAAGCAATCTAACAAATAAAAAAGATATCTAACTTTGTTATAATTAGAGACTTAACTTTGACCAGATATCCTACTAATGAAAATGCAATCAAACACCACCGCATTCTGCGTGATTAAAAGAATTCATTTGTATTAAGTTGACAACCTCTCTAAAATCTAAAAGGTGTTTGCAGGTCAAGATGTGCATATCTGACACATACTATAACAATAGAAACACATGCACGTATGGAATAGGAACACAAAAATAATATAGCATATAAGAAACTACAAGAACAACAAGATTTATGTGGAAAACTCCCACAATGTGTGAGGGAAAAACCACATGGTCAAAGTCTAGTGGGAAAATCCACTAATCAATAGATTATAAGGTTCCTCTTAAGTTTTATCCCAAAACTTGAGCAATATAGAACAAAAGGAAGAAATATAGATAATACTGAATCAGTACGTCACCACACAAAAAGAGCCACCCGAAAAAATGCGTCCTTGCAGAGAATAACCAGATGAAACAAGAATGTAGGTTGTGATGGAGAACTCAGTGTAGACCTGGGGAGAGAACCAGAGCAGCACCCTCTTTCTTTTCTCTCCTTTATTCTTCCTTGGCCTTTATGCTTTCCGTCTTAGGAACATCAAGTAAAAACAAAAAGCAAAGACTACTCTTTTTCCTTGTGGCTACCCTTTTCTTTGCTGATGCAGTGGGTTTTATAAACCCTATCATCATATCATCAAGCCCTAATGGGCTGCCCACAATTGGGTTGGAAAATAGGGCCTCTGGCCCAACAATCTCCCATCCATCCCTAAAGAGAGACTTTCCCCATGACCCCTCACTTGGAGTCCAATCCGACGAGCTCCTTATAAGTAGCGAGCTTCTTTGTAGGAATTGCCCTTTTTAGTATATCAAAAAGATTGTTGTTTGTGTGGACCTTTTTCAACATCAACTGGTCATCACTGATAGCTTCGCGCAACCAATGGTATCTCAGAGTGCTTTGTCCTGGAGTGAAAAGAAGAATTCTTGTTCAAGTCCATGCCACTCCGACTGTCTCAGTAAATAACATACTCATTCTATGTAAAACCCAATTCTTGTAAGAAACATTTGAGCCAAACTATTTCTTTCCCCACTTTACAAGCTATAATATATTATTCCTTAGTAGTAGATAAAGCAACACACTTTTGGGATTTAAACTACCAACTAATAGATCCTCCTGTAAAAGTGAATAGAAAACCTAAGGTATACTTCCCGTGATCAAGATCACCTGCTAAATCTACATATGTGAAACCTATAAGAACTGGTGGTGCCCCACTAAAGCATAAACAAGAACTAGATGTACCTTTCAAATATATTAGTATCCATTTAATGGCATTCCAATGCTTCTTACGGGGTCAGATAAAAATCTACTAGTCACACCAACTGCATGTACAATATCAGGCCTAGTACACACCATAACATACATTAGACTTCCTACTACAGAATAGTATGGTACGTGAGCGATCTCTTGCTTTTCCTGCTTAGTAGAAGGAGATTGTTTTCTACTCAGTCTGAAGTGACTGGCTAAGAGAGGCCCAATTAGCTTCACCCCCTTCATGTTGAACATGTCAAGTACACACTCAACATATTTCTCTTGTGATAACCAAAGTTTCTTTACTTTCATGTCACGCATGATGTCCATGCCTATAATTTGTCTGGATGATCCGAAGTCTTTCATAAAAGACTTAAACAATTCCTTCTTTAAATTGGCAATCATCTGAGCATCTTTGTCAACAACCAACATATCATCAACATAAAGCAATAGAATAATGAATTGTCACATGAAAATCTCCTAAAGTAAACAACTGATCTGCCTCTAACATGCGGTACCTTACTTCAGCATGAAAGCACCAAACTTTTTGTACCATTGCCTTGGTACTTGTTTTATCCCATAGAGACTTTTCTTCAATTTACAGACCATGTGTTCTTTGTCTTTCACTAAAAATCCTTCAGAATGTTGCATATAAATCTCTTCCTCTAGATCACCATAGAGGAAGGTTATCTTCACATCAAGATGCTCAATATCAAGGTCTAAGCTAGCTTCCAAGCCTAAAATAGTACGGATGGAAGTCATTTTCACCACTGGAGAAAATATCTCATCAAAGTCAATCCCTTATTTTTACCCAAAGCCTTTCACCATGAGTCTAGCTTTGTATCTAACTATGTTATCATTCCCATATTTCTTTATCTTGAAGATCCAATTGTTCTTTACGACTTTTCTACCTTCAGGTTGCATGCATAACTCATAGGTATCATTTTTCTTTCATGAGTTCATCTCACACTAGTACAGAACCGACCTTTAGTGTCAATTATTTAAGGCCTTTGGCGTCGGTTTCAAAGTGACACCCAAGTGGGCGCCGCTAAAAGTCAAAACCTTCAGCGTTGGTTTTAACACCGACGCCATAACCCTTCCCGCCACCAAAAATGCACCAGCAAGGGCACTATAGGCGTCGGTTATTAAAATAAACCGACACTATATCCAGGTCAAAGACGTCGGCATTTTACAAAAATCGACACTATATAACCCCTCCTGCCACCAATAAAACACACCAGCAAGGGCACCATCAGCGTCGGTTTGTATATATAACTGACACCCATAGCCACATAGACGTCGATTTTTTTGCTAATAACTGACACTGTATGTCTTTGTTGTCGGTTTTATACCAATAACCGATGCCTATTTTCTGATTTTTTTTCTTATCAGTTTGCAGGCCTGCTGTATGGCTGGTCAGTAGGATGCAGAACCTACAGTTCAGTTCTGAACTACAGGTTTACAACATCCATTGATATCAGCCAACAACAGGCCACAAGCCTATAAAATTAACAAGATGGACAACAATTTATGATCACACACATGTATAAGCACATTTAATTCATATTATCTTTCATCACACACATGTAGAAACCAATAGTTCCATTTCAAATTTTCTCCATTTTCACACACATTTAGCAACCTACAGTTCCATTCATTTCATCACTTTTCACATTCAGACACATGTAGAAACATTCATGTATTGATGATCTTCACATTCATACATATGACAATTCAGAAAAATTCATTCACATTCACACAAAAATAATTATGAGAACAAAGTTTAGAAATATCATTCTTTATTCATCATCGTCATTATCGCCATCAGTACCCAATTGTATTTAAAAATTCCCACTACTTATAGGGCTTTTTCCCATTCTTCTCTTACATCATCTAATTCTTCCCTCGTATAGGGAGTATGTACATCTAATAATTTTCCACCTATAGTCAAGTCAGTTTTAAACACTTGCAAAGAGAATGACGTGTATATATAATTAATAATATATAATAAGATTGATATATTTCATATTATCTAATGAGACTATATATAATACCTTATGTATAGTATCGATTTCCATTGCGGCATGTTTGATGATTAGGTCCATAAAACACATCACATAGTATGCACGTGCCCATCCGTTGTCTTGTGTAGCACACTATAAGTTGAAACATACCAAATATTCAAAAATACAAATGAACACAGTTCACATAAATAATATATACATTGGAGTCGGGAAATTACTTTCACATTCTCCCAAATTAGTGGCTGATTCTTTTTCTTGGGGACCTTTCCTCCAGCTCTTTTGAACTCATTTAAAGCCCTACATGTTAATGTAACACATTAAATTGCATAATTAAATAGTAATGTAATAACATATGTTAACGAATATAAAAATATGAAATATTTCTCACAGGAATCATGGCTTTTTCATTGTGTGTCCATATAATGTATTCAATTCATTTCCCATAGGATCTAGTTAATAGACAATGAATGTCTTGGGGATAATAACTAGTTACTCCCAATGCCTACCACTACAGGTAAGAAAGTTAAAAATTAATAACTCAAAATCCACAATAAAAATGTAATTTTCTTAAGTCCTAATTATAAGTAAAGTAAACTTACTCGACATTGAATGGAGCTATTATCACAATCTTCTTTTTTTTGCCAAAATATTTAAAAGCAGCACAACAGTATGAAGTAGCTGAAGAAGGGTCTTTATCTACAAGACTAATCAAAGATGGAACCAAAAACCCCACATGAAAAAAATGAAAAATCTATACATATCATGTGTAAGTAGCTGCAAAACATGTATTAAGTATGCATTAATATATAAGAAACTAGATCACCGTATATAAAACAAGATATATGGATGTAATAAAATCTCACCATATCCATAGCTCTATCATAGATGTATTCAGCCAATCATAACGAAACAACTCTAAAATATATTGTATAAATAGCTTATTATCGTATGATTGACCTACAACATCCTCCAGAATAGAAACATTTATAGGACAATTTGGATCATGTTCGCCTATCCATACTGCCATACCCCTACAATTAGGTCCTAATAAGGCATGCAGGTCCCTTGGAAGCCAACTTGGTACTTCAGAAGGTGGAGGTGGAGGCTGAGATGTAGCGGGTGTCTTCCTGTTGACCTGTATATATAATTTCAGATCAATTGAATCATATATACACACTAACAAATTAACGTAATGTAAATTTACCATACAATATTAGTATAGGCGACATCCACTTTGGGTCACTTTATTACTCCGCCTTCTGCCTCACCAAGTGTTTCAGAATCTGGATGGGCATATGGCAATGAAAGATCCCTCCAATTGGGGAGTACATGTATCAGGCTCACACGAACCGCACCAACTGGTACTGGAGTCCCATGAAACATGTCCCCTAGAAGGGCTAGGTAATGTTGTGTCTCTGCAATGATATATTCTTAACTTTTTAGACGGCATGGCTTCAACCCCTACAAATTTACATAAAGAATGTTATATACATATATACATAAACATATCATATTGAAAAGACTAGCTACTATATATGTCATAGAAATACTTATAGCAGACGTGCTAGGTGGTGGGTCTACATGATTACTCCCAACTACCTCTACAGTAGGAGAAGAGCGGCACGCCACATGTACTGTCTGAGTGGCAGGCTGAGACGCCTGCCACTTGCTAATTGCTTCATTGAGTCTCTTATCAAATGCTTCCTCGACTCTCCTATCAAGTGCTTCCTCGACTCTCCTATCAATTGACTGATCTACCTATACATGGATAAAAGAAATGCTAGACTCTGATTATTGAAATCTCTTTCACAATAACATTCTAAAAAAAGAATAGGTTACCTTAACTTGTGAAAGTCCCACTTTTGGGACAAGTTTGCGCTGGGATGGCCCAAAGAACACTTTGATGCCAAGACCAGTGCCTACATCCATAACACATCCAAGATGCTCTGGGTTACCCAGAGCAACTGTCAATTCATCCCTTGTGCCCTTAGGGATGAACTTGCCTTCATTTCTCTGCTCGTGAAGCTCCCGGTAATCACCATCAATAGAAATTGGTAAGTAAACATAACAATAATTAATATCGATTGCTCTAAGAGTTAAATTTTACCATTTTTGCAGTCGCCTCAGTAGTTGCGGGCTTCGTTATATCTCCCTTCTTATTTTGCCTCCCAGCTATCCACATAGCATGGTGAGGCAGAGGTGCAAGACCAATAGTAGAGGACTCTGCAGTCTCCTGAGTAGCAGCAGACTGAGCAGTAGACTCGACCTGTAGTCTTTGGAGAACGCATGCATAGCCTCTTGGACCCATTGTGTGATCATGCAAATTTAGTACACGCCTTTCTCTTTGAGCATCACTGATAGCCTTGTTAGTAAGCACATTGATTTGGTTAGTAACACTAAAGGTTAATCTTGAATAGGTGAATACATAAGAACATATATTAATTAAATTGGGAGTGGCATTTAATACCTTGAATTCATCCATTTTTCTTTGGTTAACAAACTCCTCCCAGTCTTTGGAGTCCAGGTAGTTCCATTGCTCAGTGGCTACCTTCTTCCTAAATTTATTTTTTAAAGAGAATACAAACACAAATTATTAGTGTAGAGTTAGTAAAAAAGGGATCAATGTCTAGAATTGGAAATCAATCAAGAACTTGTTCTCAACATCGCGTATGTAATCTCAGGTGAGATTTGTCCTATAGTTCCTTAGGACCCTCCCACAACATTGCATCACACATTTACGATGCAACTTTTCATCCAGATCAACTATACTATGTAAAATAGAATTGCTATTAACTAGTATCCTAAAAATTAGTAATCTAAAAAATAGAATTACAAATAATAATAACTCACACATAGTTCCTTCCATACTAAGTATTTCTTCCCCTTAGGAACTTTATGCTAAGATTAAAAATTAGGACTACAATAGCTACGAGTAAGAACCCCAAGATATGAAATAAACAAGTTGCGGTTCACTCCAATTGGATTTCCTGCATGATCGAAATCCACAACCAGTTTAGGTCCATTGTCCCTTTACTTTAGTAACTTGTTCATCATTGTGATGCCCCTCACTTTCTCAAATTTTTTTTGCTGCTCATCAAGTGCCCCAAGTTCTTCAGGGGGTATATCATCAACCTAAAATTTGACAAAATAAACACACTTACAAGATATAACTATAAATGGACATATAGATAGAAATATAGAGTATATATTTTTAAAACTTACATTGTGAGGCGGCGCATTGACATCCTCACCCTCATGGTAATCATCATCACGGTCATCGTGCTCATGCTCAACCATCTAAAAGTGTCATTAAAAAATCAAACATTTAGCATTTGACATAACTAGAAGATAATAAAACATTTTAAAGTTCACATTCAGAAAAATAAAACACTTAAAAAATATAAACATGCATGCCTCTAATATTGCGATCTTTATCAATTAACTATCCTTCATTGTGATCTCCACACACATACAAGTCATCATTAGATTCAATATTTGGTGGTTTTGGCAACCCAATTAAGAATGGACTAGAGTCATCATACTTATCACAGTACTGTTCGTCATCTATAGGATCTTCAATGAACAATCTTTTACCATGAAGAACAACCGACCATTTATCATTTGTAGGATCATCAATATAAAATAATTGTTTTTCCTGTGATGCCAATATGAATGGTTCACCCTTCTCGCCAATCTTTTCAAAGTTCACTAATGTGAAACCCAATTCATCCACTATAACTTCTTTGGTGTTATCAACCCAATTACATTTAAAGAGAGGAATTCTGAAATCTACGTAGTCAAACTCCCATATGTCTTCAATGACACCGTAATATGACATTTTAGCTTCACATGAACTCTTATCCTTTGCACTTGCAAAAAATAACGAAGACGCTTGAAGGGTGACCCCACTATTTTGGACGACACTCTTATCATCTTGATGCTTTGTGTAATATGAGAATCCATTTATGTCAAACCCTTCATAAGGCATAACATTCAATTTTGGTTTAAAGGCAAGGCATTTGATAGTTTTAGTAAGATTATCTGGTGTTTGAGATAGTTGATGTAAGACTTTATCTTCAAACCACTTAATAAATGTCTTGTTATGCTCTCTAACAAGCCACATTGAATTGGCTCAAGGATATTGTCTCTTGATGAAATTGGTATGTTCCTCAATATAAACACTCACTTTGTCGATGTTGTGTAAAATATACAAGTGACCTTGTTCCAACTACTCACAGATGATTACTTTCATCCGCGATCCCAAAATTCCTTTGCCAAAATGCTCTTCAATATTCTTGTCATTAATAGGAGCGTCATTAGCACTCAGAAAGTCATTGCAAAAATCTATAACCTCTCTCGCCACATAATCCTCAATAATACTCCCTTCAGACCGATAATGATTTCGAACATCACCTTAAAAATTCTCATGTATCGTTCAAAGGGATACATCCAATGCAAGAAAATTGGTCCCAATATTTTCACTTCCCTAGTCAAGTGGATAACAAGATGTACCATGATATCAAAAAACAAAGGAGGAAAATACATCTCAAGATGAGATAGGGTAACAACCACTTCTCTTTACAATTTATCGAGAGTATCAAGGTCAATAACTTTGCTGCACAAACTGTTGAAAAAGAAACAAAGTCTAGTGATTGCAAGCCTTACATGCTTTGACAATATAGATCGAATTGCCACGGGAAATATTTGTTGCATTAGAGTGTGACAATCATGAGATTTAAGACCTATCAACTTCAGATATTTCATTGATACCAATCTACAGATGTTGGATGAGTAACCATGTGGCACCTTAACATTTACCAAGCATTCACAAAAAGCTTTCTTCTCCTTTCTAGACAACGTGTAACAAGCGGGAGGTAAGTATGTTCTCCGATTGCTACTAACTACTTCTATTAATTCTATCCTTATTCCCATTTCACGTAGGTCCATTTTGGATTTTATCCCATCTTTAGTCTTACCTGGTATATTCAACAGAGTACCAATTATGCTATTACATACATTTTTCTCAACGTGCATGACATCGATACAATGCCTGATTGTCAAAGAACTCCAATAAGGAAGATCCCAAAATATTGACTTCTTCTTGAATAAATATTTGTCACTCCGTGTGGCCATGGTACATTGTGATCTCTTACCAAATTCATTGGCAAAGTCTTTTACTCTTTCATAAACAACCTCCCCTGGTATAGGTTTATGTGCACTTCATTCCTCATTCTGTCCATTGAATGCTTTGCGCAACCTACGATACAGATGGAATTTTGGAAGAAACCTTCGATGACCAAGATATACAGTCTTGTTGCCATGTTTTAGTCATATTGAATCAATGTTCTCTTCACATATATGACACGCTTTAGATCCTTTGACACTATATCCAGATAAATTCCCATATGCTGCAAAGTCATTAATAGTGCAAAATAACATAGCGTGCAAATGAAATGTCTCTCTTTGTGAAGCATCATAGGTCATCACACCTTCACCCTAGAGTTTCTTTAAGTCATCAATCAAAGGTTCAAGATAAACGTCGATATCATTTCTAGGTTGTTTAGGGCCCGATATCAACAACGACATCATAACGTACTTATTTTTCATACACAACTAGGGAGGAAGATTGTATATAACAAGCATAACTGGACAAGTGCTATGTTGGCTGCTCAATGTCCCGTACGGATTCATTCCATCTATACAAAGCCCAAGTCTTAGATTCCTGACTTCTTCACTGAATTTAGGGTACAATAAATCAATCTTCTTCCACTGTGGGGAATCAGACGCATGTCGTAGGATCCCATCATTATTTTTCTTAACATCTGCATGCCACCTCAAATTCTTCGCATCTATCGGATTGGAAAACAAGCGTTGAAACTATGATATTATAGGTAGATACCACATCACCTTGGAAGGAGAACCAGTTTTGGACTCCCCCGAAGTCGTCAATTTATACCTTGACGCACCACATTTTGGACAATCTTTCAAATCCACATAGTCCTTTTGAAATAATACACAATCATTCAGGCATGCATGTATCTTCTTGGCCTCCATTCCCATTGGGCACAACAATTTCCTTAACTAGAATGTTGAGATTGACATCACGTTTCCTTCAGGAAGAATTTCTTTCAATAAAGACAACAATGACGTGAAGCTTTTGTCGTTCCATCTATTGTTAGCTTTTAGATTATACAATCTCAACACAACACTAAGCTTCATAAACTTAGTACAACCTGTGTATAATGGTATCTCAACATCATGCACAATGTTTCTAAACATGGGAGGTGGATCGGTGTGCTCTACCCCACAACTATCCAGCATCGCATCAACGATGTCTACTGGAACTGGTTCGTTCACATCTACATCATCAGAGGCAATTTCTTCTTCCACACAAGAACTGCTATCGACATCCACTGATTTTAGGTTTGAAATCTCTCCATGCCAGTGCCATTCTGTATAGCCTTATACAATCACGTTGCACATGACATGACTTTTGATTTCGTCACCAATGCTGACTTTCAAGTTTTTATTGCAATGCCTATATGGACAGTAGAACCTATCTCCAGCTTGTTTCCTATGTTCCTTGACAAATCTAATGAACTGATGAAGACCAGAAATAAACTCTGGGGTGCAATGATTTGGAATGGACATCCATGATCTATCCATTCTACGATCAAAGAGAAAACAAGTATATATTAGGGTTTAGGGTTAAAGAATTAGGGTTTATGGTTAAACGTTTAGGGTTTAATGTCTTATATATAATAAATGTGTACCACCTATCTCATTCTTGAACACCTAATTTGACTAGTAAGTGTATAATATGTATTGGGTTTTCAAGAAAATTTCGGCAGCATTCCCCGCTGTTCTCCAAGTACATATGTACTTAGAGAACAAACGGGAAAATGCTACCAAAATTTTGTTGAAAACCCAATACACATTATACACTTACATCCTAAGTGAGATTAAGTGTTCAAGAACAGTCCCAAACTGAGTACTATCCAAGATTTACTCGTAAGGAGTAAATCTTGGATGAGTTTCTAGGCCAACAAATACATGTATGTTGTCATTCTTATACCTACAATCCTAGTTTCATCATTCATATCCTAAGTTTTGTGTAACATCATTTAATCATGCTTGTCAGTAAAAACTAAATAGTAAATAAACCATGATTCCATATATCAAAGATTTGAATCAAAATGAAGCTTAATGGCACATTGGGAGAGTGAGAATATTATACCTCACTTGAAGGTTGAAGAAGAAATATATGCAAATCAACAACAAGTCAACAACACCTGCAACAACACAAATGCACGATTCAATTATGTTATAATGTATTAATTAGGGGTCAATCTTTAAGTCTTAACTAGATCTTCATATATCAACATACATACTAGGTCATATTTCAAGTCAAGATTTAGGCATTTAACCACCTTAGGGTGCATACATGATTCACAAGGTATTTGGGTGCACACAGAATAATATATGTTACTGATTTAGGAGTTCACATAATCGTTTTAGAAATAGAAGACCCACATGTGAGTTAAGTTTGAGATTCAACATCAATGTATCTTTAACACGCATGTTTCAAGGTTCAAAGCACATAATCAAATCAAATTAGGATGCTAGAATGGACAAGTTTGAATCTTATTTCAACATGCATCAAATTTTACTGAATTAGGTCAAGCATGAGGATTAGAAGCAAAATACATGCAAGCACAAGATTTGTTCATATCCTAGGTTGATTTACAATAGCAACATCTTGTAGTCTTAATCATACCCTAGTCTAGGTATCGTATAATATAACATTGATTTTAGCATCTCCAATGTACATGCATGTTCATCATCAAGATAATCATTACACATAAATGTACGTATCCTATCATTCATAATTGAGTAATATAGTTAATACAAGATTAGGGTAAAATGTGTACAAGATTAGGTCTCAAATATAGCAACATGCACATTAGGTCACATTTCATTTGGATTAGTTAATCAAGAGAGAAAGCAAACATTATCATCATCAATCTACATCATAAAATATGGATTCATAGCACAAAATCAGCTGTCACGCCCCAATCTCACATTAACCACAAATCACAAGATTAGGACGCAACAGGATGGGATTTACACATAAGCCAACCACTCTTCACTTTTTAAAACATTTTAAAGATATTAATAGAAAAAATCTGATTTATGCTGTAAAATGAAACTAAACAAACTACGGAAGCATCTTTAATAAACTGACTAGCAATATAAACAGAGTCTACAACATATTACATTGTCCGACATAAAATAAAGCATAACAGTTAATTTACATCTCTGTACACATTCTCTCTCTCACTCACACCTTGTCCCGAAGATCGAGGGGAATGGACTAAGAGACCTCTAACTACTAACTATATATACCTTCTACAGACTAAGCGATAGGATGAAAGGATCCTTCAGATTTCCTGCTGCTGATAATAACCTAAAAATGTTTTGAGTAGAGGTATGAGCCTACTCGCTCAGTGAATAGCATTTCACTTAGTTATCACTAAACAACTCATCAGGTTTATAATATTGAAATTAAACATAAATGCAGAACTAGACAAGGCAGTTTTAATAACATAACATATTTGCAGAATATAATCACATTTCCATGCAGTAGCACATAATTTGAACAGATAATCAGATATAAAGAAATAGCACACAAGTTCGAATACTTTAAATTTACTGTGATCCTATATGATTCCATATTTATTTTATTATGCCCTAATCATATGTAGTGTACTCTGCATATAAAGATCCGTAACAAGTCCATGCTACGGCCCCACCGTACAAGACTTAGCGACACACCCGGGAAATGCTAAGTCTGACGCCAGCCCTGCTCTGCTACAGGACCCCTGGCTCTCCGGCCAGAAACATAGGCTCTACGGCCTCAAAGCACTACTCTGAGTGCACCAGACTCCTCCTTTAACCTGAGTACACCGGCGGAGGGTCTCACAGGGTTACCTTCGTGACACAAGCACGAATGGTGTTAGATAACCAAGTTTTCTTTTTCCCAGTGCCATCGTGACACAAGCACGATTGTTGTTGGACACTGCCTCTCTTTCTATCCTCGTGCCACCAGAATTACTCAACCGGTTGATGTTGGACACGAGTTTCACCCCTAAGTAACAGACCTTCCTTTAGGGGTTCTAAGTTGTTAGGGCACTTAGGTCTATTAACTGATTAACAAATAAACATTTAAACAGGAATATCACATTTCATGCATATTGCACAATCTGAATAATACATGAAGCAAATATATATTCATTATCATCATTAAACATGATTCAGTATCATTTATCCACTTTCGATGCTAAACATCTATTTTTAAATCAGCAAATACATTGCAACTATAATATAGGAAATTTCATCATTTTCACTAAGCATATTAAGTATTTCAAGTTCCAATGAAACTAACATACACTATTGTATGTACTATACTGTTTAGAAGTTATACTAACTCATACAGAAGCAATTAAACATTTAAATTGAGTTAAATAATGATTACTGAATGAACTACTACTCACTCTTCTGGAACTCGGCCGACCAAACTGGGAACTCGGCCGATCGGCTGACAACTCGGCCGATCCACCCGCAACTCGGCCGATCCAAACCCTGATCGATTTTCCTAAAAAGGAAAACTCGGCCGAATCACATCCAATTCGGCCGATCAAAACGTTGTTCGTTAATCCTAATAAAGAAACTCGGCCGAATTATATGCAACTCGGCCGAACGGTGTACAGACTGAAATCTAAATTAAACCTGTTGCAATCGAGCATTAACTTCTCACGTACCGGTTCACACGCTCACACACAGCGCTGCTTGATTTGGGCGTCAATCGATGTTGCTTCGTGCTTGGATATTAAAGACGAGTTCAAAGCATCGTTCCTCGGTGCTTCCTCACGCCAAGGTAGCTCAAGGCCACGGCTGCAGCTGCTCCTGGCTGGACCTGCTGCAAGCAAGCAGCAACACACACCCACGTTCAGGTTGGAAAGGAGGGCTAGCTAAGCCTAATCGCGGTTATTGGCTGCGGATCCAAGCTTGAACCTCAAGGCCGAGCTTGATGCTGCCTTTTCCTAGGTGTTTCTCGGTCCCAAAGCAGCTCCTGGCCGGCCGCTGCAGCTGCTGCGCAGCACTGCTGCTCGGGGCGCCGCCCTGCAGGTGGGGTGGCCGCGATTTGGGTGAGGAAGAGGGAGGAGAAAGGCAAGGGAGGTGGCGCCCTGGCTGGTCGGAACTATGGAACTCGAGAGTCGCCCCTAATTTCCCGTCTGCTGCAGTCGACCGGGCTGCTTTGGGCGCCGCTCAAGCGGTAGTTCTGTTCTATCGGGAAAGAAGGAATAAGGGAGAAAGGGCTAGGGGGCGAAATGCAAATTCCCCAAACATTTTCAATATTTACAACTAGGTCCAAAAACACTCAAATGTCGATATCTTTTGACTCGGAAGTCGGTTTTGAGTGATTTTTCTTGCAACGGTTTAAGCATTGAAATTCTCTACAACCTTAAAGTGAGAAAACATGCTTAAAGGACTATTTCACTGGTTCAAAGCTCTAATTGCAACTGTGATTACTTGATTCAACTAAATGTACTAAATAATCAACTTTGACACCATTAATTGCCTCAGGTGATTCAATCTCAGCTATTAATTTGCATCTTAGCTTATCTTGATTATCCATGATGTTTAATTTGATACTCAACACTAATTGAGGTGTTTTATGTAATTCGAGGTATTTATCAACAAATCATGGAGTGGGTCATAGCAACCTTTTCCCCTTAAAAGAATTTCGTCCCGAAATTCCTAAAAGAGAAAGGAAACGTGTTACTCATTTCTGACTCGTATTCCTTCGTAGCTCCCTCTAGGTTAAGATTCCTCCACAAAACTATTACTAATGGTATCTCACAATTCGTGAGTTTTCTTGATTCTCCGATCAACCATCTGTATAGGTCCCTTAACCTAGGACACATCTGATCTGATTCCAGATCGACCCATAAAACATTGTCTTTCCAGAACTGTTATAGCAGTATCTTACTTTATGGTAATTACCAAGAAATTATTATACTATTAATGCAAACAAACTAAAATTCTTAAATAAACAGAATGCATGTCTATTTGGTACTAAAATTAAATCATGCAATTTAACTGTTAAACATCACTACATATCATACTGAGAATTGATATTAAAATACTTGATTCATCGTACACCCTATCCTTAGGGTTTCATTTGCCTTGTTCATTCATCACATGCCAACACCCTACTCTTAGGGTTATCTCATTCACTAATCACATGGCAACACCCTACTCTTAGGGTTTCCATTATCTCATCTGTTTGATTGCAATTCAAATCACAATACGGTATTATTCTGGAACTGGCAGAGCAGTATATTTCAAATCATTGTAATTACTGAGTAATGTTTATGTCATGCATGCAGACAGATTAAAAATTCATAAATATTCCAAACTCAAATCAATTTTGGCACATACATACTGAATTTCATGTAATTGAACATCTTATTACACCAATAAATGTAATTTACTTCACCTTATAAGAAACCATCTGTAATATTTATCAATTATCTGAAATTTCTCGAAGTACGTGCATATTAACCAAATTCCTAATTTATGCATCACATAACTCAATTAAGAGTTATTTTCGTATCATAACACAAATATTTAATAGTACTTGAGAATTTCTATTAATATCTTAGAGAAATGTGCCAATTCATGTAAAATGTCAGGTCACACACATTAACATAACAGGAAGCATGCAATTAGATTTATTTACATATTTTAATGTTGTCTTGCTAGCTTGAAATCATGCATCTAATGATTTACCAAATCTGTGTTTTCTGGGTTCATACTCAAACCATACCATTATCAGTTGTGTATTTCTAAACTCAATATGATATGATTGAAACTGGATTACCAGGCAACCTAATTATTTAATCCATGTATATCTTAGTCAAGTCTCAAGACATCAAAGGTCGACTTAATATGAAGAAAGCGAGCAGACTAAATTAGTCTATCCACAATTATTCATATCGAGCAACCTCTAGGTGTCCTGGGTAATCTTACCACAAATCCATTGTGATAAATTCCCACTCCCATTCAGGCATAGAAAAAGATTGCAAGGTAGCTATAGATTTCTAGGGTTCAACCTTAACCTACTGGTATACACTACTTTTAACCATATACTTAGCTACATCCTTCTGCATATCTGACCATCCATTTCAACTTCTTGGGATTCATATACATCTTAGTGTTTCCTGAAAGCATAGCATACATCAATACATACATTTCCATAAGAATCTTTTCTTTCAGCCTTTTCCCCTTAAAAGAATTTTACTCTAACTCGAGGTACACACAACATGTCATGCTAATACAATCACCTTATCATCTAAAACTTAAATTCTGATCTCTTTTCCTCCTATCATGTCATGCATGGTCTGGTTTAATTCACTATCACCCTCTTGTAGTTCCTTGATCTGATTATAAGATGTAGGCTTGACTTGAATCTTGTGCAATCAAACCACTCTGTGCTGTCACCCCTAAGTCTAGGTTCAACTCCCACATTTCTACTAACAAGTCTCTATTGAAACCTGCCATAGAGAATGCATTAACTGTTGAACTTGACTTTCTGCTGATAACGTCAGCCACCACATTCTCTTTACCAGGGTGATAATCTATTGTCACATCATAAAGATAGTAACGCCATGTCTTAAAAAAAACATGAACTTCATCAGCTATCTGCAGATCATATATCGGGTAATACTCCGCTTTCTATGCCACTTACTTATTGTCACATTTTAGGTTTATGTTTTACTCTTTTCTCTAAATCATTTCATGTTGTTCATGTACTGATCAGATTATCTACTTCAAAACCCTAGATCACTATCACTACCAGATTACATTACATAGAACAAATCTCAAGGTCTTATTTTACAAGGTTACTAGTATTCAAGGTTACATCACTAATGATATCCCTTAAACTACTACAACTTAAATCATTCTAGGGTTTTGGTCCATATCAGTAACATAGCATTATTGTGTGTATGTGTGGTCGATCATATAGATCAAATTGAGTTGCTTGGGTCAATGACATATTAACCCAATACTCAACTTATTTATATGGCTGAAAACTCAGTTTTTTTTTACAATAGTTTCTGTAATTCGTTTATTAAACAGCTAACAGAAGCTCCAAAAATTCTGGAAATTTTATTTGTTATTACTAATGAAGTTTCAGACCTCCAGTAAAAATTTCAGATCATTTCAAGTTACCAATAATTAATTAAAAATGAAACAGTGCACTGCTATATTGCAGTCTGCAGCAGGTTCGGCTGAGTTACAAACTCGGCCGACACCCTTACTGTAGAGGTCAAAAGTCATCCAAAAATTTCACCAATTTAACAGAGTGTCTAAGATTGTATTTTTCAAACACAGTTAAAATTTGAGATCAATTGGATATACCAATAAAAAGATAAAATTCAATTACCACACTGCTATATCATTCAGAAAATGTGATCGGTCGAGTTTGAAACTCGGCCAATAAACAGGTCAGAACATTCTTCAAAAATTCTGATATTTTTCAATGTTGTTTACATTTTATATATCCAAATCATATCCAAATTTGAGATAAATTAAAGTTACACATAAAATACTAAAAATCATTTAGTGAGACATTCTATTTATCAAATTCTGTATTCATATGTCATTAAAATCCTAATTTGGGCCAATTAGGGTCTATGCTTCTCAACCCTAATTCTCAAGACAAAAGAACACTTAGACTTCTTATCATAATTAAAACATCCTAGTGTATATACATTCTCACTATGTTACGGGTCTAAATCACTCAGAGTCTATTCTTATTTTACTGTTAATATAAGTCGTTAGAATCCAGTAACGCATCCTGCCAGCCGGACCAGGCCGAACCTGTAGTCCTGAAGCCAAGAGCTACTCGGGATTAATCAACCCCTATTAATCTTAAACATGTGAAAAGAATATCCACTTAGGGAAACTCATTTATACATAATTTCGGGTCTACTTTAATACAAAGAAAACAAACATTAAACAATTCACTTCATGTCACAACAATATAAAAGAATCATACTTATTGTACAAACTGAAAGTCTAAATTCATGCATATAGGAGCGTTTCTAATGATCTTTAATCAATAAGCGATATAAAGTAGGATTTATATCACATCCTTTATTTAATCTCTTACTCCTACATTAATTTCTGATCTCTTAACCCTAAGATTTCTAGGGTTTTCTCTCTAGCCTATCCTTCCTCTGCATACCTGGCCAGGGCATCCAGAGAAGAACAGACAGAGTAGCTTGATACTGGTCAATCTAAGTATTCAGACACCTGGCCAGGGTATCTAAACACTCAGACCTTCCAGAGCTAAAACACATCATTCGTTATTTGCCTTACTTATAACCTTATCTTTTGACCCTAATGATTCTTAACGACTCAACTTAAGCTCATTACTTGATTCTCTTGACCACATCCTCTTCCTGCTATCTGTAATAGTATAACAGAACACTTTCTGTTAGAAAATTACATATAGAAGGAAGACACCTATACCTTAATCCTATTGGTCTCTTATCATCCCCTGACCTTGAGTAACTATGTACTCAAACCAAAGCTCTGATACCAAAATTGTCACGCCCCAATCTCACATTAACCACAAATCACAAGATTAGGACGCAACAGGATGGGATTTACACATAAGCCAACCACTCTTCACTTTTTAAAACATTTTAAAGATATTAATAGAAAAATCTGATTTATGCTGTAAAATGAAACTAAACAAACTACGGAAGCATCTTTAATAAACTGACTAGCAATATAAATAGAGTCTACAGCATATTACATTGTCCGACATAAAATAAAGCATAACAGTTAATTTACATCTCTGTACACATTCTCTCTCTCACTCACACCTTGTCCCGAAGATCGAGGGGAATGGACTAAGAGACCTCTAACTACTAACTATATATACCTTCTACAGACTAAGCGATAGGATGAAAGGATCCTTCAGATTTCCTGCTGCTGATAATAACCTGAAAATGTTTTGAGTAGAGGTATGAGCCTACTCGCTCAGTGAATAGCATTTCACTTAGTTATCACTAAACAACTCATCAGGTTTATAATATTGAAATTAAACATAAATGCAGAACTAGGCAAGGCAGTTCTAATAACATAACAGATTTGCAGAATATAATCACATTTCCATGCAGTAGCACATAATTTGAACAGATAATCAGATATAAAGAAATAGCACACAAGTTCAAATACTTTAAATTTACTGTGATCCTATATGATTTCATATTTATTTTATTATGCCCTAATCATATGCAGTGTACTCTGCATATAAAGATCCGTAACAAGTCCATGCTACGGCCCCACCGTACAAGACTTAGCGACACACCCGGGAAATGCTAAGTCTGACGCCAGCCCTGCTCTGCTACAGGACCCCTGGCTCTCTGGCCAGAAACATAGGCTCTACGGCCTCAAAGCACTACTCTGAGTGCACCAGACTCCTCCTTTAACCTGAGTACACCGGCGGAGGGTCTCACAGGGTTACCTTCGTGACACAAGCACGAATGGTGTTAGATAACCAAGTTTTCTTTTTCCCAGTGCCATCGTGACACAAGCACGATTGTTGTTGGACACTGCCTCTCTTTCTATCCTCGTGCCACCAGAATTACTCAACCGGTTGATGTTGGACACGAGTTTCACCCCTAAGTAACAGACCTTCCTTTAGGGGTTCTAAGTTGTTAGGGCACTTAGGTCTATTAACTGATTAACAAATAAACATTTAAACAGGAATATCACATTTCATGCATATTGCACAATCTGAATAATACATGAAGCAAATATATATTCATTATCATCATTAAACATGATTCAGTATCATTTATCCACTTTCGATGCTAAACATCTATTTTTAAATCAGCAAATACATTGCAACTATAATATAGGAAATTTCATCATTTTCACTAAGCATATTAAGTATTTCAAGTTCCAATGAAACTAACATACACTATTGTATGTACTACACTGTTTAGAAGTTATACTAACTGATACAGAAGCAATTAAACATTTAAATTGAGTTAAATAATGATTACTGAATGAACTACTACTCACTCTTCTGGAACTCGGCCGACCAAACTGGGAACTCGGCCGATCGGCTGACAACTCGGCCGATCCACCCGCAACTCGGCCGATCCAAACCCTGATCGATTTTCCTAAAAAGGAAAACTCGGCCGAATCACATCCAATTCGGCCGATCAAAACGTTGTTCGTTAATCCTAATAAAGAAACTCGGCCGAATTATATGCAACTCGCCCGAACGGTGTACAGACTGAAATCTAAAGTAAACATGTTGCAATCGAGCATTAACTTCTCACGTACCGGTTCACACGCTCACACACAGCGCTGCTTGATTTGGGCGTCAATCGATGTTGCTTCGTGCTTGGATATTAAAGATGAGTTCAAAGCATCGTTCCTCGGTGCTTCCTCGCGCCCAAGGTAGCTCAAGGCCACGGCTGCAGATGCTCCTGGCTGGACTTGCTACAAGCAAGCAGCAACACACACCCACGTTCAGGTTGGAAAGGAGGGCTAGCTAAGCCTAATCGCGGTTATTGGCTGCGGATCCAAGCTTGAACCTCAAGGCCGAGCTTGATGCTGCCTTTTCCTAGGTGTTTCTCGGTACCAAAGCAGCCTCTGGCCGACCGGTGCAGCTGCTGCACGGCACTGCTGCTCGGGGCGCCGCCCTGCAGGTGGGGTGGCCGCGATTTGGGCGAGGAAGAGGGAGGAGAAAGGCAAGGGAGGTGGCGCCCTGGCTGGTCGGAATTATGGAACTCGAGAGTCACCCCTAATTTCCCGTCTGCTGCAGCCGACCGGGCTGCTTTGGGCGCCGCTCAAGCGGTAGTTCTGTTCTATCGGGAAAGAAGGAATAAGGGAGAAAGGGCTAGGGGGCGAAATGCAAATTCCCCAAACATTTTCAATATTTACAACTAGGTCCAAAAACACTCAAATGTCCATATCTTTTGACTCGGAAGTCGGTTTTGAGTGATTTTTCTTGCAACGGTTTAAGCATTGAAATTCTCTACAACCTTAAAGCGAGAAAACATGCTTAAAGGACTATTTCACTGGTTCAAAGCTCTAATTGCAACTATGATTACTTGATTTAACTAAATGTACTAAATAATCAACTTTGACACCATTAATTGCCTCAGGTGATTCAATCTCAGCTATTAATTCGCATCTTTGCTTATCTTGATTATCCATGATGTTTAATTTGATACTCAACACTAATTGAGGTGTTTTATGTAATTCGAGGTATTTATCAACAAATCATGGAGTGGGTCATAACATCAGCCACCACGGCCGTGCTACCCACCACGACCATGTAAACATGTGACTTCACATAGAACAACCTCCACCTCATTTAGAGGATAGGGTGACCCATCACTACTAAATCAGAGAACAAACATATATATGAACAAACCTGGCGGGGCTGGCTGTTGGCAGCTAGTAGCTGGAGGAAAAAAGGAGAAAGAGGACTGACAACGGAGGAGGTAGAGTGGCTGGAGGCGATGGATAGAGCGCAGCGGTAGATGAGCAGGAAGAGCGGTACCAGTGGCCTACTAAGAAGCAGTTGGAGCTAGGCGGCAGTGGTGGCTCTGGCATATTGCCAAGCTTTGACGTTGCCTCTCAAGCGAGCAAAGGGAGCAATGGTGGTGGGGGCAACGACAGTGGGGGAGCAACAATGACATGGGAGCAACAGTTGTGGGAGAGCAACGACGAGCGACAACAATCGCCAGACCTAGCGGGTGAAATCGTAATAAAGTAGAGAATGGGGAAGAGTCTATTTTGCACGGGTGTTATTAAGTTTACCATCATCATCGATTGTTTCAGAAACTGACACCTAAGTTCTAAAAGCGTCGGTCACCACAAAAAACCGACGCCAAAGGGGGTAAATTTTTTTGCGGGGACAACGCGCAAACACACATTAGCATCGATTATTGTAAGCAAACTGACGAAAAAATGGGGCCGATTTCTGTCTCACAAAAAATATTTAGTCATCGATTATTTGGTAAACAACCGACGCCATATGTGAAATTTCGGATGTATTTTTTTTGCAATGGAAAAATTGGATTTGGCAGGCGATTTCAGGCATCAGTTTGTTATTGCACGACCGACGCTAAATAAAAAGCGATACCCGTGTCTGGCCGGTCTTCACATATAGATGTTGGTTTATGTATACAATCGACGTTGTAGGGTTTAGGCGTCTGTTTCTTGGATACAACCGACACCTCTAAATGTGACGTTATAAGCCATTTCTGTAGTAGAACGTCATCTTGCATTGCATGCAACCACTTATCTTTTTCTTGATGAGACTTTGCTTCATCGTAGCTTTCTGAATCCCCCTGTCATGTGATTAATGACCATTCTGAATTAGAATATCTAGTAGATTCCCTTTTCTCTCTAGTAGACCTTCTCAGTTGTGGACCTACTGGATCTACCGATTGAGGTTGCTCTCCCAGCTTAAGAACCTCCTTGTCATGGATGCTATCTGCACCAAGAACATCCTCTTCCATATCATCATGTGTGATCTCATCATCCTCAATATGGACTGCATTAAATTTTTGTTAGACTGGAGAGGGGACTGACATATCAATCGCAATATCATCTTTTACCTGCTCAGGCTCTATCGTTACTGTATCAAACAACATCTGGTCCTTAAAGAAGATAACATCTCTAGATCTAGTTACCTTCTTCTTTTTTGGGTCCCAAAGCCTGTAGTCAAACTGCTCATCACCATAGGCAAAAAAATACAAGGAACAAATTTGTCATCAAACTTTTACCTCTGCTCCTTAGGAACATGTGCAAATGCCTTACCCCCAAACACTCTAAGGTGAGAATAAGAAGCTAACTTCCCTGTCCGCACACTCTCTGGAGTGTCAGAATCTAGAGGAACTGATGGTGACTTGTTAATCAAGTAGTAAGTAATGTTTACAGCCTCTGCCCAGAACTCCTTAGGTAGCTTTGCATTCTTCATCATACATCTAACTCGCTCCATAATGATTCTATTCATTCTTTCAGCTAAACTATTGTGTTGTGGGGTAGCAGGAACAATCTTCTCATGCTGTATGTCAAATCCTTCACAGTAAGACCTGAACTCCTTGGAAGTATACTCAACTCCATTGTCAAAACAAATACACTTAAGCTTTTTACCTATCTCCCTTTTGACCATTGCATGGAACTTCTTAAAAGTATCAAACACCTGATCTTTCCTCTACAAACAGTTGACCCACACTTTCCTAGATGCGTCATCAATAAAGGTAACAAAGAATCTATTTCCACCCAAGGAGTTAACTTCCATAGGACCACAAATATTAGAATAGATCCTGTCTAACACATTATACTTCTTCTAACATTGAGCATTGAACTGGACTCTTTTTTGCTTCCCAAGCAAACAACTTTTATAGGGGTTAAGAATCACATTCTTATCACATGGGGTCAAATCTTTCTTTGCGAGCATTTATAGTCCTTTCTCACTCATGTTCCCAAGCCGATTGTACCATAAATGTAGAGAACCGGAGCTATCTACAACATTGACACTGTCAGTGAAAACCTTTATATTCATTATGTACAAAGTGAAACAAACTTTGCCTCTAATTATGACCAACTGTACTTTGGTGAAAAATGTTTTCAAGTCACCAAAATGATATTTAAGCCATGAATGTCGACCCCATAGCCAGAGATGATGATATAATCAATTTCAGAGGTATGTCTAACAATCTTCAACAAGATAATATAACCCAACTCAGTCTCAATGCGCACATCACCAATCCCATGAATCTTCACATAGATTTTAGTAGTCATGTTCATCATTTCAAAGTTCCCAAACTTGTAGGAGCAGAAGAAATGTCTATGAGGACTGATGTGGTAAGAAGCACCAGTGTCCAACACCCACTCTGTGTTGTCACTGATATATAGACAATGTCCCATGGTAACTCTACATGTGAGTACCTCTTCGGCATCTGTAACAACTACAAATCTATTGCTATCATCATCTGTCACTTTCTGCTTTCATTCTTTAATTTTCTTTTTGCATTGCCTACAAAATTTCTGTACATGACATGGCTTATTACAATAATGACAAACCATCTTACTTATGAACTTGACATGTGCTTTGATTTTCCTCTGTCACCACCATGTCCATGACTCTGACTCCTCACCCTATCTTCAACAATGAGAGCATATGAATTGAAGTGTCTACTGAGTTGTGTTGCCTTGTCTCTTCATTCAATAGGGTATTGGACACCAAGTCCAATGTAAAATTTCCATACGGAGCAGAGTTGCTAACGGAAATCACCAACGTCTCCCAACTATCAGGCAAAGAACCAAGAAGCAAAATCACCTGCAACTCCTCATCAAGTAACAAACCCATCATGGCTAGCTGATTCACCATGATCTTAAAATCATTCAGGTGCACTGATATATTGCTGTCTTCCTTAAACTTCAGTTTTATGAGTTTCTTAATCAGAAACACTTCATTCCCTACAAACTTCCTCTCGTAAAATGACTCGAGCTTATTCCACAGAGAGTGGGTACTGGTCTCATTGGCGATGTGGTGGAAGACAGACTCGTCAATCCAGCGACAGATGAGGCCCCTTCATTTTCTGTTCATCTTTGTCCAGTCCTCCTATTTTGTGTACGTTGGCTTACTTTCATCTCCCTGAACTAGTTTATAAAGATCATTATAGTACAAAAGATCCTCCATCTTTATCTTTCACGTCGTATAGTTTGATGCCGTCAACTTCCATACTATTTGTGCCGTCCATCTCGTCCACATAGCCAAGTAGGCTCTAATACCACTTGTAGGGGAGAAACTGAGGGGGGAATGTTCAGTCCAATATGCAATCCAGTTGGGGTTCCATCCCAAAACCAATAGGCTATGGGTGGAGTAGCTCAATGTCTTATATTTGGGCACACATCTCCACAAGCCAACAATGTGGGATTAAATTTCATTCACACATGACTTAACAACCTTCCCCTCATGTGTGAGCCCATAAACTCCCCATCGAAACCACACTACCACAATATAGGTCCAGCCGCACAATCCAATATTGTATTTCACAAAGGTGCAAAGTCCCAAGCCTGAACCAGTCTCTGATACCACTTAAAAGGTATTTGTAGGTTAAGATGTGCGTATCCGACACATACTATAATAGTGGAAACACCTGCACATATAGACTAGGCACGCAAAAATAATATAACAAATAAGAAACTACACGAATACCAAGATTTACGTAGAAAACCTCCACAATGTGTGAGGGAAAAACCACAGAGTCAAATCTCGATGAAGAAATCCACTAATCAATAGATTACAATGTTCGTCTCAACTTTTGACCAAAATCTTAAGGAATATAGAGAAAAAGGAAGAGATTCAGATGATACCGAATCAATACGTCACCACACTAAAAAGGGCCTCCCAAAAAATCACCTCCTTGCAAAAAATACCCAGATGAAATAAGAATGTAGGTTGTGATGGAGAACTTGGTGTAAACTGGGAGAGAGAACCAAAACAACACCCTCTTTCCTTTCTCTTCTTTCTTCTTCCTTGACCTCAACAAGTAACAAGAAGTAGTGGCGGCTGCTCTTTTTCCTTGCGGCTACCCTTTTCTTTGCTGATGCGGTGGTTTTATAAACCCTATCATCACACCATCCATCCCTAATGGGCTGCCCACGATTGGACTAGAAAACAAGGCCGCTGGCCCAACAAAATCATGGCGTATACAATAGATTTAGTTACATCAACACAACACCTGATAGGAAACAAACATTTCCTAAACTCAACTACTCAGAAGTCAGAATAACATATTGGCCAAAAAACCAAAATGGCACATTTGCCATATTTTATTCCCTAAATGGCACGTTCTTGAACTTATTGCCCAAAATGGCACATTTGGGGAGCAATGCGTCACCTTCTGGGATGCATTGCTCTCCCACAAGGCAATGCATCCCGATTAGGGACGCATTGGCCCCACATGAGGGCAATGCGTCCCAAACCAGGACGCATTGCCCTCTTGTGGGGCCAATGCGTTGTGCGCGGAGACGCCCCAACGGCTAAATTGGCAATGCGTCTGGGACGGGGACACATTTCTCCCACCCATCACCTAGACCGGAGCAACCCAACGACTATTTTGTCGTTGGTCTGCGGTGCGGTGCCACATGGGGGCAATGCATCCCCAACCGGGACGCATTGCTCTCCTATAAATATTGGGCAAAATCAGCCCCCCCAAACTCACACCATTCTTCATTTCCTTACTCTGCTCTCTACTCCCATTGCTCTGGAGTTCTTGCTCAGATTTCAACTGCTTGGAGGCGATTTCTAGCTTATTTCGGGTGATCTTGGAGCTGTTATCTTCTTCACTTCTTCTACTGCTTGGAGGCGATTCTACTGCTTCTCTTCTTTCTCTTCTCGTATTCTTTGATTGACAAGGGAGAATTCTCCATCTGTGGTATTTTTTCTACCAAAATTTTAATTTCCAAAACTTGAACTTAACATTAGTATGCAATATTACAACTGAAATAATTGTATTGCTACTCCTTAATTCCACATTACTGAAATAATGATATAGAAAATGACAATTGAAGGTTAATTAATACCTAAAAAATTATTGTTCGGAATTGTAAAATTTTTGTTCTGAAATGTTAAGTTACTGAAAAATAACAAAATTGTTGTTTTGAAATGTTAATGTTACTGAAAAAATAGCAAAATTGCTGTTGAATAGAAATGTTAGTGTTACTAAAAAAATAGTAGAATTGTTGTTCTAAAATGTTAATGTTATAGAAAAAGTAGTAAAATAAATTTGATTCCAAATTCAAAATTATTGTTCTAAAATCTTAACTACTCTTTTAAAAATGATGTCACTATTCTAAAATATTAATTCATGTTAATATAATGTTCTAAAATATGAATTATTGTTTTACAATGATAGGAACATGGCATCTAGTTCAAATTCACGAATTGTCAAGATGTGATATGATGGTCAATTTCTCTCTGATGGGTCTTATTCTAGTCGATCTGTTGGACCCATAAACATTTCACTTATTAATACCCAATCTGAACTAAAATCATATATCTATACAACACTTGACATCAATCCCAACCACTTCTCTATCAAAATATCCTATCTTTTCCTTGGAGAAAATCATATGCTCGTACAAGTTGATGATGATGATGCATACAAAACCTTGTTATCACTTTCATTTGATGCCTATATTGATGTGTTTCTTGAAAAAAACATCTATCCACCAACAACCTTGTTTCATGGGTCTATTGAATCAATTTCAATCTCAATTCCCTCACAATTATTTATGGAGTCAACCACCTCAATTCTTTCAAAGTCATTTAACTGCTGAATGGAGTCAACCACCTCAATTCTCTCAAAGTTATTTAACTGCTGAATGGAGTCAACCACCTCAATTCTCTCAAAATCCTACTACTGAGAATGTTGGTGTTGAGGTTGACGAGGGTGATAGTGATAGTGATCATGAAGGTGATAATGATGTTGATCACGAAGGTGATAACAATAGTGATATTGAAGGTGGTAATAATAGTGAACCACCTGAGGAGGAGTCATTGACTGAAACCGATGATGAGCACACACATCCATTCCCTGACTCTATTGCAGCATTGAGTTCTATTCCATCCATATTTGACAACTAATGGCCCCAACATGAACACATTAATTCCAACTATGAATCTTTTCAAGATGATGACTGGGTGGAAGATTTTTTTCATGAATTCTGTCTCAATTACAATCCTTCCAGCACTGTTATATATGAGGGTGCTTTATTTGCATCCAAAGTTGTATTGGTTGAGACGCTCCAAAAATGGTCGATACAAAAGAATGTCCAATACCGCACATTACGCTCAAATAATCGTCATCTTAAACTTGTTTGTATCCATGATCAACGATGTCCTTAGAGATTGACCGATTGCCAGTCCAAAAGAGCAGGTGGAATGTGGAAGATAAAACATTGTAAAGCAGGCCACAATTGTGAATTAACTGTTATGAATCATGATCCTCACCAAGTCACACCATCTTATATTGCTCGAATGATAATGCCAATCCTAGTATCATGATTGGATATGTCGACACGAGAAATTCGTGACAAGGTGAATGCTGAACTAGGGCTCCATATATCTTACAAGAAGGCATATCTAGCAAGGAGGAAGGATGTCTGTAAAATATTTGGAGATTGGGAATCATCATATCATAGTTTGTTGCCATTCTTGATACATATGACACAATATATTACAAGACCTATATATGCCCACCTTAATGATGATTATACCCTTCAAACTAAAGGCACTCATAGATTCAAGCGGGTGTTTTGGGCATTTGGTCCATATGTGAGGGGTTGGGCCTATTGCATGCCTGTTCTTACTGTTGATGGCACATTTTTAATAGGAAAATATACTAGCATACTTCTCATTGCATGTGGCATAGATGCTGATAATGGTCTATTTCCACTTGCTTTTGCTGCTGTCGAGAAAGAAAATAAGGACTCTTGGGAGTGGTTCTTTGGTTGTCTACAAACTTGTATTCCAGTCATTCCACAACGTACATACTTGTGTATTATTTCTAATCAAATGAGTGGAATTTTTCCAGCACTTGAATCAAAATTTGATTGAGCTCAACATCTTTATTGTCTTCGACATCTTTGGGAGAACTTCCATAAGCAGTTCAAGTCCCAGAAGTTGAGGGAGCTTTTGTGGAAGGTGGGATCCACAACTGATACACATAAATTTGATCGTCATATGACTATTATAGAAACCATAGAACCAACAACGAAGGCATATTTATTAGGCCAAAATCCAGTACTTTGGTCTCTCGCATATGACAGAGGTTGTAGGTATGGGTAATTGACTAGCAATCATGTTAAAGGGTGTAATGGAGTCTTAAAAGGTGTTAGAGGTTTGCCAATACATGCGTTAATTGTTGCCACATACTATCACTCTGTGACAATGTGGCTCGAGAGGCGTAAGATGGACTGAAATGGCCCTTGACGGTTCATGATAAGCTTTATAATGTTCTAGAGGATGCAAAAAAACTGACAATACACATCCATGTGAACAATGATGAATGGCTTATTGGTGACATGGATGGACATAGATTTCAAATAATAGTGCATCCAAATGGTGACAGTCAATACAGTTGTGGTTTTTCACAACAATGGCATTATCCATGTTCTCATGTTTGGGTAGCTGCAGACTCTGTCAATTGGGATCTTGATGCACTTGTGAGCACATACTATACAAATGAGGCTTATCTAAATGCATACAGAATTGAATTTCGTGATATTCCCGACAAGAGGTATTGGCCTCAATTTGATGAAAGTAGAGGTATTTATCCCTGGTTACCCCCTAGGAAATGAAGGCAAGTTGGAAGACCAAAGAAAAAGAGAAGGCCTTCAACTATGGATGTTGATCCAAATCAATATACATATCACTGTAATAAGTGTGGCAGAAGGGGCCATAATAGACACACTTGTCCTAATGTAATATAATATATGGTCATGTAATGTTTGCTATTTCAATTTACTCAAGGCATGTAATGTTTGCAATTTTAGTTTGTTCAAGTCATGTAATGTTTGCAATTTCAATTTAATCATGTCATGTAATGTTTGCACTTTCAATTTACTCATGTCATGTAATGTTTACAATTTAATCATGTCATGTAATGTTTGCAATTTCACTAAAAGAATGAATTTATAATAGGTTTTTTTATAGATGGCTCATCGAAGGATATGGACATTTCACATGTCCGTAGAGTTAATCCAAATAATAGCTACAAAGTTCCTACAGGGAAAAATGGCTCATTAAACTCTGTTGGATGATAACTGGAATGACGTACCTGATTTGTTGTACAACAAGTTAGGATTTATAGTGACAAAAGAACAAGCAAAATTTCATTGGCAATTTTTAAAGCAAATGTTTTACATGTATGAAGAACTTCTTGAGCTACCTGGTTGATATTGTGATCACACGAAACAGAAAGAAATGGAAATCAATGAAAAAGTTAAAAACCAGTTAGTTGTATCACATCTAGAGATACATCGAGTTGTACATCAAATGTGGCCATTTTGTGAACCTCTAGATGATATATTGAATCAAATGCAGTAACTAATTATTGTAATATTTCTCTTTTAGTAGTTCATGTTGTATTTTAATATTGTTTGGTAGTTCATGTATTTGAATTAATTTCATCTTATCTAATGAAGAATCTTGAAAAACTTATATGTTGTACAATATTTGTACTTTTCATTTAATGTAATATTTGCACTCTTCATAGATATGGCTCCTAGACAAGTAACCTTCCGACTCTCCCAACACCACATCATGTTGGCACAATGGCCTATTACTGACCCAAATGTTTTAAAAAATATTTCCATGGCTGGTTTTGGGCTTGTTCATAGGCTACCCTCTATCCACATTGACCCCACTTTAATCACTGCATTAGTTAACTAGTGGGACAATACTAGAAATACTTTTAGATTTCCCCCGTTTGAAATGACTGTAACACTTCATGATGTTACAGTGCTTCTAGGTCTTAGGATTGATGGCCCACATGTTATAGCTTCTTATCCTATAGGTGTAAATGAGGGGCAGTTTTCTTCTTGGTCTCACCTTTGTGAGAATTTCTTAGGAGATGCACCAGATGGGATGTCTAAGGGGCATATCTCCTTGATTTGGCTGTGTGAGAACTTCATGGATATGGATCTGATCATGGGTGATGAAGAGCAACAACTAGAACTAAGGACAAGGTAAACCAGGGCATATCTCTTATACTTCTTAGGTAGTTACCTTATCCTAGATAATATTGGGGATATAGTGCATGTTAGGTACCTCCCTCTTGTGTCTGATTTTCCATGTTGTGACACTCTATCTTGGGGTGCTGTAATTCTAGCTTACTTATATAGGGAGTTGTATAAGGATACCACCCGGTCCAAGAGAACTGCCCATCTGTCAGGTTGTGTTTGTCTATTGCAGTTGTGGTGTTGGTAGAGGTTGGGAATTGGATGCCCAGGTTTAATTATTATGTACTAGGGGGAGTGGCCAAAAGATGTTCCCTTGGGTTACAGGTAAAGATCTACACAATTAATTTTTATATTTGTCCAAACATTATGTAGTGTTTATCTAAATATAGTTTGTCAATTTAATAGGTGGCCTACCTTTGTCCAAAGGAGTGACACTATCAGGGGAACAATCTAGTTTTATGATTCATCATTTGACCAGATTTTGACCTCGCAGGTATAACTTACCTCTGCTAACATGTTGTATGGTATATGTTTTATTTATTTGCAATTTACTCCATTTTATATGATACATGTTGTCTATATGAATAACATATAATTTTGACTCCTTACACTACTGATGTTCTTGAGAGATTGCCTGCCATTTGTAGAGAGGGTAGTGATGTTTGGTTGGCACGAGTGCCTTTGCTGTGCTACACAATAGTGGACTGATACTTCCCCAACAGAGTACTTGGACAGTTCGGCTTTGTTCAAGTACAACCTACTCTTGAGCTGCCGCGGCTTAGCCGGATAGATGGGAGGGGTCATGCGGCTGAGGATTGGCTGCTTCATTATATGCGGGAGGTGCATCTATGGAACAATAGACGTGAGAGCTTAGTTCTCGTTCCACCAGCTGATACAGTCTTCAGTCCTCAGGTTCACTACACATGGTATCATCCCCAGTATATCGTGCCCCCTCCAGCTATGCCTCCGGCTACATACTACCCGTAAAGTTATCGCTAACAAGAATTTGTGAGTATCATTATTATTTCTTTTACAAAATGTTATTTTTATCTTTGTTATTTGTAATATATGTAATTGTTCTTTATTATGTGTACATACTTTATTTTACAGGTGCAAACACAGGTGGCGATCCGAGCGGCTTTAGAGCACGCCCCTACACAGATTAGAGATGACATCTATAGCATCCAGGGGGCTTACTTTGACAGTCTTCCCGATTGTGCTCGGCCATGGGATTCCATACCCACTCATACCCCAGCCTCTGAGCCCACTCCTACTCCTACTCGTACTCCTGTACTTAGTGCTCCCGAGCTCACTCCCACTACTCAGTTCATGGGATGGGGATATACAAGCCCATACTTTGAAGGAACTAGTTCTTATTCTTCATTCATCACCCCCACCTCAACCAGCATCCTACCATGGAGCAAGTTCTTCTTCTGTTCCATACACTCCATTCCCATCACCAGTTATTCATGAGAGCTGACCACCACCTTATGCCACATATTCACCTACTCCGTTTGATTTTGTAAGATGCACCCCACCTGATGCATCATATCCTGGTTTTCAGAGACCCCTCACCCCACCTCCACCTTTTCATTTCTACCCTGATGCTCGCCAACATTCTCCTACATAGTTGTCCCCAGTTCAGATGTCTCCAGATGACATCGGTACAGAGGAGTCAGATGTAGAGGGAGGTGGGTGAGGACGTCGTGGGCGAGGAGGACATGCTTAGTTTTTTATATATTGTACTGTGTTGTATGTATGCCTTTGTGTAGACATTTATTGTATGTGGATCTATCGTATTATGATATCATATTGGTTCATTTTGGATTTATCATATTGTTCTATTGTGTGTTGTGTATTATTTTCTCGTCATGTTGGTTCATGTTTTAACCTTGTTTTTAATTGCTATCTCATTTTTTTGGATTAAGTTCTTATTATATAATCAATTAGGAACCAACTGATGTTGGTTGCAATACCACTTATATATTTCATATGCATGTTATGAGCTATTAAAATTGACAAATTTATAATAATTGGGTATATTATAGACATCCAAATACAAGTGAACAAATTATAAATGTACAAATATAATCAATATTGTTAATATACATATCAATAACCATTAAAGAATATCAGTGACTGCAAAAATATTTAGAAAAAAATAATGTGTCCTGCATGGGGACGTATTGGTACAATGCGTCCTGTATGGGGACACATTGTTACAATACGTCCTGCATGAGGACGCATTGCAGCAATGCATCCCCAGATGAGACTCATTGATGCAATGCGTCCCAGCAGTAGACACATTGGTCCCACAAGAGGACAATGTGTCCCAAACCGGGACGCATTGCCCTCTTGTGGGACCACTGCGTCTGCTGCTGGGACGCATTGGCTCGCGAGACAGCAATGCATCCCAAAAAGAGACGCATTGCTCCCCAAATGTGTCATTTTGGACAATAAGTTCAAGAACATGCCATTTAGGGAATAAAATATGGCAAATGTGCCATTTTGTTTTTTTGGCCTAACATATTTCCAATGAGACGGCTAACAGAACACTTCATCATTTTTTTTGCCTTTTTAATCTTTTTTCCTTTGGAAATTGCAGTTAAGTAAACCTTATATAGAAGCAAGATCGACAGGGGAAATAATAATAAGCAACATTACTTTTTTCAGGTGAGGCCAACCTCACTTCTTGACGAATTGCAGTCCGTTTGCATCGGAGTACCTCTCCATGAACCTCATGAACCCGTCCCAATCTCAGGGGGTTCTCATGATGTACTTGGCCTCTATCCTCGCCGGCTTCCCATTGACGAACTTGGCACTCACATCCACAGACTGCAACACGCCTACCTCGTCGATCATGTAGAAACCCGTGATATTGCCGAGCTCTGCGGAGGAGTCAAACACGGAGGGCTCGTCGAAGATAACGTGGCTGTTCCATTTGTTCCGTCTCGGGATCTGGTGAGCTTCACATTGGGGATGGTCTTCTCGTCATTTCCCCGGATGAACTGGATTGTTGTGGAGGAGCTGCATGATACTGGTTGATGTTTCTGTAAAGCTTTCGTATATTGATTTATTACATGATACAAAGGTATTGTATATAAAGGCACACATGCCGCTGATAACAACGCAATTTGTTAGGATCACGCCTTTCAAAATTTGTTACAACAAATTTCTGCTGATGATAGACTCAATGTCTGTTATTAATATTGACACGTAATGTTATAATGTTAAATTCTGTTGTTCATTACACCCCCTCAAACTCGGTATGTCAGATGGGAACAAGCCAACTTTGCGAGCAATGAAGAGAAGGTTGTGGCTTGGTAGTGGCTTTGTAAACAAGTCTGCTAACTGACGAGCACCCGATACAGTACTGAGTGATTAGATTTTCATGAGCAGCCTTCTCACGGACATAGTGATAATCAATCTCAATATGTTTGGCATCGTGCAAGAAATTTTAGATTGACCGTTAAATGAAGAGCACTCAGGTTGTCAGACAGAAGCACCGGAGGACGAGGTAGGTGAAACCCGATGTCTCGGCGCACAGAACATAGCCATGTAACTACAGCTGTAGCAACAACCAATGAATGATATTCAGCCTCGGTGCTTGAGCGGACAACTGTGTCTTCTTCGCAGACCATATAATGCAATTGGAGCCGAGAAATGTGCAGTAACCGGAAGTACTACGCCGTGTAGCAGCACAACCTCCCTAATCAGCATCAGAGTAAGCAATGAGATGAGAAGTAGAGTTTTTATAAATATGTGATAGTACCATAAAGATAACGCAAAATGCGTTTTAGAAGCTGGAAATGGTAAATTTGGATGAAGCTGCATGCAAACTATGCGCTTAGGGCTTCGGCGATCTCTTAGGGCTCTGGTGATCTCTTAGGGCTTCGGCGGCGACCGCTTTCTGCTGGGGGGGGGGAGGGAGGTAGCTGGCCGTTGGTAGGCTGTTCCCTTCCCCCCTGGGTGTCTTATCCCGCTCACTTGTCTGGGGTCTCGCCTCCCTCTCTGTCGGTCAGAATCGTCTTCGCCCGCGGCTCTTGGTGATCCTGGTGGTGGAACGTTGTTCCGTTGGCGTTGTCGTCTCTGGCCTGCGACCCTGGTCCATGAGGGAGTCGTTTCGAGGGGCCTGGTTCCAGCGCAGCGATCACATTTGGCGGACGAGAAACTCCCCTCCTTTTCTTCTTTCTGTTGATCTCAATAGGTGTGCTCCTTGGCTAGTCGGCGAGATTGTGCGCCGCCTTTGCGGTGACAGGAGAAAGTTTCAAGAAGGGGACAGTGTCTTGGTCCGGGTGCTCCCGATTCCCGCCTGCGCTCGACCTCAAGCGGCTGCTTGAATTTCGTGGTGTTGACTTTGGTGGTTGGGAGCGGTGGTGGGGTTCCCTGTGCCATCTACCCCCACCCCCTCACCCGTCCAGACCTCCTTCTCTCTAGTCGTCTTCTCTGTGGGTTTTGGTCTCCTTTTCGGCTTATCCCTGTGGGTGCTCACAACTTGTTCGAGATTTTGCCTGTTCTGGTTTTTCTTAGTGTTTTGTTTCCTTTGGTTTTAGCAGTCTTTTTAGTTTTGTTGTGTTGTTTACTGCAGGCCTTGCTGCTTTGTTAGTCACCGTTCTTCGGCGGGGGTCTCGATCCTATTCTCTCTCTCTTCGTGAGAGCTTGAGTTTCTTGCTGCGACAGGTCCTCATTTTTGTCCTAGTTGTTTTCTTTACTTGGCTGTATGGCTATGCTGGCGGAGGCTTGTTTTGTTTAGATCTGTGTTTGGTTGCAATCTTATCACCACCGATGCAGGCTCAGGTTGAAGGAATCATGTTTGAAAAGTTACTTTAGTTAGCTCTATGATTTAGGGATCAAAGCAGAAGCGTTGTATTTTCAATCCAATATGAGTGTCGATAGTTCCTTTGTATTGCTCTTGACTATGTATGGTCTATCCGAGTTCTTGCTCCTACTTGTAGATGTCGTATGACTTGAGTAATGAAAATGATCTAGTTGCTCTTAAAAAAAAGTTGGAAATGGTAACTTGTACGGTTATGCATAAATTGACAAATAAAGTTGACAAAATATGTTAGATCTGGGCGAGTTATTGTGAGGAACTATAGAGCTCCTGCAAGACTTCTAAATAGAGTTGGATCGTGAAATGGTGTTTCAGTGATAGGCTGGGAAGTTTTAGATGCCATGGGAGACTAAAGAAGTTTGGCATGAATCATGTTGGCACGTTGTAATATACCCAATGCATACTTGCGTTGGGAAAGAAAGAGGCCAAAAGAACCCGATTTGTGTAGCGCGGATGGTTGAACACGGTAGGTCCTTCCCGAGGAATCCGGGTTCGAACCTCCCGTTACACACAATATTTACCACCCTTGCAGTCATCCAGGCTCTAACATGATTTGTGAGGGAGGGGAGAGACTAATGTCTCTCCTAACTAAAAAAAAAAAAGAAGTCAAAAGAGATATGGTGAACTTTTATACCAAGGAAATATTGAAGCCTGGTCCTTCAAAGAAAACTCACGGGAGAAACCGGTAATAAATTCTTGGACGAGTTGTGTGGAGTTGCCGGTTACCACAATATCATCTGGTATAATGCAATGTTGTTTATCTCTTCGAATAAAAAGTGACGGGTCTGTTGCGACGCCTGTTCTATAGGACGGATCCTATAAAAAATTTGATAGAATCCAATAGAATTTCATTATAAAACATTTTTTTACGTTTCTTTCTCCTTATTCTTTTTAGGGGGTTGGATTTTAAAGAAGAGTAAGAAGGCAACACTGCATTGTGATTGGTTGTCTTATAGAATTTTTATAGGACGCGTCCTATACTACCGGCTTGGAGTTTGTTGTGCTGCACTAGAATTTATGAGTAATGACGTATGAACTGAGATGTTTATACCACGCCCAAGGTGCCTCACGGAGCCCATATAGTACTTTGTGAAGCTTCCAAACATGTGTAGGATGTTTGGGATCGACGAAGACAGTGTAAAGATTTCGTATATTGATTGATTATATGATACAAAGGTATTGTTTATATATAAAGACACACAGGCCACTGATAACAACAGAATTTGTTAGGATCACGCTACTCAGAATTTGTTACAATAGAATTCTTTGTTACAATAGAATTCTGCTGTTGATAGACTCAAAGTCTGTTATTGACACGTAATGATGATAATGTTAAATTCTGTTGTTCATTAGTTTTAGCCTTGGGTAGGCGTGGTTTCATGACAGTCCATTGAGGGAGGATTTGAACCTGTGGCAAGCTTGAGAGTGGGAGCAAAATATACCTGTGTCATCAGCGGAATTTAACCATTGTGTTAAAATATTTTCTAGTAGCAAAAAGAAGTACGAAATATCATGTGAGACGTTCTTAATTAAAAATATTATATATTTGTCCGATTAACAAATAGGATCTCAACTATTTGGTGAGGGATTAATAAAAAAACCTGATGTCCTCTTTCAGCATATCATCCGGCATTTGTATGCTAGTTGTAGCCCCGTCCTTCAACACGAAGAGGAACAGGGTTATTATATTTAACAAGTAGCTTATCCAACACGGTTGAGATTGAGACTTATATTGTAGTTTTAGACTGCGTTTGTTGCTCTGACAGATTACCGACACGGCAAAGAAACCGTAAGCGGCATGTTAGCCGATGTTTGTTGTGTTGTTTAATTGGCAAATAAGATACCGTGAGGTTTAACTAACTAAAAAATTGGCATGTCGGGTGAAATTTAGGCTGCGTTTGTTGCTCCGGTAGAATACTGGCACGGACAAAAAACCGTAAGCGCCATGTTAGCCGCTGTTTATTGTGTTGTTTAATTGGCAAATAAGATACCGTGAGGTTTAACTAACTAAAAAATCGGCAGATAACGTGCCGGGTGAAATTTATACGGTAGAAACTTGGTTAATCCGCCGTAGATGTTTATTGTCCACAAAACCCTTCTAACAGATTCTTTAATGTATTTTTATGATATTTATGTGTAGGGCATTATAGACTTAGAAAGATTACTTATCCGTGTACCAAACAACGAACATCTTATCATGAAATTAATTTGTCTTTGCTTCAAACACCAGAAATCTTACACAAAGTTAACATATCGCTGGTTAGTTTGTCCGTGACAATCAAACTTACCTAATAGCATCCCAAACGCAGCCTTACACAGCAGAAATCTGGTTAATCTGCCGTGGATGTTTATTGTCCACAAAACCCTTCTAACAGATTCTTTAATAAATTTTATGATATTTATGTGTAGGGTGTAATAGACTTTGTATATATATAAAAAGATTACTTACCCGTGTACCAAACAACAAACATCTTATCATCAAATTTATTTGTCTTTACTTCAAACACCAGTCATCTTATACAAAGTTAACATATCGCTGGTTAGTTTATCCGTGACAATTAAACATACCCAACGATATCCTAAACGCAACCTTAGTATAATGGTTGTTCGATTAGTTGAGTTTAGGCCCGCTGTCTTTGTATTCTATATGTCTTTTATTAAAATGATTTGTTTATCCACTTAAGTATACCGGTGTATCTTTAGAATCCTATATATCGGAGAACTTGTACCTCCTTAGCAACTAACAAGATTCGTTTCACTTTTCACATTAGTTGTTGTAGTAGTACATACAGACTATCTCCAAAGAGAAAAAGCCCTTCGTTGGACTTGCTGGAGGGCCATGCACTACTTTTGCTGCGCTAACGGGCTTCCTTCAGAATAAAAACAAGAAAATAAAACCAACATCCTGCTCGTTTTGCTTCAACACTATTAAGTGCTTAATCCAACAAAACTACTTTAAAAAGACAATAAGTCTAGTATTCAAAAAATGCTGACATTATCTAAAACACACCCTTGCAACATATCATCATCGAAGGTTTATACAAAAAGCTATGACATTTCTCTTCCCTTTTATATTACACGCCTAAACTTGGCAAACTATTCAAGGAGAATAAAATATAAAATTAAGGTAATGTGAACTTCTGTTATGTTTACAGAATGCACTAGAGGGGTAAGAGACATCAAGTGTTGCCATCTGTTTTGTGGAGATTTTAATTTGCAATAAGGTTCTAGCAGATGGATACAACAAAAGAGGTTAGTCATGATCGGGTCAGAGTTGTTAGACACCATCCACCACTAGGCAATGCTGGTCTAACAATTTGAAGGATCAAAAATAAAGAATTTGTGGTTAGAAGATTGGTTCGCTATATCGTATTGTGACTTGTATTGTAAGGACCCTGACCTAGGTTATGAGGTAACCCTGTTTGTTTTGGCTAAGTAAGTTGCTTAGAACTTTAATATAATCCTCTAAGGTATTTTGTTATCATGTGACACACTTATTTTCTAAGTTTGGTCATGATTAAATGTTGTTTGAGCAATGTTCCTTTGTTTTGGACCAAAGTAAAATTTATCCAAGATGAGGGGCTATATTGTAAAATGTCACATGTTGAACATGCCTCATGTGTTTTAGCATCATTATAGAGAGAATGGTGCACGGTGGTGGCTTTTGGAAAGCCTAAATTCTAAGTTTGAACTTGTTTGAATAATGTTAGTACCTTGTGCATCAATTTTGGTACAAATTGTAATTTACCAAAAATGTAGGGTTGATATGCAAATTACCACCTCTAGAGTGTCCCTACTTCCTCTATGTATCATTTAGAGGATAGAGAATGAATGATACACCATGTTTGAATCTATTGTGAGTGATGGTGATCTTGGTGATGAAATGACCAAGAAAAGGGGTTGAATAAGAAACCCTAACTTGAGTTGTATCAAGTTGAAAAGCTTATATATGAGAGCCTATCGGCCAAGGAGCCATAGGAAAAATCTCATATCGTTTTGTGGACTCTTGGCAAAGGCCATGTCGTGAAAAACACCTCAAGGAAGTGAGGTGTGTCGGGTTACAACTTCCTTAGAAAAGTTGTATCGGGTTGTGGATAAAGTGGTGATTTAATTGATATATCTTATTCAAAGGGATACATAATGGAAGAATTTTAATCCCTAGATTATCCTCAACTGTTTTGCATGTCAAGATAAATGTTTATGCATCCATGTACACGTGTCATCCATGCATGGACACGTGGCACCTACTAGCTCAAATTGATGACACCTCATTTTTACACTCCTTCATGAACAATAAGTTTATATACCCCTAGTTTCACCCCTTAGTGGAATTTTTCGGATCTTACCACTCTTCTTCCCTAAGGTATCGTGCATAGGGTCCCTGTATAATGCAGGAGTGATGTGGTATCGTGCATGGGCCTTGGGTATCTCCCATAGCAAGATCATATCACCCAAGTAGGGTGATATCGGCCAAGAAGGGTGATATCAGCCATAGTGAAGTGTTTCTGGCCACAAGTGGTGGTATACCGTGCATGGGTTTTGAGGTATCGTGCAAAGGTTCTAGAGAAAGAAGGAGCTCAATAGTTAACCCTAAGGTGAGGTCATGATCATCTTCAACCTTGGATTGAAGCATGATTTTAGGGTTTTGATCTTCCTTTCTTTTCTTCTTCACCAATTGCTTATCCATGGTGATTACTTGTATATGAAGGAGTTGTGAACGAGTCTTGGACTTTTGATAAAGTCATCTAAAACCTTAGGAACGTGAAGCTTTAGAGCTTGGAGTTTTGAAGTTGTTCTTAAGGCGGGTTATATAACTTGAACTCAACCATGTTAATATTCATCATCTAAATTGTTGTACTTAATAAATTACTTTTAATTCCGAAATTTCCTGAAATAGTTGATGAAATTATGAGTTCTAATAGTTTCTTAGACTTGTTGTTATGAACTATAACGGTTAGAACAAAGGTCTAGAGCTTGAAGATGATGATATTACCTTATAAAAGTGATATCGGGTGCAAGCACACAAGCAAGCACCTCTAACCCGATATGATGATGCACCTACTTCACTAAAACAATATGGATATGATTGTATACCTTCTTGCACGATATGCTCGCATGATAGGAAGTCAAGTATAGACTCCATGCACGGTACAAGGTTAAATGTATACTTGTAAGTTGATATGAAACCCTAATTTGGGTAATCTGATATGGTAGTCCGATACACAACCCTAGATGACATGTAGCCCGACATGATGGGTGATACATACATGTACCATGTGCCCGTCACGACCAACCCCAATTGATGTCTAACCTGACATGATGATGAGATGATACCTCTTAAACATCATGGGCGATACATACATGTACCATGTGCCCGTCACGACCAACCCTAACCCGACATGGGTGTTATAACCCAGCATGGGATGGTGTAGCCCGACATGGCTTGGCACCTTTTATTCCTATTGACTTGTGTAGTGGGTTGAGAAGAGTTTAACCAATTGTTTAACCTATTACTCATCCTTAAGATAGGATGGTACCCTTGAAGGAGGAAATGAGATGAATATATTGGGTTGAGCCCGATATGGCAAACCCTAACCTGTCACGACCAACCTTAAATGGTGAGCTACCCGATATGGTGATTGAATGCACCTCAAGCCCAAAATAGTGATGGTTTAATACCTCATGCACGACATGAGTAACACATACGAACACCTCCAACATGATATGGATGGTGTTCATATTCCTCTAGCCCGATATGGTGAGTGCTCATGCACCTCCAACCCGATATGGTGGTGTCTATACACCTACAACCCAATATGGTGAATATATACACACCTCCAACTTGAGACACTTTGTAAAGGTGAGGGCTAAACACTCTTAGGAGTGATGAGTATTATACCAAGCAATGGTGTGGCTAATACCTTGATAGGTGAGACACCTAAAGTGATTGATAATGGTCAATCTTATATCAGCAATGTCTTAACCTGAGATGAGTCCATATCACTTGATGATAGATGGATAATTCAAGTATGTGAATTATGGATAAACGCACCACAAAATAAATATGATGAGTTATTGCATAAAGTATTAGGATGGGAAATACCCTAATACAAGATAACTGATGAACTAAAGTAAGTTAAAAGTGACAAGGGAAGTGATACATTAAGACATGATAAATATCACATCCAACACCTCAAGGTTGATACACTTTGATGCACCTTAAATCCAATATACTTGGATGAGTAACACATGAAGTGTGTCATGTCAATTGTCACATTGAGATGTAATGCACTTTGATAAGTGTAGGCTAACATGCCTCGAGAAGGGTTAAGCCAAGTTTATAAAGAATGATGTAATCATATTCTAGTAAGGATGAGAAAGAAACTCATACCTTGTGTTGATAATCATTTAATGATAAATAATGAGAATAAATAAGTATGATTGAATACTTATGATATCAATATATGCTCCTAGATGTGTGGAGTAATGAATTAGGGTTTGGATTAATAATATGAACATGAAACCCTATTCATCTATAAAGGGAAACCCTAACCCTAATAATGGGAAAGTTGTATTTCTCTTATTACATAAGCCATGTGAGCCATATGAATAAGTTGTTGCTTAGTGAGAGGTGAAAAGATATGTAATGGCCTTGTGAGCCATGAGAATAAGTTGTTGCCTAATGAGAGGTGACAATATGTGTAATGGCCTTGTGAGCCATATGAATAAGTTGTTGCCTAGTGAGAGGTGACAAGATATGTAATGGCCTTGTGAGCCAGGTGAATAAGTTTTTTCCTAAGTGAGAGGTGACAAGATGTGTAATGGCCTTGTGAGCCATGTGAATACTTGTACAACAAGTGAAATGAATACATTGGTATGAGGACCTAGAGGTAATAGTTACCTAATAAGTGGTAACAGTATTCAATGATGATCTAAGGGTTTGAATACCTAAATCTATAATCATGATGATGATTGTAAGGACCCTGACCTTCGTCTTGGGCTTACACTGTTCATTTTACCTAAACCTTGTGTTTGGTTGCTTGCTAATCACCATTAGTGGTGATTAGGGTTTGCTTGTGTTTTATGGAGAGTTGGAGGTGCTACTTGCAAAATAACCTAAGATAGGGTTGGAGAGTAAGTTTGTCACCTTGAGAGATGTATTTATCTGTATTTGCTTCCTCTAGGGTTGAAAGGAAGGTTTGGGTTCGTGCCTTGAGTTCCCTTGGGCTTGGTTGAGCTCTTTTGGGCCTTGCCTTGCTCGGTTGAGCCCTGTATCGGGCAAGGTAGCTTGTGTCGGCCATGGTGTGTGTCGGCCATGCCTTGTATCGGCCTAGAGGAGTAGTGTGTCGGCCATGGACCATCTTTGACCCCTTGACCTCATTTGTGTCACCACTAGTAGACACTTAGTGCATAGTGATTGCATGTGGAAATAGCCTTGGACATGTGTATAAGGTGAGATAAGGAGGTGGCTTTTGCCCTTGGACAAATGTCCCTAGATGGGTGGCACATTACCTTGTTTTCTCCTCCATCCTCTTCTATATATACATCTCCTTCCTCTTCCTTAGGATCCCTTTTAGCTCTTTGTTGCTCCTCTTTTCCTTGGTGCACGATACATCTTCCCTTTGGTGTGTTTGGTGGCCGATACAACTTGGTGGAGCAAGTTGGTGGTCGATCCTCTTCTTGAAGTCTTCTTCTTCTTCTTCTTCCTCTAGCTTGGTGGCTGAACCCTAGGAGGGTCTTGTTCTTTGGTAAGAATCTTCCCTCTCTCCTTAGCATCTTCTTCTTCATCTTGCCTACCCTTCGGCCATGGTGGTTATGATCCTTGTTCCTTTTCTTGAGGTGGAAGAAAGGGGTGTGCTTGGAGCTAGGAGCTTAAAGCTTGGAGCTTTGGAGCTTGAAGAGTTTGCTTAAGGCGGGATACATAACTTCTAACCCTAGCTATACTACCTTCTCTATGTTGCATGATTCATATATGTGGATGATCGGCCATTGCATGTTATGTGTTCTTGCTCTAGTACATGTTGTTGATCTTATGGATATAGTGAGCATGATGTTGTTGATGGTTTATATACCTTTGGATCTAGTTGGCCGAACCATAGTTTAGGGTTTCTTTTGGGGCAATACCCCTTTCTCTCCTTGGTTTTTGAGAAGTGAGTTTGAGCTCTAGTGATGTGGGCAATACCCCTCTCTCGTTTAAGTTGAGAGGTGAGCCTATATTCTAGTTGCTTGGGCAACACCCTCCTCTCACCATGGATTTGAGAGGTGAGCTCTTGGATATGTGATGACCTAAGTTGAGGTTGATCCTTGTGGTTGCCTTATTTGTGATAGAGGTTGTGCAAAACCCCTCTCTCTTGGTTGTTGAGAGGTGAGCCAATCTTCTTGATCAATTAGGGTTTGGTGTCTTTACGCTTGAGGTTGAAGATGACCATGTTGGGATGTGCCTTGCACGATATGACCTTGGAGTAGTGCTACCTGATAGCCTTGTCTTGGGTTGTACCTTTGGCCGATATGCCTTCTTGAGCTTGGCCAATACCCTTTGTGGAGTTCGAGCTTGGGCGATATACCTTGATGTGTTCTTTGCACGCCACACCTTGTGATAGCTCTTGGCCGATATGAAGTAGTCTTTTGCTGCTTGATATGGTGGGTGCATGGTGGAACCCTGTTAGGTGCCTTAGTAGTGGCCGATATGAGGTGTTTGACCTAGTTGGACAATAGGTCTTCTTAAGGTGTTTCTTTTTATAGGTGGGTGACATCCTAGCCTCTTCCTTTGACGATATGAGTAAGATGGGTAACCTTGTGTCGAGCATGGGGTTTGTGTTTGCCCGACACACCCTATGTGAGCTGACTGATATGGTGCCTTAGTGGTTACCATTCTCTTGGACGATAGAGTGCCTTGGCCAACATGTAAAGAGGCGAGATCACCTCTTTACTAAAATTTAAAGGAAATACAAACATCCACAATTTTAACAAAAATTTAGACTTTGAGGATGATTGCATAATATTCCAAATAAATAAGCATGATTCCAGATACATAATAAAATGTCAATAGCAGCGGAAAAAAGAAATATTAAGCCTTCTAGTGGCTTTATTGTTTATTACATCCTTGCTTTCTAAAAGAAAAGATAAGATAGATAAGAGGATCTAGATATAGCAACCTAGCCATCCTTCTTGTCAAGCTAACGATCACAACAAAGGATTCTTTCTTCAAGCCCTTCCTTCACCTTGCTCAACTCCAACACCTGGGTGGTTGGGAAGACACCCAACAACAGGGAAAACAAGAAAAGTATGTGTTACACAATAATCTATCAAGGCAAAGGAAGTTGTAACAAGTAAATTAGGCTAGATATTTGGTATAAGAAGATATCAAAGAGTATGAGGTTTTTATAAGAGAACTTTCCATTAACAAAATAATTAAAGGTTTTAGCATGTTAATTAATATGTCTATCTAACTAAGTAGGGTTGAGGCACCTACCGGACCTCTAACCTTAGGTGAGGGAAGAATTATAAACATTTCCAAATCACCTACAATTTTTAATGGGGAGAATAATAAACATTCCCCTAGGGCGATTTTATACATGCCCTCTATGGGTGGTTGTACATAAGTACCACTACTTAATCATTAAATAGAACATTTAATTTCATGCTGACAAAAGATTTATGACAAGGATAAGCAAAAGATTATATAACATGGCAGTGGGGTATGAATACCCAAACAAGAGAATACTATATCTACTTTTGAGGCAATAAGAAATTTAGGTTTCAAGAATTCAAGGGGTTTAGATCAAGTTAAACCTCATAAAGAAAAATAGGTAATGGATTAAGGATTTCCCAACTAATAGGTAGATGCACAATCAAAACACATGCTAAACACATACCTTATCCTCAGGTGTCCTAAATTTCCCCTTTTCAACTCTTCACATGAATTATAACCCAATCTTCCTAATACATCATTAGATTCATAAATTAGAATTACATGCATTCATTTAAAAGTTTGAAAACCCTAATTTACTAACTTTTTGCACAAACTCTCGATTCAGACTTCAAAAACCTCATAATCATCTTAGTTAGGTTTTCCTGATCAAAATAACATATAATATTGTATATTTTGAAAATATGGATTCTTAGGGTTAATTTTTGTGATTTTTAAGATAATTAAATCGATTTTTAAAAACACATTTTCGCAAACCTCTAAACCAGATCTCAAAAATATTTTTATTAGATAGATCTCATTTTCCTGATTTCAAAACACTATTTATTTTTAATTTTTGACCAACAGATTAATTTATAAAAATTATTTAGCCTCGACCAATCACAGCCTGCCACGTAGGCAAGGCTGGATGGCCGAGCGGCGACGAGCGCTCGGCAGCGGCGACCCGCGTCCCGCGGTCGCTGGCCACCAGCCGCGCGGTGCGGTCAGGCGGATCGGCGAAACGACCAAAAGCCCACGCGTGAGAAATCCAGAGAAGAAGAAAGCCGAGGGCAAAACGGTAAAAAGCCACCCGTCGTCTTCCTCCTCTCGCCCGAGCAACGCGAGCAGGAGCTTGGCCCCGATTTTGGGCAAATCCGCGATACTCGACCAAAACTCGTGTTCAGGTACTCGAATGAAAGAAGAGAACACGACGAATTCAGTGGTACCTTTAATTTGAACCGAGGTTGTCGGAGGAGAGAAGGAGAAGCGCCGCAAGCTTGGGAACTTCGGCGGCTTGTTGGGGGTCGAAACGTCCACGAAAATCCAAATTGAAGACACGAACAGATTGCTAAGGTGATGGCGGTCGCTGGGGTTGCGATATTTATAGGCAAGGAACCCTAGACTTGGATGTGGGTAGGAGCAAGGAGAAGTAACCGGCGGCCGAGTTGGGCGTTTCTCGAAAACGCATCTAATCCCAAACTTTTTGGGATAGATCGGTTCGGAAACTCGCAAGGAAACCAACGCAAGTTATTTGAGCGAAAATCATCGAGTAAATCTCGAGATATATCGATTTTAAGAAAATAAAAACAAGGAACCTGTTTCCTTGTTCGACTTGAGGTAGAAGACGATCGAGGACCGTCCGATCGATGGACCCGAGTCCATCAACGACTCTGAGCCATCCGATCTCGCATTAGATCAGGGAAATAACCCGTAGCAAAAGTCGATTAAATCTATTATATTTTAAATGTTTTTCTCTCTCTTCTTTTGGAGGCTCAAACGTTGTCCAAAAATTATGAAAATTTATATCCTGACTTATTTTGACGCGTAGAATCCAATTATGAAGTTAGTTTTGTATTTTGAGAAAGTTTGATAGGTGAAATAATTAATATATCATTTTCTCTTTCCTCCTTCAAAAGAGGTGATAACATTATCTAAAATTAGTGTAACTTCACCCATAAGTCTCCTTAAAGGTTTGGAACACGATTTTGCAATTATCTTCACAAGTTGAAATTATCTTTATATTTATTAAATAAATAGAACATTCTACACACATTCTCTCTCCTATTTTACTCATTATTCTTATATTATCCAAATTAATTGCAAATTTGCACAGAGGCTTATTTTTATGTTTAGAATACGAATTTGAAGTTATTTTCCTGATTTGAGAGCATTAAGTATTTTATTTCTCTTTATTGACATACTTCCTATATTCTTTGGATAATGTTATTAATATTTATATTTATGTTCCATTTTAAATGATACTTGACCTTTAAGTTACTTTTTGCTCAAGGAAACGAATTTAACTATCAAATTATCATGATGGTTTCAAATTATAATATTTGTTGCAAAAATCTTTGTAATTATCTTCTTTACCCATAATTTCTCATATTTCCTTTAATTATCATATTTATCTTCTTCCTTATATAAAATTCGGATTTTCTTCATATCTCTCATATTCTAGGAAACACTAGAAAGTTCTAGGACGAATTATTTTACTCTTTTTATTACTTAATGTGAATTTGCATTTTAGACCCATTATCTAATTCTAACTGAGGCATTTGTGCATGCAACCTTGAAATAAGAATATATGGGAAACATTTATCCAATAACCATCTTAATTTCTTTTAAATCAAAGCCAAGGACAAATGGAACGAAAATGAAGGTCAAAGCTTATAGAAAAGAGTACAAAGAGGTACATAGGAGATTTCAGTATGTTTCAGCACTCCACCCCTTAAAAAGGATTTCGTCCCCGAAATCTCATACAAAGAGGGAAGGGTGAGTACGCAACATCTCATCTCTCAACTCCCAAGTGGTTTCTTCTAAACCATGGTATCTCCACTAAACCTTCACTAACTCTATCTCCTTATTCTTCAGCTGCTTTACTCGGGAGTCAAGGATCTTCACAGGTAGTTCTTCATAAGTCAGATTCTCATTAATCTCCACAGGTTCAAAGGTGAGCACATGAGACGGATCCTTAACGTACTTCCTCAACACAGAAACATGGAACACATTGTGAATCTTATCATAAGCAGGAGGCAAAGCTAGACGATAAGCACAATCCCCCACTTTATCCAAGATCTCAAATGGTCCAACATAGCGAGGACTCAACTTGCCTTTTACTTTAGATCTTGCAATAGAACGTATAGGCTTGATCTTTAGAAAAGCATAGTCTCCCACTAAGAAGCTTACATCAGACCTCTTCTTATCAGCATACATCTTCTGTCTGTCTTGAGCAGCTTTCATCCATTTCTTTATCAACTGTACCTTCTCAAGCATCATCTGCATGTCATCATTCTTCACTAGGGAACGTTCTCTAACATCATCCCAGTGCAAAGGTGAACGACAAGGTCTACCATAGAGAGCTTCAAAAGGTGGCATACCAATACTGGCTTGGTAGCTATTGTTGTAAGCGAACTCTGCTAATGGTAGATACTGATCCCAGGCACCACCCCAATCCATCACACAAGAAGGAAGCAAGTCCTCCAGAATCTGAACTGTTCTCTCAGACTGACCATCAGTTTGCGGGTGGTAAGCAGTGCTGAAACGCAGATCAGTACCCATCTCTTCCTGAATCTGACCCCATAAACGAGAAGTGAATTTCGGGTCTCGATCAGAAACTATCACTGCAGGGACACCATGCAGACGAACTATCCACTCCATATACAACTGAGCCATCTCATCAACTTTATACGTGGTTTTGAAAGGCAAGAAATGAGTAGATTTTGTAAGCCGATCAATCACCACCCAAACAGCATCATAACCTCTCTTGGACTTAGGGAAACCAGTAACAAAGTCCATTGTGATCTTCTCCCACTTCAATTCTAGAATCTCAAGAAGATGAGTAAGACCACCAGGTCGTTGATGTTCAATCTTGACTTGCTGACATGTCAAGCACTTTGCTACGAACAGAGCTATATCATTCTTCATGTTCTTCCACCAGAAGCTTCGCTGTAAGTCCTTGTACATCTTGGTTGTGCCAGGGTGAATAGTGTACTTGGAACCATGAGCTTCACTCAGAACCTTCTGTCTCAGATCACCAACATCGGGTATCCGCAACCTTTGTCTGAAGCAGATAGCACCATCCACTCTGACAGAGAAGTCAGATTGCGGTTTCTCAGATAAAGCTTTCAACTCTTCAAGCTCGGAACTCTCCAACTGTGCAGACACGACTTCCGAGATCCAGGTTGGTGTAATGGTCAAACTGGCCATATGAACACATAACTTATCTTCATCCACTGAATCGACAGGTTGAGGTTTCCAACTGGCCACATGTTCAAGGTTTTCCCATACAGAACATCTCAGAGCAGCACAAACAGCATCCTTCTTGCGACTTAAAGCATCAGCTACGACATTTGCTTTACCAGGATGGTAAGTGATGGTGAAGTTGTAATCTTTAAGATATTCCATCCACCTACGTTGTCACAAGTTTAGATCCTTCTGAGTCAACAGATATCTCAAACTCTTGTGATCAGAAAAGACTTCAAACTTTTCTCCATAGAGGTAGTGTCGCCAGATCTTCAAAGCATGAACTATGGCAGCCAGCTCTAAATCATGCGTAGGCCAATTAGCTTCATTAGGTTTCAACTGTCAAGAAGCATAGGCGATCACCTTTCCGTCTTGCATCAGAACACACCCTAAGCCTTGACGGGATGCATCGGTGTAGATGACATAGGGTATGCCCTCAACAGGCAAAGCAAGCACTGGAGCAGAAGTCAGACTCATCTTCAACTTCTGAAAACTGTCCTCACATTCAGGGGTCCATGAGAACTTGACCTCTTTTCGAGTCATCTTGGTCAAAGGTAAGGCCAACTCAGAAAACCCTTTGATAAACTTCCGATAGTAACCAGCTAGACCAAGGAAACTACGGATTTCTCGGAGCATTCCACTTTGTCACAACTTCTACCTTTGTAGGATCAACATCTATATGGCCGGCAGAAATCACGTGACCAAGAAACATCACTTCCTATATCCAGAACTCACATTTTGAGAATTTTGCATACAATTGATTTTCTCGCAATGTGTTGAGTACAATCCGCAGGTGCTCGCGATGTTGTTCCAACGTCTCGGAATAAACCAAAACATCATCAATAAACACCACTACAAACTTGTCGAGGTATGGGCGGAATACTCGGTTCATCAAGTCCATGAACGCAGCAGGGGCATTCGTCAAACCAAAAGGCATGACCATAAATTCATAATGCCCATAGCGAGTTCTGAACGCTGTCTTCGGAACATCATCATCCTTCACACGCATCTGGTAGTAGCCACTTCGCAGATCCATTTTGGAGAACACGGTGGCTGACTTCAGCTGATCGAATAGGTCGTCGATGTGTGGCAACGGATAACGATTCTTCACTGTCACCTGGTTGAGCATGCGGTAGTCCATACACATCCGCAAAGAGCCATCTTTCTTCTTCACAAACAGGACAGGGGCTCCCCAAGGGGAAACACTGGGGCGAATGAAGCCCATGTCGAGAAGCTCTTCAAGCTGCTTCTTCAACTCCGCCAGCTCAGCAGGAGCCAAGCGGTAAGGTGGCTTCGATATCGGTGAAGTTCCAGGTATGAGCTCGATGGAGAATTCCACCTCGCGATTTGGTGGCAACCCGGGTAACTCCTCAGGAAAGAAATCTGGTAAGTCCTTCACCACATCAACATGGTCTAGAGCAGGAGGTGTAGCATCGAGAACTATGGAGGCTAGGAAGGCTCTACACCCTTGTGAGATGAGCTTTTCAGCTTTGATGGCAGAGATGATGAACTGTCGCTCTCCTCGCTTCTTGCCCTTGACACACACTCTTCCTTCATCAGGATGAAACAGACTAACCTTGGATTCCTCGCAGAACAGAACAGCTTTATACTTCTTTAACCAATCCATACCCAGGATGATGTCAAAGACAGTCATATCAAGCAAGACAAAAACTGTGAGAAACATTATTCCGGATATACAGAGGTTCAAGGTAGGAGTTTGGAGGTACGAGGAGCAGATTTTTCCACTAGGAGTTTTTACATCTAACACATGATCCATAAATTTAGATTCGATTTCAAGCATAGAGGCAAACTGTCTAGATATGAAGGTATTGGAGGAACCAGAATCAAACAGAGCTTTTAAAGGATGCAAATTGAGGTGTAGTGTACCTTGAATCACTTCATTGCCTTCACCATCTTCTTCAGCATTGAGAGCAAATACTCTCCCATTCCGCCTCTCAGCTGGCAGATGCCTCGGGTTCTGGTTGTTGTTGTTATTGTTCTGCGGTGGAGGGTTCTGTCTCGGCTGTTGCGGCTGCTGAGCATTATTCTGCCCCTGCTGGAAATGGGAGCAGTTGGGTCGGATGTGCCCAACCTGGCCGCACTCATGGCAGGTTGGTGGAGGACGGTTGCCAACACGAGCAGGTGCATTGTTGGCGGGACATCTTCCAGGAGGATGGTAGCGATTGCATCTGTTACAGTGATCCCGACCACGGTTCTCATGCTGGTTCGGATTCTTCCTTTTGTTATTGTTGAAGCTACCGGAAGCTTGAAATCCCGGATAAGACTCGATGGCGAGAGCCTTGTCCACCATCTGTTGAAATGTGAGTGGCAGCTGGGGTACGAGGCTTCAACCAACATGATAGTTCAGGCCCTCCAAGAACAAGGTCGCTCTTCTGTCAGCTCCAAGGTCGGTGGCATAACGTTCTAGTAGAAGAAACTTTTGAACGTAGTCGGCCACGCTCATGCTTCCTTGCTTGAGGCTGTAAAACTCAGCCTCCTTCTTCCTCAGGAAAGCAGGGCAGATGTACTTCTCTCTGAACAACTTTAGGAACTGGGTCCACTCCATGGAGGAGGTGTCTCGAGTGCGGGAAACCCCATTCCACCAAACATGCGCCGGTCCATCCAGCACGTACGTCGCAAATCGAACCTTTTGGTGAGGAGGGCATGCCATACCCTCGAAGGTCTGATCCAGGGCCAACACCTAGTCGTCGGCTTTGTCCACCATGTTAGGCTCACTCTCACCCTTGAAGTAGGGTGGATGCATCTTGATGAAGTCTGTGAGGGTGAACTCCCTCGGCTTGGAGGAAACAACAGCAATGGTGTTGAGTTGTCCCATCATGGTGGAGGACAACAACTGTCGCAACATCGCCAGTTCTTGCTCAGGTGTGAAGGCGGGAACACCAGAAGCTGGTTGGTTAACAACAGGAGTCGCAGGAGTGTCGGGGTTGTCAGTGGTGGACTCCTGGTTCGTGTTGTCAAACAGGTCACCTCTCCTGAAATTAGGGTTAACATATTAAATTTTTAGGAGTAAAGAATCATAGATGAGAGGGAAAAGAAATAGAGATGAGAAAAGGATAACTAGAATGCTATTGCCTAAAAGCATACTATTTCGGGCAGTTCGTTTCGGCGCAGGCCAGGCCGGATCATATAGGCACGGGAGTCCCCATATGCCAAGCTAGTGGGTTAGAGGAAAATCTTGCCAGCCCCCATGCCCTGATCCTTTCTAGACACCCTTGCCTCAACTGCATGCCCTAATAGTCGCCCAAAGGCTCTGATACCATGCTGTAAAGAGGCGAGATCACCTCTTTACTAAAATTTAAAGGAAATACAAACATCCACAATTTTAACAAAAATTTAGACTTTGAGGATGATTGCATAATATTCCAAATAAATAAGCATGATTCCAGATACATAATAAAATGTCAATAGCAGCGGAAAGAAAGAAATATTAAGCCTTCTAGTGGCTTTATTGTTTATTACATCATTGCTTTCTAAAAGAAAAGATAAGATAGATAAGAGGATCTAGCTATAGCAACCTAGCCATCCTTCTTGTAAAGCTAACGATCACAACAAAGGATTCTTTCTTCAAGCCCTTCCTTCACCTTGCTCAGCTCCAACACCTGGGTGGTTGGGAAGACACCCAGCAAGAGGGAAAACAAGAAAAGTATGTGTTACACAATAATCTATCAAGGCAAAGGAAGTTGTAACAAGTAAATTAGGCTAGATATTTGGTGTAAGAAGATATCAAAGAGTATGAGGTTTTTATAAGAGAACTTGCCATTAACAAAATAATTAAAGGTTTTAGCATGTTAATTAATATGTCTATCTAACTAAGTAGGGTTGAGGTACCTACCGGACCTCTAACCTTAGGTGAGGGAAGAATTATAAACATTTCCAAATCACCTACAATTTTTAATGGGGGAGAATAATAAACATTCCCCTAGGGCGATTTTATACATGCCCTCTATGGGTGGTTGTACATAAGTACCACTACTTAATCATTAAATAGAACATTTAATTTCATGCTGACAAAAGATTTATGGCAAGGATAAGCAAAAGATTATATAACATGGCAGTGGGCTATGAATACCCAAACAAGAGAATACTATATCTACTTTTGAGGCAATAAGAAATTTAGGTTTCAAGAATTCAAGGGGTTTAGATCAAGTTAAACCTCATAAAGAAAAATCGGTAATGGATTAAGGATTTCCCAACTGATAGGTAGATGCACAATCAAAACACATACTAAACACATACCTTAGCCTCAGGTGTCCTAAATTTCCCCTTTTCAACTCTTCACACGAATTATAACCCAATCTTCCTAATACATCATTAGATTCATAAATTAGAATTACATGCATTCATTTAAAAGGTTGAAAACCCTAATTTACTAACTTTTTGCACAAACTCTCGATTCAGACTTCAAAAACCTCATAATCATCTTAGTTAGGTTTTCCTGATCAAAATAACATATAATATTGTATATTTTGAAAATATGGATTCTTAGGGTTAATTTTTGTGATTTTTAAGATAATTAAATCGATTTTTAAAAACACATTTTCGCAAACCTCTAAACCAGATCTCAAAATTATTTTTTATTGATAGATCTCATTTTCCTGATTTCAAAACACTATTTATTTTTAATTTTTGACCAACAGATTAATTTATAAAAATTATTTAGCCTCGACCAATCACAGCCTGCCACGTAGGCAAGGCTGGATGGCTGAGCGGCGACGAGCGCTCGGCAGCGGCGACCCGCGTCCCGCGGTCGCTCGCCACCAGCCGCGCGGTGCGGTCAGGCGGATCGGCGAAACGACCAAAAGCCCACGCGCGAGAAAACCAGAGAAGAAGAAAGCCGAGGGCAAAATGGTAAAAAGCCACCCGTCGTCTTCCTCCTCTCGCCCGAGCGACGCGAGCAGGAGCTTGGCCCCGATTTTGGGCAAATCCACGATACTTGACCAAAACTCGCGTTCAGGTACTCGAATGAAAGAAGAGAACACGACGAATTCAGTGGTACCTTTAATTTGAACCGAGGTTGTCGGAGGAGAGAAGGAGAAGCGCCGCAAGCTTGGGAACTTCGGCGGCTTGTTGGGGGTCGAAACGTCCATGAAAATCCAAATTGAAGACACGAACAGGTTGCTAAGGTGATGGCGGTCGCTGGGGTTGCGATATTTATAGGCAAGGAACCCTAGACTTGGATGTGGGTAGGAGCAAGGAGAAGTAACCGACGGCCGAGTTGGGCGTTTCTCGAAAACGCATCTAATCCCAAACTTTTTGGGATAGATCGGTTCGGAAACTTGTAAGGAAACCAACGCAAGTTATTTGAGCGAAAATCATCGAGTAAATCTCGAGATATATCGATTTTAAGAAAATGAAAACAAGGAACCTGTTTCCTTGTTCGACTTGAGGTAGAAGACGATCGAGGATCGTCCGATCGATGGACCCGAGTCCATCAACGACTCTGAGCCATCCGATCTCGCATTAGATCAGGGAAATAACCCTTAGCAAAAGTCGATTAAATCTATTAAATTTTAAATGTTTTCTCTCTCTTCTTTTGGAGGCTCAAACGTTGTCCAAAAATTATGAAAATTTATATCCTGACTTATTTTGACGCGTATAATCCAATTATAGAGTTAGTTTTGTATTTTGAGAAAGTTTGATAGGTGAAATAATTAATATATCATTTTCTCTTTCCTCCTTCAAAAGAGGTGATAACATTATCTAAAATTAGTGTAACTTCACCCATAAGTCTCCTTAAAGGTTTGGAACACGATTTTGCAATTATCTTCACAAGTTGAAATTATCTTTATATTTATTAAATAAATAGAACATTCTACACACCTTCTCTCTCCTATTTTACTCATTATTCTTATATTATCCAAATTAGTTGCAAATTTGCACAGAGGCTTATTTTTATGTTTAGAATACGAATTTGAAGTTATTTTCCTGATTTGAGAGCATTAAGTATTTTATTTCTCTTTATTGACATACTTCCTATATTCTTTGGATAATGTTATTAATATTTATATTTATGTTCCATTTTAAATGATACTTGACCTTTAAGTTACTTTTTGCTCAAGGAAACGAATTTAACTATCAAATTATCATGATGGTTTCAGATTATAATATTTGTTGCAAAAATCTTTGTAATTATCTTCTTTACCCATAATTTCTCATATTTCCTTTAATTATCATATTTATCTTCTTCCTTATATAAAATTCGGATTTTCTTCATATCTCTCATATTCTAGGAAACACTAGAAAGTTCTAGGACAAATTATTTTACTCTTTTTATTACTTAATGTGAATTTGCATTTTAGACCCATTATCTAATTCTAACTGAGGCATTTGTGCATGCAACCTTGAAATAAGAATATATGGGAAACATTTATCCAATAACCATCTTAATTTCTTTTAAATCAAAGCCAAGGACAAATGGAACGAAAATGAAGGTCAAAGCTTATAGAAAAGAGTACAAAGAGGTACATAGGAGATTTCAGTATGTTACACAACATAAGGGTCCTTTGAACTATATGGGTGATGGTTGAAGGATAGGGTGTCTTGGGCGCCATGCTCCTGGTCAACATGCTTCTTGTTGAGAGGGTTGGCCGATAGAAACCCTAACCCTAGTGCACGATAGGATGATGTGTTGTTGGCCGTTTTGATGGCACATGTGCTTTAGGGTTTGAAACCCTAGCCGATACATCTTTTGGTGAGGGTTGGCGCTACCCGCCATACCTATAGTGAGGGTTACAGGAGATTTGGTGAGGGTTCTGATAACTGGGGATGTATATGACTAATAATGATAACACAAGTGATATGGTGTAATCACCTTGAATCCTGCAAATATGATACTGAGTTAAGATGATAGGTTGTGAACCAGGAAGCTTGGAAGGATATAATGTTGCTACACATGATAATGTGAAACATGCATATGATCACAAGTATGGGGCATGATATATGCTTATGATTGATAATAAAACGATGATTTCTACAGCTTATGTGTAAAATACTCATGGATGTTGCTTTATACTTGGTAGCATGATAATTCTGTTAATCCATGATGGCTTCAGTTATCTCTATGGATGTGTATACTAACCATGTATGTATTTCATATGGATTGATAGCCTGATAAGAGCTATGAGATGTATGTGCTTGAATAGCACCCTGTGGTGATGAGACAACAAGTTGATAGGTCTGAGGACCTGATATAAGGTTGCGTGCCTGGTTGAGGTGTTATCCTCTGATGATGAGATAAGGGATGTGTTCCCAAAATGCTGATGCATGATTATGATGCCTTGAGAGGCAGTGGTTGATATAATGAGGGATTGAGGTCCCAGGACAGTATGATGATGGAAATAATGATGTAATTCTATAAGACTATGTTATACTTTGGTTGCCTCAACAATTAGCTTAAAATATACTAATTAATTATAGATGAACATATCATGTAGTTTGCCCTGGTCATAGATCCATCACCGTCAGTATTTGGTGATGGTAAAATAGGTTTATCATGTGGGATTACCTGGAGCGCATATTGTTGAATATGTGAGGTTTCCCCTAGCCTAAAATAGGAGAATTTGAGTGAAGCTGTGGTTGCAGACTCAGGATATATGGAGCATGGTGAACAGACCCATGGATTAAGATATGTGATGATGAGCATGATGCGTTCATGGCTCGGATGTATATATGGGTAGCTTGCGGAGCTGACCCAGAGGCTGAGGCCCTATAAGCATAAGACTGCGGTCTTGCTTGATGATTCATGTACTAACCACAAGAAGGTGAGGTCATGGAGTCCGGATCTCCTTAGACCTTGTATGGCACCAGATTGGGCTTCACAACCAATGGTTGGATTTGAGCAGGGAAGGCTCACTTCCTCAAGGCATAATAAAACGTAATCCAACTGAATAGTATATCTTGCTTAAAGCAAAACACATAACATTGATTGAGGCCTTGCTTATATAGTTGATCTAGTTATACCATGCAGATATGTATACGATCCTTATATTTTGTGATAAGTTCTTATAAAGCTTATCTTGTCAATCATGTTCCATAAAGAAATACTCAGTTATATGCCTCCTGGAAATTTTGGTAAGATTGATGGTAATAATAGCCTTTCTCAGTATGCTCCTCTTATTATACGCTTTATCAGTTATATGTTGTTATTGCTTTAACCTTCTGAGGTTTTATAGTTTCAGCGGGGAGTTATGTTTCTCGTTGGGACTGTGTGTCTCACCCCGCTAATTTATACCCTTTTTAGGTGATCGCTCTAGACATGGTGGTGGTCGTGAAGTTGCGGCCGAGCAGCAAGAAGAGCAGTAGAAGGTAAGAGATGGACATGCTACTATTTTGGTGGTTTTATAGTAGCATCCTAGAGTCATCCCTGTACTCTCAGGTCCTCAGAGGCGTTTGACAACGTTTCACAATAATTAGCTATTGTAATTTTGTATATCCTACTGCTGGCCGTACGTGGCTCATTATGTATGTATAAATAGGTGATGAACTCTGGTGCTGACAGTATAGTTGGTTCCGATAAGCTGTGGACATATATCAAAGCTTGTAATATTCTTATAACATGTTTCTCTGCAGGATCTGGATGCAAAAGTTCTCTTATGCATGCTTTCCACAATCGGTTTTAATTAACCCATGTTTTTGATAATATGTGGTTCCGCACATTTTCGTGTGTCATCTCTCTATCTATGTGATGGTGGGGTGTCACAGTTGATTTGGTATCAGAGCCCTAGGTTCGCTGAGTCTACAGAGATCTAGTACTAGGTTTGTGTATGTTCTTGTGAGTTTTCCAGGTTTTCTTACAATAACCTTCTACCCTCTGCGGAAGATAAAGCTTAAAGATGTCTGGAAACTATGAAGAACATGCTGCCGAGAGCAGAGATGCTGCATCAGTTGATGGAGCAAGAGGGCAGACACATGAAGATCGGGTGCCTCAGGTCCCCCAACTTGACCCAACCATTCTTGAAAACCCTGCCTACCAGCAGCTTATGGGGCAGTTGATGGCTACGATGAATCACATGGTGGAAAGGATACCAGTGCCTCCGCCAAGAGCACAGGCTCCCCATGGTGAAACATCGGGTATTGGGAAAACCTTTAAGCGGCTTCGTCGAGTCGGAGCTTCAGATTATGCTGGAACGGCTGATCCGACAGATGCAGATCTTTGGCTGACAGGTCTTGAGATGGCCTTTCGGATCCTCGACATCCCCGAAGCAGACAAAGTCAAGCACATTGTCTACCTTCTGAAGGGTAGTGTTGGACACTGGTGGGCCATCGCAGAGGAGAAGCGACCAGGTGAGGAGATCGGTTAGGAAGATTCTTCTAACATGTCTAGTGTCAGCGATGGTGCCAGAGAAGTTGCTGCAGCAGGGTTGTAAGGCATTCTTAGCTCACATTGTGGATACCAAGGCGAAAGGTCCTAGCCTTGAAGAGGTGACGGTTGTCCGAGAGTTTACATATGTGTTTCCTAATGAGTTCCTCGGTGTTCCCCCACCCCGAGAGATTGATTTTGAGATCAATATGGTACCTGGAACGCAGCCAGTTGCACATACACCATATAGGATGGCTCCAGTAGAGATGGCAAAGTTGAAGAAGCAGTTACAGGAGTTGTTGGAGAAAAGTTTCATCCGACCGAGAACGTCACCTTGGGGTGATCCAGTGTTGTTTGTCAAGAAGAAGGACGGGTCAATGCGGTTATGTATAGATTACCGGCAGTTGAACAAAGTCAAGATTAAGAATAAGTACCCGTTGCCGAGGATAGATGATATGTTCGATCAGTTGTGTGGTGCTATAGTGTTCTCAAAGATCGATCTACGGTCTGGATATCATCAGTTGAGGATTAAGGTAGGCGATTGTAATGCCCGAGCTCACTGCCCAAGGCTCTAATAGGGTTTAAGGAATGGCAACTGGCCCCACAAACCACCACTAGCCTTAACTACGCACTTTGCCCACACCGACGCGCAAGCTAGGATCAACTTCCCGATTGGTCACCCATCCTAGTAATACTCCAAGATGAGCATGCTTAACTATGGAGTTATTTAGTGATGGGCTTCCTGAAAAGGAGGTGCACCTTAGTGATATGGGTAGTCCAATCATTCCTTTTAAGAGTGTTTTATCTCAGGCCTAAAATCGTGGGATGTTACAATCTCCCCCACTTAGACTCTTGACGTCCTCGTCAAGGCTCAACTATAAGGCCTCATAATCTCTTCCCCATTTCAGTACAGACCCACAATGGCCCATGGACACCCAGCTTCCGATCACGGAATACCAGCACAAGGGTGGTTACGTCAACCATGGACAACCCTTTCCTACATGCCTGGACCGCACGGCTCAAGACTGGCATGCCATGCCCATGTGGGCCCCATCTACTGGAGGGGAATTGGCTCTGATATCATTTGTAATGTCCGAGCCCACTGCCCAAGGCTCTAGTAGGGTTTCAGGAATGACGAATGGCCCCACAAACCACCACTAGCCTTAACTGCACACTTTGTCCACACCGACACGCAAGCCAGGATCAATTTCCCAATTGGTCACCCATCCTAGTACTACTCCAAGCTGAGCACGCTTAGCTATGGAGTTCTTTAGTGATGGGCTTCCTGAAAAGAAGGTGCACCTTGGTGATATGGGTAGTCCAATCATTCCTTTTAAGAGTGTTTTATCTGATGCCTCAAATCCTGGGATGTTACAGCGACATACCAAAGTCAGCGTTTAGGACGAGGTATGGTCACTTTGAGTTTGTGGTTATATCATTTGGGCTAACCAATGCACTTGATGCTTTCATGGATCTAATGAATAGGGTGTTCTGTCCGTTTCTAGATCAATTTGTTGTAGTTTTCATAGATGACATCTTGATCTACAATCGGGATAGTCAAGAGCATGAACAACATCTTCAACAAGCGTTGACCCTTCTTCGTCAACACCACTTATACGCCATGTTCAGTAAATGCGAGTTCTGGTTGAAGGAAGTGACTTTCTTGGGTCATGTGATATCTGCAGAAGGAGTCAGAGTGGACCCTAAGAAGGTGGAGTCAGTTGCAGATTGGGAGCAACCAAAGACGCCGATGGAAGTTTGTAGTTTTCTGGGTTTGCAGGATATTACCAGAGGTTTATCAAGGATTTCAGTGCGATCGCGTTACCGATGACAAAGTTGACCAGGAAGGATGTACCTTTTGTCTGGGATGATCGTTGTCAGCAAGCTTTCTAAAGTTTGAAGGAGAAGCTGACTAGTGCTCCAGTACTAGTGCTGCCAGAGCTTGGGAAGGGCTATGTTGTTTTCTATGATGCTTCCAAGAAAAGCTTAGGTTGCGTTTTGATGCAGGAGGATCATGTGGTTTCTTTTGCTTCACGACAGCTTAAGAAACATGAGGAGAACTACCTGACACATGATTTAGAGTTGGCAGCGGTGGTCCATGTATTAAATATTTGGAGACACTATCTTTATGGGGAAGTGTGTCAGATCTTTACAGATCATAAGAACTTGAAGTACATCTTTTCACAGAATGAGTTGAACATGCGACATTGTCGTTGGATGGAGCTAATCAATGATTATGATTGCACCATTGAGTATCATCTTGGTAAGGAAAATGTGGTAACTGATGCACTTAGTAGAAAGTCTTCTTCTCTCCCCACGAAGAAAGCACAATTGAGTTCCTTGGTATGTCATAGGCGAGATATGTTTGTCTCCTTGCAGAAGATGAATGTGCAGTTGGAAGTTTCCTTGTTGGCAGGACTATTAGCACATATATAAGTCAAGCCTATGCTGAGACAGCAGATCAAAGACGCACAATAGGCAGGTGATACAGTGCAGTTGATCAGGTCAGAGCTCGGCAGCAAAAAGCGTGATGGGTTCCATGAATCTGAGGATGGACTAGTTTGCTATCATGGTAGGATGGTGTTCCCCGATGTTGATAACCTAAGGAAGCTAGTGCTTGAGGAAGCACACACATCAATGTATGCTATGCATACAAGAGTCACCAAGATGTATCATAATCTGAAGGACCTGTATTGGTGGTCTAGCTTGAAGAGGGATGTAGCTGAGTTTGTGGCTAAGTACGTAGTATGTCAGCAAGTTAAAGCTGAGCATCTGAATCCAGTAGGTACGTTGCAACCCATGACGATACCACAATGGAAATGAGATCATATAACCATGGACTTCGTAGTTGGTCAAAGACATCTAGGAATCATGATTCCATTTGGGTAATAGTGGACAGGCTGACAAAATCTGCTCATTTCATACTGATAAAGACGACATATACAACAGAGAAGCTTGCTCAGATATATGTAGACGAGATAGTGCATTTGCACGGCGTACCAACAACGATAGTCTCCAACAGGGGTCCCCAGTTCACGAGTCATTTTGGGGAACAGTTACACAAAGCTTTGGGAACGCAGTTGAGGTTCAGCACCGCCTTCCACCTATAGACGGATGGATAGTCTGAAAGGACTATTCAAACTTTGGAGGATCTTCTCCGAGCATGTGTTTTGCAGTTCCTAGGCAGTCGGGATGTGCATCTCAGTCTGATAGAGTTCACTTACAATAATAGTTACCAGCAGAGCATTGACATGGCTCCTTATGAGGATCTATATAGAAGGAAGTGCAGATCCCCTTTATGCTGGTATGAGTCTGGTGAGTATCAACTTTTGGGTCCTGAGTTAGTGCAGCAAACAATAGAAAAGATCAAAGTGATACAACAACAGTTGAAAGCGGCACAGGACAGACAAAAGTCTTATGCAGACAATCACCGATGACCTTTAGAGTTCCAGGTGGGAGATAAAGTGTATCTCAAGGTCTCACCTTAGAAAGGCATGCTGAGGTCTGGTCGAAAAGGAAAACTGGAACCCAGGTATATGGGGCCATACCCGGTAATAGCACGTGTTGGCAAGGTAGCTTACAAGTTAGAGCAGCCACCAGAGTTACACAAGTTACATCTGGTATTCCACGTCAGCATGTTGAAGAAAAGCAATCCAGACACAGGAACAATGATACAACTAGTCGAAGTTGAGCTTGATGAAGATGTGACCTATGAGGAAGGTCCAGTGATGATTCTTGACAGGAGGGTAAAGAGGTTGAAGAGGAAAGACCTGGTTCTTGTGAAAGTTCTTTGGCATCATCGTGGCGTTAAGGAAGCCACATGGGAGCTTGAGGAGGAGATGAGGCAGAAGTATCCCTCACTTTTCTCTTCAGATTTCGGGGATGAAATCCCTTTGTAGAGGTTTATGGCTTGTAAGGACCCTGACCTTCATCTTGGGCTTACCCTGTTCGTTTTGCCTAAACCTTGTGTTTGGTTGCTTGCTAATCACCATTAGTGGTGATTAGGGTTTGCTTGTGTTTTGTGGAGAGTTGGAGGTGCTACTTGCAAAATAACCTAAGATAGGATTGGAGAGCAAGTTTGCCACCTTGAGAGACGTCTTTCTCTCTCTTTGCTTCCTCTAGGGTTGAGAGGAAGGTTTGGGTTCATGCCTTGAGTTTCCTTGGACTTGGTTGAGCTCTTTTGGGCCTTGTTTTCCCTTGTTTGGGCCTTGCCTTGCTTGGTTGAGCCCTGTATCAGGCAAGGTAGCTTGTGTCGGCCATGGTGTGTGTCAGCCATGCCTTGTATCGACCTAGAGGAGTAGTGTGTCGGACATGGACCATCTTTGACCCCTTGATCTCATTTGTGTCACCACTAGTGGACACTTGGTGCATAGTGCTTGCATGTTGCAATAGCCTTGGACATGTGTATAAGGTGAGATAAGGAGGTGGCTTTTGCCCTTGGACAAGTGTCCCTAGGTGGGTGACACATTACCTTGTTTTCTCCTCCATCCTCTTCTGTATATACATATCCTTCTACTTCCTTAGGATCCCTTTTAGCTCTTTGTTGCTCCTCTCTTCCTTGGTGCACGATACATCTTCCCTTTGGTGTGTTTGGTGGCCGATCCTCTTCTTGAAGTCGTCTTCTTCTTCCTCTAGCTTGGTGGTCGAACCCTAGGAGGGTCTTGTTCTTTGGTAAGCATCTTCCCTCTCTCCTTAGCATCTTTTTCTCCATCTTGCCTACCTTTCGACCATGGTGGTTATGATCCTTGTTCCTTTTCTTGAGGTGGCCGAAAGTGGTGTGCTTGGAGCTAGGAGCTTAAAGCTTGGAGCTTTGGAGCTTGAAGAGTTTGCTTAAGGCGGGTTACATAACTTCTAACCCTAGCTATACTTCCTTCTCTATGTTGCATGATTCATATATGTGGATGATCGGCCATTGCATGTTATGTGTTCTTGCTCTAGTACATGTTGTTGATCTTATGGATATAGTGAGCATGATGTTGTTGATGTTGTTGATGGTTTATATACCTTTGGATCTAGTTGGCCGAACGATAGTTTAGGGTTTCTTTTGGGGCGATACCCCTTTCTCTCCTTGGTTTTTGAGAAGTGAGTTTGAGCTCTAGTGATGTGGGCAATACCCCTCTCTCGTTTAAGTTGAGAGGTGAGCCTATATTCTAGTTACTTGGGAAACACCCTCCTCTCACCATGGATTTGAGAGGTGAGATCTTGGATATGTGATGACCTAAGTTGAGGTTGATCCTTGTGGTTGCCCGATTTGTGATAGAGGTTGTGCAAAATCCCTCTCTCTTGGTTGTTGAGAGGTGAGCCGATCTTCTTGATCAATTAGGGTTTGGTGCCCTTGTGCTTGAGGTTGAAGATGACCATGTTGGGATGTGCCTTGCACGATATGACCTTGGAGTAGTGCTGCCTGATAGCCTTGTCTTGGGTTGTACCTTTGGTCGATATGCCCAGTTGAGCTTGGCCAATACCCTTTGTGGAGTTGGAGCTTGGGCGATACACCTTGATGTGTGCTTTTCACGACACACCTTGTAATAGCTCTTGGCCGATATGAAGTAGTCTTGTGTTGCCCGATATGGTGGGTGCATGGTGGAACCTTATTAGGTGCCTTAGTGGTGGCCGATATGAGGTGTTTTACCTAGTTGGATGATAGGTCTTCTTAAGGTGTTGCTTGTTATAGGTGAGCGACATCCTAGCCTCTTCCTTGGACGATATGAGTAAGATGGGTAACCTTGTGTCGAGCATGGGGTTTGTGTTTGCTCGACACACCCTATGTGAGTTGGCCGATATGGTGCCTTAGTGGTTACCATGCTCTTGGACGATAGAGTGCCTTGGCCAACATAAGGGTCCTTTAAACGATATGGGTAATGGTTTAACGATAGGGTGTCCTGGTACTACTACAGAAACAACGTTCAACGTCGCTTTTAGAGGCGTTAGTTTTTTTTAGTAAAGCCGACGCTGTTAACATTAAACGTCCGTTAATAAGGACATCTGACATATATATTTGAAGACCATCCAGACACAGGTATCACTTTTCATTTAGTGTCGGTTGAAGAAATGAAATCGACGCCTAAAGTAGCCCGCGAAATCCAATTTTTTTGAGCAAAAAAAAATTGCGCCAAAGTATCAGATACAATGTTGGTGTTTTACCTAATAACTGACGCTGAATGAAGATAAAATTTACGCCAAATGTTCCAACATGGGCATCGGTTTTCTTAGCATAATCGACGTGATAAGGGTGCGCGCGCTGTCCCCGCCAAAAAAATTAGGGTAAAGGAATGTCCAATTGACGTCATTTGTCTTTGGATAACTGACGCTTAATAATAAAGGTGTCGGTTGTTATGGATAACTGACGTCTTTTAGTAACTTAATAGCCCCCACACACAGCAGACTCTTCCCCTTTTTCTCCGGTTCCCGACCTGCTGCGTCGCTGCCGCCTGCTACTGCTGTAGCTGCTCGCCACCGCCGCCGCCTACCTCTCCTTCTCTGCTCACCACTGACGCCTCTACTGCTGCTGCTCTCCTCACCGACATCGCTACTGCGGCTGCTCTCCTCACCGGCAGTCTCCTACTCCTCCTGCTCCTCCTGCTGTTGGTTTCCCTACTCTCCTCGCCGATTGCCCGGAGGTACCTGCTCCCGCTCTTCTTCCTCCACCCTCAAGCATGTACCTTGCTCCATGTGGGATTTCACAACATGCACCAGTGCTAGTGACCGTGTGGGCTGGTCCTCCTCCTCTTCTTCTTCCTCCTGCTCCCTCTCCTTACTAAATGGATTAAAGCAAGGCCACAACCGTGTGGGCCAGCCACGACCGTGGTTGTGTTGGCCTACCACGGTCGTGTTGGCCGTGGCCAACCCACACAGTCGTGGTCTTACTTTTATCCATTTGGTAAGGAGGGAGCAGGAAGAAGAAGATACATTTGCAATTGAATACTAATGCTTGACCTAATTCTATAAATTTTGATGCATGTTGAATTAAGATATTAAAACCCTAATACACATTTCACCATAATCTTGAATTAACTATATTGCTGAAATCTTGTGATCAATCTATGTAAGATATTAAAACCCTAATGTTAAATCTCTGATTTTGTAGTGATGTGTCACCCTAACATCTACATGAATCCCTATTGTATGATGTAGATTGATGATAATGCATGAGCTAGTTTGAAATTTTGAAATCAATTATAAATCTCTCCATCCCTAGGTCATACTAATTTATGTGTAATCTTTATCTTGATGATGAACATGCATGGACACTCGAAATGTTGAAATCAATGTTATAGAATGACAGCACATGTATTTGTTGGCCTAGAAACCCATCCAAGATTTACTCATTAGGAGTAAATCTTGGATAGTCCCCAGTTTGGGACTGTTCTTGAACACCTAATCTCACTTAGGATGTAAGTGTATAATGTGTATTTGGTTTTCAAGAAAATTCCGGTAGAATTTTCCCGTTTGTTTTCTAAGTACATCTATACTTGGAGAACAGCGGGGAAATGCTGCCAAAATTTTCTTAAAAACCCAATACACATTATACACTTACTAGTGAGATTAGGTGTTCAAGAATGGGATAGGTGGTACACATTTATTATATATAAGAATGACAACACATGTATTTTTTGGCCTAGAAACCCGTCCAAGATTTACTCATTAGGAGTAAATCTTGGATAGTCCCCAGTTTGGGACTGTTCTTGAACACCTAATCTAACTTAGGATGTAAGTGTATAATATGTATTGGGTTTTTAAGAAAATTTTGGCAACATTTCCCCGTTTGTTCTCTAAGTACATATGTACTTGGAGAACAGTGGGGAAATGCTGCTAAATTTTTTTGAAAATCCAATACACATTATACACTTACTAGTGAGATTAGGTGTTCAAGAATGGGATAGGTGGTACACATTTATTATATATAAGAATGAAAGCACATGTATTTGTTGGCCTAAAGTTTTAACCATGCAAAAACTCTAATCTATTAACCCTAGACCCTAATCTTGTTGTAATATATACTTGTTTTCTCTTTGATCATAGAATGGATAGATCATGGATGTCCATTCGCAATCACTGCACCCCAAAGTTTATATCTGGTCTTGACCAGTTTATTAGATTTTACGAGGAGCATAGGAAACAACTTGGAGATAGGTTCTACTGTCCATGTAGGCATTGCGGTAACAACTTGAAAGTCAGTATTGGTGACGAAATCAAAAGTCATGTCATGTGCAACGGGATTATACAAGGCTATACAGAATGGAAATGGCATGGAGAGATTTCAAACCTGAAACCAGTGGATGTCGATAGTAGTGCTTGTGTGGAAGAAGAAATTGCCTCCGATGATGTATATGTGAATGAACCAGTTCCAGTAGACATCATTGATGCGATGCTGGATAGTTGTGGGGTAGAGCACACCGATCCACCTCCCATTTTTAGAAACATTGTGCATGATGCCGAGATACCGTTATACAAAGGTTGTACTAAGTTTACGAAGCTTAGATCTATGTTGAGATTGTATAAGCTGAAAGCTAACAATAGATGGAGCGACAAAAGCTTCACGTCATTGTTGTCTTTGTTGAAAGAAATGCTTCCTGAAGGAAACGAGCTACCAATCTCAACATACCAGGTAAAGAAATTGTTGTGCCCAATGGGAATGGATGCAAGAAGATACACGCATGCCCGAATGATTGTGTATTATTTCAAAAGGACTATGTGGATTTGAAATGTTGTCCAAAATGTGGTGCGTCACGGTATAAATTGATGACTTCGGGGGAGTCCAAAACAGGTTCTCCTACCAAGGTGATGTGGTATCTACCTCTAATATCACAGTTTCAATGCTTGTTTGCCAATCCAATAGATGGAAAGAATTTGAGGTGGCATGCAGATGTTAAGAAAAATAATGATGGGATCCTACAACATGCGTCTGATTCCCCACAGTGGAAGAAGATTGATCTATTATACTCTGAATTTGGTGAAGAAGTCAAGAATCTAAGACTTGGGCTTTGTACAGATGGGATGAATCTGTACGGGACATTGAGTAGCCAACATAGCACTTGGCCAGTTATGCTTGTTATATACAATCTTCCTCCCTGGTTGTGTATGAAAAATAAGTACGTAATGCTGTCGTTGTTGATATCGGGCCCTAAAAAACCTGGAAATGATATCGATGTTTATCTTGAACCTCTGATTGATGACTTAAAGAAACTCTGGGGTGAAGGTGTGATGACCTATGATGCTTCACGAAGAGAGACATTTCATTTGCATGCTATGTTGTTTTGCACTATTAATGACTTTCCAGCATATGGGAATTTGTTTGGATATAGTGTCAAAGGAGCTAAAGCGTGTCCTATATGTGAAGAGAACACTGATTCAACAAGACTAAAACATGGCGGTAAGACTGTATATCTCAGTCATCGAAGGTTTCTTACAAAATTCCATCCGTATTGTAGGAAGCGCAAAGCATTCAATGGATTGAATGAGGAACGGAGTGCACCTAAACCTACACCAGGGGAGGTTGTTTATGAAAGAGTAAAAGACTTTTTCAATGAATTTGGTAAGAGATCACAATGTACTATGGCCACACGGAGTGACAAATCTTTATTCAAGAAGAAGTCAATATTTTGGGATCTTCCTTATTGGAGTTCTTTGACAGTCAAGCATTGTATCGATGTCATGCACGTTGAGAAAAATGTATGTGATAGTGTCATTGGTACTTTGTTGAATATACCAGGTAAGACTAAAGATGGGATAAAATCCAGACTAGACCTACGTGAAATGAGAATAAGGTCAGAATTAACAGAATTACATGAAATGGGAAATCGGAGAACATACTTACCTCCCGCTTGTTACACATTGTTTAGAAAGGAGAAGAAAGCTTTTTGTGAATGTTTGGTAAATGTTAAGGTGCCACAGGGTTACTCATCCAACATATGTAGATTGGTATCAATGAAAGATCTGAAGTTGATAGGTCTTAAATCTCATGATTGTCACACTCTAATGCAACAAATATTGCATGTGGCAGTTCGATCTATATTGTCGAAGCATGTAAGGTTTGCAATCACCATACTTTATTTCTTTTTCAGCAGTCTGTGCAACAAAGTTATTGACCCTGATACTCTCGATAATTTGCAAAGAGAAGTGGTTGTTACCCTATGTCAGCTTGAGATATATTTTCCTCCTTCATTCTTTGATATCATGGTACATCTTGTTGTCCACTTGACTAGGGAAGTGAAAATGTTGGGACTAGTTTTCTTGCATTGGATGTATCCCTTTGAACGATACATGAACATTTTTAAAAGTGATGTTCAAAACCGTTATTAGCCTGATGGGAGTATTATTGAGGGTTATTTGGTGAGAGAGGTTATGGATTTTTGCAATGACTTTCTCAGTGGTAATGACACTCCTGGTAATGACAAGAATATTGAGGAGCAATTTGGCAAAGGAATTTTGGGATCACGGGTGGAAGTAATCAGCCGTGAGCAGTTGGAACAAGCTCACTTGTATATTTTACACAACATGGACGAAGTGAGTGTTTATATCGAGGAACATACCAATTTCATCAAGCGACAACATCCTCGAGCAAGTTCAATGTGGCTTGCTAGAGAGCATAATAAGACTTTTACTAAGTGGTTTGAAGATAAAGTCTTACATCAACTATCTCAAACACCAAATGATATTACAGAAACTATCAAATGCCTCGCCTTTAAACCAAAACCGAATGTTATGTCTTATGAAGGGTTTGACATTAATGGGTTCACATATTACACAAAGCGCCAAGATGATAAGAGTGTCGTCCAAAACAGTGGGGTCACTCTTCAAGCGTCGACTATGTATTTTGCAAGTGCAAAGGATAAGAGTCCACGTGAAGCTAAAATGTCATATTACGGTGTCATTGAAGACATATGGGAGTTTTACTACATAGATTTCAGAATTCCACTCTTTAAATGTAATTGGGTTGATAACACCAAAGGAGTTATAGTGGATGAATTGGGTTTCACTTTGGTGAACTTTGAAAAGATTGGCGAGAAGGGTGAACCATTCATATTGGCATCACATGCAAAACAAATATTCTATATCGATGATCCTGCAAATGATAAATGGTCGGTTGTTCTTCATGGTAAAAGACAGTTCATTGAAGATCCTATAGATGAAGAAGAGTACTATGATAAGTATGATGACTCCAGTCCATTCTCAGTTGGGTTGCCAACACCAGCAAATATTGAAGCTAATGATGACTTGTATGTGCGCGGAGATCATAATGAATGATTGTTAATTGATAAAAAATCACAATATTAGAGGCATGCTTATATTTTTTATATGTTTTATTTTTCTGAATGTGAACTTTACAATGTGAATGTGAACTTTACAATGTGAATTTTATAATGTGAATTACTTTACAATGTGAACTTTACAATGTGAGCTTTACAATGTGAATTACTTTATAATGTGAATTTTACAATGTGAATGTGAACTTTCAGATTGCTGAGCATTCTCCTGATGACCATGCTGATGATTACCGTGAGGGTGAGGACATCAATGCGCTGCCTCACAATGTAAGTTTTAAAAATATATCATATATTTATATCTATATGTCCATTTATAGTTATATCATGTAAGTGTGTTTATTTTGTCAAATTTTAGGTTGATGATGCACATGTACCCTCTGAAGCACTTGAGGCACTTGATGAGCAGCACCAAAAAGTTGACAAGAGAAGGGGTGTCACTATGATGAAGAAGTTAATAGCGCAAAGGGGCAATGGACCCAAACTTGTTGTGGATTTTGATAATGCAGGAAATGCAATTGGAGTGAATCGCAATTCGTTTGTTTCATATCTTGGGTATGTTACTTGTAGCCATTGCGGTTGTAAGATAGATTCTTGGCATAAAGTTCCTAAGGGGGATAAAGATGTAATATGGAAGGATTTATGTGTGAGTTATTATTAATTTGCAATTCTATTTTGTAGATTACTAATTTTTTGGATACTAGTTAATAGAAATTCTATTTTGCAGAGTATATTTGAATTGGATGAAAAGCTACATCGTAAATACGTGATGCAACGCTGTGGGAGAGTCCTAAGGAACTATAGGACAAATCTCACCTGAGAATACATAAAAGAAGGTGACAAGAGGAAGAAGACAACCACTGATTAGTGGAACTTCTTGGACCAAGAAGAATGGGACGTGTTTGTTGCTTCAAGACAAACTGATGAATTCAAGGTATTAGGCGTCACTCCCAATTTAATTAATATACGTTGTATTCAACTATTCAAGATTAACATTTAGTGTTACTAACCAAATCATTAATGTACATACTAACTAGGCCCTCAGTGAGGCACAAAAAGCAAGACGTGCACTGAATGTGTATGACCACACAATGGGTCCAAAGGGGTATGCAGACATTCACCAAAGACTACAAGCTGAGTCTACTGCTACTCAGGAGTCCTCTACTATAGGTACCACACCTCTGCCTCGCCATGATGTATGGATAGCTGGGAGACAAAATAAGAAGGGAGAAATAAGGAAGCCTGCAACTATTGAGGCGGCTACAAAAATGGTAAAATACAACTCTTAGAGCAATCATTCGAATATTGATTATTTGTGGTGTTTACTTAATTACAAATTTTTGTTTTGGCGATTAGCGGGAGCTGCACGAGCTGAGGAAACAAGGCAAGTTCATCCCTGAGGGCACAAGGGATGAATTGACAGTTGCTCTGGGTAACCCAGAGCATCCTGGACGTGTTAGGGCTGCAGACGTTGGTGTAGGTATCAAAGCATTCTTTAGGCCATCCCAACGCAAACATGTCCCAAAAGCAGGACTTTCACAAGAAGAGGTAACCTATTCTTTCTTTATAATGTTACTGTAAAAGAGAATTCAATAATCAGAAGCTAACATTTCTTTTATCCATGTATAGGTAGATAAGATAGTTGATAGGAAACTCAAAGAAGCAATGAGCAAGTGGCAGACATATCTGACTGCCACTCAGTAGGCAGTACCTATGGCGTCCCGCTCTACTCCTACTGCAGAGGTTGGGAGTAATCCTGTAGACCCACCACCTAGCACATCCGCTGTAAGTATTTTTATGACATAGTAACTAGTCTTTTCAAGATGATATGTTTTCAAGATGATATGTATATATGTATATAACATTCTTTACACAAAAAATTGTAGGGGTTGAAGCCATGCCATCTAAAAAGTAAAGAATTTATCATTGCAGAGGCGTCGGCTTACCCATCCCTACCAGGGGAAATGTTTCATGGGTCTCCATTACCAGCTGGTTGGGTTCGTGTGAGCCTGATACGTATATTCCCCAATTGGATGGATCGTATTGCCATATGCCCACCCAGATTGTGAAACACTTGGTGAGGCAGAAGGCAGAGTCATATTGTGGCCAAAAGTGGATGTCCTCTATACTGAAACTGTATAGTAAATTTAAATTACGTTAAATTGTTAGTATGTGTATATGATGTCAATTGATCTGAAATTATATATATATAGGTTAAAAAGAAGACACTCAGAGCATCTAGGCCTCCACCTCCACCTCCTACATTACCAAGTTGGGTTCCACAGGACCTACCTGTCCCGTTAGGTCCTAATTGTAGGGGTATGGCAATATGGTTAGGCGAACATGATATAAATTTCCCTATAACTGTTTCTATAGATGTGGATGCTTCAGGTCAATCATATAAAAGAAAACTATTTATACAAGATATTTTGGAGTTGTTTCGATATGATTGGCTGAATACATCTATGATAGAGCTATGGATAAGGTGAGATCTTCTTTATACATCCATATACCTTGTGTAGGATCTGGTGATCTAGTTTCTTATTTATTAATGCATATGTAATACATGTTTTGCAGCTACTTAGACAAGATATGTGCAGATTTTTCGTTCGAACATGTAGGATTTTTGATTCCATCTTTGATTAGTCTAGTAGCTAAAGACCCTCCGTCGGTTCAACAATACTGTTGTGATGCTTTTACAAATTTTTCTCAAAATAACAAGACGATGATAATAGCTCCATTCAATGTGGAGTAAGTTTACTTTGCTTATAATTTGGACTTAAGAAAATTACATTTTTATTGTGGATTTTGAGTTATTAATTTATAACCTTTTTACCTCTAGTGGTATGTATTGGGAGTTACTAGTTATTTTCCCCGAGACATTCACTGTCTATTATCTAGATCCTAAGGGGACTAAATTGAATTCAAAATATGGACACAAAATGAAAATGGCATTATTCCAGTGAGAAATATTTCATTTTCATATCCGTTAACATATGTTATTACATTACTATTTAATTATGCAATGTATTGTGTTACATTAACATGTAGGGGTTTAGATGAGTTCAAAAAGGCTGGAGGAAAGGTCCCCAGGAAAAAGAACCAGCCAATAATTTGGAAAAATGTGGAAGTAAGTTCCCGACTGCAATGTATATATTATTTATGTGAACAATGCTTAATTAGTTGTATTTTTTAATATTTTGTATGTTTCAATTTATAGTGTGCTACACAAGACAACAGATGGGCATGTGCATACTATGTGATGCAATTTATGCACATGATTATCAAATATGCCGCAGTGGACATCGATACCATTCCTGAGGTATTATATATAATATCATTAGATAATATGAAATATATCAATCTTATTTATATATTATTAATTATATATATACATCATTCTCTTTGCAGGTGTTTAAAACTGACCACACTACAGGAAATGCCTTACCAGATGTACATGCTCCCTATACGACAGAAGAATTAAATGATGTAAGAGAAGAATGGGCAACAACCATACAAGTAGTGGGGGTTTTAACATATAATCGGGATGTTGATAGCAAATAATGACTAAAGAATGATATTTTGTAAATGAATTTCTGAATTATAATATGTGTGAATGTTTCTACATGTCTGAATGTTTCTACATGTGTCTGAATGTTTATACATGTGTGAATGTGAAAATGAATGAAACTGTTGGCTGCTATATGAATGTTTCTACATGTGTGAATGTGAAAATGAATGGAACTGCAAATTGCTACATGAATGTTTCTACATGTGTGAAAATTGAATGGAACTACAGGTTGCTAAATGTGTGACAATTAATGTTGTTAATTTTGTAGGTTTGTGGCCTATTGTTGGCTGATATCAATGGATGTCGTAAAACCTGCAGTTCATAACTAAATTGCAGGTTTCTCATCCTGCGACCAGCCACAACAGGCCTACAGACTGATAAGAAAAAAAACATGAAATAGGCGTCAGTTATTTGTTTAAAACCAACGACAAATTATTACAGCGTTGGATAAATAATTATAATCGATGCCTAATGCATGTGATGTGGCGTCGGTTATCAATAATAAACCGACGCTGATGGTTCTGGCGTCGGTTTCCCTACTAGTAAGCGACGTTGATTTCCCTAATGAGGCCAGACACTACGGTCGTGCTGGCCAGCACGGTCGTGGCAGCATGCCAGACACCACGGCCGTGTTGGCCACCTTGATCATGGCAGCAGACTAGACACTACGGCCATGCTGGCCAGCATGACCGTGGCAGCGGGCCAGACAACACGGTCGTGCTGGCCAGCACGACCATGGCAGCGGGTGAGATGGTGTCAGTTATCACTAATAAACTGACGTTGATAGTGCCCAGATGGCGCCCTTTCTGTTGTGTGAAGGTTTATGTCATCCGTTTCAAAGCTAATAATCGACGCCTATACCCCCCTGCTGGCGCATTTTCGATGGTGCACGAAGGGTTGTGGCATCAGTTTGAGAACCGACGCCAAACGATTAGCCTTTTAGCAGCACCCACATAGGTGTCGCATTAAAACCGACACTAAAGGCCTTAAATAACCGACACTAAAGGCTGGTTATGTACTAGTGTGGGCGCCATGCTCCTGGTCGACATGCTTCTTGTTGAGAGGGTTGGCTGAGAGAAACCCTAACGCTAGTACACGATAGGATCCTTGATGCACGATAGGATGATGTGTTGTTAGCCGTTTTGATGGAACATGTGCTTTAGGGTTTGGAACCCTAGTCGATACATCTTTTGGTGAGGGTTGGCATTGCCCGCCATACCTATAGTGAGGGTTACAAGATATTTGGTGAGGGTTCTGACAACTCAGAATGTATATGACTAATAATGATAATACAAGTGATATGGTGTAATTACCTTGAATCCTACAAATATGATAATGAGTTAAGATGATAGGCTGTGAACCAAGAAGCTTGGAAGGATATGATGTTGCTACACATGATAATGGGACACATGCATACGATCACACGTATGGGGCATGATATATGCTTATGATTGATAATAAAATGATGATTTCTACAGCTTATGTGTAAAATACTCATGGATGTTGCTTTATACTTGGTAGCATGATAATTCTGTTAATCCATGATGGCTTCAGTTATCTCTATGGATGTGTATACTAACCATGTAGGTATTTCATATGGATGTGTAGCCTGATAAGAGCTATGAGATGTATGTGCTTGAATAGCACCCTGTGGTGATGAGACAACAAGTTGATAGGTCTGAGGACCTGATATAAGGTTGAGTGCCTAGTTGAGGTGTTATCCTCTGATGATGAGATAAGGGATGTGTTCCCAGAATGTTGATGCATGATTATGATGCCTTGAGAGGCAGTGGTTGATATAATGAGGGATTGAGGTCCCAGGACAGTATGATGATGACAATAATGATGTAATTCTATAAGACTATGTTATACTTTGGTTGCCTCAACAATTGGCTTAAAATATACTAATTAATTATAGATGAACATATCGTGTAGTTTGCCCTGGCCATAGATCCATCATCGTCAATATTTGGGGATGGTGAAATAGGTTTGTCCTGCAAGATTACCGAGAGCGCATATTGTTGAATATGCGAGGTTTCCCCTGGCCTAAAATAGGAGGATTTGAGTGCAGTTGTAGTTGCAGACTCAGGATATATGGAGCATGGTGAACAAACACATGGCTTAGGATATGTGATGATGAGCATGATGCGTTCATGGCTCAGATGTATATATGGGTAGCTTGTGGAGCTGACCCAGAGGTTGAGGCCCTATGAGCATAAGATTATGGTCTTGCTTGATGATTCATGTACTGACCATGAGAAGGTGAGGTCATGGAGTCCGGATCTCCTTAGACCTTGTATGGCACCGGATTGGGCTTCGTAGCTAATGGTTGGATTTGAGTAGGGAAGGCTCACTTCCTCAGGGCATAATAAAATGTAATCCAGTCGAATAGTATAGCTTGCTTAAGGCACAACACAAAACATTGATTAAGTCCTTGCTTATATAGTTGATCTATTTATACCATGTAGATATGTGTACGATCCTTATATTCTGTGATAAGTTCTTATAAAGCTTATCTTGTCAATCATGTTCCATAAAGAAATACTCAGTTATATGCCTCCTAGAGATTTTAGTAAGATTGATGGTAATAATAGCCTTGCTCAGTATGCTACTTTTGTTATACGCTTTATAAATTATCTGTTGTTATTGCTTTAACCTTATGAGGTTTTATAGTTTCGGCAGTGAGTTATGTTTCTCGCTGGGACTATGTGTCTCACCCCGCTGGTTTATACCCATTTTAGGTGATCGCTCTAGACGTGGTGGTGGTCGTGAGGTTGCGGTCGAGCAGCAAGAAGAGCAGTAGAAGGCAAGAGATGGACATGTTGCTATTTTGGTGATTTTGTAGTAGCATCCTAGAGTCATCCCTGTACTCTCAGGTCCTCGGCGGTGTTTGACGACGTTTCACGATGATTAGCTATTGTAAATTTATATATCCTACAACTGGTCGTACGTGGCTCGTTATGTATGTATAAATAGGTGATGAACTCTGGTGCTGACAGTACAGTTGGTCCCGATAAGATGTGGACATATACCAAAGCTTGTAATATTCTTATAACATGTTTCTTTGCAGGATCTGGATGCAAAAGTTCTCTTATACATGCTTTCCGCAATCAGTTTTAATTAACCCATGTTTTCGGTAATATGTGGTTCCACACATTTTCCCGTGTCATCTCGCTGTCTGTTTGATGGTGGAGTGTCACAATGATAATGTTAAGGGATGAGAATTCCCAGTAATGAGATAAGGGATTGAGATCCTAAATGTTATATGTGTTCTAAAGGTTTGAAAAGTACTTGATAGATGGATTACGCTTGTTCTTTGTAGCATTTGTCATAATAATTCATGTTTGAAAACTTGACTGATGCTAAAAGAATATGGTAATGTACTTAATTAATCAAGTGGAATCTTATCATGTAGTGCCCTGACCATAGATCCATCAGTGTTAGAATTTGCTGAATGGTGAAACGGGTTGCTCCGCAGAATAACCCAGAGACTGCATATTTTTTAATATGTGGGGGTGATGGGTGAAAATATCCGTACGCCCCGAATGAGGGATTGATGGTAGATAAACACAAAATCTCTCAATCCTTCATTATTGGTTGGGTTCTATGTAGATAAACATGAAATCTATCGACCCTTCCTCAGGTTTGATGGTAGATAAACATGACATCTCTCAATCTTGACGAGAGTGCAGTTTCCCCTGCAACTCTATAGAGAAGTTGCTAGTATATCCTGGAAAGCTATTTAGCAGTGACACAAGATGTCCTGCCTGTGGTCTCGTACTGACCGAGACAAGGGAGGTCTTGGCAATCGGCTCTGTCATTGAACTTGTATGGTACTGATGTTTTATGCTGTCGTGGTTGGTTGGAGTATGAGCAGTATACCTCATCTCCTCAGGGCATAAGTGTGATTGTAAAATGTAATCATCCGTGTAGCATATCTGCTTAAGGATCGAATATGGAAAACATTGATTGATGCGTAATTCAGTTATACATCTTAGTTGATAGATGTTATTTATGCTCTTTACATTCCTTGCAAAGCAGATAGATGATTTATAACTCTACCATGGGTAGATGTAATATTCTCCTTAAGAAAGGAGATTACTTCATTCTATTCATATAGTGAATTATCCTGCATGTTAATATATAAAGAACCTCTGCTCAGTTTATAAATACTTAATCTGGGATAATAATATGGTCAACGGAGAGTTATATCTCTCGTTGGGACAATTGTCTCACCCAGTGGGATCCACATTTTTTTAGGTAGACGTGCACAAGGTGGCGAAGATCTTTCTGCAGAGGAGGAACAACAGTTGAGGCAGCAGTGGTAGCTCAGGTTGAGTTTACTATTTGTCGTGTCTTGTAGATAGAAGTCCTATGTGTCATCTCTGTACTCTTAGGTCCTTGGAGTTGGTTTGTATTGGTTTCATGAATGATATGAGATTTTGGCTTGAATGCCTCGAGGTTTTATGTTGCTCCAGTATGTGTTTTGATAGTGCAACTATTATATGTTGTCCTCGAGATGAGATGAAGCAATGTTGTATAATGTGAATCATGATATGTATGAGTTTTGGATCTTTCAGTAAAAGTTTTCTAGACAAGGATGTTCTTGCAAAATGGTTTTAAATTTTAGTGATTTTTGTTAATCCATTGTTTATGATTATTCCACTTAATTAGTAACAATTTGTTTGTCGGTTTGGTTACTATCGTTACATGTTTGGTTTCAGAGCTTAAGGTTCGCTGAGTCTACAGAGACATAGGACTAAGGTCCTCCAGTATACCCTATAGTGACTTCTGCTTGTGTAGAAGAAAGGGTGAAGTTTAAAAATGACTGGAGAACATGAGGGATACATTGCTGAGGGCAATGTTGTTGCACCAGGAAAGGGTGTAAGGGATCAGGCAAGAAAAGAATGAGTTCCTGAGAATTCCTATCATGATCCAATTGGGATAGAGAATCCTACTTTTTATGCTCTTGATAGGTAGGTTAGGACAACAATGATGCATATAGTAAACTGGATACTAGCATTACAACCTAGGTTACCAGTCCGCAATACAAAAACTTTGTACTTTGAAAGTGTTCCTAAAAGACATAGTCACGTTGGAACAGTGGAAAATGTGGGAAAGATTAACATATGGCGAGAAGGTAGAGTCTACCATAAGTTTAGACAGATAGTATATATGTGATGGTAGTGTCCAAGGAGGGGCAATAAGTTGAGGATTAAGGAAATATCACTACAATTCTAGAGACATTTGCCTAGTTGTTCTAAAAAGCCAAAGTTTTCGGTGCCACCAGTGCAATAAACGCCTAGTGCACCAGGGTAGTAATCACTATGTAAAGGCAAAGGTCCTAACTTTCCACCTGTAAGAACCCATGGAATAGTCTCTACATCGGTGATAAGACTGGTAAGCCCATGGTATGAGGACAAGACATGTTATAGATGTGTACATGTTGAGCATACGAAACCCTTTTGATCAAAAAGAAAGGAGGAAATGACTCAACAACTGAGGCAGACTCAGTAGGATTTACAAAAGTTACAGCCCAATAATGTATAAAGGTAAAATTAACAACATGAAATAGCTAGACTCTATGTGTTGAGTAAACCTAAGGCGGTAAATGACCGCAAGGGGTAACAGTCAGATAGAGCTTTTTCATTTTGATATGCCTTATCTTGATGTTATCTGATAATTATAAGAAGGATTGATGTTATGGATTTCCCTACTGATTGTCCTATAAGGACATAGGGAAGAAATGATGAGAACTAGAATTTATATTCTGTTCAGTATTCTTTTAAATGTTCTGTAATTGCTCTTATTTGTGTGAAAGAGAATGAGATATAGAAGTGATGCCTGGAGAAAATCCAAGAATGTTAAATCCTGTATTTGTGATGATACGAAAAGTAAGGAATATAATAGTACACAAAGTGCATACTACCTAATCTCAGTACTTGTATACCATGACCAGGTATTCAACTATTGAAGATAAGGTGAGTATGGAACTCCTAGATTGTCATCTTTCTGATTACTTTGATCAAGTAGTCATTCTGAGACAATCTAGTGAGTATAATGAAATTGGAAATATGGCATGAACATTTGTATCACATCCTAAGTGAAATAAAGTGGGATTTGAGATGATCTCAGGTCAGTCTGTGTGTATGAGGAAGTAAAGAGTATAATCCTCATGATAAAGAGAATGAGGACAAGGGAGATGATCCCTGTCTGATAAAGCCTGTGTGAATAGTAAAGATCTTTTTCCATGATGTGGAAATGGTAAATTTGATAAAATCACAAAATGTTCATAAACATGTCAGACAATAACAAAGAAATGAGTAATGACATGTAATCATCCTTATAATTCCTATGTTGATGGCAAGGAACCTAGGATGAAACAAGAGTAAATGACTCATGAACAGTTAAGAGTTCATGCTATAATTAGAGGAGATGATAATCTCTTCTCTTTGATAAACAACCCTGAGTAATGATGGGGTGATAAGAGGAATATGTTTCTTTGTGTTCTCTTCTTTTAGGGACATGGCAATCAATTGAGTACTATGACACTTGATGTGCATGGATTAGAAATAATCCATTGATGGATACTTAGAAGAGTATCAGTTCGTCTTGGACTTTGGTTCCAAGATAAAGATATGTGTAATAAATAATGTCCCAAAGATGAAAGAAAGATCATTTATATGTGTGGCTATGGTAATAACAACAGAGAGATGGAAATGATGAGGATGTGATGTGTTTTCAACACATGTGATGGATACCAAGGTAAGGAATTCTGGTATCTAAAGAAATATCAGGTGGTATAGGAAAGTAAAAGCATAACCCTTAATCAGATGATTTGTGTTTGGTTACCTAGAAGGGACAACTTTGAGATCAATTTAGTTATATACTAAAGTATGGGCATCATATGTTAGGGGTTTATGCTCTGCATAAACATAACTTTAATAAAGATATATTAATTGAAGGAGAAAAAGCTTATCAAAGCTAAAAATGTATGATAAGACCTATAGTCCTAAGTGGGTGACAAAATGTAACCATAATCTCTCCATGAAAAAGAAATGTTAAAACTAAGTGGGGTTTGACATCTGAATCATTCAAAATATGAATAACACTTCTTTGATATAGAAGGTGTTACCTGACACAGTATATATACTATAAGCCAATAATGAAGAGGCAGGTGAATATATATATGACAGATTCAAATGATAACCCTATGTGGAAGAACCTTGTGCTGGTTAAAGTTCTATGACATCTCCATGACATTAAGATGTTATGTAGAGACTTGATGATATAATGAATGAATAATATCTGTCTCCCTTTACTTGGGATTTTGGGGACGAAATCCTTGTTAGGGGTTTATAACTTGTAAGGACCCTGACCTGGGTTATGAGGTAACCCTATTTGTTTTGGCTAAGTAAGTTTCTTAGAACTTTAATATAATCCTCTAAGGTGTTTTTTTATCATGTGACACACTTATGTTCCAAGTTTGGTCATGATTAAATGTTGTTTGAGCAATGTTCCTTTGTTTTGGACCAAAGTGCAATTTACCCAAGATGAGGGGCTATATTACAAAATGTCACATGTTGAACATGACTCATGTATTTTAGCATCATTATAGATAGAATGATGCAAGGTGGTGGCTTGTAGAAATCCTAAACTCCAAGTTTGAACTTGTTTGAATAATGTTAGTACCTTGTGCACCAACTTTGGTACAAATTGTAATTTACCCAAAATGTAGGGTTGATATGAAAATTACCACCTCTAGAGTGTCCCTACTTCCTCTATGTATCATTTAGAGGAGAGATAATTAATGAGACACCATGTTTGAATCTATTGTGAGTGATGGTGATCTTGGTGATGAAATAACCAAGAAAAGGGGTTGAATAAGAAACCCTAACTTGAGTTGTATCAAGTTGAAAAGCTTATATATGAGTGCCTATCGGCCAAGGAGACATAGGACAAGCCTCATTTCGTTTTGTGGACTCTTGGAAAAGGTCATGTCATGTAAAACACCTCAAGGAGGTGAGGTGTGTTGGGTTACAACCTCCTTAGAAAAGTTGTATCGGGTTGTGGATAAAGTGGTGATTTAATTGATATATCTTATTCAAAGGGATAAGTAATGGACGAACTTTCATCCCCAGATTATCCTCAAATGTTTTGCATGTCAAGATAAATGTTTATGCATGCATGTGCACGTGTCATCCACGCATGGACACGTGACACCTACTAGCTCAAATTGATGACACCTCATTTTTACACTCCTTCATGAACAACAAGTATATATACCCCTAGTTTCACCCCTTAGTGGAATTTTTCGGATCTTACCACTCTCCTTCCCTAAGTATCGTGCATAGGGTCCCTGTATCATGAAGGAGTGATGTGGTATCATGCATGGGCCTTGGGTATCGCCCATAGAAAGATCATATCGCCCAAGTAGGGTGATATCGGCCATAGTGAAGTGTTTTTGGCCACAAGTGAGGGGGATATCGGCCACGAGTGGTGGCATATCATGAAAGGGTTGTGAGGTATGGTGAAAAGGTGCTATAGGAAAGAAGTATCTCAATACTTAACCCTAAGGTGAGGTCATGATCATCTTCAACCTTGGATTGAAGCATGATTTTAGGGTTTTGATCTTCCTTTCTTTTCTTCTTCACCAACTGCTTAACCATGGTGATTCCTTGTATATGAAGGAGTTGTGAACGAGTCTTGGACTTTTGATAAATTTATCTTCAACGTTAGGAACATGGAGCTTTGGAGCTTGGAGCTTTGAAGTTGTTCTTAAGGTGGGTTATATAACTTGAACTCAACCATGTTATTATTCATCATCTAAATTGTTGTACTTAATGAATTACTTTTAATTCCAGAATTTCCTGAAATAGTTGATGAAATTATGAGTTCTAGTAGTTTCTTAGACATGTTTCTGTGAACGATAACAGTTAGAACAAAGGTCTAGAGCTTGAAGATGATGATATCACCTTATAAAAGTGATATCGGGTGCAAACACACAAGAAAGTACCCCTAACCCGATATGATGATGCACCTACTTCAATAAAATGATATGGATATGATTGTATACCTTCTTGCATGATATGCTTGCAGGATAGGAATTCAAGTATAGACTCCATGCACGATACAAGGTTAAATGTATACTTGTAAGTTGATATGAAACCCTAATTTGGGTAATCCGATATGGTAGCCCGATACACAACCCTAGATGACATGTAGCCCGACATGATGGGTGATACATACATGTACCATGTGCCCATTACGGACAACCCTAGTTGATGTCTAACCTGACATGATGATGAGATGATACCTCTCAAACATCATGGGTGATACATACATGTACCATGTGCCCATCACGACCAACCCTAACCCGACGTGGGTGTTATAACCCAACATGGGATGGTGTAGCCCGATATGGCTTGGTACCATTTACTCCTATTGACTTGTGTAATGGGTTGAGAAGAGTTTAACCAATTTTTTAACCTATTACACATACTTAAGATAGGATGGTACCCTTAAAGGAGGAAATGAGATGAATATATTGGGTTGAGCCCGATATGGCAAACCCTAACCCATCACAGCCAACCTTAGATGGTGAGCTACCCGATATGGTGATTGAATGCATCTCTAGCCTGACATAGTGATGGTTTAATACCTCATGCACGACATGAGTAACACATACAAACACCTCCAGCCCGATATGGATGGTGTTCATATTCCTCTAGCCCGATATGGTGAGTGCTCATGCACCTCCAACCCGATATAGTGGTGTCTTTACACCTACAACCCAATATGGTGAATATATGCACACCTCCAACTTGAGACACTTTGTAAAGGTGAGGGCTAAACACTCTTAGGAGTGATGAGTATTATACCAAGCAATGGTGTGGCTAATACCTTGATAGGTGAGACACCTAAAGTGATTGATAATGGTCAATCCTATATCAGCAATGTCTTAACCTGAGATGAGTCCATATCACTTGATGATAGATGGATAATTTAAGTATGTGAATTATAGGTAAACACACCACAAAATAAATATGATGAGTTAGTGCATAAAGTATTAGAATGGGAAATACCCTAATACAAGGTAACTGATGAACTAAAGTAAGTTAAAAGTGACGAGGGAAGTGATACATCAAGACATGATAAATATCACATCCAGCACCTCAAGGTTGATACACTTTGATGCACCTTAAATACAATATACTTGGATGAGTAACACATGAAGTGTGTCATGTCAATTGTCACATTGAGATGTAATGCACTTTTATAAGTTTAGGCTAACATGCCTCGAGAAGGGTTAATCCAAGTTAATAAAGAATGATGTAATCATATTCTGGTAAGGATGAGAAAGAAACTCATACCTTGTGTTGATAATCATTTAATGATAAATGATGAGAATAAATAAGTATGATTGAATAATTATGATATCAATGTATGCTCCTAGATGTGTGGATCAATGAATTATGGTTTGGATTAATAATATGAACATGAAACCCTATTCAGCTATAAAGGGAAACCCTAACCCTAATAATGAGAAAGTTGTATTTCTCTTATTACATAAGCCTTGTGAGCCATATGAATAAGTTATTTCCTAGTGAGAGGTGACAAGATATGTAATGGCCTTGTAAGCCATGAGAATAAGTCGTTGCCTAATGAGAGGTGACAAGATGTGTAATGGCTTGTAAGCCATATGAATAAGTTGTTGCCTAGTGAGAGGTGACAAGATATGTAATGGCCTTGTGAGCCAGGTGAATAAGTTGTTTCCTAAGTGAGAGGTGACAAGATGTGTAATGGCCTTGTGAGCCATGTGAATACTTTTACAACAAGTGAAATGAATACCTTGGTCTGAGGAACTAGAGGTAATAGTTACCTAATAAGTGGTAACAATATTCAATGATGATCTAAGGGTTTGAATACCAAATCTATAATCATGATGACGATAATGTTAAGGGATGAGAATTCCCAGTAATGAGATAAGGGATTGAGATCCTAAATGTTATATGTGTTCTAAAGGTTTTAAAAGTACTTGATAGATGTATTATGCTTGTTCTTTGTAGAATTTATCATAATAATTCATGTTTGAAAACTTGACTGATGCTAAAAGAATATGGTAATGTACTTAACTAATCAAGTGGAATCTTATCATGTAGTGCCCTGACCATAGATCCATCAGCGTCAGAATTTTCTGAATGGTGAAACGGGTTGCTCCGCGGCATAACGCGGAGACTGCATATTTTTAAATGTGCGGGGGTGATGGGCGAAAATATATGTATGCCCTGAATAAGGGATTGATCTTAGATAAACATGAAATCTCTCAATCCTTCATTATTGGTTGGGTTTGATGTAGATAAACACAAAATCTATTGATCCTTCCTCAGGTTTGATGGTAGATAAATACAAGATCTCTCAATCCTGACGAGAGTGCAGCCGCCCCTGCAACTCTATAGCAAAGTTGCCAGTATACCCTGGAAAGCTATTTAGCAGTGACACAAGATGTCCTGCCTGTGGTCTCGTGCTGACCGAGACAAGGGAGGTCTTGGCATCTGGCTCTGTCATTGACCTTGTATGGTATCGATGCTTTACGCCGTCGTGGTCGGTTGGAGTATGAGTGGTATACATCATCTCCTTAGGGCATATGTGTGATTGTAAAATGTAATCAGCCGTGTAGCATATCTACTTAAGGATTGAATATGGAAAACATTGATTGATGCGTACTTCAGTTATACATCTTAGTTGATAGATGTTATTTGTGCTCTTTACATTCCTTATAAAGTAGATAGATGATTTATAACTCTACCATGGGTAGATGCAATGTTCTCCTTAAGAAAGGAGATTCTTCAATCTGTTCATATAGTGAATTATCATGCCTGTTAATATATAAAGAACCTCTGCTCAGTTTATAAATACTTAATCTGGGATAATAATATGGTTGGCGGAGAGTTATATCTCTCACTGGGACAATTCTCTCACCCTGTGGGATCCACATTTTTTTAGGTGGACGTGCAAGAGGTGGTGAAGATCTTTCTGTAGAGGATGAACAATAGTTGAGGAAGTAGTGACAGCTCAGGTTGAGTGTACTGTCTGTCGTGTCTTGTAGACAGAAGTCCTATGTGTCGTCTCTGTACTCTCAGGTCCTTGGAGTTGGTTTGTACTGGTTTCATGAATGATATGAGATTTTGGCTTGAATGCCCTGAGGTTTTATGTTGCTCCAGTATGTGTTTTGATAGAGCAACTATTATATATTTTCCTCGAGATGAGATGAAACAATGTTGTACAATGTGAATCATGATATGTATGAGTTTTGGATCTTTCAGTAAAAGTTTTCTAGACAAGGATCTCCTTGTAAAATGGTTTTCAATTTCAGTGATTTTTATTAATTCGTTGTTTATGATTATTCCGCTTAATTAGTAACAATTTGTTTGTCAGTTTGGCGACTGTCACTACATGTATGAGCTTCACTGGTGTCAATGAATCCATTAGTGATGTATCTCTCTCTATTTGTGTACCCAAGAGAGGAATTCTTCCTCTAGACCCACAACATGCAAAGGCGCAACACAAGGTGGGTGGGTAAATCATGGGCATTCACATCTAATTTGTGCAAATTAGTACATAGTTGGGAAAATTCTATATGAAACTCCCAAGTCCAGTAGAAAGTTCAAACTCAAGACCTCCCTCTTACAGTGATGGTTTGTTCACCACTGTGCCGCACTCCTGCCGTTGAATGGGCAAGAGATCTATACCAAAAAATATAGGAAGTTTACTAAAACATTCTCAATTTACATCATTAATATTTTTTTTGCAGAAGTCAACAACAAATGTATAAGGAATATGGTTTAGACAAGATCTATATTGAATATTATAAGAAATAATGTGTAAATTGTGAGATATGTCCAAAACAATTGTATATTAACTACAACTTTATAGAGTCACCATTGTTTTCCACATACAAAACACATACGGACATACCAAAATTGAGTTTGAATGATTTAAAAAAAACGATGGGATCTTTGGTTGGATCGTGCGAATCAATTTTTAACGATGCTAAATGAGGATTTTATGTAGAAAATTACCTGGACCTAGGTGTAGAGTTTCTTTTTTCCACTGATATGGTGTGGTTACTTTTTTGTGGGACCATTTTAAAGGTCTTGTTACATTATTTAAATTCAATGTAAGATGTATAGTATACCTTTCGTCCATGGACACTTAATAATGTTGACACCTTATATTACATTGAGCTCGTTGTAATATACATACGTATCAAAGTAACACGTTGTTGATGATATGACGTGATGATGTGCGATTGTATGAGTCATATTTTTTTTATGTGGGGTGTTGACATATCATAATTTCTTAACATGACATTTAGTGCCATGAATTAATCATTTACAAAACACGATACATCATGATAAAAACCATGTATGGGATATACTAATAATTAATGCAGCCCATTTTTTGCTTAGTATTAAAATTAAATTTGTATACTATAATACAGACATCATGGTTACCATATAATTCCTAGATATTGTAATACGACCTATGTTATAAATGTGATGCAGTTCCAAGATTCTATAGTATAGCCTATCACTGATGTAACTTGTGCTCTTACTCTTTATTATGAGCTCTGACCTATATCACTATGATAAATTGTAATGTGGGCTCTTACTGATGTAAACATTGTAATGCAGACCTTTTTTTATTAATCAGGAACCCCTCCTCAGAGTTGGTCGCTTTGTGACCCGCCTGGCGAGGTAGACCCAGGGTCCCCACCTCTTCCGTAAGAACAAGGGACCCATTCAAGTAGCAATGTTAACTGGATGATGCTATAGGCTAAATCTTTTCCGAGGGGACTTTTCCAAGAGTCAAATTTGGAACCCTTTGCAGGGGATTGCAGAGGTGCACACACCACTTGGGATATCCCTCGTCGGCATATTGTGAACTCTTAGTAATGTAGAAACTGTAATATAGTCTTTGTAATGCAATGTCCATAAAAAATGATATAAACCCAATATACCATAGGGGACTTGTTATAGGGCATCACAAATATAACTTATAAATAGGTAAACATGACTGTAAAAGTAGTCACACCTAACAAGAGACTGCACCTTAATATCCACACACACACACATTTAATAGAGTAGGGTTTACTTGTGGAAATAATAACTTCCTTTTAAAATCTTGACAAGATATCAGATTGTTTTGAAACCCCAATTCTAGCAAGCAATCATTGCAATTGTATTCACTAGCAAGCCATTGTTGCTTTGATCTCAGTCACGTGTAGGCATCTCCCTAACATGCATTTAATTCCAACTTGATATTGTACATCTCGTTTGCAATTAGTCTTTCCTCCAACGTCTTTTATCTAATTAAGTCTAATGATATGTCATTTTCTTATTTGTCAGTAGGAGAAGAGATGGTTGTTGCTGCAAGTTTGTTGTTGCTTGCATATTAGCTACATTTAGCGTACGTCAAGGAGAAGTAGTATCTTTGGCATATTAAAGTTGCATCTAAAGGCTATTTGTTTATTGATGTCGTCATGTTGCTTTAAGTATCTAGGGAAAATATCAAGTTTTCATCGACGATTCTTCTTTATCCATCTCTCCTCTAGTGAAAATTCTACCTACAAGGCACCCTTGGTCGTCTTGGTCAGATTGGTAGTTCTTATAGTAATTTGTATTCCTTGTCCTCTCCTCAAGATGGTGTTGCTTCACCCAATACCAACATAAGTAACTACTATCATTGTTGTACTTCATGAGGTTGACAACCCTAAATGGTTGCAAAGAAGACATCATTGAAACTATATATGTGTATGCGCTGACTTGTTTATTTTTTATTGGAGTCTTGTTTGTCCAAGCTTAAAATAGATTTCCCATGCATTCTTTTAACAAGTGTGTGGGACACTGTAATCGTTGTGTATTGATATGTACATCCTTGTCCTATATATAGGAGAAGAGACCATTTTAAAGAAGTAGACTAAACCCTATTGGGCCAAGGTGAACATGTCCATGCACATAATAAACTAATTAACCTGTTATCTATATAGACCAATACTCTCTAACAACCCCCCCCCCCTCAAACGAGAGAATGGGTAAACACATGTCCAAGCTTGGAGTTACATGAATTGATTAAACGATAAAATATAGACATGATAATTGTCACTTCCCATACAAAAAAGTGTTACTACCCCTTAAACAATACTCCCTAACTAAACATAAGATGACGCCTATTTGAGATGTGTTCTGCAGGCTGGAAATGCTCGAGCTTTGGAGAAAGACTTTTTGAAGTGCATCTGGAATGAAGAACATCTGATATATGAAATCTGGATGCCACATCAAAATCTCGCTACAATCAAACTGGATTACACAATTAGAAGTACCACGACCATGCCATCTTCACTAGAGAGGAATGTGTGAGTGAAATAAGCATATAGTCAACCATCCCACGTACATAACACTGCACGAACACGGAGGCATAATGTCAATGTAGTAATAGCGGTGTCTTTAAATCATCTTAAAGTGTAGCCAACTACAAAACTGGTTCTATAGATCTAGTGCATGATCATTGGGGGCTTGATAGGAATGAAGGCAACATCAAGGAGAAGCCCAAGAAGATCAAGATAAGATGCAACTCAAACAAGACGTAATGAATGTAGCTCGGTGAAGATAAATCTGAATAATTTCTTACATATAGAGAATGCACATGCTAGAAGATGACGAGCTTTGGAGAAATATGAAGAAACAACCATCTGTGCCATGGAATGTAGTGAGAATGACCAACTGAAACGTCATCAACACCGAAGGGAAGTAGAGGCCGGAATTAGCCGCAACAATTCTTATCCTAACATACATAATGTGGTAAGAACGCGAAATGCTTGATGTCAACGTTGCAACTGTGATATCCTTCAACGTTGTCTCAAAGTGGTGGTCAATCTGTAATTTACGCAAATAGCCAATCCACATGTAAAGTGATGCTAAGTGGGAATGAGCGCCACAAAGACATCAGAAGAACAAATGTGCGGAAGAATTCTCCATGAAGATAGCCTGAAATATATCACTCTCATCTCATATGTGCTCTCCTCATTTTCTCTCTCGTGTTCTCCTCATAATTTCCTCTCTCAAACTCTCTCTCTCTCCTCAATATCCCTCACACGCCAACTACATAGAGAATGAGTAGATGAGTGGGAAAGAGACATGGTAGGAACTTTAAAGAGTGCTCTTTCTCACTAGAAAATTAATTTGACTGGCAGTTAGTTGTTTTTACAAATTTACTCATCTCAGCTACTTATCAGCTCATAGAAGGTGAAAAGGAATCAGGAAGAGGACAAAAGATTAATCTCCACGAGATCTAAAAAACCACCATCTGTTAGCTCCCGCTAATCCCGCATTAAGGAATCTATGATGGTTTAATCGCAATAAAGAGACCATTTGAGAATACTAAAGCTTCTCCGTAGGGTTTGACCTGGGGTATTATTACAGTGACACCAACATTCACTAGGACAGCAACAATATGCTAAGATTAAGCTAACAAACCTCTCAGACACTATATCCAACAAGACAAATTCCACAATAGCGGGCATCTCGGTAGCGAGAAACCGACAGTTCCCTCCCACGTTAATAGCTGAAACATGTTGAACAACATTATGGATGAGATACCTAACTGAAAACTTTGTTTTCTGAATTAACTTGCAAAAACTATACACAGAAGTAGGGGTAGAGAACAGATGATACTTGTTATGCTAAAGTTAGACCTGAAACTAACCGACAACAAAATTCGAACAAGGTTATTATGATATGTAGATGTTCCAATGACAGGACTGCTGTTTATTAAAGAGGACACCATGGTTCAAGCAACTGAACGAATTGAGAACTTGTCTACTTTATATTAAGATATTTAAGGATTAAAACCTGATCTCTTATCCTAGAGATTAATAGCCAAGCAGATTCAAACATGATTCCTTTATAGCGATTTCGTACCCCCTCTGAAATTTTGGCGTACGCAGGAATTTTACAGCAGCCTGCTACCTCGACAGCAGGAAACAATGTTTTCCTATTCTCAACTACTCAGAATGATAAATTACAAATGAAAAGGCTACCAGCACACTTCATCCTTTTCTTATTGAAAATTGCAGTAAAGGACGAGGAACGGTAGAGCAACCAATAGAAAAAATGGAGAAGACATCTAATTTCACATAATTAGATACTAAAATTCGACTATGAATGGAGAAGACATCTAATTTCGCATAATTAGATACTAAAATTCGACTATGTATCCTACTGACTGAAAAATGCAGCGACTATCGTTTGTCCTGCGTGATTGAAAGAATTCAATTATATAAGTTGACAACCTCTCTGAAATCATGGTGTACAGCAGATTTTTACAGAAACGCGCCACATCGGCAGCAGGAAACAAAGATTTTCCCCAACTCAACTACTCATAATGATAACTTACAAATGAAATGGCTAACAGCACACTTCATCTCTCTGTTTTTTTTTTGGAGAACTCCAGTGAGAAGACAGAGAAGGATGGCGGGGAAAAACGTAACAATACTTATGTCACACGACCAAAGCGCTCACTTCTTGACGAATTGGAGTCCGTTTGCATCGGAGTACCTCTCCATGAACCTCATGAACCTGTCCCAATCCCTGGGGTTGCGCATGATATACTTGGCCTCTATCCTCGCCGGCTTTCCGTTGACAAACTTGGCACTCACATCCACGGACTGCAGCACACCTTCCTCGTCGATCATGTAGAAACCTGTGATGTCGCCGAGTTCCGCAGAGGAGTCAAACACCGAGGGCTCATCGAAGATGAATGTGGCCGTGCCGTTTGTTCCGTCTCGCGATTTGGTGAGCTTCACATCGGGAATGGTCTTCTCGTCACTTCCCTGGATGAACTGGATAGACGGTTTGACGGACATTGTGATTGTTGTGGAGGAGCTGCAGGATACTGGTTGATGTTTCAGCCTTAGGTAGGCGTGGTTTAATGACAGTCCATTGAAGGAGGATTTGAAGCTGTGGCAATCTTGAGAGTGGGAGCACAATAAACCTGTGTGATCAGCGGAATTTAACCAATGTGTTAAAATATTTTCTAGTAGCAAAAAGTGGTATGGAGCATCATCAGGGATGCTTCTTAATTAAGAAAAATATACATCCATATGGTTAACAATTAGGAAATTTTATCTGACATTTGTATGCTAACTGTAGCCCCGTTCTTCAACACGAAAGAGGAACCGGGTTATGATCTGTCAGAACCCGGGCAGAGCATAAGAACATTCGATTTCGTTATATATAAGAACATGAAAAACTTCCTCAGAAAAGTATGGCTAACCATTAAAAAGAAACAGAAATATCATCTATTAACAAGTAGCTATAGAATGACTGAATAACAGGTTTGAATGAGATGCACTATCTGAAATATCCTCAAGAGGAAGAGAGAGGGGGGGGGGGTGTTATTGGTGGAGACAGGGATGAGATGAAGTCATATGAGAAACGTGCGACAAAACATATTTACAAAGGGTAAGTTTTACAATCTGCATACTCCTGCAAAATACTAGATAAATGTAGCGGTGACATTAATAGTTTCCTACATCAGTGCGCATGTATTACGACAAACTGTTCTATAAAATTAACATATCAACTAATCAAAACTTGCATGACACCACTTTCTATTGACACAGAACACATCTGGATGGAAAAGAAGGATACATGTAACTTATCCAACATGGTTGAGAATAAGACTTATATTGTAATATAAGTACAAGTGGTTGTTTGGTTAGTTGAGCTTAGGCCCACTGTCTTTATATTGTATGTCTTTTATTAGTACACTTCAGTAAGGAGATATTTGTCCACTTAAATATACCCATGTATCCCTCAACTCCTATATATCGGAGAGCTTGTACCTCATTAGCACTTAATGAGATTTATTTTCTTTTACACAGCAATTTTTTTAGTAGTAACATACATACTATCCCCAAAGGAAGAAAAAAACCCTTCAAGCCGGAGTTGTGGAGACCATGCACTACTTTCGTTGCGCTAACTCAGCTTCCTTCAGAATTAGAATGAGAAAATCCTGCTCGTTTTGCTTCAATACCATTAAGTGCTAAATCCAAGCAAACCACTTTAAGATAGACCAATTAGTCTAGCACTCCAAAAATGTTAACATTATCAAAAACACACCCTCACAACACGTCATCATTGCAGGTTCATATAGAAAGCTACATGACCTTTCTCATCACTTTTATATTACACACCTGAACTTGACAAACAATTCTTTGACTAAAGTGAACACAATATCAATTAGGGCTACGTCAAATTCTGTGATGTTTACAAAATGCACCAGAGGGGTTAGAGACACCAATTGTTGCCCTATGGTTTGTGGAGATTCTGAGTTGCAATAAGGTTCTAGCAGGGATACAACAAAAGAGGTTAGTCATCGTCGTGTCACAGTCGTTAGACACCATCCACCACTAGACAATGCTGGTCTAACAAACTGAAGGATCAAAGATGAAAACTTCGTGGTTAAAAGGTTAGTTTTGTTTATTAGTATCATATTGTGACTTGTATGGACTCACTGGTAGCCTGTCAATGAATCCATTCGTGTGTCTCTCTGCGTGTGCACCCAAGGGAGAAATTCAGCCCCCCAGACCCGCAACCTGCAAAGGCTCAACAAAATGTGGATGGGTAAATCATGGGCAGTCATACCTGTTGAGAGAGTGTCTTAAACTCTCTATAAAAGCTTCCTTGATGAACCAGCTGTCCACCAATCACCGGGATGCGTTTTGGGCATATACAGGTTGATTTACGGTCAAGCAATTGACCATATACGGTCTCCATGGACCATATCTGGGCAAGAACAGCAAAAACAACAATAACGGTCCAGACCGGACCGTATATGGTTCAGACCAGATTGTATACAATCTAGCTGGACCGCATTTTGGACTGCAGTGCGATTTACACTTCAGGCTAGACCGTATTTACAATCCAGCGGGACCGTAATCGTAGACTAGACGAATCCGGGTTACTTTGGGACTTGGGCCACGGGCCCTATTCTTATAAAGAGACCCCCCAACTTGTCTCAAATATGAAGAGCAACGAAGAGACATCAAGATACATCATTTTTCGAAGACCTAAAGCCACAGATGGACATAGGGCTTCCCTTAGGGTTTCACGACTTCAAGACCTCCTCTCCAAGCAACCGTCTTCTTCCATGGTTGGCTTTCAGGTGTAAAAGTGAATTGAGTTCTTCTATCTTTTGTAATCATCATCTTTGTAATCTCTCCATCAATTGTATCATCTTCGCCAGTGGATGTAGGCTCCCCACATTGGGAATTTTCCAAACTATATATCTTGTCTTTGTGGTTGCTTGCTTGTTTTGTCATTGATCTTCCTCATAAGTATTCAGATTGCATTGCTCAATCTCACGCTTCCTCATCTCCGCGCTGCAACAAACTCGTTGGGCCTCGTTGTTCAGGTCTCCCATCACCACCATGTCCTAACAATATCTAATTTGTGCAAACCAGGACATCATTGGGAAATCCTATATGAAAATCCCAAGACCCATAGAAGGGTTTAAACTCAACACCTCCCTCTTGCGGTGATGGTTTGTTCACTACTATGCCACACTCCTGCGGCTGCATGAGCAAGGGAGTTTATACCAAAAGTATAGGTATTTTCCTACAAACATTCTCAATTTGCACCACAAATGATTTTTTTGCATAAGTCAACAACAAATGTATAACAAATATGGTTTAGACAAGATCTATTGGAGTATTATAAGGAATCAAGTGTATATTGTGAGATATGTTATCAAGTGTATATTGTGAGATATGTTCATATGTTCAAAACAATTGAATATTAACTACACTTGTAGCGTCACCATTATTTTCCACATACATAAAACTTATATGGACATGCCAAAATATGAGTTTGAATGATTTTTTAAACAAAAATGATGGGATCTTTGGCTGGATCATGCAAATCAGTTTTTAGTGAGACTAAATGCGGAATTTATGTAGAAAATTACATGGATCTAGGTGTAGTTTTTTTTTTTAATCGGTATGATGTGGTCACTCTTTTGTGGGCCCAACATAAAGCTCTTGTTACATTAGTTAAATTTAATGTTAAATGGAACAAGTTTACATATTATACCTTTCCTCCATGGACACTTAATAAAGTTGACACCCTATGTCACAGTGAGCTCATTGTAATATATATGTGTCAATGCAACACGTGTTGTTGATGGTATGACATGCTGATGTGGGATTTATGAGTCACATTTTTCTTACGTGGAGGCGTTGACATGTCATAATATATTAGCATGATACCTAACGGCATGATTTAATGATTTATTAAAAATGATGCATCGTCATAAGAGCCATGTTTTGGATATACAAATCATGAATATAGCTCACTTTTTTTGCTTAGCGTCAAAATCAATTTTGTATGCTATAATACAGGCACCATAATTACAAATTACAATATATTTCCTAGATATTGTGAATGTAATACAGTTCCAAGATTCTATAGTATAGCTTACAACTGATGTAACTCGTGCTTTCACTCTTTATGACAAGCTCAGACCTATATTACTACGAGAAAATGTAATGTGGACTGCTTAGTGATGCAGACACTGTAATGTGGACTCTTAGTAATGTAGAAACTGTAACATAGGCTCTTAGTAATGTAATGTCCCTCGAAAAATGATATGCACAAATGTACCACAGGGGACTTGTTACAGCCTTACAGGGCATCACAAATATAACTTGTGTCTACGTAAAGGTGACTGCAAAAGCAGTCACACTGAATAGGAGACTGCACCATAACATCCACACACAGAGGCATGCAAGCGAGTAGGGTTTACTTGTGGAAATAATAACTTCCTCTTTAGAATTGTTGACGAGATATCAGATTGTTTCGAAACTGCAATTCCAGCAAGCATTTATCACAGTGGTATTCACTAGCAAACTACGGTTGCTTAGATCTCAGTCACGTGTTGGCATCTTGCTAACAGACATTTGATTCCATCTTGATATTGTACACCTTGTTTGCAATTAGTCTTTCCTCCGAAGTCTTTTATTTAATTAAGTCTAGTGAGATGATGTTGCCCTGTTTGTCAGTAGAAGAGGTAGTTGTTGCGGCAAGTTTGTTGTTGCTTGCATATTAGTTATATTTAGTGTACGTCAGGGAGAAGAAATATCTTTCGCAAATTAAAGTTCCATAAAGGCCACGTGTTTATTGATGTCACCATGCTGCTTTAAGTCGCTAGGGAAAGTATCAAGTTTTCATCGACGATGCTTCTTTATCTATCTCTGCTATACTGAAAATTCTGCCTACAAGGCAGCCCTCAATCATCTTGGTTAGATTAGTAGTTCTTATAGTAACTCCATTTCCTTGTCCTCTCCCCAAGATGGTGTTGCTTCTCCAATACCAACATAAGAAACCACTATCATTGTTGTACTTGATGTGATGAGTTCGATAACCCTAAATGGTTGCGAAGAAGACGTCATTGAAACTATATATTTGTATGGACTATGGACTGACTTGTTTATTTCTTTATTGGGGTCTTGTTTGTCCAAGCTTAAAATAGATTTTTCCATACATTCATTTGATGGGTAGTGTTAGAGATTTACATTAATTTTATTATAATGTTGTGTACTCATTTTATATGTTTGACTTGCACTTCCTCATTTCCAATGGCGATTTAATTAATCAACTCATTTCTAAAATGGCATTCTACACATCTCTTTTATTTCTTAACACCTACTTTCAAACGCACCAACTACCACCTTGACCAGACAATCTATTCCAGATTAATGGGGTAGGCAAAAGGTTAACATGATTTTAAAAAGAACAGAAAGTTATGTATTAGATAGGCACTTTAATATATACTATCCAAAGATAGCCATATGTATCAATACCTTGGTGCTTTAACGGATATGATCTATAAACAGTCATGTGTACTAATATCTTGGTATACATTCAGATAAGCATGAAGTAAATCAGCAAATAACAAGACAATTTCTGGCTCATCATTGTTTTGAACATAACATGTGCCTGTTTTAAATAGTTCTTATTTTCATTCCTAAAAATCACAGATGTTGGACTAAAGTACAAAAAGAACGGTAATTGGTCAAGGTAATCTGTTAGTAAGTCAAGTAGTAAACAACACTCCACCTAAACTCATCACCAACTTGTGGTCAAAGGAGTAGCCGGTGCGGGGGTTATCATATGCCAGTCACAACTGTAGCCAAATTGATCATCCACCAATGAGTATTGCCACCACTACCACCATAGTGCATACCAACACGGTCATTCATCAATATACTTCTTTTGTGCTTGTGTTTTTGCATGGGTTTGTGCATAAGAAGCTTATTGGGGCATATTCATCCCACAAGTAAGAGAGTATGCAAACGTACCAAAATATTGGTTTCTGTCTTTACTCTCACAGTACCCCAAGTCCCAAAACACAAAAACATAGATGATTGAGATTGATAGGCATTTGAAGCTAGATGATGTTATACTTTCAGGCTAAGAAGCACGAATACGGATACGTATCGGATACGGGTATGCAGATACAACAATTTTCAAAAATATAGGATATAGGTACGTCATGGATACGGCAATTTTTTAATATTTTTAAAAATAACCAATATATTTATTTTAAAAGTAGATGAAGACAATCAAATTTCATTCAAAAATCACAATATTTCTAAAGAAAATGGAAACCAAAGCTATAATATCAAACAATGATTTAAAAAGGGGTCTTTCATTCATATTAATGTGAGACAAGTTACAAAAAGACATGATAATATCATATTCTAAACCTTTCACATTTCATGTATCATGTAATGTTGTGTTGTAAAGTGAGATGTGTCATCTGTGATGCCAAACTATCTTCTCTCATGTATAGTTAGCTACTATGAAGCACGTATATAGATACAGAAATGGATATGGGTACGGGTGCGGTACGGTGATACGACAATTTTCAAAAATATAAGATACAGGTACAACATGGATACAACAGTTTTTTTAATGTTTATTTTGAAATTTTAACAGAAAATACCAATTTCATTCTCAAATCACAATACAATAGGGGGAGTCTAGAGTTGGAAGTCACATGGTTTTGGGATTTTGAGGGATCACGCGAGTGGGGTGCTCTCTTGGCTGCTAAATGGGTTGGTTGTATCCAGTGGCGGAACCAGAAAATTGCATAAGGGGGGGCTGAGTTAGCTATACATGGCATAGTTGTGGTAGGGGGGCTGAGTTAAAAAAATATGCCTACAGTGGGATTTGAACTTGAGTCCATAGTTTAGAACTAATGTACTTCTACCAATCCAGCTACAACTTTGCCTTGCGACATATCTAAAGAGCTCGTATATGTACTATATTTATAATACTAAACATGCATAAATACATATAAATAAACATTTAAGATTTTGGGAGGGGGGGCTGAAGCCCCGGTAGCACCCCCCCTAGATTCGCCCCTGGTTGTATCCTGGCTGCATTGAGGTCATTTCCTGCTAATAAAAAAAGGAATACGACTTAAGAAATATTCGGTATGTATTAGAGAGTATCTAGGGAGTATTAGTATCAAATATGTATTCAATACTAGTAGGACACCTATTTTGGAGTATCGACGCTTCATAGGGGGAGACATAAGGATGGGCATGCAATGATTATCTTCAAAGGAGATGAAATAGATATTGTCTAGATAGAAATCCAGAATAAATCACAATAGATTTAGTCACCAAAACAAGAGGCATGTTAACCCAACGATACTAAATTGAAGCCTTTCATAGAATATGGAGGACATCAACGTGCATAAAACTTGCAGCTTAGCAAGGAAAGCATCCAGAAGTACCATGTAAAGGTGAAGGAATTGGTTTGCAATAAAGAACAAACAAAAATCCAAATTACATATTGAAGTTCTTTAAAAGTGAAATCCCAAAAAACATAGGAGGTAGAAACAATAAAGAGAAGGAAGATTGGCATTTAGCAAGAGGAATGGTGACTAACCTTGAACTACTTCAAGGAAGCAACTATGACAGCCTTGTTGCAAGCTACTACTTAGCAGAGAGGGTTGAGACATGAGCTGGTGTCAAATGCTAATCAAGCAATGTCATGCCCAGCTTTTTTTTTCTAATTTTTACTGACGGGACACGGCCTGGATACGACAGGATACGGATTAGGAGTATCCGATACGTATCCAGGAGTATCTACGGAGTAATGGTATCCAATACGTATTGGATACGGGTACGGCACCTGTTTTGGAGTATCGGTGCTTCATAGCTTTCAGGTCATATATTCAGCACTGATACTCCTCATACCCAAGATGACTGTTTACATGTAATGGTATAAGTATTGAGTACAAAGCAAGGCTGCTCACTGATTGTATTCACTGGACTTACTGGTGATAGGTGTAAACTGTGTAAATTACTTTTTACCTGTCTTTTATAGTTCTTAATCTTGTGTGCATGAATAATGATTTAGTGTATAATACTTAAAAAGAGCTAGTAATTATCCTAAATTTTATAAACTTTTTATCAGAATTGTTTCCAACTCCTAGAATTCCATGGACCCCTGAGTGTCCAAGCTAGTGAAAGCTATTCTTATTCAAGGTTCTAGGCTGTAGAATTCTAGATGAGCCCCTCAGTTAGGAAACTTTCAGAGTAGTCCACTGTATTCATGATAGTTGCTCAATTACTGGCTTGCATTAATTGTGACCAAAGGATTACTTTGATACTTTTTTATTCTTTCAATTATCATTGATTTCAGTTTTTGAATGTTAAACAAATCAAGGAAAATCCTAGTAATACTACAGGGGTTTCCTAGTAAAATTCTAGATGAGCCCCTGAGTTCAGGAGATTTCTAAACCAGTCCCACTGTATTCATGAGATAGTTGTTTAAATTACTGGCTTGCATTAACTTGAGAGAAAAGGATTATTTGGATCTTTTTTATTCTTTCAATTATCATTGATTTCAGCTTTTGAATATTATTAAAAAAATCAAGGAAAATCCTAGTAATACTACCTTTTGTGCGTTGAGTGTGTAGTCTGCAACGGGCGACAAACATAGCCTCCCGACCTTACGAAAAATCTAGCGAGATCCTAGAAACTTATTGGAACTTCAGTAAATAAACCTTTTAAAAGGCTACCTTGTCGTGCTATCTTGTGCTTAGTATGAATTTCTGCGTGACACATGTCAAAAGAGTGATAGTGTATTAGTTGTACAATGTCTGCCGACTGACTGACGGTTTGTACAACATTTGAAGATTTAAATTTTCAACAGGCAACCTTTCCTTGAACGCAAAAACATAAGAATAAACGCTTACAGGAAATACGTCCATTGCTCACAGGCTGCGACAGGGCAGCACCGCAGCGGCGCTCGCCTGAGCGCACAGCCGGGAAACAAATCCCTGCGAGAGTGGATGCCATAACCCTTCGGACCCCCTGCTTGTGGTTCAGGCTTCCGCCGTCAAATGAAGCCTGGCCAGCGGCAGAAACCAGTGCCCGGGTCCAGATGATGACAAGGGGGGTTTGAGGACACGGCGATAAGCAGGGGAGAAGGCAGAGGACGAGGAGCGATGAAGAAGAGGTTTGCCAGCAGGGTGGAGGGTGATCCTCTGGATAGCAATGGGGGCCGCACGCTTTTCAGAGATCAGAAACGAAAGGCCGAGGGAATCTGAGCTGAGCTGCTGAGCCTTCGTTTCTCGGCCCAGCCCACGTCCTACAGTATTTTCCTTCGTCTTTCTATTATCCTACCGGCTACTAGTCAATAATCTTTACAATGGCTTATGTACTATAATGGCTGCCCTTAATTCCACTTTATATGATCCTCGTTATATTATGTATCTGTGACATGAAAATGCCAGCGGCGCAAGCAGCATAGCACTACCAATGCCTACAATTGCACAACTTGGGGCTTATTGCCGCTGGTTTTGACCATAGTGAAGCGGGGCAAACCAGCTCGCAAAACTTTCTTAATTTTACATTTCTTTTGTCACACGAAAAGGCCTAAACTATCAAACATATGTTCGGCAATATCTTATTTTATATGTGGGTTCTACGAAAACCACGTTTTAAGCTCCGATCAATTTATCGTAATTGGTTTATATATCTTATGAATTGAAATTCTTTAAGCAGATTTGTATTGTTATTAATTGTTCTCAGTTGGTACTCTACAAATCTCTACATCTCCTCGTTGTACGATCTCTAGTATGAGATGAAACCACATTTTTATATATTTAGAACATTGATGTGATATGTGTTCCTTAATTTGTGCAATAGTTCCATTGTTGTCACAATATAGCTCGATTGCATTGCTGATTCTCAGAACAACTCCAAGTTCAGAGATGAATTTCTTGATCCATACAGCTTCCTTTACTGCATTTGATGCAACAATATACTCGACCTCTGTTGTAGAATCGGCAGCTATCTCTTACTTAAAACTCCTCCAAATCACAACTCCATTGTCTAGAAAAAGCACAAATCCTAATTGCGGTTTGTAATCATCTTTTTCAGTCTGAAAGCTTGTATCAGTGTAACCTTTTACAACCAGCTCTTCCTCTCCACCATATACCAAGAACTTATCCTTAGTCCATCTCAAGTACTTGAGGATGTTCTTCTTGACTGTCTAGTGAGCATCACCTGGATCTGACTAATATCTGCTCGTCATGCTCAAAGCAGACGATACATTTGGATGGGTGCACAACATCACATCTATGATGTATCCAATTGTCGAAGCATATGGAATCATACTCATGCACTCTCTTTCGTCACAAGAATGGGGATATTTAACTTTAGAGATTTTAACTCCATGTAGCATGTGCAGGTTTTCTCTTTTTGAGTTCTCCATATTAAACCGCTTCAGCACTTTGTCAAAGTATGTGCTCTGACTGAGTCTAAGAAGCCTTCTTGATCTATCTCTATAGATCTTTATCCCGGGGATGTAGGATGCTTCTCCCAAGTCTTTCATAGAAAGTGTATTTTCAATCCATGTCTTTACCTTTTATAAAGTAGGGATGTCATTCCCCATCAATAGTTTGTCATCCAGGTGTACGTTTGTTGCTAGGAGTAGGTGTTAGTGAGTCAAGTAACAATGGTAGAAGTGTTATACTGGTATTTAACAATAAGTTGGAGGGGGGACGATGGGGCAGGGGAAAATAGGTGTATGGTTGTTCTTAGGAGTAGTTGTTAGGGAGTCAAGTAACAATGGTAGAGTTGTTATGTCATTATTTAACAACAGTTAGCAAGTTTTTGATGGTTACAATGTTATTTGGGTAGGGAAAAATAGTTTGCAAGTCAGATTATGATTTTATTGAGGGGGGGGACGCGGTGGGGCAGGGAAAAATAGTTTACAAGTCAGATTACAATGTTAAGAGGGTTACAGTGTTATTTGGGCAACAAATACATGTAGATGTAAATTTTGACACGACTAAGGTGTTGTATGAAGGATGAATGAGGTAACAAAGTTATTGAGACAGTATGTGGTAACAGGAAAACAAAGATTATGTCACTTGTAAAACATCAACAAAGCATGTAGCGTGTAACTTAACATCAGTGTTAGATCAAGAGCTGGGTTTAGCTATGTTTGGGCAACCTATCGCAAACTGTGTAAAATGTTAGTCAATAACTAAGTACCTGGTATGATTGTTTTGAATAAGATCTATGAAATGTTAGTCGATAACTAACAACCAGATAGCAAATGTTTTGAGTTAGAATGTTATAAAAGTCATAACTAGTATGTGTAACTTGTAGAACATGAACAACGCATGTAACATGTAATGTAACATGACTGCTATGTTACTAAAAAAATGTAACTTGTCATCAAATTTGGAAAATGTTATTCAATAACTTAGTACCAGTTAGGGATGTTATTTAACTGAGTAAGAAAAAGGGCATGTGATTGATAACCAGTAATCAAACCAATTTTGACACGAGTTATGGTAACATATTGTATAATTAAATTGAGTATGTAGAGATGTTAAAGGTGATTGGTAAATACAATGCAGACTATATATGTGTAACTTGCTAATTCAATTACCCAACATAGTCTATATTCCAATTGATCACATAGAGATGTTTAAGATGTTATTAAAAAAATAGATAAGCGTAGTAACAACCATGGGATGAAGAGTATGTTATGCGTGTAGGTTCCAAGTTTGTAGTTATAGCATGGTTTGCAAATGATCATAGTTGTTTTTGCAGGGATGTCTATTATACTGTACTAATGGACTCTAGTGTCGTGTAACATATAGGACTGTATTGGTAGCAATTTTCTTGGACCTATTGAAGGGCATGGCCACTGACTGACTTTGTTAGATTAGTTTAGATTGTGTACTATTATGGTACAGATGAGGGGCATATTTGACTGTGAATGATGTGTTTTAGCAATGTGTTGGGCATAAGGTAAGTATATATTCTAGTATGATATTGTTATGTGACCGAAGAATGGATTCAGAAAACACAATTGTGTGAATGTTGTAGAGTGGAAACATAACCGAAACCTTGAAGTGTAAGACACTAAGAGGCTATATTTGACTCTAAGTCAGTATGATTGTAATTCAGGAAACCGTGCAAAGGAAGTGTGAAAAGGTAAGACAGGTAAATGCGACTAAAAAGAAAATGGGTACATGAGTGACATACATATATTGTTAAATTCTGTTGTTAAATAAGCAAATGTGGAATACCATGAGTGTGTAATGACTGCCACTGAAGGAATGTGGTTCAGGTAACTTGTCAGAAATCTGTTATGGTTAATGTAGTAACATGTAGCATATTATGGCTGATGATGGTGTGTATTTTAGTAGGGCTAGTTGTTACAATGCAAATCAAGTTTATGAAAGAGATGGTAATATTAACAAAGTTGGAAAATATTATGTGACAGTTGTTATAAAATTCGATGTAGGATGAGTGACCATATTTATGATGACGATGAAGAATGCAGTACAGGAGTCAGAAAAGGATTTAGCTCACGGTGTTTATTTCATAAATTCCTCTCTGTCTTAGATTTTGCCATGGATGCGCATAACCAGTTGTTGAAGACTACCCTTTTTGGTCATTTTACTTCATTGAAATGTCCAAAAGTGTTAGATCTTGTCCTTGTAAGGGCGATTGTAGATACTTATGACAAAAATTCCAGGAGTTTCAAACTTGGCAACCATTATGTGCCATTTGATGCTAAATAGGTTGGGTTGTTTCTAGGGTTTCCTGTTACAGGTGAGCTGCAACTAAGATAATGCAAACTGACTTCATGATGTGATTAACCTGAAAGTGATTTTTGATTGTAATATGTTTATTTTGAAGGTGAGAAAGTTTTGTTAGGTGATGGGTAGGGTACTGAAGTAGACTCAAACATCATTGAGGAGTACTTCACAGAAGAACCAAAGGTAGCAACGGCTTATGAAGTGTTAAAAGAACTGTCTGTTAAGACTGATATGAAATCAGTAGAGGATTTTGTTAAGATTTGACTTGTTTTGATGATGTCTACTTTTTCTACCCAACTGCTGGTTTTGGTATTAAAAAACGAATCTGGTTTTATGTGGATGATTTATCTCATATGTGTAAGTTTAACTGGTCGGAATCTGTATATACGTTTCTTCATGGTGGTATGTGTGAGATGGGAAGAAGCAATAGGGGTTATTTGAAGGGCTGGTGTTTTCTACTGTTAGTGTGGTTCTGTCATGTTACATTAATGAGTCGTAGAGTCAGAGAGCATGCTTCCACTATTGCAAACTATTGGGAATATCCATTAGGATCAGTGTGTGGATGGTCGGGTAGAGTCTGTCAGTTAAAACCCTGCCTGACAGATACATTAGAGATGAGTTTCTCAAAGGTGGTCCAACTAAAGTAAACCTAGTGCAAGATGGAGAAAATACAGCTAATATGTTTGTCCTAGACAGAGAGGTAGTGTGCAAAGGTTAAGTTTATATGGTATCATGTTATTGACCTGACACTTGTTGAACTGTATAACTTTATCTTTATTCTGTACACTTTTACCAACTGGAGTTGGCAAAGCAGAAGCTGAATAAACTAAAATTACAGAAGAGAATAGAGGAAAGCAAGGTAAGGATTCTACAGATCTGCAGGAGAAGGTGACTTTGTTCGAGAAGAAATTGAAGGCTGCTAGAGCCGAGCTGGAGGCACTGAAAGCACAGTACGAAGACAGGCTATACGAGATTGAACTACTTAGATTGTAGCTTCAAACCTGAGAGATTACAGATCCAACAGTCTATCGTAGTAGCTCAAAGGGGAGGTCTATCGGAACATCATTGGCAGACCGTGATGATAAGGTATATTGATATTATGATATGAAAATTGCATTGTGCAAATACAGTACTTTTTCTAAATAATGGTTGTGAATAATGTGAATGAATTAAACAGTAAACATTGGTTGTTGTTGGAGTTACTAGCAACCCCAGTTCTAAAAGAATGTGTCTACGCAGCACACCTAAAATGGTGAGTAATTATAAGCTAATTTTGACACCACATAAAGTAGTTTCCTATGTTTGGATGTTGCCATTTTGATGATGTGGGATTGAAGTATTTGTTAGGCATAATAGTTAGAAATGACAATGGTATTGAATACTGCATAGTAATGTGGGCATGTGTATATAATATGAGATGGACATACTACTCGAAAGCAGATTGTCAGCTGTTGCAATTTGTGAATAACACCGTAGCGTGTTTGATGTGTATCCAGACAGGTTAAAGGTGCAGATGCTAAGCCAGGTATTAACAACAAGACATATAGAAATAGCGATGAACGGGTATTGTAGTACATGTTACAATTGTAGTTTTACAGTATTTTGGTTGTGTTTGTTAAGAAGACGTGTGAATGTATTTGACATCAGGTTGTAATGGACATCCCCGTGAGAGGAAGTTCAGTCTCTGAATGTGTGGAAGATCACACAGTGCATTGTTATACTGATTAGTTACTATTCAATAAACTGTGACTAAACTGGAGATTGACAGTGTCTAAATATTTCCACATGTATGGATTGTACCTGTAGGTGAGCTACATAAAGACTGTGGAGGATAGCAGCACGGTTCCAACATATAGATTGTTGAAAAATACCCAGTGCGGCCTCCCTAAAGACAGTACATCTGCGGGGAATGAAGAAGGAAAGGTTTGAAACATGACTCCAGACATGGTTATTGTGTTGGATTTTCATTTAGTATTGTGGTGAGTTTATATTTGTTCCATTGCAGTCAAAGTGTGAATCACCGCCTCTGAAAACAACTACTATTGCGGTTGAAGGAAAAACACCGGCAAGTTGTATCTGTGTATAACAATGCGTAGTTATTCATCTGAAACCTGTTACTGATACCTCTTATTTATTTCTTATAAGATAATATACAATCAAGTCTGTTGTGCCCAATAAATGAGATGCTTAATGCAAGTGTTTGGTGTAGGACAAAGTTGATGATGCGGCAAGCCATCGAGTTGTTACTAGGTCAACCGATAAGAAGGTACAATCGTATCATTCGTACATTTGTACAAGTAACCTATTAATATGATGATTGGAACTTGTGCCCGCATTGGCAACACATGTGATAAGTATCATGTTAAACGACAATGGGAGTAAAAATTGGCAATTAGATACCGTGAATGTAATGTTAAAATTGATTTTGTATATATAGCATTACATACATTCCAACCCCAAAAAATAGCAAGAAAGAGGTGAGTACAAGTCATTGTGAAGTATGTACGATAATGAGATTATGTGTACCTAGTTGATGAATTAAGTAACATAGAAAAGAATGTGTCTTTGTGGGTGTGTGTTAGCATAAGTGATAGTAGTATATATTTTTGTAAGGAACTGACTGATTGGTATGTAACGTACGTGTAAACTGAATGGGTACGACATAGTGTGTGTAGATACAATTTGTTTTGTGTAACATGTAAACTATGTGTTAGTTGCATGGGTAGGTACCTGAATTTGAGAGTGAGCGTGCATTTACAAGATCTGCTGCTAAGAAGGTACACTACACTACTGGATATAATATGTTGGTAATTGTGTTGTTGAAGACTAGTAAAATTTTATATTTAAATAGAGCTAAGGTGGTGAAATTTAACTGAGCAGGCTAGGTTTCTGACACCATTGGTGTCATACTCTATAAAAGAAGGTGAATTGACCTCCTCTGGTAAAAGGAAATGGAAGGTTGTGAAAACGGTAAGTATAGTGTTGTAGTTCCACAAATAGTAGCCAATGCATTTTGCCTACTATAGCAAAGGTAGTAATGTAATACTTGCTTGTGAAAGATCTATTACGACACGCCAAAAGGTGGAAATAGTGGAGGCGTGGGCACTCTAATAGCAGAAAATTTTGAGCGACATAACATGGAAGAAATAGTTGGTAGCCATCCACGAACGAGGTCAGCAACCAAAAAGGTATCCCTAAAAAATTTAAATTTATCTTTGCACAACAGCATTAGGCAGAGGGATAAGTTGACAAGGGGTCAGTAACACCATTGAATTGTAATAGTAATGTGTATAGGACATATGCTAACTTGATACGGGACTATATAGGATGGAGTGGACACATTGTTACCTACTTCAGTGATTGTTGTTATGGATGGGAGAATGGGTGCCATACAAAAAGGAAGTATAACTAAGATGGTATTTAATTACGTTAGTTGATAAGTCAGTATTAGTAAATAAATTTCGTATGAGTGAAATTTACTGAAGCTATTGATTTTTTTTATTTTGATCAAGCTAAATTACAAATCGTTGGGGTCAGAAGATGGTGCAATCCCAATACCAGAGAAAAGTCCATTGGTAAAGATCAGAAGAACTATAGTGAGCTCGAAAAGGTACATTTATAAATATTGTAAAAGTGTTTTATAATATTTGTAGAGGTATATATTGTAGTAGTTTGTGATACTTTGTTGTAGACTGATCAAGTTTCAGGTGAGGGTAGTCAACTTTCAAAAAGATGAATAAATTATGCAACACCAGTGGATGAACCCAAAACAGGGTCACCATTAAGCAAGGTGTTAATCTACATTAGTAGTATTCGTGGTCGAGTATTATGGTATGGATTGTTTGATGTGACTGCAACTTAATGAAATTGTGTTTTGTGTCTCAAGACAAGCGTGGGTAACCCGAATAGCATTTTTGTAACACCTGAGCCAACCAAGAGAATTCCATTTACCGTTGGTCTTGGAAGACCAGGTAATAAGCGCAGTAGTGATGTTGAACCAGATAATGCAGATAGAAATGTATGTAAATGTTATAACTCCATAATTCTGGCATGGGCAAGGCTATAATTGATTATCTGTCTTTCATGAAATGTTGTTGTGTTGTACCTGTATAGGACTGGTGAAAAAAGACTGGTATAGATGGTGAAATTGACAACTTGCTAAGCGTGCTAAGTACGCAGACATTGATATCAATGTCGGTTGGCAAGAAGGGGAAGACAAAACAGGCTGTGAAATCGGAGCGGGTAGTTGTGGATGTGGAGACTTCTGATGAAAAGGTAACTGTGTTCGCATGACAGTATGGTACGGTAATGGTATTGAACAAGCATACTACTAACAGATACAATATGATATTTCGTTTGATATAGAACCGTGTGAAGGATATGGTGGACAGGATAACAGTTGATGTGGAAAAAATAGATAGCGTAAGAGATGTGGTACACGTGTCTAACAACCCAAGTTCATTAATAAGGAGAGTGAAAGATGCACATTGTGAACGAAAGCCAAGGGCAATTAGACCTGTGATGAAGAAAGAGTTACAATTGATGGCGGGTTGAGACGAGCGTGCAGTGTTGTGGCTCGACCCTGCAAATGTTGAGAAACTAAAGTGAGTAAGAGTGTATTTTTGGATTCTAAAAAGAGTTGACTAACATGTGAATATACTCTTTTGCACAAGCTACTACAATTTATGTTACATCCATATCTCTTACAATATTTATGTTGCAATTGACAAGCCCTGACAGGAACCCAGGGGATGTTATCTTCAAGAGTGATAATGCTTGTATTATGCGGTCCAATTTAGGTGGGAGGGCACATAACTAACCAGGTTAGAAATGTGATGAAATCTATTTATTACAAAATATATATTAAAATTTGTCTGATGCAATCAGGGCGGCATGCAACAAATGTGTTATATTGAATGTCTACCTGATAATGATGCTGACAATTTTATTTTTTTGGAATGCTCTAATTACATAATAGCACACCCATGTGTGATGCATTGGTAATAATCATGTATTTGTCGAATAGCATATACAATTATGGTGTAGACTTTGGTATGGGTGTACTAAATATGGCATATGTGTGTACAAGGGGAAAAATATAGATCTGAAACAAAGAAATACAATAAATGATAGATTGGAAACACATTAAATGTTTGTATAACATTTATCAGGTATCTATTGTATATGGCCAAATTGGACAAATGTCGCAATCATATATTTAGGACTCATTAAACAGCATCTAATTTGTTTGAGTTTAAGCATTGAGTAAATAAGTAACAATAGGTGGGAAGTGCATTGTAAAAAAAGGTAGTCACGGAATGGTATCATAGGTTTTATGTTAGGCATGAGTAGTGCATTTTTTGTGGCACTGGAACAACATTCCATGTACAATAACTATGATAACAGATAGAATGAGATTTTATTTGATTGATCTTATATATATCTTTTATATATGTCTGTGGTAGTTCCTTGAAGGCTACATTGAAGTTATGTGTGAGGAGTATAGCAATGGGTTTGGAAGGAGGGTGTTCATCTTCCACACTTCAATGACACATGCCATAAAGACAAGGGATGTACCGTGCATGAGAAAGTATTGCTACAAATGACGGGAACAAATTAAGAGGGTGAATGTTATACTCCTACCCTTACTCAGCCACCAACACTGGCATTTGCTTGTGGCATCACATGAATACAAGAAGATTCTTCACTATAGCAGCTTGCGGCCTGGGAGGAGGTATAACAAGCCAAATGACAATCATGCTTATGACGATGACGTTGTGACTGTGGTAAGAGCACACTTGAATTTTTTATTGTCTATCTGATTTGGTAATTGATACTATTTGTCAGTTGAATATATCTTATTCCATAATGCAGGTTGCATCACTAAAAACAATGTTGAGTAAGATAAGTGGTGTTCCTGAATAAGGGTGGAGTATAGCCTTTGATAACAAAGCAGACCAACAACCAGCCGGTTCAAATGACTACGGGTTGTACGTGATGTGCTGGATGGAATGTGTGTGTACAGGTCAAAGAATTAAAGAATCGTACGGTAAGGAATATCACCAGCTTAGAGGACACAATGTCATGGAGATACTTAACTTGAAAAAGTATGTTAATGAAGGGGTTGTTTGATAAACGAAGATTACATGTTTGTATTGTGTGGTTGACTTGGTAAACTTTGGGTACTAACCATGGGTGTCAGACTGTTTGTGTGTCTGTGCAGCAAACTATGTATATAATGCATCAAGTTGTTTTATTAAAAGGGGAAAATTGTTTATGTATGGTCCGTGCTATGAATGCCCTGAATTATGTATATGTTGTTGTGTGTAGCAGGTAGCTGGTAATATACATGCAAGTCCTAGAGAATTAATGTATATGTCTGCAGTGTTGGCAACACATAAGTTTTCAGTATAACATGGGTAAGTTCCTCTAAAACAGTGAATGGTAACAAGTTTTGTATTCTGGTTTGCCAATTGATATGTTTGTCTGAATTGGAAGTGTACATACTTGTGAAATTACTACAAGTGATCTTCAACAATGAGTGTGTTTTTCTGGTAATGCATGGCTGGCTATGTAGCAAACAAAGTGGACTATTACATGATGTTCTCTGTATATAGTAAGTGATTTGAAAGGATTACAACATACTATAAAGGGCTCTTTTGTAACATACTTGCAAAATTCTTAATGTGGTAATGTAGTGTAAGTGTAAAAGGGCACAATGTTTAGGTGAGGTCTGTGCTATGAAATGCCCTGAATTAGTTATATGTTTTTGTGTAGCAGGTTGGTGGTAACAGACAGTGAAGTCCTACAGAATTAGTATATAACTGTGCAGCATTGGTAACGCATAAGTTTTCAGTATAACATTGGTAGATTCATCTAATACAATGAATGGTATCATGATATATAGTTTGGATCACCGATTGATCTATTTGGATGAATTGGTGGTGTACATACTTGCGAAATTTGGGCAAGTGTTCTTCTGTAATGAGTATGTTTTTCTGGTAATGCATGGTTGCCTATGTAGCAAACAAAGTGGGTTGTTCCTTGATGTTCTGTATTCACTGAGTGGTTTGAAATGCTTACAACTTTCCTTAAAGGGCTAGTTTGTAAGGTCGCAACTGAATGTGGTAATGTAGTGGTAGCGCAAAATGAAGACAATGAAAATTTAATAAAATGATAGTGTGTGGTGATGTATAGACATTGGAAATGTTCACATAACTGTGTAAGAGTTGGGGTGATTGGCACTACCAAATTATTGAGTTGGTTGGTGTGTGACCGAGTGGTGGGAGTAAACATGGAAGGTTCCGAGCAGGATATAATGTGTTTTTGTGAACATGGTTGTGTGAGGGTATACATGTGACGTGCTGGCAGGGCAATGATGTTCACAACACTTGAATTGTATCAGTTGTGGTAAAATGTCGAACATAATCGTATGTATGGTGAATGGGTGTGGATCAAGTCAACAACGAGTTAGGTTGTGATAATAACCTTGCAGCTGAGGCAAGCTGGTAAGTGGGTAGTAGTGTGTTGCGACATATATTGAATGAAGGGGAAGTGTAGGTTTGGGTTGCAAAATAGGGTGTGGCTGGTATGACGAGGAAAAAATAACAAACTATGGTAGCAACAGTGTATTGGAGGTGTCATTTGTCAACGAGGTTATTGGGTGGACATGTTATCACGTTATGGTTGAGGGTTGGTTGATGTCTACTAAATAACAATGGGTGGATGTTGGGAAGTTGGTTTTTTTGTGGTAACCAACTTGTTTGGATGCTGATTGGAGCAAATGGTGCGATGTAACATCAAAGTGCATTAACAGTGTATGTATAGTTGTCTGAAAACAAATGATATAGATGTAGTCATAGTAGACTTGTAGAAAAATCAAGCTACTGCTCTGGTGTTATACCTATATGGATTATTATTTTGATGCACATTTGAAGTGAATATACATTACGGGCTTGCCCAACAAGAACATAAAAATAGGATTCTCTATCCTGATTGGGTCAAGATGGGAATTCTCCAGCACTCATTCTTCTCTTGCCTGATCCCTTACACCCTCTCCTGGTGTAGCAACATTGCTCTTAGCAATGTGTTCTCATATTCTCCAGCCATTTTTAAACTTCACCCTTTCTTCCGCATAAGAAGAAGTCACTATAGGGTATAATGGAGGACACTAGAACAAACTCAACACCTTAGTCCTATGTCTCTGTAGACTCAGCAAACCTTAAGCTCTGATACCAAACTTGTAACAACCGCCACCAAACTGACATCCAAATCGTTACTAATTAAAGCAGAATAATCATAAATAGTGGGGAGGTGGGGCAGAGGAAACAAGAGGGGTGGGGTTTGGTGCAGAAGATGGAAGGGGTCAGGTTAGCGTTGACATGACTTATTATGTCGTGTAGTATGTGGTCGTCTGGGTTAGGGTCCAGGATCGACTTTATATAGCAAGCCTCACAAAGGAAAATGATATACAGACGACCCTTAGTGAACGAACACCTAGAAAACCACTTGTCGTCTTCTCCACTTGTCTTCTCGTACACTCCTCTTGTCCTTTTCAAAAAAATCCCCCCCAAATCCCCCCACTCGGAATCCCCCCCACCGATACCCCCGATACAGTCTTCCTCCTTCCCCTCTCTTTCCCATCCTCGCAACCTCCTCACGCCGTCTCAGTGATGCTTCATTTTCCTCCATTTCTCCTCCCCCTCCTCCCCCCGTACTTTCCATGCTACCTTTTCCTCCACTTATCCTTGGCCCTCCATTTCTACCCGTCCTCGGATCGCCCCTGCCCATCTTGACTCCTCCTCGTCCCCCTCTTCCGCCGATGGACTCCTCCTCTGTCCTACATGTAAACCTAGAGCAGGTTTCTAAGGACTCGGCTCACCCTGTGCACCTACTCTTCCACCAGTCGACTCCTCCTCGGTGCTACAGGAAGACCTAGAGTAGGTTTCTAAGGAGAGACAAGTCGAGCATTATATGGTAACGACACAACGATTAACAAGGTTTGTGCATTCTATTTTCTTTGTACTAAGTTGTTACCAACCTTAACATAACAATGTTGTTATGAGATTACATGCTAAGTAGCTAGTAACTCAGCAATAATCCTTTGTAGGGATCCTAATACTAGTAACTCAATGTAACTGTTTTTTATTTCTACTAAGGTGTCACCGATTCTAACATAACAATGTTGTTATTTGATTACATGCTAAGTAACTAGTAACACAACAACATGCATTTGTAGGGATCCTAATACTTGGTACTCGATGTAACCTTGTTTTGCATAGTTCCCATCTTCAGTACACAACAATAGCAAAACCTAATGTTTGCCACAAATACAAAAACAAAACTTTCTTGTTAACTCGTGAAAACATACCTAGTTATTAACTCTAACATACCTTGTTATTAACTCAAACAGGCCTTATATGTCAAGCTCCCCTTTAGTGTAACAATCCGAGTTCAGTTACACTAACACTCAGTGTAGTATATACTAAGTTGTCACCCAAGTTAACATAACCACTCTACTGTCAGGTTCCAAGTTACTTAGGCAGTAACTTAGTGGCATGGGTTTTTATAGCAACCTCTTAGCAGTAGCTCGATGTAACCTTGTTTACATCATTGCCATCTTTAGTACACAAGACATCAATAACCAACTTGTGTCATTATTACGCATAAACATTGTTAATTAACTCTCAGAGTAGTAAGGAACTTAGCACAACCACTGTTACCTAACACCCCGTTAGTTGTTACCTTAACTCTCAGGTTGTCTATTACATAGCACTCAGGTAGTCTGGTATTAGAGAATTACACTTGTTTGTAACACCCCAGTAGTTGTTACCCTTTAACATTTGCAACCCAGCAATCTTGCCAATCCTTGACTGTTTACTGTTTTGCATTCTCCCTTCTGTTCTTGTTATTCTTATATGTAGTTTGCCATGTTTACCTTTCTTTTAGATAACCATTTTCCCTAATTGCACTAATTTTTTTCATTGTACCTCAGTTGCGCATGAGTTTTGTTAACAAGATTCCTCTTTAATTATCACCACATTACCCTTTGCCATTTGTTTACCATCAATTGTGCCATTTGTGTTCTTGTTTTATTATATATAGTTTGCCAAGGTTTTCTTGTTGTGAGAGTATCGATTGGTTTGGTTTTTTACTCTTAAACTCAGGTTCCCAGGAGTTTTCCTTTTCAATGTACACATGAGTTTACCATTACTTAGTTACACATGAGTTTCAATGTACACATGAGTTTACGTATTACCACATTAACGCATTAACGTAAACCTTTTCCGCAATTTACTTTTTGTTATGTTATTTGCCAAGGTTTCCTTGATTTTGCATTCACGATTGGTATGCTTTATTACACTGTAACTCAAGTTCACATGAGTTTTTTCCCTATGTACACAAGTGTTACCATTCCTATTCTCAGTTCCCAGTTCTTGCCTACATGAATAGTTTACTGTGACGTTTACAAATATATTCAGCAATCTTTACTCAAATTACTGTAAAGTTTCAAGGGTTGCAATCTGTCCATACAGCAATCTATACGACTGTTGCTACAGTCACATAACAATCTGATTTCATTTATATATTGCTGCCACATTCCCATTTCTATTAAATTTGACATAATATACAACATAACACCCGTTGACCTCATATACCTCATTATTAACCATTTTCACAGTACAACATACTTGCTCTCCTAGTTTGCCATAACCCAATTTACATCTTAAACATGCAGTACTTTCACCTTTATATCCATCTATCAATTCCATTGTGCTTTTAGGTTCCTTGCCCTCATTACCTTCTTAAATTTCATAGAATTCGGAAGTAATTGTCATCGATTTGAACCAAGACCCAGAGCAGCAGTGCGTTCATGTCAATGAAGTGGTTACCATAGATGAAGGCTTCAATGTCGCTCACACATCACAATCATCTCATGTTGTGGTGTTGATAGATGATGATATAGAGCATTCATCTACAAGTCAGACCCATCCCAACTTCCTGAATACACCCTATATTATCACAACTTCTGATAACATACCAACACCTGAGATAGGCCAAAAGTTTCCAAGTATAGAATGAGAGAGGCAGTTCTATGAGGCGTATGCAGATGCTTCTGGATTTGGTATAAAAATCTCACACTCACATAAGGATAGACACTGCAATGAGACCTCAAGGATCATGTTCTCTTGTATCAAGGGTGGGAAGCCACCAGGAAACTGCAAGGATTCTCTGTACTGGTACAAGCCAACTGCACGTACAGAATGCAAATCTTATGTTAAGCTGAAATGCACAATATTAGGGGAATATCAGATTTCTAATGTTAATCTTCAACACAACCACCAAATGCTTCCCAACCACATGATTAGGCATCTTCCATCCAAGCGAACAATATCGATAGATGTTCAGAGGTGTATTGACTTCAATGATGCAGTAGGCATTGGCACATCAAAAACTATGTCATCCTTAGTATGTGAAGCTAGAGGTTATGACAAACTTTCATTCACATAGAAGGACATGAATAACTATTTGCTTCATTCACGGAAGCTCCACTTAGGGGAAGGTGATGTCCATGCAATACAAACATATTTTGTTCGTATGCAAAAAGAAAACCCATACTTCTTCTACGTTCTAGACTTGAATGAAGGAGTTCTTCAAAATATATTTTGGGCAGATGCAAGGTCTCGAATGGCATACAAACACTTTGGTGATGTTGTTACCTTTGATACAACATACCTGACGAATAGATATGAAATGCCATTTGCACCATTCATTGGGATTAACCATCATGGTCAGTCCATCTTGCTCGACTGTGGCATGTTATGTGAAGAAACAACAGATAATTATATTTGGATTTTTCAAACTTGGTTGCAATGCATGGGTGAGCACATTATTCATCAACTGCTTTCATTCAGTTCCATAAATATTATTGTACTGTGAATTATGACCTGCAGTTCGACGCTACTATGTTCCAGCGTAATATTTGTTGTCATTCATAAGTTGTCTCACTGGTTAATGTCGAACCTGGTTACCTCACTTATTTTTTTCTTTTAAAGTTTATGCATAGGAGTTTCTTAATATCTTCAGTCTGTTAAACTAACAAGAACTACCATGTTTGTCACACCACAATTCATCCTTTTCAATTTATTGTTCTATATGTACATAGTGTGTTATAGCTCTGTATTTTCAAAGCTTCTCATTCAAAGATTATTCAGCAAATCACTCATCTTCTATTACATTTGACAATCGATACATATTTTACATAAATTACATATTTATCTTGAGTATAAATGTAATATTTCCATTATTCGGTTGGCTGGTTGTCTAATTATTGGTTGATTCATCAAACACCCCCTTTAGTCCACTGAGTTCGTCAAATGAACACCGCCTCCACAACTAACGCAGTTCTGCGAGATGTATTTCTACACATATATGTCATGCCATCTGTACAATTGCACAACTATCAACCTCTATATGTTGTTCCAAGAACTACCATCATGAGTAACGTCATACACTACCCAGACTCAATGTTACACATTAAATGCTCTATATTTACTTATGTTGAAAAATTGTATCCATTAATTCTATTTCAACAACTACTTCACCCATCTCAGTTGTGTTATTGTATTTTAATTGTGCTCAGGCACTCCACCCAAGGGCATTGTAAATGATCAAGAACATCCTATAATAAATGGTATTCGGTCCGTCTTTCCTAATGCAAGGCACTGCCTATGCCTCTGGCACATTATGAGGAAATTACCTGACAAGTTAGGCAAAAATTCCAATGCATCACAACTAATCAGAAATGATGTATACGAAAGCCTAACGATTGAGGCTTTTGAATAGAACTAGGAAGCCGCAACACTCTCATGCAAGACAAATCAACAAGGGTGGCTTTCTCACATATACCACTTGTGAAAAATGTGGGTACCTGCGTACACTGACGACTTCTTCTGGGTCGACATGACAACAAATCAACGGAGTGAGTCTATCAATTCTTTCTTTGACAATTATGTTAACTCTAAAACATCGTTGAAACAATTCGTCAATCAATACCAACGGGCATAAGAAGCACGCCTGGAGGCAGAGCACCATGCCGATTATGACGATCTATACAAGGTTGTTCAGTTAAGGACTGATTTTCAGATTGAGATAGATGCTAGAACTATTTACACACATAACATGTTCAAGAAATTCCAAATTGAGTTACAGAGAATGATGTACTGTGAAGCTATCATATTGAATAATATATCCACATTATCTACTTTTTGTGTTAATGAGAAACACAGGGTGTACCTAACTACAACTAAATCCAGCCTTGTTCAGAAATAGTTTGTAATCACATATGACTCAACCCAGGACAATGTGTTATGTAGTTGTCATTCGTTTGAATTCAAGGGCCTAATGTGTAGACACTTGCTCTATGTTCTTATTAGGAATTGTAGGGTAGACAGGTTGCCCATGCAGTTGTATTAGCTAGGTGGAGGAAGGACACCAAAAAAGATTTCGATACTGCTGGTGTGAAACACACAGGCATGAGTACATAGTCATCTGCAAGAGCAGAAGATATCACAAACATGTGACAAACATTCGTTGCCACAACCAGGATTTCTGAGCGCCACTATAATATTGTCAGGAAGGCAATTCTCACAGCAATATAGACCTGCAAAATAGAGCAACAATTGCATCCTAATACTAGTGTAAGTACATCATATATTACTTCATATGCATAGATGTGGTATTGTACACTTTCTGTCCATTTTTTTTTCAATCCATCAGCCACTCACTTAATATTTGTAACATGAAAATAAAATTTTCTATTGTAATTCCATGAATTATACATTTATGCACTGCTATTTTCATTAATTATTCTACTATCAGGTCACTTTTTTCACGACATTTTGGACCACTACAATTCTAAAAGGTTGTATACCACCATTTTACTTGTTCTACTGTCACATTACACAAATCGGTAGTTATGTTATTACCTAGTTTTATTTTGTTTGTAAATAGTCCCACTGTCGGTATGTATTGTATGGATCATATGTTTACCATACACTATAGCGTTCTTCTTGTATGTACTTTTGCTTATCACATTGACAAATACTTTCAACATAGGAACCCCTTTACTCTAAAACACTCCCTATGCATGCTCTACCTATAAATACTGATGTTTAAATTATTTTAGTTAATGTCCTTTACATTTATTTACAATCTTTAACCATGCAGAACACCTCTACTAATCATAACCTCGCGCATATTTTGCTCATTGCTATTCAATGTTTTATGTTTGTTGTACAAAGCCACTCTTTTTATATGATCTACTTGACATTGAAAGGTACAAAGCCAATCTTCTGATGATGTTAATATCATAAAAGACCCAAGCACTGCTAAAAAGATTGGAAGGCCTCCCTTTGTTTGTAAAAAAAGCTGGAAAGAAATGCAAGCTGTCAAGAAAGCATCAACTGCTACTCTTCAAACAAAAAACAAAGGGAAACAATCTGCAAAGAAAACCAAGAGGGTGTTCAACGTAAATAGTTACAGCAGCAGTGCATGTCGTCCTCATCAAGCAACATGGTTACCTATGGATCTACCGCAACAAACTTACATTCCTTCACACCTAGCTGTTGGATGACTGAAATTTATGTCACAACAAACATAGTTTGGGTCGATGTATTGGTTTGGTTATTATTTTACCGATGCATGTGGAGTTTTTGATAGTATACATTATTAACTATATCCCAATGTACAGACGTGTGTACTACACCTCCATCCAAAAACAATTTAGTACCCTATGAACAAAATTTTGTAACCATATCCCAATGTCACATGTAAACCGTTGTTCAAATGTAAGAAATTGTAATTTTCACATTCAGGTTATACAACGACAACCTGCTTGTAGCTGCTTTTTGGCGCACTTTCTTTACTTGCTCAATTTATATTACACTACATCCTTGCGACTTCAACCCAACGAATTAATTGCACCATAATATTTCACAATATCAATTTACCTGACATGTTTGATGCAATTTTTACCAAAATACAACCACAAATTTAACACCACTGTCACACCTTCATACCTGACCCCTTCAGCGGTCACGCTCACTGTACCCGACCCTATAGTTGTCATGCTCGCCACGACCTCCTCTCCGGCGGCGGCTAGCTACTCCCCAGAATCGCCCTCCGCCACTGCTCTGCCATGGTGCTTCACGGGTAGAGGTGTAGCACGCTCCTTTAGGGTTGTTCCGCTGGCCGAACTCAAGGGTTTGCTGGAAAAGGCCCCTCTTTGTAGCAGGACATCTCCAGCGGAAGAAGGCGAGTGTCTCTTCCCCCATCTTCATCGTTGGTCCGGTGTGATCACCGGTCAAATGCCAACAAAGCAGACTCCCCACTTCTATGTTGTTAACATGTATCAATCGTCGTCCCTATTGTCATAGTTGTTTGGTCCTGATAATCTCCTGTCAATGCATGCAGGTTTAGGGTTGTATTTGTTGGAAAAGATAACGCACTGGTATAACAAATCTGGTAGTCATTTGTTGTTAGGTTTAGCAAAGTGCGAAAATGATAGAGGTGGCATGTTTTGTTGATGTTAGGTTAAGGTCTAATGAGGGTTGGAGGGGGGGACGATGGGGCAGGGAAAAATAGGTATACATTTGCTGCTAGGAGCAGGTGTTAGTGAGTCAAGTAACAATGGTAGAAGTGTTATGCTGGTATTTAACAATAAGTTGGATGGGGGGATGATGGGGCAGGGGAAAATAGGTGTATGGATGCTGCTAGGAGTAGTTGTTAGGGAATCAAGTAACAATGGTAGAGTTGTTATGTCGTTATTTAACAACAGTTAGCAAGTTTTTGATGATTACAATGTTATTTAGGGTAGGGAAAAATAGTTTGCAAGTCAAATGACAATGTTATTGAGAGGGGGGCACGATGGCAGGGAAAAATAGTTTGCAAGTCATATTACAATGTTAAGAGGGTTACAATGTTATTTGGGCAACAGATACATGTAGATGTAAATTTTGACACAATTAAGGTGTTGTATGAGGGATGAATGAGGTAACAAAGTTATTGAGGCAGTATGTGGTAACAGGCAAACAAAGATTATGTCACTTGTAAAACATCAACAAAGCATGTAGCGTGTAACCTAACGTCAGTGTTAGATCAAGAGCTGGGTTTAGCTATGTTTGGGAAACCTATCATAAACTGTGTAAAATGTTAGTCAATAACTAAGTACCTGGTATGATTGTTTTTAAATAAGATCTATAAAATGTTAGTCGATAACTAACAACTAGATAGCAAATGTTTTGGGTTAGAATGTGATAAAAGTCATAACCAGTATGTGTAACTTGTAGAACATGAACAACGCATGTAACGCGTAACGTAACAGGACTGCTATGTTACTGAAAAATGTAACATGTCGTCAAATTTGGAAAATGTTATTCAATAACTTAGTACCAGTTAGGGGTGTTATTTAACTGAGTAAGCAAAAGGGCATGTGATTGATAACCAGTAATCAAACCAATTTTGACACGAGTTATGGTAACATATTGTATAATTAAATTGAGTATGCAGAGATGTTAAAGGTGATTGGTAAAGAATGAGTTAGTTTCTGATACAATGCAGACTATATATGTGTAACTTGCTACTTCAATTACCCAACATACTCTATAATCCAATTGATCACACAGAGATGTTTAAGATGTTATTAAGAAAAATAGATAAGCGTAGTAACAACCGTGGGATGAAGGGCATGCTATGCGTGTAGGTTCCAAGTTTGTAGTTATAGCATGGTTTGCAAATGATCATAGTTGTTTTTGCAGGGATGTCTATTATACTGTACTAATGGACTCTAGTGTCATGTAACATATAGGACTGTATTGGTAGCAATTTTCCTGGACCTATCGAAGGGCATGGCCACTGACTGACTTTGTTAGATTAGTTTTGATTTTGTAGTATTATGGTACATATGAGGGGCATATTTGACTATGAACGATGTGTTTTAGTGATGTGTTGAGGCATTAGGTAAGTATATATTCTAGTATGATATTGTTATGTGACCGAAGAATGGATTCAGAAAACACAATTGTGTTAATGTTGTAGAGTGGAAACATAACCAAAACCTTGAAGTGTAAGACGCTAAGAGGCTATATTTGACTCTAAGTCAGTATGATTGTAATTCAAGAAACCGTGCAAAGGAAGTGTGAAAAGGTAAGACAGGAAAATGTGGCTAAAAAGAAAATGGGTACACGAGTGACATAGATATATTGTTAAATTCCATTGTTAAATAAACAAATGTTTAATACATTAAGTGTGTAATGATTGTCACTGAAGGAATGTGGTTCAGGTAACTTGTTAGCAATCTGTTATGGTTAATGGAGTAACCTGTAGCATATTATGGCTGATGATAGTGTGTATTTTGTTATTGGTAGGGTCGGCTGCTACAATGTAAATCAAGTTTACGAAATAGATGGTAATATTAATAAAGTTGGAAAATATTATGTGATAGTTGTTATAACACTCGATGTAGGATGACTGACCATGTTTATGATGACAATGAAGAATGCAACACAGGAGTCAGAAAAAAATTTAGCTTGTGGTGTTCATTTCATAAATTCCTCTCCGTCTTAGATTTTACCAAGGATGTGCATAAGAAGTTGTTAAAGACTACCGTTTTTGGTCATTTTACTTCGTTAAAATGTCCAAAAGCGTTAGATCTTGTCCTTGTAAGGGCGATTGTAGATACTTATGAAAAAAATTCTAGGAGTTTCAAACTTGGCACCATTATGTGCCATTTGACGCTAAAAAGGTTGGGTTGTTTCTAGGGCTTCCTGTTACAGGTGAGCTGCTACTAAGATAATGCAAACCAACTTCATGATGTGATTAACCTGAAAGTGATTTTTGATTGTAATATGTTTATTTTGAAGGTGAGAAAGTGTTGTTAGGTGATGGGCAAGGTACTAAAGTAGACTCAGACATCGCTGAGGAGTACTTCAAAGGAGAACCAAAGGTAGCAGCGGCTTATGAAGTGTTAAAAGAAGTGTCTATTAAGACCGATCTGAAATTAGTAGAGGATTTTGTTAAGATTTGGCTTATTGTGATGATGTCTACTTTTTTCTACCCAACTGTTGGTTTTGGTATTAAAAAATGAATATGGTTTTATATGGATGATTTATCTCATATGTGTAAGTTTAACTGGTCAGAATCAGTATATACGTTTCTTCATGGTGGTATGTGTGAGATGGGCAGAAGCAACATGGGTTATTTGAAGGGTTGTTGCTTTCTACTATTAGTGTGGTTCTGTCATGTTACATTAACGAGTCGTAGAGTCAGAGAGCATGTTTCACCTATTGCAAACTACTAGGAATATGACATTAGGATCAGTGCGTGGATGGCCGGGAAGAGTCTGTCAATTAAAACCCTGCCTGACAGATACATTAGAGATGAGTTTCTCAAAGGTGGTCCTACTGAAGTAAACTAGGTGCAAGATGCAGAAAACATGGCTGATATGTTTGTCCTAGACAGAGAGGTAGTGTGCAAAGGTTAAGTTTATATGGTATCCTGTTATTGACCTGACACTTGTTGAACTGTATAACTTTATCTTTGTTTTGTACACTTTTACCAGCTGGAGTTGGCAAAGCAGAAGCTGAATAAACTAAAATTACAAAAGAGAATAGAGGAAAGCAAGGCAAAGCAAGGTAAGGATTCTGCAGATCTACAGGAGAAGGTGACTTTGCTTGAGAAGAAACTGAAGGCTGCTACAACCGAGCTGGAGGCATTGAAAGCACAGTACGAAGTCAGGCTATACGAGATTGAACTGCTTAGATTGGAGCTTCAAACTCGAGAGATTACATATGCAATAGTCCATCGTAGCAGTTTAGAGGGGAGGTCTACTGGAACATCATTGGCAGACCATGATGATAAGGTATATCGTTATTACGATATGAAAATTGCATTGTGCAAATATAGTACTATTACTAAATAATGGTTGCGAATAATATGAATGAATTAAACAACAAGGCATAGAAAATGAACAAGATGTTGAAAGGTTAGGGACCAACAACACGGGGGAGGTATTATGATTCATGCCCTACGTTTCTAAGGTCTAGATGCAGGCTTTGTTTTTAAATTTTGGAATATCCGTAACACCTTTCAAATTACAAACATGTGTTTTTTAACAATGATAACAACAGTTAGGGACTGGTGATGTGGAAGAAAATAGAGACCACCCTACCAACATGGGAGTAGGCAGCAGTTTATGTGTAAATAAATTTATGTAGTTATTATGGGAATGTTTATAGGAGCATTGAGGTGCCACTGAATTTTATTGTTTCAGTTAAAAGGATGTTCTTCATTTGGTGCATGTGAATCGAGCAAGTGTGGAATGACGCCTACAAGTGTGCACATAGGTTATTGGTTTAAACATTTTTTTTAACACAAACCAATAATGCAAGGGTACAGTGTTAGGTAACAATGGTTGTGCTGAGTTCCTTATACTCTGAAAGTTAATTAACAATGTTTATGTGTAATAATGACACAAGTTGGCTATTGATTTCGTTGTGTACTGAAGATGGTAATGATGCAAACAAGGTTACATCAAGATATTTCTAAGATGTTGCAATAAAAACCCATGCCACTGAGTTATTGCCTAAGTAACTTGGAACCTGGCAGCGGAGTGGTTATGTTAACTCGGGTGACAACTTAGTACATACTACACTAAGTGTTAGTGTAGTTGAACTCGGATTGTTACACCGAAGGGGAGCTTGACATATAAGGTCTGTTTGAGTTAATAACAAGGTATGTTAGAGTTAATAATAAGGTAAGTTTTCACTTGTTAACAAAAAAGTTTTGTTTTTGTGTTTGTGGAAAACGTTAGGTTTTGTTGTTGTTGTGTACTGAAGATGGGAACTATGCAACAAAGGAGGATGTGGATGTCGATGAATCTCGGTGGTACCATCAAAGATATGATAAGAAGTATATGGATTGAAGTAGTGCTATATTTTTATTTTAGGATTGAGTGACTAGATCTGCATCCAGGAGGTCATGAGGTCCTCCACAAGGCGCATTAGTCCATTGTCTCTGACTAGTAGGTAGAATATTGGCGGTAGATTCATAGTAGGGCTAGAATGTAGATGTAGGTGTGGATGGAGTTGGAGAACGGAGGAGTGAATCTTTGAGAACTCAATTATTTGTAGTTTTTACAATTATATATATATATGGGATTAAGAGAGAAAGATTTCTCCCCCCTCTCCCATAACCCCTGGAGGAGGTCGGATGCCCCGGAGGGTGATAAATCAAGAGATGCTTCTCCGTGTGGTTTCGAACTTGGGTCCCTTCATTGGGGTCCAACGAAATTCGCCAACTGGGCTATTCCCTTGCCGGCATATATATATATATATATATATATATATATATATATATATATATATATATATATATATATATATATATATATATATATAGAGAGAGAGAGAGAGAGAGAGAGAGAGTCAGGCTAGAATACACTCGAGTGTACGGATCGCACGAATACACTCAAGTGTGTTTGCATATCAAGACTAGTTTTTGCAAAATGTAAACCATTGATCTTCACCGACATACTATAACTAGGATACATACAAATTTTGAGTCCATTTGGATGAGTGTAAGTCACTCATCCAACTGCAACAAAATCGACGCGCGAAACGAATTTGAAATGCATAATTTTTGTGGTCTTCATAACATGAGCTATACATATCCAAATGTGCTCAAATTTTGTGTATGAGTTGTTCACGAGATGTTTAAGAAGATCAATGGATTAGATTTTCAAAAAAAATATTGCATCATGAAAAACTACTTGAGTGTATTCCGCTTTGGATACACTTGAGTGTATTCTAGCCTGACTATATATATATATATATATATGTATATGTATATATGTATGTATGTATATATGTATGTATGTATGTACATATATGCATGTATATATATATATATTGTATATGTGTGTGTATATATATATGTATATATATTGTATATGTGTGTATATATATATGTATATGTACACACACACACACACACACACACACACACACACACACACACACATATATATATATATATATATATATATATATATATATATATATATATATATATATATAGGGATCATCTTTAATACACGCGCGGGTAGCTACCTGCCCCCCATTTTGGTTACTTTTTTTCAAGTTTCTTACTTTTGACATGTAGAGGGTTACTTTACCTTGCAAATTGTTAAATTTCATGCATAGATAGTTACATTTGCATTACTAGATTTCAAAACATGATTTCATATAAATTTGTTGTGTATTTTGTACTGATGTACTTTTTTAGTCATATAGTTACTTTCTTATCAACATAGTTACTTTTTTGATAGCATTATTACTTTTATGGCCAGTACAGTTACTTTTTTGGCTGTCGGGTAGCGAACTCCAGGCTACCCGCTTGGGTGTTGAATGAACAGCCATATATATATATATATATATAGAGAGAGAGAGAGAGAGAGTTAGGCTAGTATACACTCGAGTGTACCGGAGGCACCGTACACCTCAGTCATTTTTAAAGATACAGTAAATTTTTGAAAAATCTAAACCGTTGATCTTCTTAATTATCATAAGAACAAACTATATAATAAATTTTATCTCATTTGGACACTTATAGGTCGTGCATCTAAAGGAGGAAAAAATCATGTATTATAAATTAGTTTTGTGCGTCGATTTTTTTGTCCTTGGATGAGTGACTTACACTCATCCAAATGAATTGAAATTTTGTATGTGACCTATTATTATTGTAACCATGAAGATCAATGGATTAGATTTTGAAAAAACATGATATAGATAGACAAACATCATTGGGGTGTACGGTGTGATCTGTACACTTGAGTGTATTCTAGCCTGACTATGCCTGCGCGGGTATTTAACTTTCGCTACCCGTGCTTTGGAAACGGTGGCATTATTGTAAATAAATACGTGTTCTGAAACGTCGTCCCGTCCGCGCCTCTAGTTGTTTATATGGGAAGCTGTGATCTTGTTTTCACGACCAAGAAGCAATCTGTGAAGGTGTAGTGCCAGCGGCTCCCGAGGACTAGATCCCGTCATTCATGAGCTGGTATTTCCCCATATAGCCAACACTGTTGGTGGCAAACTCTTGTCTTGGTGAGAAGTTCAGTAGGGACTCGATCCCAGAGAAGGATGAGTCAGTGCGGATGCGGCTCTGATGGTACTCCAGTGGCCATACATGTATTGTGGCTTCCCCTTACGTTGGCGGCGAGATGGCCGTCGCAGGTCTAGGTGGCGACGGAGGCCCAAGGGCGGTGTCTTCTAAAAAAATTCCTCCTTTATCACAAATGTTGTTGCCACCTTCAACACCTTGTCGATCGGCGCCGCGCTACATTGGATGGGGACCAACACTAGCATCACCGTGACATGTGCTCATCAAGGAAGTTTTCATTGGTTTCCTTGCCTCAGATCTGGAGTGTGACTGCATTTTATGCCATCATGGCATCTTTCAGGAAGTCGTATGTCTCTATCCACACGAGGCCACCCTTCTTGGGGTCCTTGATTTGGCATCCTACATCCCCCACTTACAGCATTGGTTCCCCTGTACATGTACATGATGGGCTTCCCACTACGAGAGCTGGTAGAAGACTTGGTTGATGGCTTCAGTTCATCACCAATATCGGAGTAGATCCTCATCCTCACGGGCTTATCCTCCAGCCAGTTTGAGAGGCAAGGTGGGGAGTTTTCTAGAATTGCTTTCCATCTAGATCTCCTCATCCTCTCCCTTCTTGTTCATTCTCCTTATGTTCTTCAATGCCAGCTAAGTCAGTGGAGGGATGTAGTGTTAGCAGCCATTGAGTCCAAAGGGAGTTAGGCTGGTAGGGAATAGAGTAGATCCTCCAGGAAAGCACAAACAATGTCTAACACCATCTTTGAAGGCTTTGGGACGCTGAAGGTGGAGAAGAACTCTTATGGCATCATCAACTACAAGGGAGGAGTGAGGCCTCTTAAATCAGCAGGTTGTGCCCCCACTCAAAATGTGCATCTCTGGTGTTCTTTTTCCTCTCTAGGTCTTTGTTAATATACAGTCATGTGGCATGATTGGAAAAGACAAATCATAAGATATTGATCTAATTACATTTGGATTCTCCTCGTAGACATTAGTAGATAAAAACAATTAGACCTGGAATCAACCGTGCAATCAATGATAGAACATAAGATTTTTGGGGGGGGATTTTTTCTACTGATGCCTTCATGCTTAACCACTATTCGTTTTTCACCTTTTCTAGATTCACTGTGAAGCATGATGAAAGGAGCTCCGTAAACTTATTATTTATTATTGGCTGTTATATGTGAATGTGCATGCATTGTTTAATAAAATGCACACAATTCTGGAAAAAAATATTAGACTTAGTTACTGATCACAAGATGCAAATTGTTAGATGAGAAAATGTTCAAGATGAAAGACTGATTCTCATATTATTAAGCATTCCTTGAAGTTATATTCTGGAATCACAGTTACTTTATATATCCAACAGTAATATTTTAGTTCACACAATTACTTTTGAGTTCACATAGTTACTTTTTGGTTCACAGATTTACTTTTTGATTCATTGAGTTACTTTATATATGGAACAATCATTTATTTTTATTTTATATACAATGATTGTGTATCCTTATGTGTAGATAGTTGCATTCTTACTAAGAGTTACATTCTAAAACTTTTTGGTACTTTTGTCCACCCAAAGTTACTTAATACATCCAATAATAACTTATCAGTTCACATAGTTACTTTCTAATTCACATAGTTACTTAAAAGTTCACTCACTTACTTTTCGATTTACAGAGTTACTTTTCATCTCACATGATTATTTTATTGCTGGAATAAGCACCTCACAACTACTAATTTTGTAATTATATTTATTCTTAATTACTTTTTGTAGTCTATTATCACTTTTGATGGCCATATTTTTACTTTTGTAAGTCATATAGATATTTTTCATACCAAATAGTTACGTTCAATTTTATGTTGTTACAATCAATATTGCAAATTTTGAGTAGTTAATTCTGTAATGCGTTATCTTATTATTTGTCTTGACATCTCGTGATTTCTTACTTTTAATGAAGAAAACCTCCATCCATACCCAACCCGTTAGGGAATGGATCCTGTTTGCTAGACTCGATCCTCATTAAAGTCAATATGCAACACATTAAGGTGTAACATTCCAATTTGACTATTAAATTCAGAAAGTAACATTGAGTCATCGAAGGTAACTATAAAGTATGAAAAGTAACTATTTGACTCAGAAAGTAACTGTGACTTATCAAAAGTAACTTTTTGACCCAGAAGTAACACTGACTCGTCAAAAATAACTATATGGATCCTCTTTCTTCACAGATTGCGTATGCATAATAATGTATTTATGTAAAATTTGAGAATTTATGTTGCGCATATCCAACAAAAATTAACTCAATTTACTTTTCGTAGTTGATTTGTCACTTTTTCTGACTTAATATTACTTTTTGTGCCTACATATTATGTATAGTTACTTTCTGTTCCACAATAATTAATTATATTTTTATCCACATTGCAGACTCGTTGTTTGTCTTTCATTAGTAAAAAAATAACTTAAAATATCTTATTGTGGTAGTGGAGGAACGAGTATATGGGATTAAGAGAGAAAGATTCCCCCTCCTCTCCCACGCCCGTGGCGGAGGCCGAACGCCCGGGAGGGTGGTAAATCAAGGCGGCAGCTGGGATTCAAACTCAGGTCCCTTTTGTTAGGGGACACCATGCTTGACCACTTGAACCACTCCTTCTCGGCAAGTATATGTTTTCTTTGACCATGGTCGAGGTGTCTGTTGGTGTATACAGCCCAATATGTTCAAGAATGTCCCGAGTATCAAAGAAAGGGGATCCATAGTAATTGATATGCTTTTGACTTTTGACTGCTCTGCACAATGAGAATCAGATGCAAGTGCCCCTGGTAAAAAATGAAGATTGATCTATTTCTTTCCCAGGCCTTTGCCGTGTCATTTCCGCCTCCCTACGTTGCTAGTTCTGACACTCCGGTGGGTATTGATTTGGCTTCCATGGCACAAAATTACCCTTAGATACCAAAGCATCTTGAATGCAGTCAGGTAATTACTATTAGTATAAGGTCATCGATATAGCTATTGCGGCAGCTAAAGTGGCCCAAGAAAAAGCCAGCAAGCTTAACTCTGTGGCGGTGGTTGATGTAGGGAAAAAGTCTGTCAATGGAGAACATTGATGCATGCTAGAACATAGCACGAATCTGATTAATAAACAAACTGGCATGCAACTGGAAAATTATCATATTGGAACTGTTCCGTAGTTCTTCCACGGATGGGTACTTTTGTACCATACAACATTGCATATGCATCAATCCAATTTGGCTAGAAAATGACATGCCATCCATTTTATTCGGGTTATAGAAAACAACACAATATTTTTATACTACGGACACATACCAAATCCATTTGACAGTACATGCACATCCCAATTATTATCGTTAACGATGGGCTTCATGTCTAGAAAATGATTCCATTTTATTCGGGTTATAGAAAACAACACAATATTTTTATACTACGGACACATACTAAATCTTTTTGACAGTACATGCACATCCCAATTATTATCGTTAACGGTGGACTTCAATATAGAAAGAACACCTTTCTAACCATACTTACTCAGAAAATAAAAGTCAATAGCACATTGTTTCTCGAGACAATCAGCTTTACTTGTTATCTTTGTTCTATTTGGCCCATCATCTACTGAATTGGAACCTAGACCACACATCTTTGTACTCTTCTACTAATAACTCCACCTTGAATACTCTAGGAAAGACTTTCATTCTCTCACAAATGGCGATACAATGAATTGTGAGGTGCTTATTCTGTTTATGCAGATCCAATGAATCATATGGACAAAACAACTTTCATATATATACACACAACACTCATATATATACACACAACTATCTCTTTCATGACCATAATAGAATTCACATCTAGTTGGATTATGAAATCAATCATTCATAAGTTACATGATCATACATATGATGCCAGGTTTAGAGTAGGCTACAATTACTGAACGTAACTATCGATATGGATCTTGTTACCCAAACAACCCTGAAGCAGACCATGATCCACCAGCAAAGGGACAAGCACACACTCAAGGAGCTGCTCTAGGACACCAACACCTTCCACGAGTCAACTAGATTAGTGAGGGAGGTTCTACCAGATTCAAAAAATCTTACGTATACATATTGTTCCATATAGAAGAGCTCATGTGATAGTTTCCGTCGAACACCTTTTGTGCACTTTTAGTATTGTTGCACTTCAAGCATAGAGAAATCAAGTCGTGGAACATACCTATCCTGGCCATGTCCCTTCTTTACTGCTCTACATTGCAATTGCATTCCTACCTCTCTTAGTGTCACAGCTTGTCGATTTTTTTTATTAGGCTGTCTGCAGGAGACATCGGGGTGGCCATGACAACATCATTCTAGTGCTGGTGTTTCAAGAAAGATTTGGGTGGAGAGGTCGTCGACAGAAGGGGGCTTGGCAGCTGTTGACTAGAATCCCTTCACTAGGCACACGAATGGCTATGACTGCGTGGTCGATGGCTCCGGTGCCTTGCTCTGCTCGATGGGAAGGTAGACTGTCTAGAAGGTATCTGCATCTACAGGCTATGGAGGGTGGCTGGCGCCGACAAATGTGGTGGGCTCGACATCGTCGTAGGAGTCGACACTGGTGACGACGGTAGCCCGACAGCGGTCTGGCAGAGTCGTCTGAATTAGGACTACTGATACGGGGACATGTTACTAGCACACGCATTGTCGGCGCATGACAGAGTAACATTGATGGAAGTAGGGGCGAACTCTTTCTTGGAGGATGTGTGGTTATCGCGCAGTATAATAGGAGGAGTAAGCACGGGGTTAGGGTATTGGATTTGGGGGTGGAGGGAGGCTCCGGACGGCGGAGTGAGAAAAGAACCTACATTTTTTACAATCAATGGTGTTGTGTCTTTTGGAATGGGTAGTATTTGCTATAGTACCCGCACGGGTATTAAAAACAATCTCTCTCTCTCTATATATATATATATATATATATATAGAGAGAGAGAGAGTCCGGCTAGAATACACTCGAGTGTATAGATCTTACAAATACACTCAAGTGTGTTTACATATCAAGATTTTTTTTGCAAAATATAAACCATTGATCTTCACTGTCATGCTATAGTCTACATATAAATTTTGAGTCCATTTGGATGAGTTTAAGTCACTCATCCAAGGACAAAAAAATCGACACGCGAAACTAATTTGAAATGCATAATTTTCACAATCTTCATAACATGACTTATAAATGTCCAGATGTGCTCAAATTTTGTGTATGAGCTATTCACAAGATGTTAAAGGATTAGATTTTTGAAAACAAATATTGCATCATGAAAAACTACTTGAGTGTATTCTGCTCCGAATACACTTGAGTGTATTCTAGCCTGACTCTCTCTCTCTCTCTCTATATATATATATATATATATATATATTTGTTGGTATGTATGTCCATAGAGCAAGTCATGTGATGATTGTAATGGGATACTTTGTAAATGATTTGAATAATAATAAAGGCAATTTTCGATCTATATGTTTTAACTGTTTCTGAGATGATAGTGTAACATGATAGATGTCTAAAGAATTTTTTTACCCAATGACATATGCTTTTGGGTTGAGGACCTAAACGATGAGATCATACAGATGTTAAGAGTATATTTTCTTGTTCAGTCCCTAGTTGGTTGTTATTATGGAAATAACCATAGACATCAATAACACTAAAGACTAGATTGTGTGTTGGTTGATGACAAAATCTCATTAGTCATGATATAGTGATATCAAACTAAGAAAATAGGTACTTGTTAGAGAACAAGTGTATCGGACAGACCCACTGTGAGAGTGACATATGGAACCATGATTTGGTAATCACAGTCAGCTCTCACAGTGATGGTGGTGAGTGTGATTCTTCGACCTGAAACCACTACACTCAACACATGTCATTGGGTACACTTTGACATCATCAAACGCAGTCCTGGAACATGGGTTGTTATAAAGGTGATGATTGGGTGACTTTGACACATTAGGCTTTTGAGGGGTGAGTGATAGATATGGGATTTGTCCCTCCTAAGGGAGTTTGATGTCCATGGCCACTTGATGAGTAGGATTGAGAAAGGCATGTGCATGCATGTGTGAATTAATATGTGATATTGATGTCACACACATCTCACCCAGTCTGCTCTGAGATCAAGGAAATGGATGAACGTTGAAAGGATGATTGTACCATGCCTTGAGTTCATTTAGGACATTAGTGACAAAGGAATTATACATTCATTGTAACACCATTCACGGATTGTAGGATTGAAAGTTGTTCTCCAACTTTCTATTTCACTTGGGTAGCACTGATGTGTGACTAGGCACCGCTCTTTGCTTTTGAAGCCATAAGTGTTATGGACTTTCACTGCCTATGTGAAATGGACCTGTAGGGTCACACACACTAGGACATGTTCTTGGAAGAGGAGTTTCTCCATAAATCTTGTTTGGATTGATTACTAAAGGAGTTTAGTAGTTCAATTAAACACCCAATCGATTGATAGCTCAAAATCATAGTGTTCAAGGGTTGGATCAGATGATTAGAGTATCAAATTGATTGAAACTGCAATTGACTGATCTGCTACCCCAACTGAATGTCTCATAGAGATGAACCGATCGGCTCAGGTTGGTGAGCCGACCGGCTCAGGTCAATGAACTGATCGGTTCACATTGTTGAACTGGTCGGGTGACCAACCGAGTTTGTTTCACTTGTTCAAATTTGATTTTGATAAGGACTAATAGTTGATTAGTTGGAAACAAACATGGAAAGTCAATTTGAGTTGGACCAGGACCACGAACCGATCAGCTCATGCTTGAACCGATCGGCTCAAGGGCCCAGCCGATCAGTTCAGGGCTGAACCGATCGGTTCAACTGGCGCAGTTTGTCAGATTTTGTGGAAAATATCGAACCCTTCTACTCCTACTTTAATCCCGCATTGCCCGGGGTAGAGAACCATGTCCCATGACCCTCCTATATATATAGGGGTATTGGGGACTTCTCAGACAATACAACTCAGAACACCAGTTGCTCTGCAAAGTTGTCGTTCTCTCTGGTTGTGGTAACCAGGAGAGCCCGAGCAAGTGCTACCCGATTAGGGAGGCACGGAAAAAGAAAGACAATTGCAGAAAAGCGACTGGTTGCAGGAGAGTGTGTCAGTGACTAGTACGCCGACAGGAGGGTACGACTCCTTTCGGTGCCTTGTGCGACAAGGCAATCAAAGTTCTAGGTGGTCTGTGTGGACTACTACATAGGCGGGAGATTTATGCCGCTCAGAGGACAGCTGTCAATCCCGACAGTCTCGGTGAGACCGGGAGCTGCACATACACCATCCAAGACCAGAGGTGAAGACCGCGTAAGCCGTGAGGTAATGTCACCGAGCAAGCCTCGGGACAAGGTATGTCTCTACAAACCATCCTTCCTATTGTATAGACGTTGACGTGATTCCTTTATATTGGGTTTGGGGAGAAAATTTTTTATTTCCGCTGCCTTCTCTACCTCCCCTAAAACCCAACAGTGGTATCAGAGCTAGGTTAACTGCTCTATACTTTAGGATTATCGATGTGATCGATTTTGGTTTGTCTCCTTTATTTATTGCATACAATGCGAATAAAATTGGATTTATGCATGTCCAATCCTAAATTCACAAATCCCAAAATACATATATGATATGTAATATGAATGCACTCGATACGCGTCACCCTTAAATGAGTTTTGTGGTGGATGTATAGCGTGGTTATGGCCAATAAACCCTATGTATGTGTGCTTGGTTGAATGTGGTTGCTTACATCTCGGTCTGCACACTGATTCCCTACCTCCTTTTCTTGATGTAACTCGAGATAACTCGAGATTTCTTTCCTACCTTTGCTCCCCCCGAATGTAACTCAGGGTTTCTCAATTCAAATGTAAATAAGATATAACTTTTATTTCTTGTTATGTTGAAGAATGGCGGACAACCTGACAACGACTGAGATGATCGGTTCAAGGCGTGAACCATTCGGTTGGCGTTCCAGACGACCGGATCGAGGAACAAGACGAGCGGGTGTCAGCCATGAGGAGATGCACAATGATCAGGCGAACTGATCGGTTGGAGGAGCCAATCGATCGGCTGGTGGCACCCAACCGACCGGCCTGATCGCGATCTGATCAATCATGGAGATGAGTTGATCAAACCCAGAATGGCAAAGCGCATAGTTCATCTTGTACAAGTTGCATGTGATGTGGACCTAGATGACCGTGATTCCTCTTGGCTTGAGGAATCACATTAGGATGGCCATAATCATCGTTTTTATCGTTTCACATGTTTTCTGTGGGATATAACATGTATATGATACATACTATATACTGTGGTGACTGGATATGTATATGTACAGATAAAATCAAATCCCTCATTAAATATTAAAGTTTTAGATGCCTTCCAAATGTGACACACGTGAAAAGCTTGATCGGCCAAGTGTGGGCACGCCCTAGTGTGGTGCACCGTCTATCTTGTGGAAGCGTGAAGGATGGATATGTGGGTCTGCCCTAGCAGGGTGCATATTCATCGTGTTTGCTTTGGGTTGAACTTAACAAGGTGACCTAGATAGGATCTAGCACCTTGAGGCATGGAGGTGATCATGGCAAGGAGTTGCATATGACATCTTTCAAGAGTTACATATGATGCAATTGGCAAGAGTTTCCTACCTGGAAGATCTAAGTTGTGGGTGACAGCCCTAGATGGTCCATGACTGAGAGGATTTCAGGATCTTGATCCACTAGAAGATTGTGCGCTGCAATCTTCTGAATTGATGGTGAGGGCTGTCAATTTGAATCAAAATAGTGGGAGCGGTAATTAATTAACGGCCTAATTAACTATCGTCAAATTTTATTCAAATCAAATCAAATCAAAATGAGTTTTGACAAATGCAATTTTCTCTTATAGAATGGCAAAAGAATCATCTTTTATAATGGGAAAATTAATTGAGAATAAATTCCATAACTGGTTGGGGGTGATGAGAAATGTTCTGCACAATCCAAATATACCGGTAGCCTTTAAGTCCACTCTATATACGCTTAAGGCGTTGTTTGAGACAAATGAGAAGAAGGATAGTTCATTGATAGAGATCAATGGAATGAAGTCTAAGAAAAAAGGTGAGGGAGAGAAGGGTTCTCTCGCCAAACCAAATTCTTTTGCACTCAAAACATGGAGAGGATGGAAGGAACGATGGAAGAAGAAGCGAGAGATAGAGATCTCTACTTCTGGTGTATACGTGATAGAGATTAACTTTACTACTTCTTTTTCATGGGTACTTGATACCATATGTGGATCTCACATATAATATGAGGAATACAACCATGCTCCCACTAACCTTTTTGTACACACAAGGTTCATCTTCATTTTGAATAAAGCCAAAATCATTGACTGTTTTATCAAAACAAAGATTCTGGCTCCGAGATGCTTGTTTGAATCCATAGATTGATCTTTGTAGCTTACAGATTTTATTTTCATCTTTTGGATTGATAAAACCCTCATGTTGTGTCATATACACATCCTCAAGAAATTCTCATTAAGAAATGCAGTTTAACAATCCATCTGCCAAATTTCATAGTCATGATAGGCTGCAATAGCAATCATGACCCTAATGGACTTAATCATGGCCACTGGAAAAATAGTTTCGTCATAGTCAATACCTTGAAATTGTCTGAAACCCTTTGCAACCAATATACCCTTATATGTTTGTATTTTACCATCCATGTCTGCTTCTTCTTGAATACCCACTTGCACCCTATGGGTTTTACCCCTTCAGGTGGTTCCATCAAGGTCCATACCCTATTGGTATATATGGATTCCATCTCAGATCTCATGGCCTCAAGCCATTTCTCAAACTCTAGTCCCTCAATAGCTTCTAGATAGGTTGTGGCCTCATCATGTATGACCAACTCACTGCCTTCCTGAGTCATAAGATATCTAAATCTCTCAGGTTCAAGTCATGTCATACTATATCTACAAGGTTCTTGTATCACTTGAGGAACTTAAGATTCCACAATAATTTGTGAGTCTCCTTGCTCCTCCTATACCTTAACTGGTTCAATGTTTTCTTATTGGTCTCGAACCTCTTCGAGTTCTACTTCCCTTCAACTGGTTCCTTTGGAAATAAATTCCTTCTCAAGGAATATACCAGTCCTGGGAACAAATACTTTGTTGTCAGATGGAGTATAAAAGTATAATCCCCTAGTTTCCTTGAGATATCTAACAAAATAATATTTATCCGATTTGGGCCTTTTCAGGAAACATTTTCTTGACATAAGCTTCACACCCCCAAATCTTCATAAAAGACACATCAGGACGTTTCCCATGCCATATTTCATATGGTTTCTTTTGGACTGATGTTGACGGTACTCAGTTGAGTGTTAACACTGTGGTTTGTAGAGCATGCCCCCAGAAGGAAGTCCGAAGCTTAGTGAAACTCATCATTGATCACACCATGTCCAACAATGTGCGATTCCTTCTTTCTAATACGCCACTATGCTAAGGTGTTGTAGGTGGATTCCATTGTGATACAATAACACAGGCTCACAGAATGTCCTCAAACTCTTGGTTCAAGTATTCTCCATCTCGATCAGAACGAAGTACCTTAATACTTTTTCCAAGTTGGTTATGTACTTCATTCATAAACTCGTTGACCTTTTCAAGAGTTTCTGACTTATTTCTCATCAGGTAAACATAGCCATACCTACTGAGATCACCAGTGAAGGTAATGAAGTACTGATAACCACCTCTAGCATTTGGTTTAAAAGGGCCACACACATCACTATGTAAGAATCCTAATAAATCACTAGCCCTGTCATTGTTTCCAGTGAAGGGAGTCTTGGTCATCTTGCCCAAAAAACAAAATTTACATGGCTCTATTGATTCAAAATCAAAAGAGTCCAGATAACCATCTTTATGGAGTCTAGATATGCGTTTCTCATTTATGTGCCCTAGACGACAATACCAAAGATATGTTTCATTTGAGTCATTGAGTTTTTATCTTTTGGTATTTACATTATATACACTTGTCTCTATATCTATCAAGTATAGACCATAAGACATTGGGGCACTGCCATTAAAGATCCCATCTTTACTAATATAACATCTTTCATTATTTTTAAGAAATTTGAATTCGTTCTTGTCCAAACAAGATACAAATATGATGTTCATATTAATGGCAGTTACGTAATAACAGTTCTCAAATTCTATTATAGGCCCACTTGGTAGAGATAACTCATAGGTTCTAATTGCGCTGGCTGCAACTCTTGTACCATTTGCCAGACGTAGTTTAACCTCACCTTTCTCTAAAGGTCTACTTCTTTTCAGATCCTTCATAATTGAGCAAACGTGTGATCCACATCTGGTATCTAGTACCCATGATGAGGAAGTAGTAAAGTTTGTCAATAACATATATACTAGAAGTAGATATCTAAATCCCTTTCTTCATCTTCCTTGGTTCCCTTATCCTTGTCATTATTTTGAATGTAGAAGACTTGGAATTTGGCTTAGCCACAGAATGCTTCTTGGCTTTGCCTTTGTCCTTGGACTCAACTCCACTGATCATCATCACATATTTGTCCTTCTTCATTTATGCTTCGAAACTTATCCATATGTCAAGAAACTCTGACATCGGTCTATCCATGTTACTCTAGTGATAACACTCAATAAACTGGTTGTATGATTTAGGCAACAATTGCAAAATCATATATGTGGCCAACTCTTAACCTAAAGGAAATCCCAGTCTTTCAAGTTGCTTCATATGCCCAATCATATTGAGCACATGAGGCACTACTAGATATCCCTCTGTCAGTTTGCACTCAAATAGCACCTTAAAAACATTATACCTTTCATGCTTATCATGTTGTTTATGCAACTCATAGTTCATACAATCCAACATAAGGTTCTTTATGTCTACAACATCATTGGAATGCTTCAAAGAAGCATCCATGTCAGTCTTAGGAAAATATGGAGTGTATACTAGCATCGGTGTTTTAGGATCATGCATAATACTTCTCAACGTCCTGAACCAGTTATGAAAAAAAATCTCATTTAATTCGCCCAATCGTGATGATTGAGTGTTTTTCATTTGATTCTACAAGAGAAAATTTGCATTTTTCAATTTTTTTATTTGATTTGATTTGAAAATTTGCCTATTAATTATCGCTCCCACTATTTTTTTCAAATTGATATCTCTCACTACCAATTTGAAAGATTACAACATACAATCCTCTAGTGGGACAATATCCAAAACAATTCAGTCAATATCCATCCAACACTGACACTCATGACTAATTATTAAGGTATGCAACATTTACCAAATTGCATCTTATACAATTCTTGGATAGATGGTATGCACAACTCCTTTCCATGATCCATCTTTATCCTTCTAGGCACTTAATTCTATTAAGGTCATCTAGTTAAGCCTGACTCATAAGCTAACACAATACAATATGCACCCTGCTACGGCAGACCCACATACCTACCATCATACTTCCACAAGATAGACGACACACCACAGTAGGGTGTGCCTACGTTTGATCGATCAAGCTTCTCATGTGTACTACTTTATGGAAAACGTGTTAGACTTAATATTATATTGAGGGATTTTGTATAATACATATACATTAACCAATCACCACATATATAGTTGGTATTATATACATGCTATAACCCACAATGAAAACATGCAATAAATAAAAAGTGATGGTTATGGCCAACCTAATGTAATTTCTTGGAGCCACAAGGAATTACCACATCCTAGGTCCACATCACATGTAGAAAAATGTTGTTGATGAAGACCCGTGCTTGCCAATCTAGGTTGATCGATTCGATCCTTGAATCGATTGGCTCACCTCCTGACCGGTTGTTTGGTCATCTCACCGGTCGTCTGGTTCTGTCAGTCCACCATCTGGTGGTTTCTCCAGCTGATTAGTTGGGTCCACCAGTTGATCAGTTTGTCTGGTCCATTTGGTCCTTCAGCCAGTCGACTCGTCGTCAGGACGTCCTTCTTCTTCATCATAACAAAAAAGTAAACTATCCTACTATTACATCATAATAGGGAAACCTCAAGTCACATTCAAGGGGAGAAGAGGTAGGAGAGAATAATACTTTTCAATTGGGAAGATAAGATAGATGTTTGGTTTGTAAACCAAGATAAAGGGAGAAACTAACCATACAACCATGCATAGATACTAGGGGTTATTGACCATTATCATGCTACACATCCACCATCAAAAATCATTTTTAGGGCGACACATGTATATTGCATATATATATATATATATATATATATATACTTGTTTGGGTTCTTATGTGATGATTAGTCGGACATGCACATCAACTGGTTTAAATATTCACATCGCATGCAATAAAAAAACTCAGTAAAACCAAAAATCCCATCATATCAATTAATCCAATACATAATTAGTAGACGTGGCTCTGACACCACTATAGGGAAATACGACATCAGATAGACAATGAAAACAAAAAATTTACTGACATATTTCCAATTAACCAGCAGATCGCGCCAATAACTATGCAATATAAAGGATGGTTTTATGAAGATATACCTTTACCTAGAGCAAGTCCAGTAACAATCCTCATCGATGTAGATATGCACTCTATCTTAGACAGTGTCTGTACAACTCGTGGTTGCACTAAGACTCGTATGACTACTCCTCTAAGGACAACAGACTCGAATGTCGTCATCTCAACAACTTCTCTTGTCATGGACTGCTGGCTGGCATCATCCTCCTTAGCGATGAGCAAAGGTCACCTTGCCTCTAGAGAAGTCCACACAGACCAACTAGAACTCCTATCGTCTTGCTAGAATAGACAAGAAGGACTTGTCCCTCACGTTGGCGTACTAGTCATCAACCTACTCTCCTATAAGAATGATCCTCAATTGTTCTTTCCCTTGCTATCCCTCCCTAGTCGGGTAGGACTTGCTTGGACTCTCTTAGTTACCACAACCAGAGAGGACAACAGTTGTCAGAGAAACTGATTCTCAATTTTCTATGTTATTCTCTGGGAAGCCCCCAATACCCCTCTATTTATAGGCAGGGTTTGTGCCAGGGTTCCCAATCGATACGAGATCTGAGTGGGAGTGGAAGGGACAGGAAGATCTTAAATTTTCACAACATGTGGCCATCGAAACAACCTTTGGTGACCCAGACATTTGTATGGTTATGCAAGACGATCGTCTCATACTTTCAGACAGTCGTCTGACAGTTTCCCAATTGCACTTGAAATTGGTAGTTCGTTTCTCATTGATGCAGAACATTAATTCCTTGCAAATGTGCAATCCAAACAAATTCATGAAACTTCCAAAACATTTGTTCAACCCTAACTGGGTCATGTCATACATGCGAGACACCTATCTCACTCACTCAAACACCTGTCTAGTGAGTCGAGCCGAGCAGACCGGTTGAACTGATCGATTCATAGGGAAAACTCATCCAATTTTGATCTGAATCGACCTGATATTCCAAACACCTATCTCAACCCTTTAGATGACTGTTTGGCACTCCATACAACCTTCACACTCTCTGAGATGGGCGTTTGGCAGTGCAGCCAACCTATGTGTTGTGTGAATCAAATACCTAAATGCTTTAGTAATCAATTCAATTGTCATTCAAGATCCAACTCCTCTTCTAGATGAGTTCCTATTACGTTGGCAGTGAATGTCCATAACAACTTATGACATCACAAGCAATGAGCGGTGCACATCATTCCTACCCAAGTAAATGGAAGGTTGGAGAACAACTTCAACCTACAATATGTGTATGGTGTTACAGTGTTTGTATTGTTTCTTTATCACTGATATCTTGATTGAACTAGAGACATGGAACAATCATCCTCATTGTTATTCAATCTTGTTCTTTGAACCAGAGCAAATTGTTCGAGATATACGTAAGTTCAATATCACATATTGACTCACATGTGTATGCATGCATTTCTCACTCTCTCTAATCAAGGAGTCTCGGATATCATACTCCCTTAGGAGGGACAAATCTCTTATCTATCACTCACATTCAATCCCCATGTGTCACACTCGCCCAATCATCACCTTTATACCAACCCATGTTTCAAGACTGTGTTTGATGATGTCAAAATGTACCGAACGACATGTGATAAGTGCAGTGATTTCAGTTCATAAGAACCACAACCACAACCATTACTATAAGATGTGATTCTGACTTACCTAGTAAAGGTTTCAATGTATCACTCTTATTGTGGGTCTGTCCGATACACTGTTCTCTAACATGTATTTGTGTGCTTGATTTGATATCACCATATCAGGACTAATGAGATTCTATCATAAACCAACTCACATTATAATCTTATGTGTTATTTGTAACATCCCTGACCTAGGTTATGAACTAACCCTAGGTGTTTTGCCTAAATATGTAATTAAATCCTTGTGATTAACTTTGGGCATGTAATTAAGTTCCTCAGAAACATATATTTCAATTTTGCTCCTTTATATATAAAGTTGTAGCATTGTTTTGTAATACAGGGATCTATGTGCAAATTACCAAGTTAAGGGATTAACCTGCAAATTGCACATGTTGAGATGTTCCTCTGATGTTGAGACATCATGAGGATGTTTATGATGAAGTTTGAGGGATTTCCCAAGCTTGAGCACCAAGGTGCAGCTGTGGAAGCAACCCCTGTACTTGAAAACCCTAAATTGGTGTAAAGTGCAATTTACCCAATTTGAGGGGTGCAACTTGTAAAATACATCATCTAAAATATCTTTTATGACTCTTGGCATCATTTAGAAGAAAAATGATGAAAAGGTCACTTCATTTGAATAATCATTTAATAAAGAACACCTTTGTGATTGAATAATCAAGGTGTATGTATAATAACCCTTTTATGTGTATGCTTTAGTGATGGGTTGATCCTCTTTGCCTTCAATTCTTGACCTTAGAAGGAGTTTGTCCTTAGAAATAAGATGTGGGGACGTGCAAAGAAGAAAGGAAGGACTTAGATGAGAAATGAGGAAAACATATGTTCTTATGTTGAAATTTCACCTAAGTATATATACTACCTTCCCCACTTAGCAAGGGAACGATCCTCTTCTTTTCATTTCTTTTCCCCCTTGCTCAAAACCGACTAAGGCTAAGCTCTGGAGTAGAGAAGGACGACCAAGGGTCCTAGGTAAGTTTAGACCATCCCTTTTGCTTGAATTCATGGAGGAAACTCGTTTTCAAGGTTGAATTCATGGCTAGCTCACCTAGCTTTATCTTTCTAGCCATTCCTTTCCAACTTTTCCTTGGAGAATTCACCTTGGCCGACCTGTGGAGCTCAAAGACGCCATTAAATACCTGGAGCTTGGAATCTTGGAGCTCAAGGAACAACCTTTAGGCGGGTTTTATAACTCTAAGCCTTATGCTTTGATTATACATCTTTTTCCATGCATATAGTTGCTAGTTCTTCTTCTTCCCTATATTCCCTTACATCCTTGCAAGCAAAATCGTAAAGAACTGCTACCGTTCTTGAGGTAGAAGATAAGGGCGTTAATTTCTATGCTTATCTACGGATTTCCACTTTACTAAACGGTCCTAACCAATTGCCCATGCGGTTTGCACAACCGTTTGGTGGGCAAACGGTTTCAGGGTCGCATGGAGGCAAACGGTCTTCAAGACCGTTTGGTCCAGTTGACCAAGCGACGACCGTATGAGAATCATGTTCCTAATTATGTAGGCTGATCACCCACAAAAACTTGAGGGGTGAACTCCAAAGGAATCGTGAGATATAAGCAAATCAATTAGCAAATCCAATTGAATTAAGTCCTGTTTTTCAATCTATTTAATTTGGCCTTTTTGGGCAAACGGTCTCAAGACTGTTTAAGATGGTTGACCAAGCATTGTCCGTTTGGGATTACTGTTCATAATAATGTTGATTAATGACTCACCAAATTTGATGGCTTAATTCCAAATGAGTCATGAGTTGAAGGCTAATCAATAGGGCAAACCCTAATTGAAATCAGTGCTGAAATTCCAATGAGTTAATTAGTGATTTTGGGTTGGTTAGCCCAAACGGTCTCAAGACCATTTGGGGAATCATCCAAACGGTCTCAAGACCGTTTGGGGATTACCCAAGACCGTTTAGAGGTCTGGGGTCAAGTATAGTTGACCAATTAAAGGTCCAAAGGTACCAAATCATATTGCAATTAAGTATTGATGTGATGATCAACTCAATAGATCAAACCTTGATGAATTTTCACTAGAGTCCAAAGATTGGATGGGAAAATGGTCTCAAGACCGTTTGGTGTCAACCCAAGACCGTTTGGAGGTCTAGGGTTAAGGTAATTTGATCAATTGAGAGCCCAATTACAATGGGTTATTGAAATAATCAAATTGCTGATTTGTGACTTAATTAAGGTTCAACCCCTATCAAATCAACTTAGATTTTTTATGATTTCTTGGTCAAACGGTCTCAAGACCGTTTGGAGGTCATCCCAACGATCTCAAGACCGTTTGGGCCAAGTTTGGGCCCAATTGGAGGTCAATTGATAGGTTCAACTTTGAAATGATTCACATTGTTGAATATTGATGACCATCCGATTTGAAACCCTAATTGAGATGGACTTAACCCTAATTGGCTTTCAATTGAGGGTTAATTTGGTGTCCAATTGATTGAGGCTAATCCTAATTGATTCAATTTATAAGTGGTTAACATGGCTTTGGCCAATTGAGGGCTTCAACATACTTAATCATAAACATTTGTAACTTTTGAACCATGTTGGAGGTCCAAACGGTTTGAGACCATTTGGACCAAACGGTCTCAAGACCGTTTGGATCCAAATGGTCTCAAGACCGTTTGAGGCCAAACGGTCAAGACCGTTTGGGCTCAAATGATCTCAAGGTCGTTTGGACCAATCGATCTCAAGACAAGTTGATCAAACAGTTTCAAACCGCATAAGCTCAAACGGTTTGGAAAGTCAACCTTTCCAAATGGTCAACGCACCCAAACGGTTTGGGCAAACGACCTTGAGGTCATGCGGTCTTGGAGTCAAACCTAGCAAACGGTCAATGCACCCAAACGGTTTCAAACCGTTTGGTGGTTGAAGGTTGAAACCGTTTGGAGGTTTTCAAGGTTATTTATACATAATCACTTGAAGTTGTAATTGTTCAATGGTGATCTAATCTAAACCCTAATGGTAACTTAGAAAATTAAGGGACTAAGTGATTAACGATTTGACCCATGATGGTGATCATGAGGTAATTTACCAAAATACCCTTGAGGGGTTTAATTGAGTATACCTTTTTCTAATAAAACCCTAATCACATGTTAATGATGTTTTGGCCCATGCTAGTCAATGAGGACTTAACCCAACCTGATCTAGAGTGGTTTTATCACCATCTACTAGTAAGAGGAGAGAGAAAGTATCATAAGAGAGAGAAAGTATCATAAGAGAGAGAAAGTACCCTTTTATAGTGGAAACTTAAGTAAAGTACCTTCAATTCACATGAATGTGCATGATTAAGGTATGATCCACCTATGTGAGATCATGGAAACCCTAATTATGATGTTTAGTGAATCTTAATCTTATCTAGGAGCTCTAATGATGATGTTTCTCATACTTGATGATGTTATGAGTTAAATTCGCCATGAGGTGAATAGTAAACCCTAATTGATGAGAATCATGGAACTTAGCTCTTATGGCAAGAGTGGAAAGTATAATTCTTGATTTGAATTGCTTTTATCAGTTGAATTAACCTTGCAGGTTCTGATATGAAGATGATCATATCTAGGTATGGATGATGATGCTATATTCATTGAAAGCATGTTGTTAGCTTTATGAATAATAAAATATCTTGATGCCTTGTCAATGGCAACTTATGAATTAAATGGGTTGTGAGAGCGATAAATACCATCAAGGTCATGCTTTAGAGATGACTTGTGATGAATGTATGGAGAAATGATGATTGATGAGAGTTAGGCCTGTTACATTTAGTATTCTCCTTTCATAGCTGTTATGCTAATGTTATTGTTTGAAGAACAATGTATGATGTTAAAAGAATACTGAATGTACCTAACTAATCAAGTGTAATGTAGAGCCCTGATCATAGATCCATCATTGTCAGAGATCAAATGATGGTGAAACAGGTTTTCCTAAGGGAACTCCTGGATCACATACTTTTGAGTATGTGGGGTATATGGATGTGTAGAACCTTACATCCTAGTGTAGGTGTTTGATGTAGATGTGTAATCCTTCAATCCTTCACTATAATCCCATATCGTATCAGTGGATGGTAAACATGAAACATCCTGATGACGAAGAAAGAATAGATATCTGTATCAGTGGAAGATAAACATGAAATCTCTTGATGACGAAGAGAGTACAGAACACCACTGTAACTCTAAAATAGCGAAGGACCAGATTACCCTGGCAAGCTATTATAGTAGAGGCACGAGATGTCCTACAAGTAATCCTCTTACTGACTGAGGAAGGTGAAGGTCATGAGAATCCGGCTCTTTCGATGACCTAGTATGATACCGAGGCACTTAGCAGTGATTAATTGGAGTATGAGTGGTAAACCTCATCTCCACAGGGCATAAAAGTAATGTTTGAAAAACATAATCCACAGCGTAGCATACCTGTTAGAGATAACTACGAGTTGATTGATTGATGTTACACTGTATAGTGCAAATGTCTTCATGTTTTATAACTGTTGAACTCATGCTTACTATTATATCCGATGTTGGATACTTTGAAGCTTTTACTGCTTAAGTTATTCTTTGAGATGTTATAATAAAGCTTCTGGCCGAGAGTTATAACTCTCGCTGGGACAATTATGTAAAATTGTCTCACCCCGTAGACTTCAACTTTTTAGGTGGACGTCGAGGATGGAGGAACAGGTCTACAGGTGACCAGTCCCAGCAGCAGCAGCACCAGGGGCAGTAGTAAAATCTCAGGTGGAGATCCAGCCTGCCATGTGGTGTAGTTAGAGTTAGTCCTATGTGTCCTCTATACTCTCAGGTCTTGGAGTCTTTTGGTCTGAGATTTTGGTTATGAGTTCTTGAGATTTTGTATCATGTTGTATATAATTACTCAAGAAGTAATTATCTGAGATGTAAATAGTTTATCTCCTTTTATGAAGGAAGTTTTATGGTTTCAATGCTTTATCTCAAAAAGTTTTAATTTCCGCTGATTTTTGGTATTCCGCTGCTAATAGAATCGCTTCCGCTAAGTTTAAATCATGTTTATATCGTGGTTTGGAGATCAGAGCCCACATTATTGTTGTCTATCTACCTTCCACAATAATAACTAATCAGGGACATACCAAGAATGTATATACTCTTAACACCCATACGATCTCATTATTTAGGTCCTAAACCTGAAGACATACGTCATTGAGTAATATCACTCTTCAAACATTTATTATGTTATTTTATTATCTCATAATTGAATAAATAGAATAGTTGGACGCTTGCCTTTATTAATAATCATATCATTTACATTTATGCCATTACAATCATCATATGATTGGCTCTCTGGGCATATACACCAACACAATTAATATGTGACAAAAGCATAATCATGCATGTGAATACAAAACGAGGAGGAAAGTAGTGAGAAGAGAGAGAAAGATAAAGTGGGAAGGAGGAGGGAAGTGGTGGGTAGGAATGTATTTGTCTATAATTAAGGTGTTATATCTATTATGGTGTCATGTTATATCTGGCCATGTGTCTTATTTTCCTATCTCCTCCTTATATCACAAATAAAGGAGGACATTATGAAGAAGAGAGAGAAAGAGAAAAATAAATTGTAAGTGGAAATAAAATATTTATACGTGAAAAAATGTTATATCATTGATTCTAATTATGTAAATAAGATAGAAATACTTATTATACTAATGATATGCCATTTAATAAAGTATAATTTATGACATAACTAATAGTTCGACCAAGATGCCATCAACAAAATTCTTTTCTAGTGAGGAGACATCTAAGAAGCAAATGTTGTTCGTACATCTCTTGGTTGAACTCCCTATTCGACTAGGTGCTATCTCAATTAAATCTAGTTCTACTGAGTACTATCGTAGCCAAAATCTAGTTTGACAGAAGGATAGTCAAATTGATGTAATTTTAATTTCTAAGACAGTATGTTGAATCCATACACATCCTTATACACTTTAGTCAAAGTTACATTTGAATAAAGGGGCTCTTGGTCAAAGTACCAATTCGACTGAGAGATGAATCAAAAACACAATTAGCCTCATAATTTCTTTGTTGACTCAACCCAACATATCTATTGATTAAGGATAAATTCCTAAATGCTCCAGTGTGCTTGCATAGGTAGCCTATAATCCATTTTTACATAAGTAGAAACTATATTTGAGCAATTTTTCTACACTTGAGCAATAGAGAATGTTGAGAAAAGGATTTTTGTGTTATTGAGCCTTAGTGATCTACATTGTGTTGTACAACTTCTCCCTTATCTAAAAGATTCTTGATCATTTTGAGAAGGTCATTTTGTAGATACCTTCATGCTCTCATTTATACTTTCCTTTCTTCCAATCTCTTTCTCGTGTAGAAGTTTTCTAGATGTGCTTCAAGGTGAGTGAAGCAACAACTTGTCTAAAAGTAAATGGTGGCCCTTCTTCGATTGGAAAAGAGGATAGAGGTGATGACCTTCCTTCACTCGCATACAAAAGAAAGTTTTGAGATGATTTCATGATGTCCCAACTATGAAAACAATCATGATCTCCCACAACCAAGATTCAAAGGAGATAATGAACTATTTGATCTTTATTATGGTTGTTTGATATATAATATTGTATTGTATCTCCTCTCAACTCTTAGTAAAGATTGTTTGCTCAACCTAGTAGTTGGAAAGATACCTAACCATGGATTAAAAAGCATTTATATTTCTAAATTAAATAATCATGTTCTTGTCTCCTCCTTCCATCTCCTTCTTTATTTATGATTTGATATATAATAATTTCTATCAATGATTTTATTTTTGAGAATTGCAAATTTCTATTTAGAGTAAATTCTCCCTCTCTAGACTCATATTTCATAAATTTAACAAGAAGGGATCAATTATGTACTTATCATTTTATGAGAATACAAGATCTTCCTATGAGTCCACCAAGATCCATAAAAACAACAGTGCGACCCTACTATGAGCCATAACTTGATAAATAATATTGATTTTCCCATCAAGCATGATCAAAACATATATTGAGTTGGGATGTTATGATAAAATATCTAACATCATTACTACTCGAGGGGTGTCACAACCAGGTTGTGAGACATAACCTCCCACCACATATTTAATCACCATATGTTGCCGAAAGAGTTTTATGCTTGATCAAGACAACATTACTCCCTAAAACTAGCTAAATGTCCTGATGTATGCAACATCTGCTTAGGAAGGGATTGTAAACTATGCCATCCAGTTCATCTTCTTGACATAGGAATTACTTCCTCATATAACATGACATGATCATTATGAATATTGTGACATATATTTTTTGAACATCCACACGAAGTTTGGACCTCCTCTTCTTGAGGACAACAATCCCTATCTACCTCATCTCCACGAGCATACTAAAATAGTGAGTCCTTACTACTATTAAGTCTGACTTTTAGGACCTCCACCCGTTCGTGATGCAAGTACGATGGGTTGTGGATCTATAACCCTTACAACTGATCAAAATAGAGAGTTATGTGGATCCAAAGGAATTGTCCCACTATTTAATGATAAATAAGAAAAAGGATTTACTATCAATTCATCCCTCTTGGGGTAACTCTATAATGTGGTTTTCCTTGAGGTACATGACATAAAGAGACAAATCTCTTTCTTTGTATTTTGCCATTGTTCCATTGTCTTCATTAGCTTCATTTATAGAGAGATAATTACACCAGCACCTGCCTTCCCTATATCATTATCGTCCAAATAAAAGAGAACACCCTTGGCTCAATTTGAAGGAATGACCAACATCGTCATGATTGATAGCCAAAGGAGAAGAACACATAAGATAATGGGCTAAGAAATGCACCTCCAACATCCTTATATATGTAATTATGTTAATATAGTCCCCTCTTCTCCCTATTATGCAACTTGTGTTTCCGATTAACTTCTATTACATAACGAATACGACAAGATTCCCTCAATAGTCACAATATTCATTTCCTGGTGAGTAGCCTCATTTCCTCTCTTGTGGATTCCCGCTTCATTAAACTATGCCCCTCACATTTAGCTTTTCTCCCTTTCCTTTAAGCACATCTATTTAATTTCTACTTCTCTCACCAACCTTGATATTGTACTCTATGTTTTCTTTCTTTAACTTTTCTTCCTACTCTCCCATTTTTTCTTTAGTCATTGTGATGCTTCCTTTTCTCCCTCCATTGAACTCAAGCTATTTCTACTCATTTTCATTTTTTTTGGCTTGATATTATACTTGTTGGTGGGTCTTCTTGTAGATGCATGTATCCAACTTTGCCATCATATCTGTTATCCTTCAGCACTGCGCAAGCCCTCAATATGTTCCCTAACTTGTTAGAGCCTTACAAAAAGTTAGGTTTTTTATTGTACATTAGATTGGTAGTAATTATATTTACTTATGTATTCCTCATTCTCTATTTGGTCTTGAGAGGTGTTCTAATACCCATTACCGCCCTTTTCTCTTTGTGTTGTGTTCCAAATTGAATCTAATTTTCAGTGTCATGGATCCTACCACCTTCCATGCTATGATTTTAAGTGCATTCTGTGATCTCTAATGGGGGTTATTAAATCTTGCACATACTTGAATTCTTTAATTTCTAAGTTTGAAGTCTGATCCCTACTTGAGATATCTTTTTTCAATAACAAGCAACTATCAAAATTACAAGGTGAACTGGAGATGAACTCTTCATGTTTCTCCTTTACTGGAATCGAGTAATGGTGATGATGTATTGTGTTTGTTTGAAAGTGACCCTTTGAGGTATACCCCAAATTTGGTCAAAGTTCTTTACATTGCTTGATAGTTGAAAGGATAATTGGTTTGGAGCTTAGCTACTGACTCCAATTCAGTTAGTCAATGATGTTGACCTTTTGGACTTATCTTATTTGTCTTCCTCTAGTCTGAGATATTTGCATTTTACTGCTATTTCCTCCCTCACTACGTACCCTCTAAGTCATTATCCGCCACAAGGGGGAGACAGCTAAAACAAGATCAACATTCAAAGGTGTCAGATCCCTCTACCCTCAAATTTGTCACTGCCATGTGGAGTCTCAACATGAAACTCTAGACCATTTACTAGTGCATAGTGATGTAAGGGGATGGGTTTGGTGAGAGGTGACGTCCTTGATGGAGATCCACATCTTAAACAGGTGTGGTGAGAAGATATGTCCTTGATGGAGATCCATATCTTAAACCTTAATGAGCTCTGAACCAGTCTGATGATTGACTATTTTTGGAGAGAGGCATATGAGAAGTCCCTAAAGGATTGGATGAGAGGGAGTATACATTCATCACTATCCAAAATATCTAGGTGCATAGGAGCAAGGCGAGATATGATGACTCACATGTGGTTGTTGTGATGGTTTGGAAAGAGATCATGAGCATTGACAAGAAAAGTGGTGAGTTGTCTTTCAAGATAGGGGGTGGACAACATGTGTTTGAGGTCTTGAAGGAGTAAAATCGTAAGGACCCTAGGTTTATGATGAATCATATTACCCCCTACATATGGAACCCACCAAATATTCATAACTTGAAAGGTGTAATGGAAAACAAATATCCTATATTGTGTGGGATTAGAGGGGCCGTCTTGTTTTTTCTCTTAGAGCTTGGTATGTGTGAGATCTTTCATGGACCTAGGAATCAAGGTACTTATTGTTGTATTGAAGGTGTTGGCCGATAAAGTCCTCTAGGTATCCGTGTTTCAGTTGGATGATCCCTCCATTGTTGATATGATGTGGGGTTCTATGAAGCCACCATGGGGATTCAAATACTTGCATAAGGAAACTCAGAGCATGTTAGTCTAGAATTATATTACAAGAATCGTGATTCCAAAGGAAGGAAGCATGGCGGTGAAGGAGTTAGGCCAATGGAGTGTGTACTATGATGAGATCATCATAATTCATGAGCCATGTAGCCTCCCCCCAAATATATTTTTTGAGCAATGGATTATGTTGATCATCATAATCCTCACCTTAGAGGGGAGGCTACATGGCTCATGAATTATGATGATCTTATCAGATTACACTCTCCACTGGCCTAACTCCTTCACCAACATGTGCATTGGTGCAAGGCGAGATATGATGACTCACATGTTGTTGTTGTGATGGTCTGGAAAGAGATCATGAGCATTGACAAGAAAAGTGGTGAGTTGTTTTTCAAGATAGGGTGCGGACAACATGTGTTTGAGGTCCTGAAGGAGTAAAATCGTAAGGACCCTAGGTTTATGATGAATTATATTACCCCCTACATATGGAACCCACCAAATATTCATAACTTGAAAGGTGTAATGGAAAACAAATATCCTATATTGTGTGGGATTAGAGGGGCCATCTTGTTTTTTTTCTCAGAGCTTGGTATGTGTGAGCTCTTTCATGGACCTAGGAATCAAGGTGCTTATTGTTGTATTGAAGGTGTTGGCTGATAAAGTCCTCTAGGTATCCATGTTTGAGTTATTAATCCCTCCATTGTTGATATGATGTGGGGTTCTACGAAGCCACCATGGGGATTCAAATACTTGCATAAGGCAACTCAGAGCATGTTAGTCTAGAATTATATTACAAGAATCGTGATTCCAAAGGAAGGAAGCGTGGTAGTGAAGGAGTTAGGCCAATGGAGAGCGTACTCTGATGAGATCATCATAATTTATGAGTCATGTAGCCTCCCCCCAAATATATTTTTTGAGCAATGGATTATGTTGATCATCATAATCCTCACCTTTGAGGGGAGGCTACATGGCTCATGAATTATGATGATCTTATCAAATTACACTCTCCACTGGCCTAACTCCTTCACCAACATGCCTCCCCCCAATGGAGAGCGTACCTTGATGAGATCATCATAATTCATATAAACATGTTTTCTTATCCCCCTTTTGGGTGTATTGAACTATGTTTTACGAGCAATGATGTAACTTTCTAATGATTTTTTGTGCTGCATAAGGCAGATAGGATGAATAAAAGGATATCCTTGATTGAATGATGAAAAAAAGATAAAACAAGGCTGCAACTTCATACGAGAAGCGTGTCAAGGTAGATAAAATCCCTAAACCTCAAACACCATCATGGGAGCAATGGGGATGAGGGCGGAAATGTACGGTCTCGGATGCTACCTATATTGAGCTAAATGATCGAAAAACTAAACTAGATTTAAAATACAAATAACTATCTCATAGAGTTTAGAATCATTCAAGTGCCTTCTAACGAGGCTTATATAAGCTTGTATATGCAGAATAATCAAGGTGACTTGGGCAGTAACAATGTGGTACTGAACCGCATGGGTTAACAAAAGCCCACTTATTAATACTCAAAATAAAGTAGCGCAAAAAAAAAAGCCTAATCAGCATATCTATAACGAAGTCTACCTTTTTTTTTTTTTGAAACAACATATGTACGTGGATGCAATGTTTATTCTGCACCACCTTGAGTTGGACGCAACAACAAAGAACAGATGTTACCTCGGTGCTTTCTCAACCATGATGAAGTAAGATCCCATGTCTCCATCCAACAACATTATTTATTAATCTATTACGTACATTGGTAGCGTTAGCTGACAATCGGTTTTACCTTTGCAATGTTATACATTTCACTATGTTAACAAAGAGGATTAAAACCATCGAAGGTACAGTGGTGGTGGGATTTGATCCTGATGCAAAAGGGAGATACAAACACTTTTAACCATGGTCATTAACTTTGAGTAGTTTCATCTCATTATTCATGAGATTGGGTTCCAGATCAAAACTAACTCTTTTCAAGTAGTAAATTTGAGAGTTGAGGGATGGACGGGTTCCGGTTCTGGATGACAGTGGTCGGATGTCTTTGACCAAGCTTTACTAGGGCCAGGTTGAAGAAGATAAAGGAGGAATCGAGATTCAATACCATTTCGTGTAAATTTGAGAGTGTTCTTCACTAGGCAGAACAACTAATACGTGCATAATAAATTGGAAATATGTTCTCAATGAATATCAGGCTAGTCTTTTCAGTGAAAAATTCTGAAGTAAACAGATGCTACATATGTACTTTCACCAATTCTTGTTAGTTACTGTGCCAGTGCTAGAGCTATCGTTTACCATGGACATTAAAGTTTTATCGGTAAATACTACATGTTTATGTACGCTGTCATTTATACAACAAGACTCACTAACAAAGTTTAACAGAAAATAAAACCCCACGAAAAAGCCCCTATTTGGCTATTTCCCAAATTAGAGATGTTATCATGTTAGGCAATTGTTTTTAGTTTTATGTTGTTCGTATCAGGTTTTTGCTCCACTATGGCTTACATCGCCCACAACTTGGCTATATGCTATAGTGAACTCAGTGGCGGAACCAGAAAATTACACTAAGGGGGGCTGAAATCATACATGTGTACATTTTGGCACAGAGGGGGGGGCTGAGCCAAAAATATTGTCCCCAATGAGAATGGAACCTGCATCATTTGCTTTAAAAACCAAGCTATATACCACTCCAGCTAGTCCCATTCTTTAAAATTTATACGTAGTTAATGTATTTATTTATACTTTAAGCTATACTTAATACTAAAAAGATAACTATTTGTATTAGTTTTTTTGGGGGAGGGGGGGCTAAAGCCCCGGCAGCCTCCCCCCTAGTTCCGCCCCTGAGTGAACTTGAACCTTTGCCTACAATCCGTTGCTAACAGACTGTTGAGAACCTACGTTTCATTGCATTTTCTCCCTTCACACCGATAGATTCCGCAAGTCTAGCCTAGATTTTTTAATGAACTAGTTATTTTTCACCTCGTCATTTAAGTCTAGCGTGTAAACTGTCTGTTGCTGGTGATGTAGCAACTATCCCTCCTGAAACTGCACAATGAAACGAGGAAGGTTGAGCGAGCCGGTCATGCTCCAAAGCCTGAAACAAGCAGTAACTGTTTAAAATTATTGCATCACAATGGAACAAGTATAACTCACAACATAAAATTACCCACTATTTTGATGGTTGCTTTGTCAGCCTTTTGTTTTTCTGCCACCTTCAAACATTCATTTTGTGCTGCTTCGTTTTTTGAATGGAAATTAAGGCAGTAAAAAGGAGTCCAGTGATGAATATGATTACCTATTTTACTCATCACTGGTTCAATCTATGTTGGCAAGTCGTTGGTGAAATGTTGGGTATGCAATCCAATTTGAAGACAGTGATCCAGCCTCTGCAAAACCAAAGTTTCGTTTGGACCAAGTTAACAAGGTTGTTGGGTTTCCCTAGAATATGGCCCTCATGGTGAGAACAAAACAATTGCCAAGGTTGGAAGAGTAGAACCTCTGAATCCAAGCTTCGACCAGTTGGAGAAACAAGATGTTGCCTTCATCAGCACATTTGATATGTATCGTAACTTTAGTATGTACCACCACATATGTGTGGCCTCCTAATTCAATTGTTGCTTGAACCAAGTAATTTTGGATATTTACATACAATCTGTAAATGAGCTCTTGGGTTTCTATCCAAGCCGTTGGTTTCATAGGTCAGCTTTTTATTGCTTTCAGAATTCAGCCTCGGCATGCAGTATTAGAGTGTTTGTATGCCTTTCGTATTGCAAGTCTTTAAGGTTCTTCCGTATGACTCTGTTCAACTAGTTTATATGGTCATATGAGATCGTAGTTATATAACTATACCTTTTGTTAATAGTGTTTTATCTATTCTCACTAAATAAAGGCTAATGTAAGCTCACAATAGCCAGCATTCAGGTCGCTAAAAACAACAGAATGAGAAATTTAAACAGTGCACGTTTTAGTTGGAGATAGGCACCTTCAGAAGTGCAAGCAGCATCACCAACACAACAGCCTTTTTGAGTTGTTAAACAAAATAGCATATACAGTCAACATTAGTTGAGATCAGCAACACTTCTAAGCCTAATTTTTTTTTACATCCTGTTAGACAAAATGAATGCTCGTCTGAAATCTATCTCTAGGCTTCTCTACACTATGCAACTTCAATATCATCTACCACTAGCGGTACCACTCTTGCAACAGCTGTGAATGTTGTGAACAAACCCTGCAACATTATTTCTCAAATAGCACTAAGTACCAGTTGGAAATTCATAAAAACCGAGTGCAAAAATTGCACGGAAAATCCTGGACGGGCGTATCATCTACTAAGTGGACACAAGATCATCTTAATCCCAAGTACTCTGAAATATACCTCTAGGCTTCTTTACACTGATGTTGCAACTTCAATATCATCTACCACTAGCGGTACCACTCTTGCAACTGCTGTGAATGTTGTGAACAAACCCTGAAACATTATTTCTCAAATAGCACTAAGTACCAGTTGGAAATTCATAAAAACCGAGCGCAAAAATTGCACGGAAAACCCTGGACGGGCGTATCATCTACTAAGTGGACACAAGATCATCTTAATCCCAAGTACTAATTCAATGGCCTCACCATATTCAAACCAAGCTCGGTCACTACAGTTTAAGATGCCAAGACGGCAAGTGGTAAGGGTGGTAAGTTCCAAGAGAAAATGGGTCCACTCCTCGTCCGTCCTGGAGCATCTCCAACTTCTCAGTCCTCAAGTCATATGAAAACACTTCTGAGAAACGCTCAATGAACACCTTGTCTGAATCTTCTAGGAAAGCCCTAACTCTCCAACGATATGGATCCAGTGCCCGTTTTCCAGCAACACAAGATGGGCTTTGTACTAGGTTCTCAATCTCAAACCACTCTATCCAGTGCTTCCTCCGCCATGGATGCAGCCTTTGTCTGCAGTCATCTTTGACCCACACCTTAAAGCTGTATTTGTCTGATACACAAAGGGCACGTTTGTTTACCAGGATCTGGACGGATTGGGTTGCATTCCGTGATCCACCTGCGAAAAAATTATGTTTGATTTACTGGACTGGATAAAAGAGCATTCTCCTGCATTTTCGGTCAGTACAGAAAGCGCGGGATGAGGCCATCCATCTCAAAAGTGCTGGGCGCCGATATCCAGCTGGCTACTGCTCACTTTTCGCTGCCGCTTTGTACAAATTAGCGGCATCCGTTTTGCTTCCGATCAAAATCATACCACCGAACCAAACCTAAAATTCCATTCTATAGATTTTTATAAAATCTGAAACTAGTTCTACCGGGACTCTAACAATACTGCATTCCTACGAATCCACCCAGATACGATGAACCAAACATGCCCAAAGAAGCAGTGCCCCATTCCCGCCATCTCCTATGCAGAGCCGTGCACATTTGCCCAAAGCAATTAATAGGCAGTGGTGATTCCTCAAACTTGTAGGTAGCTGGGTCATGACAAATGAGCTCTTTCCAGGATATCCAGTAAAACACATCTCCTATAGCCATCATGCTTGATTGTCGTGGCAACCATTTAAATGACGATGGGATGGAAAGCACTGACCACTCATGTGACTCGGTAGAGTATGTCTGGATGACGTTAATCATAATATCCGTGCGTATGCTCACTACCTTATAGCTGTAGTTGAATGCTCCTGACACTGACGGATCCCCTTCTCGGCAAACAAAACCAACAACTGACGAAAATCCCGGACTTGGCTGATTGGGCAGGGTTCGCCATGGTCAATGGGTTGACAATATAGTAGTCATATCTCTGACAATCAAACTAGATGTGAATTCAATACCAGCACAAAGTAGAATGCCACCTGAGGAGGTGATGATGTTATTTTTGTAATAAAGAGGGGTACGAGAGTGGCGACGGCGGAAGATGCTGCGGCTATAAGAAAAGGGATGGTTCAGATCCTTTTCACTCGGGATTCTGTCTGTTGTTGTCAACGCATGCGATGAACCGAATCCAGGAATCCTTATATATTGCACAATCATCGGACTTTGTCTGAACAACTAAGAAGCCAGCACAAGCCGGTAACCCTGATGGCGTGCGCAAAGAAGATTTACGGTAGTCGGTAGAGAAAAGTGGATCAGAGATGACCGAATAAAACGCCTTACATACAGCTCTGCAACGAAACAGCGACTTCAACGGCAGGCGGAGGAAGACGAGCCACAGAACGTGAGGGCTAATTGCACAGTCTTCCCTCCTCCTTTCGGGCACTAGAGGGCGGTTAGCTCGTGGGCGCAATTCCATGGAGATAGAGACATTATGTGATGGAGATGTATCATGTGTCTTCTAAGAGATAGGAAGATTCTCCTTACATCTTTGGTGTCGACCATGACATCACATAGGTTGATGAGACAAGGGTCGAGGCTTTTTTGGCACATGTTGTGAATGTTAAAGTGTGGAGTCCTAGTATCCTGGAGGTACTTGTGATGTGAGACTTTGAGGATGTCTTTCCTTATTTCTCAGTGTTCCGCCTCCTAGAGAGATTGATTTTGAGATCAATCTTGTTCCTAAAACACAACTCATAGGAAACAAAAAGTTCACATTTATTTATAACAACATAATCACAACAATTATTGTTTACATAATCAAAATTAATATTTTAATCACGGTTAACTTAGGTTCTTGCTCTCTCTAGTGGATAACTTAGCTCTTAGTGTTAATTGCTCTACTAGTGTAGTGTAGCTAACCTTCGCTCCTATTTAGCTAATTGCTTAATTTAGTTCCTTAGACTTGCTTGCTTAGGATAATTTAAGGTCAGTGATAACTTAAATTTCGTAATTGTCTTTACTTGCCCGTTCACTTAGTTTAACAATCAAACAACCCCTTTAAAACCCTTCAACCATAGTCTCCACATTAGGAATGTAGCCAATACTAACTTAGATCTAGTGCCCCCTCTGTCCCTGAGGATCAACCCCTACTCTTGCCTATCACCTATACTACAATAGTATCCCGTGCGCTTGTGGGTGACCTATTTAGTGTTGTGATCAAATCATGTTAGGGTTACTATAAATTTTGAGAGATCCCGTATGTTCGAGTCCTGTGGAGTGCATCTAGTCACCCCTTGTTGGCTAGTGTGTACACCTCTGGCTCGAAAACACCACTGTTCTCATTGAAGGTGTGACATATCGTGTTGAATATGAATCATTACCCTTGATCTGTTTGTCGTGCATGATTTTAAGTCACCACAAGGGTGAGTGTCCTCTGCACTATGAGACTAAAATTGTTGCTAATGATAAGAATCAAATAGATTCTAGTTTACTTTGAGTGCCTGAAGAAGACCGATATGAAGTACATTACAGTAGAAACATACACTATGTACACCAACAACGACCATCCTCGTCTTATCAGAATCCATCAAGAGAGAGATCAATGGGTGACATACCCAGTCAGACATTGTCGTTGGTAAACCATTTTGCATTATAAAATGATCTGGAGGATGTTGAGTTCACCACTCCTACTGCTCCCATCACAGTTATAGAACTACAATTGTCTCAGTTAACCTTGCATAAGGTCTGGAATGGAAAACGGAAGACTACTACCATTGTTGAATCTATGGAAACCCCAGTTGCTCCTTTGTCAGTTCCTCAAACATAGATACAGCCAATACCATCAATATCTATCCATGATGACACCGGGGGGATTCAATATGTTCATGCAAGCATCTCTCTGGGATTAGATGAAGTTATAACATGTGTAGTTATTGGAACAGATCGCCCAGTTATTGATATGGCTATTGGGAACTTCTCTTTGACCCCCGATCACTTATCCTTCTAACTCTTTGAATTGTAGTGGTAATATGGGTCGTGAAACTTGAAGCTCTAGTGGTAAGATGAAATCATCTCCTTACCATACTCAGAGTAAAGAAGAATAGCAGCTCTCTGAGAGAGAAATGCATGATCACGATGGCAATGAAGACGATGTATTGTGATCACCTCCTTACTTCATTTTTTCTCATGATTGACATGATTTGTTGGAATGTTAGGGGTATAGGTAATGACCTAACCCAGTCTAGACTCAAGCATTTGATTCATTATCATAAGCCCAAGCTTTTTGTGGTTCTTGAACCTTGCATTTCTGGGTCAGAAGCAGATGCTATAATAAAAAAAATTGGTTTTGTATGTTCCCATCACGTGGAAGCTAGGGGTTTTTCTTGCGGCATTTAGATTCTCTGGAACCCATGAGAAACTCAAGTTCAATTACTTGAAAGTCATGATCGATACTTGCATTGATGGGTAAACAACGATTGCTACTTTACCTTTGTATATGCTCATCATGTTCCATACATTCATCACTTATTGTGGCATCAAACAATGCGTATTAGCACTTCAATAACTAGTCCATGGATAGTAATGGGGAATTTTAATGTGATGCTTTCCCCTTCTGAAATAATGTGTAGTATTCATTTTTAGTTTTCTGAATCACATATTTTCCACAACTACATCATGCAAGCTAACCTGTCGGGCTTTAGAATTTCTGATTTCACTTATACCTACAAAGTAGAGAGTCTTCATGAATGACTAGATCGTGTTCTAGCTAATTCTCACTTTTTGATATCTGCACCAAGATTCAAAGTTCATCATCTAACCAGAATACAGCCAGATCATAATCTATTACTCTTCTTCTCGACAATACATCCTTCATTTATGGTAGTATTCAAGAAAAAAGTTAGTTGGAACTCAATTGATTCATTTAAGTTGCTACTTCTAATCATTGGGCAATTGGCCTTCTTCTATGGGTTTTAATTTCGCAATGGCATACATTATGGAAGTCATTACATATTGGGATATAGCTCAAAGACATGAAAGACAACTATACAAACATGTCCTTTTGCAGCAAATAAGTCCATTTCAATTATACCTTATTGATACATATTCCTCACATTTAGACTTGTACTACACTCATCTACAATAGCAATATGATTCTATTGTTTCCAAGGAGATAGTTTATCTAAAGCACAAATGTCATACCTCATGGCTTCAAGATGGTGACACATATACTTGCTTTTCTCATGCATATGTAAAACCAGGAGGTTAGGGAATTCTATTTTAATGTTGATGGGTGATGATAACATTGAGATAACAAATATTAGTCTGCTAAAAATATATGTTAAACTACTTCAAAAGGCTGTTCAGATCATCAAAACTCCTTTGATTCAGTTGTCCCTGGTTCCTACAAATTATAATTTCATTTCACATGCTCAGACTGTCTCTATTTCTTTTGTACCAAATGATTTCAAGATCTTTAGTACTCTAAAAACCATGGGTCACAAAAAATATTCTGGACCAGATGGTGTAAATGTAGACTTTATGATATGTCAGTGGCAAGTTATTAAAGAATGTGTGCTTCAAACTGTGGTTTCAGGGTTGATGGATTTTGCTCTAACTGACTCATTAGGTAACGTGCTAATGGTGTTAATACCAAAAGTCTTAAATCCTCAAAGATGTAACCAGTTCAGACCAATCTCTTTGAACAATGTGTGTCTCAAATTGATATCAAAACTTGTTGTCAATCATATGAAGGACTACATGAATGAATGGATACTTCCTCAGCAATCCAACTTTATACCTGGGAGATGGATTACTAACAATATAATTCTAGTTTAGTAACTTATACATAACATGAGGAGACCTTCTTCCAGACTTGCAATGGCTATAAAGATTGATCTGGAAAAATCCTATGATAGGATGTCCTGGACCTTTATTCTAGATACTATCACAAAGTTTGGTTTCCCTACTAATATTATATCTTATATCAAGAATTCTATTTGTGGTGGGCAAATAAATATTATCTTCAATGGAAAACAACTTCTTTGTTTTAAAGAAGCTAGAGGTTTGAGACAGGGAGGTCCATTATCACCCTACCTCTTTGCTATATGTCTTAATTGTCTCATTTTACTGATCAATGAGGTTGTTTCTAGCTCATCATGGAAAACTCTGAAGTTATTGAGGCAAGACCCTTCCAATTCCTATGTGGCCTATGTTGATGATATTATTCTTTTCTCAAAAGTGGATATGATTAATGTTGATGCTATTATGCGGTCTTGAGTTGTTTGAAGCTACTTCTGAACAATCAATCTCTGTTGATAAGAGTGTTATCTACTTCACCTATTCAGTTGCTATGTCACTACAAAATTAAATTTGTGAGCAGACAGGGATGAAAGAAAGTATCTAATCTTGGAGTCTGTTTGGGTGTTACGGTTATCCATGGACGCATAACAAAACAAATGTACTCTCATATTTCTGATAAGATACAAACTCAACTCTATAGTTGGTCTACACACAATCTAAATGTAGTAGGTCGTATCTATCTTGCTAGATCTGTATTAATGGATATACCTACATATACAATGCATATGGATGTATTACCTATGTATGTCTGCAACAACATTGATATGATGATTCAAAGATTTATATGGTGTAAGGATGCCAATCACTGGTCTCTTTCTCTGGTAGCTTGGGAATAGGTCATTGCACTGAAAAGTTGTGGTGGACTTAGCCTAGTCTCCAAGCATGAATGGAATTCGACTCTACTTACGAATTCAGCTTGGGATTTCCTTGTTGGTCGTAATACTTTGTGGAGTTCTGGTCTTATACATAAATATAAATCCTCTGTTCCTAATTCAGGTCATCACATTTCATGCTTCTGGCATGTTGTGCACACATTAAAATAATTGGTACTACAACATACCTTTAGGGTTGTTGGTAATGGAAATGATACTTCAATTTAGTTTGACAATTGGATAACTTCCAGGAGAGACCAACATCTTTTTCTTTACTACACTATTCTACCTGATTTGGTAGATTTGAAGGTCGCAGCTATGGTTAATTTAACAGCTTTCTAGGATGAGAAGTTTATTACTCATTATTTCAATCCTGGAGTTTCTTCATGTATCCTCTCTCTACCACCTCCAAGACCCAGTTTACAAAATGACTCGTGGGCTTGGTCATTGATAGAAAATGGTGTAATTATTGTATCACCTAATATGCTCTTTTAATGAGATAAACATATAGATCTATGTTTGGTCTCTGGTCGCTCATATGAAAGTTACAAATCCCTGTAAAACTTGGTGTATTTCTATGGTTAATTTGTCACAACAGTTTAATGAATAATGCTTAAAGATTATATCGTTACTTTTTCGTCTAACCCTTTGCGTCAGATCTGTTGACAACCCTTTCAAGGATGCAATTCACACTCTATGAGATCATCCTCATTCAAAGGAAGTCTGGAACTACCTAAAGATACTAGACTTCTTGCCACAATTTTTCTCACAACCATTGATTCCTTGGATCATATCTTCGATAAAATTTGAATTCAATATCATGGTTTTGTTCATACCTTCTTGCTATCAGATCTAGTTTTCAAGAAATGCTTTCATTTTTAATAAATGAAGTGGACTCTACCTCGATGATTATTAGTTTGGGAGGCAGTTTATCATTTATCATTTCAAAAGCGTTTGATATACATGATTAAGTAATCAGATCCCCTCTACAAACACCAGACTTCATATGGAAATGCCCTCCACATGGGTGGGTCAAGGTGAATACAGATGCATCAGTTACACTTGATACAAGTATGATTGCAGCAGTGGCATGTCCATCTACTGGTTCATGGATATGTGCTTGGTTAAACCTTATTTATACAACATCACATTTGGAGGTAGAATTGGCTGCTATATATCTGGCTTTATTCAAGATGGTGGATCTTCAGTTCAATTATCTAATAATTGAAACAGATAGTTATGTTTCCCTTTCTACTTTGTTGACTTCGGAAGAAAATTTCCTGGTATCTCACCTTTGTACGCCGTCAATTGCCTTCTTAGCGTTTAGTTTAGCAAAGTATCCTTTACAAAGTTCTCAAGGCCCTAGAACCAGGTTGTAGATTACTTGGAAAAGAAACAACACATTAAGTCTAACACATTTAATGTATAACATTCACCTCATTAGGATTCTGTTTTAGTACATCCTATCTTTGATTTATATCATGTCCTTTGGGTCATTCTAATGTAATTGATACAAGAAGCACTTTGTGCTATCCTCTTTAATGAAACTTACGTTTCCCGTAAAATGGAGCATGAGATCAAAATCAACACATTCAACCTACAATAAACTTGAAAGATACAAAATGGAATTGATAAAACAAGGTGGCTCCTTGACGAGGGATCCCTTCTCAATTGTGCTTAGTAAAAGTGGGTGAGAGAACATAAGGTTATTGAAAACTCACTTGCAATGGACCAAGTCTTCAAGCATGCATGCATCTTTTGATCGATAGAGGTGGCTTTGACGTTGCCTTAAAAGTGGTAGGAGATCTCCAGAAGTAGATTGGGGGCCTATCACGAGACAAATCCATCTCCATGTCCATCCCAGTCCAGAGCATAGCACTTGAGTACATGCACAATAGAGAGGGAATGAGGGTGGTGATGAGCATTCCTATCACAGAAGTGATTGACTAGAGGGAAATCAATGGTGGCATGACTCCTAGGAGGCAAGAAGAGCCAGTGGAGGGTTTAGGGATAGTGAGGGAGTAGGGAGTGAGTGGCAAGGGTTTAGGGAACACAAGGGAGGGAGTGAGTGGTGGGATGAAATTAAACTTGGGTTAGTGGGGTTCGAGAGAAAGCTTAGGGAAGTTTGTAAATAAGCCAAGGTTAAGCTCTGACCAAGATGCCAAAATGCTTAGAGCCACTATTCCTAACCGACCTACCTTCACCCTTTTAATACTAGAGCTATGTCTAGGCTTATCTTTTAATGTGTAACTTGAAATTTTATTCCAACCAACTCATATTGGCAATATCGAAATTTGGTTTGGTTCTATAATCACAGAAATGGACCATAATTTGGGTTCACATTAGTTCTAGGTTTAAATTTTAACAATATGGGTCAATTTCAAGTTTGGAAAATTATGGGCCTATGTCATTCTGAGATAGTAGTAGAAAAATCTGTGTTAGAGTGAACTAGAATTTTTACCACTTAACTTATAGGCAGATCTAACTCCATGGGTTCTAAATTTACCAATCAGGGTCAAGTTTAGGCTCCAGGTTTTAAGTCTAAATGTCAAAACATTCAACTAGGCCTTTTATGGCCCAACCTAGATTTCAATAGGCCTAGTAGAAATCAACATGAAATGTGAGTTATTCATTTTTCAACACTAACTTAAAACTATATAAACTTCAAGATTATATTTCTTTAAGATTTAAAATTAACCACCTCAATGTTGATCAACTTTGAGATCCACTCTAACAATGAAAATTCTCATGGACCCAATGTACCTTGTCCACCGGGATCAATTTAAAGTACATACTTAGCCGTCTGCATGACGTGTAACCAATGTTGAGAATTAGCTTGTAAAACCCCCTTTTTGCATACACGTAACAACAGAAGCAACACCCACATTGTCTATAATATGGGGTACTCTAGCTCAAAGGGATGTCACAATCACAATAATCATTGCAAACAAAGTAAACAAACACCATGCATTGATATTGAGATTGGTTTATACATTGTTCACAATTGGTTTCTTGAATTGAAGCTAACTAGGGTATACATGATTAAACATAATTAATACATGAAGTTATCTATAACATCATGATCTTCTATAGTAGATGGCACCCCACCATATGTATCTTTAGGAAACATTGATCTACTCCTTAAGTTGACCTTCATATAAACCTTTCTTGGAATTTTCTTGTACCTTAGGGCATCACGCCCCAACCATTCATACAATAAAAATCATATTAGAGTAAGAGGCATAGAGAATTATTATAAAAACTTAGTAACTTGGCAATAAGAAAAAGCATGAAACTAATTGAATAATGGATTTAGATTCACATAACATAATCTTGTTGGTTGATTAAAGTATCCTTGATACTTATGCACCAATGGTGCTCATAAGGCCCGTAGGCTCAACATTAACATGATGAGGATAAAGTAATCCAACCCACTACATATTTCATCAATATCTTGGAACTAATTAACTTTACTTGGATTTCATATGAACGTGACATTGATTCTTGAAATAACATTGAGGCATAACATTAAAGAAATAACTTTAGAGGAACTTGGATGCTGTTAAGATTTAATTTGAACACATAACTATGCATGTCATTACTCTTGATTATCATAATGATTCTAAGCCGATGAAAGATAATACTAAATACTCAAAGTGCATGGACCCGCTTACCTAATCCTGAGGAGGTATACTAACAGTAGATGAAGTCTTGATCAATCCTAATGTCCTGTAAATAACATAATTATACATTATGTTCATTTTCTTAACATAGGTGTATGATTCTTTAATTAAATTTGGAATTTGGGTTAGGAGTCTGGGTCTGAAACTAGGACCATGTGATAGATCTTGAAAAACTAATAAAAAATCATATATGGATCATCCCCATCAGAGCTCTAGATTATTTTTTATGATTTATTAAAGATCAGGTTAAAACTGGCCAATCAGAAGCTAGATAAACATTTAAATGTGATTTCTGAAGCCTGTCCTCGCGCATGGGAAAAGACCGATGTGCCCCCAAGCTATTTTGTAAGCATAGCGTGACAGGGGCTGACTTGGTCAAAAGATTTTAGGGACAACTTTCAATCGTATTGATATTTGGAAATCATCAAAATGTCGAAAGTACCCTAGCTATGTGTGACACATTAAGTCAGACCGTGAGGCTACATATGTCAAAATGATGTCAGGCTTTTTCCTGCCTTGGCCACGGCTCCGATCACTAGAGCTGGAGCTTTAACCTACGAATTAGAAGAAATTAGGATCCACAACTTTGATCTAAAGGAAGTGAAGACTAGAAAAACTATGCCTTGGGTTTGTTGTGAAATCCCGGTCTCACTGACCCATTGAAGAGGTCAAATGGTTCTCAGGAGCTCAAGAATAGGCTTCCACCATGACCATCCAACCAGAGCAGAATCAAAATCACACGAAGAGAAGAATTATAGTGAGACGGTGCATCCAACGAGTTTGTGAGGGGAAACCGAAGTCAGCGATGTTGTAACACTGTCCATAGAATCCCAGAACTGTAAGCACCACGGTGGTGTTTAGGAAACAGAGTAATGAAGCTCGAACTGGAAAATGTCACAACAAAGGCGATTCAAGTAAAACAACTATGTCATCATCTTTGCAGGTGTCCAACGAATCTAGTCAACTGGTTTTTGTGGCCTTTTCGTGGCCGTGAGACCTGGCCGGAAGTCTAGCTTCCTTGGCCTAAACCTGGTTTGTGGGCGGAGCAGCTGAGTGGAACGGACAGGCTATAATCGTATTGAGAACACCGAATAGGGGGCGAGGATGCTTACTGGAGGTTTAATTGAACTGGGATGGATGGAGGCTCGCGCTCAAGCTCGCCAGCACCACCGAGGTAGATCGAATCTGTGACGGTTCCTCGCATCGGCTCAGGTAGAATTGGTGGATGGGGATGGTTTATCGGGGGCCACCCTAGCTTCCTGGGCCAGTTCCTCTTGATCCGATGGACCCTCACGGCCAAGGGGAGGGTGGCACCGTCGACTGGGGAGGAGGAAGAATTGGGCGATTTTGCGATAGGAACTTATATGGAGCGAGTTAGGGCTCGATAGGATCACGGTGATCTCCTAGTTTCATTGGCGTCGAGATAACGGGAAATCGTTGAGAGAGGATTGGATTATCACAGGCCACCGGGGTCGGGATTCTGTTCCCTTTCCTGCATGGACTTTGCGCGAGGTAGGGGACGAATGCCCCACCCTCTGATTGTCATCCAATGGCTCACAAAGAGCCCAAACATCTTAAGCATCATGTGACAGGCCGGGCAAGGCCAAATATCCCGAACTTTGGGATAAAACTAGGATAATTATATGTACGTTATTAAAGGATTAATCATAAATCATCATTATCTCCCACTTGCTTCCTAATATCATTTGAGGCATCTAGGATTATACAAATCCAACCAAATTCGATAGGGAAGCTGATTTGACCATGAGGAATTCAAATATCCAATTAGATTTCAGATAAGAGTTAGGGAAACAGGTGTTTTGCACCATTAGCTATTTAGGGTAACTAATACATTAATAATAATTAAAAAGGAATTTTATTACCAAAATCTGAGGGAATCTCTATTAATTTATTTAATCAATGGGATGCATTTTATATGTATGTGTCCCAAAACTATCAATTAACCCCTAACTAGTCACCATTGCATAATTAGGGTTAGGTTTTGTGCATTAATTGACATTGATGTGTATAAGTGTTGATGAATCAAATTAAAGGTTCACATAATATCTTGATGTAGTCTAAAATCATTCTGACATACTACTTAAGCATGGTCTCCACTTAAATGAACAGATGTAGGAAAAATTCATTCAACCTAGGGTTTCACTTTTATTAAACATCAATAATTTTTGGGACTGAATTTTGAGGGTCGTTACATAGCTCCCACATGGGTTCAAACCCTTGACCCTGTAACACATATATACATGTTTATACAACATTGTTATTTACTTTATGACTATTAGAAGAGATTGTATAATTCAAACAAAGTTATTAGTTACACATTATAAAATGGATTATGTGTCTAAGTTTAATAATCTATAAAATTTGGTTCTAGTTCGTCTAGGTTGCACTTCTTGATATGCTCGGAGATGTGGTCTCGTGAACACACCATTTTTCTATACATTGTTGCATAATAGAAAAATACATTGAATGAAAATTCAAAATAAATACAATCATATAAAAGAAATATCTAGTATATAAATGAAATAGCTAGTATATAACAACCAAAACATATACACTAAACATAATGATTGGATTAACGACGGGTGGGTAGCGGGAGTTATTCAGGACTTAATAAATTAAGGGGGATTTTGAATTTTTCTCAAAATACAAGGGGTTATGGGGAAAAGTCTATCGAGTATTATGCACAACATATGTCACACACATAATGGTACCCTCAAATAAATAATATTTGTATCTTTTATCTTATACCCTACAAAGAAAAAGCAATTTGTTATTTGTACAAGTATGTCATTTTCTTTTTTCACACCTATGTGGAAGGCTGCTCTTCGCACCTATGTTACATCATACTTTTATATCTATGTGTTTTTTTATTTGTGGCATAGGTCCCTTACTCTTATTTTACCAGCAACTTATAACGTTATCTTATGATGTTTTTTTTGGTGACCGAGAGAATCCACCTCTAGCGAGTTCAGAATGGTAAACTCTCGAGGCATGAGAGGGAGTGGCCCAGTCACCTTCTTCTCGTGCCAAATTAGGATAGAGTGTATTTCACAGAATGTCTTCATTGAGGTTCAAATCCAATCCTTCATTGTAACTTATCGAGCTCTTACCATCTGTACTACTCTTGCCAGACAATGTTATCTTATGATGTCAAGTGTTTCAATCTCTATATAATTTTTTAATTATAGTGGTTATAGGTACATGAATAATCAAGAGAGCTTTTGATTACCTTGCCAAGTTTTCATTTGAAGAACCCCTCCCAAAGTCACATTAGACCAACCCAATCAGGGTGAATAGATATGTAGTGCCAAGTCACCACTTTCTTGATGATTTTTTATCAAAATAATTATGAAAATAATAATTGTTGGTACTCCAACAACTTTCATCAGTTGTATTTTTCACAAAAAAATGTTGCAATGGTGGCGTCATGTGCTATTTTAGCATCTTTTAAGCCGCTATGTAATTATTTTGTTGAAGCGGTGATATACCAAACTACACATTCTAGAAAAGCATAGGCACTGACAAGTTTTGTCTTTTTTTTAAATAAGGACCCTCCCATACAACTTCATATTAGTAGATCCACCTAAGTTTAGTAATCACAAAGTCATCACATTTAGAGCGTGCAACTGTTATCGGAGCTTTGCTTCTGCTGAAATTTAAAAAACATTACAAAAGGGGTGATAGCTGTTATTTGAGAAATTAATTTAAATTGGTTTTTTTATTAAAGTAGTGGCATGGGCTGGTGTTAGGTGTTGTTTCAACAATAGTTCGATTGGTATATAATATTTTTTTACAGAAGCACGAATGATATAATTAGCTTTAGATACATGAGAAAGTGAGTGCTTTTTTGAGAAACCCCTCCAACAATGTCACATTAGACCCATGCGAGCAAAGTAATTCCCAAGACTAGACACATGATAGTGAGTCACCATGTGTTAGAGTGTGCAACTACAATTTGAACATTTTGCTTTTCAGTATTTTTAAAAATAAAAATTACAAAAATGGTGACAAATGTTATTGAACAACTCATTTTAACTATTATTTTTATTTTTAAAAGTTGTGACATCTTATTCAACTGACATAGTTTTTTTTTACTGGAATACTGAAATACTTAACTATAACAAAAAATGAATGTGGACATATACTGCCATCTGTTTTCAATGTTGATGAACCTCTCCCGGATAAGATTTTATTAGATGCAACGAGCTGATTAACTACATGAGACAGATAATTACAAATCAACAACTTGTCACATTCAATAACGTGAAGTGTAGCTGCAAAGTTAACCTTTGGCAAATGCACTTGCCCAAAGGTATTCCACATAATTTATTATGTTTTATGACAAAAGTCATGTTATTTGTTATTTGAGAAGGTTGTTTCGACTGAATTTTTTAGATTCTTTTTTATGAGAGTCGGTGATAGAGATTTTTGTTAGTCACTATTTGAACATTTTTCTTCCATTAGTATGTAAAAATGGAAAACTTAACTATTTATATAGAAAACAAAATGGGTTATTCTTTTGTAATTATTTTATGGATGCATTTGTATTTGTGATGCACTTCCTCCGTTTCTTACAACAATTTTTCATATTTTAACCACAATATAGTGCTTGAGCAGCTAAGTTTATTTTTACTTCGACTTTTGTGTGTATTAAGAAATTATACCTACACAAACTGTTTTTTACTTCAGCAACTTCTTATGATAATATGTAGGGCTGCATTTTATCATAATCCCTGAATGTGGTCAAGAAAAAAAACTCAGCTTAATTTTATCAATATAGATGAATTTGGTTTTGGAAGTTAGCGTCTTTAATTAAATCATGTTCGATTTCAGGTTTGAATCGGTTGGAAAAAATTAGGCAATTCATATTTAAACATGGGTTGCAAATTAATTTTAATTGAATATTATAAAACAATATAGGAGGGTTCTAAGTTTAGAAAATATGAAATTAGGTCTATTTTTTCAACCACTATGTTAAAAACTAATTCTAGATCAGTTCTGAGTTGGAAAATTTTACATCAACCTAGATCCGACCCACCCAAATAATACGTTTAACCAAATATTTTTGGTGTCAAAACTAGAACTTTTATATAATATATCAAGATTTTCATCTAGATCCATTGACCCAAAAAATACAATTTTGATACCTAGATGAGAATGACAATTATTCTATTTAGAACGCATCATGTTGTTCGTGGTTCAGTTGCTGTTTGTTTGTTTCGTCTTATTTGTTTTAGTGTCTGCTTTTTTGTAAGTACAAAATAAAGTTGGCTTGAATACATGAAATGATGACATGTTGCAAGTTCATTGATATATTTAAAAGAAAAATCTACAAATTTTTATTTTTTACACTCGACCATCTTGTGTGTCTGCTAAACCTATTGCATATTTATTTCTCTAGCTTAGTACTTTTTATATGTCTTTGCCTATATGGTATTTGGATGTGTACACTTTAACACCTTGATTTATTTTCACTTTTCTATCCTAGCATTTCTGGAAAGTCATAATCTATAATAAATGAATTGATTGGTTATAGATGATAGCTTGCTTTGCTAATATGTAGCTTTCAAAAAAATAATTATCTATAGATATATGTACATGTAAATACATACTGCTAAAGTACGTTGCTACTTTTTTTAGGAAGTCCTCTCAGACATAGTCACATTAGACTCGCCCAAGAATCATAATCTAAATTTATAAAATTACATAGAAAAAATATAAAATACATCTGGTAAATACTACAAGGCTAGACTACAATTTATTCACTATTTTATTTTTTAAAAACCACTTTAAATATCTTATTAAGTTTATACTAATTATGTATAATTTAAAGTATATGCATAACTTTGCTAGGACATAATTATGGATCGACGCATTAACAAAATGAATAGTGAAGTAAACAGTCTCTTAGGATCATGTTAGTTAAACTTTTGTTCTTTATTCTTAGTAGTCACATTCAATTTTTTCTCATTATACATTCTATGTTTGAAAGAAAACAATTTAATTCAATACAAAATTCATGATACAAGATGCTACTCTATCGATGAACCATGTTTTGTGCAGGATATTGCAAATCACATTCCCTTAACCACATTTATGATATGAAATTAATAAGTGGAATAAAAAAATCACATCATCCATCCATGCATCCATGTATATTACAAATCAGATACATGATACAAGGTGCTATTCTCAAGGTGAACCATGTTGTGTGCATGATCTTCTCTAGGAAGATCTAGTTTGTTCAAATATAGGATTTGTGCATGTCCACTTTATAGATCACATCCTATTTATTTGAAAACCTTGGTTGAGAATGTGCATAACATCCTAGGATAGTTTAATGTCTCTCCCAATGTTTAGAAATCTAGCGCAAGTCGTATGTTCTAAGGGAACCATCTTATATAAAAAAAAGTATTGCCTAGAAAGAATGAGTCTTGATGTTACGATAAGATCTACATCACCTTATAGTAATATAATGGTTGGGATAATAAAATAAAAACCAATTAGCACTAGATATCTACTACTAGATCCATTCCATGCTTTTTCTAACATTCAATCGAATATAGTTTTGTGGTATGGACATACAAAATTTGGACATGGTTGTAGGATGGAAGGTGGACGTTCACTTCAATACTAAGCATCTAGGTTACAATTGTTGTTATCTGTAACCTAAAGTGGTCCCCATACCAACCACTCCATCATTCAAAACACTCAATAAAATGACATAATAGACATAATTTCATGATGCAATCATAGTAAAATTTTACATTCAACTATTCATGTGTTCTTGAGATGTGATTTTAGGTAGGTACCCCCAAAATCCTAAGAAAACAAGGATGGGTACTTCCTATGCATCTCATCCTCTCACTCCCACGTGGCTTCCTCTAGAGAATGATGATGCCACAAAACCTTAACTAAGGCTAAATCCTTCTTCTTAAGCTTCTGCACACACCTATCTAAGATCAAAATAGGTAACATCCTCCTCCAACTCCACTTCCATGGTTGTAAAATATTCTCTATATTAGGGTGACAATTTCTCATTATCAAGACATGGAAGACATCATGCAACCTGTGTAGCTCTGGTGGTAACTCCAATCTATATGCCACCTACCCAACTTGTTCTAAGATAGAGTAAGGTTCCATAAACCTAGGAGCCAACTTACCCTTCTTTCCAAACCTAAGAACACCGTTCCAAGGGAAAACCTTGAAAAAATCATAATTATTCACAAAAACATTCAAAACATTTGAATGAAATATTAAAAAATTATAAAAATATGAAGATCAAATTTACATTTACAATAAAGATAAAATCCCTTGTTTTCCCCTAAGGCCAAATCATCTTCTGGATCATGAAGCATGGATTGTGGTCCATGCTTTTCAACTTTAATCGTTCTATCTCAATCAAGTTTTATGCCTTGATCTTATCGAATCCTATGATTAGGTCAGACCATGAGTCATCTAAGATAGAAATCCCTATTCCAGTAGACATCGTGACTTCAGAGGTTCCTAGACCAAGATCTTAAACTAGACCACTAGCCTTGGCCTAAATGGACACTCTACTTTTTAATCCCTACATCAGGTAGGAACCTTTACAGGGTCCTAACTAAGACCTAAAACAAGACCACCAAACCTATCCTAAATAGACACTCTACATATCAATGTCTTCGTATAGTAAGAACCTTCACTAGGTCATGGACCAAGCCTTAAACTAGACCACCAGCCATGTCCTAAAAAGACACCACTTTTAATCCCTATTATGGTAGGAACCTTAAGAAGGTCCTAGACTAATACCTCAAACTATACCACATGCATTATCTCTAAATCTTTGTCCCAAATAGTCATGTCTACTGTCGAAACCCTACATCGAGTAGGTAATTTCAATTGACTCATAGATCATGACATTAAATTGTGTCCTAAGTGTGAGAAAACATGAGGTGGGAAGTGAGTTGTTGGACCTTGAAGGGTGCTTAAGTGTGAAGAGGGTTTTTGAAGAGACCATTTTTTGAAAGAAAAAAAATGCTCATCATTTTAGAACAATGTAGAAAAAAATTGTGAACACAAGACTAGCTATTTGGAGGAAAACTAGTTAACTTCATAATGTCAATTGTAGGTTGACCTCCTGAATGATATTAGAGTAATTAGAGTTATCAAGATATAATAATTTAAGCATTCAAAACATCTTAAGTTGCATAATGATAAATCTTCAAGAGGAGAAATTATTCATTAGCTTAGTAGTAATTAATAACATCAAGGAATGTCCACGAGTAGAAAATTACTACAAAAATTGTAGGGAAATATGACTACAGAATAGGCAGTAGAAACAAAAAATTTACTTTCATATTCCCCATAAACTAGCATATTGTGTCAACAACTATGTAATGAGAAGGATGGTTTTGAGAATATACATGGTCCTAGAGAAAGTCATGAGAAATCTCCTTGACATTGTAGTAGTGCAACACTTTGAGTTGCATTGGGGCTCATATGTAACAGCTCATGGTCTCCAACACAGACAGAAAACTTGAACAACGTCTGCATCTACTCCTCCACAAACTATAGGGTGACGTTTTTCTCTTAGTAGGAAAAGTATCCACGCCACTAGAGAAGTCCACACAGACCACCTAAAAATTCTATCATTCTACTAGAATAGACATGAAGGAGTTGTCCCCTTATGTTGGCGTACTAATCACCAACTTTCTCTCCCACAATATTCTCAGTCGTTCTCTCCCTCGCTATCCCTCCCTAGTCAGGTAGGACTATCTTGGGCTCTCTTGGTTACCACAACCAGAGAGGACAACAATTGTCAGAGCAACTGATTCTTAATTATGTGTGTTGAGTAGCCCCCAGAACCCCTCTATTTATTAGAGGGGTTAGGGTCTAGGTTCCCAGTTTGTGCAGAAGTAGAAGGGTTCAGAATTCCCATGAATTTTGCAACCTGTGACAGGTGAACCCATAGGTTCATTGGTGAACTGATCAATTGGCAGTGTGAGTTGATCGGTTCACACAATGAACCAGTCATTTCATGTGTTTCCTCAATCGCAATTAAATTCACAATTCATTTCCAATTCATGTCCAACATTAATCCTTGTTCCAATTAAATTGAATAAAGTGAAATGATCAACTATTCTCATGAATTGCAAAATCACCAGAAGCTTCGACTGGTATGATCGAGCTGATTGGTTCATTGACTAAAATGGTTGTCTCACCAACCTCAGCCAATATATTCACCTTGTGAGCCAATTGATTGGTGCCCTGACTCATACATAAATTAGGCAATTCAATTTCCAATCAACCTAACACTCTAACCAATTGGTTCAACACTTTTACTTGATGATTCTGAGTCTAGTCAGTTATTTGGTTTTCTAATTGAATACCTAAACATCTTTAGTACTCAACTTAAACATCATTCATGGATAAACTCATATTCTAGGTGAGCTCCTATGTGTGTGACCGTATAGGTCCCATATTAAGTTGGCAATGAATGTACATAACTAATTATGACATCACAAGCAAAGTCTAGTGCCTAGTCACACATGAATGCTACCCAAGTAAATGGAAAGTTGGAGAAAAACTTCAACCTAAAATCTATATATGGTGATATAGTATTTGTATAGTTCCTTTATCATTTATATCCAGATTGAACTTGAGACATGGAGTAGTCATCATCTTCAACATTCAATCTTGTTTCTTGAACCTGAGAAGACTGTCTGAGATATATGTAAGCTCAATATCACATATTGGCTCACATGAGCATGGCCATGCATTTCTCAGTCTCGCTAATCAAAAGGCCTAGGGTATCATACTCCTATAGGAGGGACAAATCCCATCTACATCACTCACAATCATCCCCATGTGTTACAGTGTACCCAATCATCACCTTTATGACGATCCTTATTCAAGATTATAGTGGATGATGTTAAAGCACACCAACAACATGTGATGAGTGTAGTGAGTATAGGTCTAAGAACCACAATCACCACTAACACTATGAGAGCTCACTACGAATACCATTGTAATAGTTTCCATGTGTTACTCTCATGGTAGGTCTATCTGATATGTTGTTGTCTAACATGTAGTAGTGTGCTTGGTTCGATATCACATATCATGACTAATGAGATTCTATCATCAACTAACACACACTATGATCTTATGTATTATTTAAAAAAAATCTTATGTATTATTGTTGTTTATCCACCTTCCACAGTAACATCCGAACAGGGACATAATGAGAATGTATATACTCTTAACATATGTATGATCTCATTGTTCAAGTCACATACTTGAAGACATACGTCATTGAGTAATATCATTCTCTAGACATTTACTATGTTACATTATTATCTCATAACTGAATAAAATAGAATATATTGGAAGCTTTCTTTTATTAATAAAAAAAATCATTTACAAATTATGCCATTAAAATCATCGTATGATTGGCTCACTGGGCATATATACCAACAGACTCCCACTTACACTTAGAGAAAATAACTCACGAATCTTATCCCAAGTGGTCTAACATGACCATTATGCTTCTATTGTATAAGTGCTTTAGTCAAGGGATCAACACCGTTGTTCTCAGTTGGTACTCTATAAATCTTCACATCTCCTTTCTGTACGATCTCTCATATGAGATGGAACTGCTTTTGTATATGCTTGGAATAGTGATGTGATCTGGGTTTCTTAGCTTGTACAATAGCTCCATTTTTGTCACAATATAGCTCAATTGTGTCGTTGATGCTTGGAACAACCCCAAGTTTAGATATGAACTTCTTGATCCATACAACCACCTTTGTTTCATATGATGCAACAATATACTCAACTTCTGTTGTATAATTGGAAATTATCTCTTTCTTGGAACACTTCTAGCTTACAACTATGTTGTTTAGAAAAACACAAATCCTGATTTGATCTATAATCATCTTATTCAGTTTGAAAGCTTGCATCAGTGTAACCCTTTACTACCAACTCATTTTCTCTTCCGTAGATGGGGAATTGATCCTTAGTTCTTCTCAAGTAGTTAAGGATGTTCTTTACATATGTTTAGTGAGCATCACCTGTATCTGGCTGATATCTGCTCATCATACTCAAGGCATATGAGACATCCGGACATGCAGAAAACATTGCATACATGATTGACCCAATTACTTATGCATATGGAGTCATACTCACGTGTTCCCTTTCTTCACAAGAACTAGGACTTTGAGCTTTAGAGATGGTAACTCCATGTACCATGGGTAGGTTTCCTCTCTTTGATCTCTCCATGTTGAATTGCTTCCACACTTTGTCAATGTATGTGCTCTGACTTAGTCCAAGAAGATTTCTAGATCTATCTCTATATATCTTGATCCCCAAGATGTAGGCCTCCCAAGTCTTTCATAGAAAATGTATTTCATATACATGTTTTTACCCTTTTGTAAAGTAGGGATGTCATTCCCCATCAATAGTATGTCATCTACATACAATATGAGGAATGTCACTCTGATACCACTAACCTTCTTGTACACACAAGGTTCATCTTCATTTTAAATAAAGCCTTCTTTGATTGTCTCATCAAAATAAAGATTCCAATTCTGAGATGCTTGCTTCAATCCATAGATTGACCTTTGTAGCTTACAGACTTTATTACATCATTTGGATTTATAAAATCTCATGAAGATTCCCATTAAGAAATGTGCTTTTAACATCTACCAAATCGCGTAGTCATGATAAGCTACAATTGCAAGCATGATCCTGATAGACTTAACCATGACCACTAGAGAAAAGGTTTTTCCATACAATAGACACCTTAAACTTTTCTGAAACCCTTTGCAACCAATCTTCCCTTCAAGGTTTGTACTTTACCATCCATGATAGTCTTTTTCTTCAAGACCCACTTGCATCCTATGGGTTTTACCCCATCAGGTGGATCCACCAAGATCCATATCTTGTTGGTATACATGGATTTCATCTCATATCTCATGGCCTTAAGCCATTTCTCTAACTTTAGTCCCTCAGTAGCTTCTAGATAGGTTGTTGTCTCATCATCTATGAACTACTCACCACCTTCCTGAGTCGCAAGATATCCAAATCTCTCAAGTTTAAGATGTGTCCTATTAGATCTACGAGGTACTTGTGTTACTTGAGGAATTTTAAATTACACAACACTTTGTGATTATCTTTATTCGTCTTGTTCATCTATTGGTTCAATGTTTTCTTGTTGGTCTCAAACCTCTTCAAGTTCCACTTTCCTCCCACTATTTCCTTTGAAAATAAAATTCTTCTCTAGGAATACAACACCTCTAGAAAATACACTTTGTCATCAGATAGGGAATAAAAGTAATATCCTTTAGTCTCCTTAGGATATCCAAGAAAATAACATTTATCAGATTTAGGACCAAGATTTTTAGGAAACATTTTCCTTTCATAAGCTTCACATCCCCAAATCTTCATAAAAGACACATTGGGACATTTCTCATACCATATCTCATATGGTGTCTTTTGAACCGATTTAGATGGTACTCGGTTTAGTGTAAACACAGCGGTTTCAAGAGAATTACCCCAGAACGTATTCAGAAGCTCAACTAAACTCATCATTGATCCCACCATATCTAGAATTGTGTGATTCCTTCTTTCTGATACACTATTATGCTGAGGTGTTCCAGGTGGAGTCCTTTGAGATGTGATCTCATAGCCTCTACGAAGGTCTTAAAACTCTTAGCTTAAGTATTCTCCACCTCGATTAGATGAAAAAGCCTTAATACTTTTTTCCAAGTTGGTTATGTACTACATTCATAAACTCCTTAAACTTGTTAAGAGTTTCTAACTTATGTTTCATCAGGTAAACATAGCCATACATACTGAAGTCATCAGTGAAGGTAATGAAGTATTGATACCCACCTCTAGTTGTTCTAAAAGGCCCACATACATTAGTATGTATGAGTCCTAATAGATCAATATCCCAATGGGAGGGGTTTTAGCCATTTTGCCCAACAAACAAGATGCACATGTCTTTATTGATTCAAAATTGAAAGAGTCCAGATAACCATCTTTATGGAGTCTATATATGTGATTCTCATTTATGTGCCCTAGACAACAATGTCAAAGGTATGTTTTGTTTGAGTTGTTGAGTTTTAGTCTTTTGGTATATACTTTAAGCATCTATCTTTAGATCTAACAAATAAAGACCATAAGACATCGGGGCACTACCATATCCCATCTTTAGAAATAGAACATTGACCATTCTGAATGTAACATTCATATGCATCCTTGTCTATACAAAATACATAAATGATGTATCTATTTATGGATGGTACATAATAGTAGTTCATGAACTTTATTACAAGCCATGTGGGTAGAGATAAACTATAGGTTCCAACTGCAATGGTAGCAACTCTTGTGCCATTTGCAACTCAAAGTTCAACCTCTCCCTTTCCCAAAGGCCTACTTCTTTTCAGATCCTACATATTCGAGCATATGTGAGATCCACATCTGCTATCTAGTACCCATGATGAAGAATTCAATAACTTTATCTCAATAATGTATATACCTAAAGTGAAGATCTATAACCTCATCTTCTTCTTCATGATTGTCTTCAAGTACAAATGATAAGTTTCTCTTGTACTTTTCTTTCTCCTCATCATGAGTGTTGACGATTTGGATTTGGGCTTGGCCTCAGAACTCTTCACGGCCTTTCTTTCATCCTTGGACTCAACTCCATTAATCACCATCACGAATTTGTCCTTCTTCATTCTTGCTTTGGCATGAATCAACATACCAAGTAAATCTAACATTGGTCTGGACATATTATTTACATTATAACATGCAATAAAGTGGCTATATGATTCTGGTAAAGATTTCAAAATCATATCCATGGCCAACTCTTGTCTCAAAGTGAATCTAGTTCTTCAAGATGATACACATCTCGAATCATATTGAGCACATGTTCTTCTACTGAGTTGTCCTCTGTGAGCTCACACTTGAAGTGTGTCTTTATGACATCGTCCCTTTATTGCTTTATGAGATTATGGTTCACTTTCTTAAGATGTGTCACCATATCAATAATCCCCATGTCCTCTCATTGCTCATGCAACTTAGGATAAGATACTTTATGTCCAAGGCATCATTAGCATGCCTCCATTAAGCATCCACTTTAGCCCTAGGTGCATCACGAGCAGGTATTTTTGGCATTGTTTTATCAGGGACATAGAGTTTGCACTCTTCATTGATAACCCTTCTCAAAGTCCAAAACCATTTGTGAAAATGTATCCCATCAATTTTGTGTTTCCTAAGGACTAATTTCAACACTAATTTGTTCGTCATTTGATTCTACAAGATAAAATTTGCATTTTGTCAAAAAAATATTTTGATTTGATTTGATTTGAAAATTTTGACGGTATCAATTAGGTCTTTAAATAATTATCAATCACACTATTTTATTCAAATTGATAGCCCTCTTATATCAATTCAAAATATTGTAGCGTACAATATTCTAGTGGGCCAAGAACCAAAATAATTCAACTATTAGCTAGCCAATGCCAGCGTCCATAGTCAATTATCAAGGTAGGCAACTTTTTCTAATCTCATCATATACAACTCTTGGGTAGATGATATGTGCAACTCCTTGACATAATCATTTGCATGTTTCTGGTGCTTAATCTCATTAATATCACAAGTTAAGCCTAACCCAAAAGCCAACACTATAAAACGCACCCCGCTTGACATGCCCACATCATTACCATCACACTTCCATCAGATAGATAGTGCACCACTGTAACATACTGAATCTTAGATGTAATCTTCATATAATCCTTTCTCCCAATTTTCCCTTTCACTTTCGTCCTTTATGTCCTTGATGTTTAATTAGTTGAATTTATAGTGGTTTGGTGAACATTTATTCACTATTTATACCAATAAAAGGGTTTATGCACAAATACCTCACTGAAAGTATATTTAAGGACCTTAGTTAGGTGTTATAAACCTTAATCTAACTTTTTTATGTGTTTTGAAATCATAAAATGAGCCGAAGTTTCAAATTTGGATGTTGTTTGTGCAAGTTATGCAATTTTAGGTACATTCTGGACTTTTATGCAATTTACCCAATTGGGAGGTTTATTTGCAAATTGTCACATGCACTATAATACTTAGATATTCCCTTACCATTCTCAAGATTTTGAACCATGGGGAACCTAGTTGAACCTTGGTTTGAAGGTGTTTCTCTCCAAGGACATTTTAGAGATTACCCTCTTTATAAATGAGCTTATCTTTAAAAGCTATCAACCAATGGGGCTATTTCTTTGATTGGAGGACAGTGGGGATAGACTAGAAATCTCCATGGGCTTTTAAAATCAACATTTGATATTAAAGAAGCCTCTTTGAGTTGTCCTCTTGCATGGCCATGAAGCCCTAAGCTAAGGACACATGGAAAGTCCCATAGACACCTCATGCTTGCCCCCTTCTTTATAAATCCATATCTACCCCTTCCCACCCCCACTTTAAAAAATCTTGTTCTCCTTATCTTTCCTCTAGCTTAGATCATCATTCCTACTATGTTTGGTCACAAATTTTCTATCCAAGGTAAAAGAGGGTGCCTACCTTGGTGAAGAAAACTCCTAGGGTTCTAAATTTGCTCTATTTAAGGTTTATAAATCTCCTTCTTGGTGATTTCAACCAAAGCTAGTAAGTTTCCTCCTTTCCTTCCATATTTTCATGACGCTCTCTTCCTCCCACCTTCTTTCAGGTCAGAACCATGGCCTTCCATGGTGAAACCCCACCTAGAGACCTTAAACACCTCATTTCCATGTTCTTTTGTTAGGGTTTTTCACCTCAAAGAGTGGAGAAGGTGCTTCTTTCTTGAGGTAGGAGATTTGTTGGAGAAACCAGCCTCTCTAAATCGGGAACCTTTCTTATTGAACCTGTCCACCTTCCTATAGGTGAGTTTTATAATCCCCTTCTCATATATTGCTTACTACATGCTTAAAACTCATGCTTCTATGTTTAAAAAGATGATCTCCATCTCTATTTACCATGTTCTTCTAAGGTTTTGGTTTCTTACTATTTTACCTTCTCTAGAAGATCTAGTTTGGTTACCTATGCATCTCCAACCCTGCTCTTGGGTCAAATGGTGTTTTCTCCCTCTCCCTCTCTCTCTTTGCTTATCTCGATCGGTTTGGTGTTGTGGTAATTTCCCATTGGTCAGTTTTGATAAATTCATAACTATTTATTCCCTTGTCAAAAAATAAAAAGAAAATATGTTCTGAACTTGGAAAAGTGTTCTTTCTAATAAAAATAGTTCCAAGGTTGGTTTTGAGTTTTTTCGAAAAGAGTTTTTTATAAATGAATTAAAAACCTAAAAACCACCAAAAATACACTTTAGCCTTCGTAACTCCAAAATATGAAAAACTATATGTTTTCTTAATTACAAGAACCTAAATAGATCAGTGGTGATGTTTTCAAGGTTTGAATTGGAGTGTAGTTCCAAAAGTTAGGGTTTCTTTACTTTAATACACATGTACGACCCTAATACATGGTTATGTATTGAAAATAGGAGAAGTGGACCTTGAACTCAACTAAAGTATTGGAAAGTGGTTAATGGGGATCTAAAAAGGAGATATGTGCATTCCTTACACCCTATGTTGGGATAATTACAACCAAACCCTATATTTCCCTAACAAGGCTTCAATGAACCCTATTTCCTCTACTCATGATACTTTTGTTAAATTGCCTCAAAATCAGCAATGATATTCTTTTTCTTGGGTCTTGTACCACACTTCCATATTTCAAATATAAGATGCTTTTACATTCCATTATTTCTTTGCTAGCATGTTGATTTTATGGACTATTTAGCTATAGTAGTGGTACTTATGTACAACCACCCATGGATAGGGCATGTGTTAATTCGCCCTGGGGAATGTCTTATTCTCCCCCATAAAAACATGTGTAGGTGACTAGGAATGTATTAAATCTCCCCTCACCTATAGGTTGAGGTCCAGTAGGTCCCTCAACCCTACTTAGTTAATGTAGTCAACATTAATCATACATACAAATCTTTCATTATTTTTCTTGATATGACAAACATCTATTTTATTATGCCTCATACTCTTGTTCTCTTAATCTTATGATGAAATCTTAGCATTTATTTTCGTGTTATTTCCTTATCTTTTGTTCTCGTTCATTATTTGACACATACCCTATTTTTCTCTCTCTTTCTGGGTGTTTTCCCAAGCACCCAGGTTTTGATCGAGGTGTTGAACATTACCAAAGAGAACACAACTTCCAACATGGACCTAAAAATTGGAGATGTTGCTCGCAGACATATTTGAAGTAGTTTACCCCTCCCTCTACTTAGATCCTTATGTTGTATCATACATGTAAACCCTTATGGGATATTATGATATACTTTTATAATCTTTTTTTAGAATTGAATACAGTCATTTGTTTGATTCTGTTGCTACTGTAATGACCTCAAATCTAGGTATCAAACTCTATTTCCTTTTTCTTAAAAATTAAAAAATATATTTCCTTTTTAAACTAATTTGAGTAGTATTTTTGACCATGAAATAATTTGTAGCAGCTATTTCCTTTTTCCTAAAAATCAAAAATTATATTTCCTTTTCTAAACTAATTTGAGTAGTATTTTCGACCATGAAATAATTTGCAGCAGTATTGGACCCTATGTCCCCACCCATCCATATAGATATACATGAGTGTGACCTGAAGAATTTTGGGATTTAAATTCACCATTAGTATACAGTCACAATCAACATCGAGTGTGGGGTTGAATCTGATTTTATATTCCCTTTTAACTAGAAAGAGAATAGTCAAGGAGAAAATACCTAGAGCCAGTGTTAATCATAAAGGAAAAACGTATCATCCAATTTGTAGACTATTGAACACCCATATGTAGTATTAGTGTCTAGCAAAATTAAAAATGGACTTTTAAAGCTAGAATTAGGTTCATTGTTGGTTTAATGACCAACCTACGAATTAGAAGTCTATAGGAGGTTAATTGCACCCCTTAATTGCATTGAAGAGAAATATATATGGTTGGTATTAATATTTTGAACTAAGTTGTCACACTAGGTTGACCAAGCTTCATCCGCTTATTGCTTTTAAAAAAAAGAGTACGCTGCGGGCGGAGGCAAGGCTTCATCTTCGTCTCCCACGAAGGAGGTGCGAATGTTACTAGATTGACCGCTAATCGCGTTAATCAGTGCCTCATTGCCATTTAATCCTCAACAATGGTTTTGAGAGGATGATGCAGACTTGGGAACCCTAAAAGCGATGCCTGAAGTGCCTGATTGCAAAACACCCAAAATCCCCTCCAGCAGGCCTCCACCGTCACTGTCATAGTGCTTGGCTGCCTGGTTTTTTTTAACTCTAGTCATTACAAAAGCACCCACACCAGCAGTAAGATACTACCTCTAGTACTCCCTACTCCCAATTTCACCTGAGCGCCAGTGAATCCTCGTAACAGGGTGACCATCATCTCCGGAGAGGAGCAGGTTGCAACGTCCCCGTGGTCATTTTTGAACCAATTAAAGGTAACGACACCCTCTTGGGCATCATAGCTTTTGTTTCCCGTATTCCTTTTGCTCTAGATTTACCCTGACCGATGGGTCGACGAGTTCCCCTATTTTCCGCCATGGTGACACCTCATGGCTATTAGTCAATGAGTATCAGGTGATGCATCTGAAATGGTCGAAACTGACCAGTAGCTTACCTAATCCTAGTGCAATTGGGACGCCTGGATTATTCACTTCGGCTGACACGTGCCTGTTGCTTTTATCGATTCCTGTGGTGTGTATATATGTGATCAAAGTATGTTGGGTGGTCGTTTTCATTCTCATGGGTTCGTCTGTGCTAATCGTGTTGGACAGGCATCACCGGAGACGAGTAATGGTTCTTTAATAGCTTGGTGATCCAATCCCTTGTAGGGTCACGGGAGAGATCCATGGACGCATAAGTGGATTGCTATGATTTGGTTATTGTCTGTGCCGTCCGAACTGAGATTTCCGCAGTGTCTCTTTTTGGGTTGATGCCAGGTGGTTTCGTCGTACCGCTCTAGCTCCTGCGCCGCTGTGTAGTTCCACTTGCGTTCTGTGTTCATTTCTGGAATGAGGCTGACCCGTTGGTGCCACTCTACAGTGAGCACGACGAGGTGGATTTTCATTCGTATCATGTCGAATCGCATCACCAATCATGGTTGTTTGGACACCAGGACTCGTTCCTGGGCAAGAACCAATCCCATCAGGTTTTCTTCCCCTGTGATTGCGAGGTGGGATAAATGAATGACTCTACAATCAATTTCCCAGTTTCCAGTATAGCAGTCTAGTGAACTTAAACTGCTGCTTATTAGATTCATGAATTTGTGAGTGAAGTAAGATTAATTGGTATTAGATCACAGACCGTAGAGGTGAGTATGTGTGTGATGGACTGGATTTCTGGCTTAATTTTGAGGATGAAATTTCTCTTAGGCTCTTATTGGTTTGGTGTAAGTGATGAGTTTCATTCACTTCCATGTGATTAGTTTGTTGTAAGTGTAAATATGGAAATCAATAAAAATATTGTTAATTTTTGTTATATAATACAAATAAGTGAGGATGACAAAGACATAAAAAATGAATCATATTCGTAAAAAAATCATAATATTCTTAAATCATAATAACCATAACAAGTAGTTATGGTGCATATTGTGCTCCTTTAAAAATATTTTATTGTGTTACAATCATAATCTCAATAAAAATATTCTGATTACAATCGCATCACAATATTTTTATTTCACTTGGTGTATAGAAAGTATTGCAATAATATCCACATTTCATATGCTTGTAAATATAAATTTTTGTCAGCATTGTTTAATGCAATGTAGAATATTAATTTTTACATTAATTCTATAGGAAATTTTTATGATATTATTCGTGCATGCTTACAGTTAATTATTTTTTGTATCATATTATTTAAATATGAATAATAAAAATATATTACGTAAATCACATTGTTTTCACATGGTGCGATGTTTTTTTCACGATGATTGTATTTTTTTGTACATTGTACTGATAATGGTGGTTATAGTGTTAAATATATTACATAGTGCTATTATAGTGTATGATATTTGATCATATTATATTGTGGTTTTAGCAACAAACTATATCCTCACCATTAATAGTTCTAGTCATAAATATTTTTACATGTGTCACTTATAACGAATGAAGAATATAATTGTATACGAAATATTGTTAGTTGTCCTGAAACTCGTTTTCTACTCTTTTTAAGAGGGTACTCAGGAACTGTATTTTGTATAACTCCCCGAAAGTCACAGAACTCAAATTCTAACACTTACTTCAAACCAATCATGAAAAACTGCTCAAGGAATTCCAGTTCATGTGTTTTCCGTACCAGTTACGACAAACCAATCGGAGCCTTAAGGTGTGTAGGATGTGATGAAGTGGAATTTTTGAATCCTTAAATGTCCAATGACATAAGTGAATTCATGCATGGTGAGTTGTTTTTAGAATCCCAAGTGTTTTGTCAAAGTTTGGATGTCAAATGATGTTTATGTCACGATTAAGATCCTTAAATTTATGTCTTTTTGGAGTATTTAATTGAATGGTCAAATAGTTGAGTTTTTGCACCAAAATTGAAAGGATTGTACCTTGAGGTATGATGAAGCTGTTAACTTTTGGTGGTGATTGGAGGACCCTAGAAGAAGTCATTTAGGTTTAAAGATGATGAAATAATGTACTTTTTGATGTTTTTGATTAGCAAGGTTCGAATCATCTAGCCTAAGATGATTGTGCCGCATTCCCTTTGGTTTTTGAATGAATTGCGTGGTCGGATCCTAACCCTGGATATCTAATCAAGTGGTAGTTATGGCTACTTTGAGTGAGCCACAGATAGGATCATGTGGAGGACTATTTCATACCATCGAATTTGAGATGAAGGGTCCCTGTGTCATCCCCTACCTTGCGGTTAGAGCAAGGTAGTGGGGCAGATAGGCGTTGCACGTTCCCAGCTACCACACGTTGCGGTCGTGGCCCAAAGGGGGGAAGTGAAGTGGATAGTTGCAATTTACTCGGATAAAGGAATGAGAAGACCCCATAATTGATATTTGTGGCCATTCCAATAGGGAGAACGAACTCCCGTTTTTTCTGTACTTCTTCAATGGGGTTCGCGGGCAGTGTGAGATGGAAGAAGATGAGGTACAAACAAGCTTTGAGGAAGATGAATGTGAGAGAAAAGGCCCAGACTGGGTCCATTGCCCAAATCAGGCCTTAAACTGACCCAACCGCTTGAACCAGACCGGCTCAGATGAGAAGTAGCGCCCCCCCCCCCCCACATGGCCACGTGGCGAGAACTGATTCACCGAAGAAGGTAAATGTTCAATAAATGTCAAAATCTTGTATAATTCATAGTAATTACCTCATACATCAGAAAAATACAGATAAGGTACTAAAATTCTCAAAAAAATGAGTAGAACACAGCAGAATGATAATATCAGACTTTTGGTGCACTAATCTCAGTGATATCATGTAAGATATAAAATACTCTTTTCATGTCTAATAAATAATAAATGAAGACCTACAATTATGAGAATGTACCCTATGGCTAATTAGTGACTTATAATCCATCTGATGTCAGTAGTTATGATGTTGATGCCCGAAATCTTGTAATTTGTGCTATATGTCTATCTAGGCTTTAAACTCTAAATAATTTGCAATAAATAATTTGCTCAATAAATGATGAAATGCACAGAGCATCCTAATATAAGTAATTGGAAGCTAATGTGGAACTTTGATATCAGTTAGATGCATAGAATTCATGTTACATGAACATAACCCTTAATACATGCTATGAAACCCTAATTTAGGTTAATGATGTAACCTACGGTTAATATGTGACATAATGTTAATATGTTCACCTATGATGGAAAATATGATTATCAGTTAATGAGTAAACAATCTAGAAAATGACATCAGTAATATAATTATAAGATAAGAATGCAAATAATGATGCACATATCCTAATGAACTAAGTGAAACCCTAATGGACATAATTAGGGTTAATATGAGATGTAAAATGATGAGAACATGATGGTGATATGTGATCTTGTCTTAATTAGGGTTGACCAAGGATATAGATGACATCAGGAATATGGTTTAGATTATCTTGATCAAGGTACGCCATTACCTCTTACTTGGATTATTATACAATATGCGTGTGTTATATGTGTAGTAAAATACTTGGCATATGGTATTAGATGAAATGATTGTTCTTGTATGATATCTTGCTTAATTTTCCATACTTATGGCTATGAACACATGAAACATAAGATATATGATCCATCATATGATAGTACTAAACTCTTTGGTAGTACAGTGCTTGGAAAGTGATCTCAAACTCTTTGGTAGTAGATCACATGTATAATGATCTCAAACTCTTTGGTAGTAGATCATAAAGACCTTAATGCATTAGTAATCTCAAACTCTTTGGTAAGAATAACTCATGGGTAGAGACCTATGAAGAGAATGTCATAACATGTTTTGGTTTGTGCTTGTGGCTAGATCTTGTAAGGCTTTCAGTAGTGCCAATGAGGTATACCTGAGAACCCTAGACTAAGAGAGGAAAGATAAAGTACATGCATATGAGATACTCATAGAGTTGAGTTAGCTCAGAGTACCTGAGCATGACACTACCCTCATGATATGGGTCAGGAGAGCCTCAATGGGACCAGATGGAGTTTTGATATGTGTTTAACAAGCCACTCATATAAGTTTTTTTAGCACAACAGTGATATAATATATGTAAGAATGTGATATAATCTCAAGATTTGAGATGTGCATATGGACATGACACAAAGGAAATCTAGAAATGGTTGAATTGATATCAAAGTATAAATGGTTAACCATATACATGAATAATGATGATATAATAAAGATGGTTAATCTTGTGATGAAATCATTAGTAAATGTGCAATTTGTTTGAGAAATGAGATAAGATCATATGAATGGAACATGTTACCTGAGGTGTTAATCTTAAGGCTTAATAAAGATGAAAAATATAGTTTGACAGTTATCACAACATATTAGTTATAACACCTAGATATGATCTGGATGGATAAAGTGGGTTAACTACAGTTAACTCCCTCTTGAAAGGCATATGTTAATGTTGAACATGTTCTAACAATTATCTCAATAAAATGTTGATGACACCTTGATATAATGGGCTGACTTTAGTTAACTCCTTTAGAGCATGGTAATATGATGCGGGAACCCAACTTATGGATGAAGTTTGTTGAAGTAAGAAGACGGCTTAATTTCGAGGATGAAATTTCTTGTATGATGTATATGATGTGATGGATTGGATTTCTGGCTTAATTTCGAGGATGAAGTTTCTCTTAAGGTGTGAATGATGTGATGGAGTGGAATTTTGGAATCCTTAAATGTCCAATGACATAAGTGAATTCATGCATGATGAGTTGTTTTGAGAGTCCCAAGTGTTTTTTCAAAGTTTGGATGTCAAATGATGTTTATGTCATGATTAAGATCCTTAAATTTATGTCTTTTTGGAGTATTTAATTGAATAGTCAAATAGTTGATTTTTGCACCAAAATTGAATGGAATGTACCTTGAGGTATGATGAAGCTATGGTTAAAGTTTGGTGGTGATTGGAGGACCCTAGAAGAAGTTATTTAGGTTTAAAGATGATGAAATAATGTACTTTTTGATGTTTTTGATTAGCAAGAATCATCTAGCCTAAGATGATTGTGCCACGCTCCCTTTGGTTTTTGAATGAATTACGTGGTCGGATCCTAGCCCTAGATATCTAATCAAGTGGAAGTTATGGCTGCTTTGAGTGAGCCACCGATAGGCTCATGTGGAGGACTATTTCAGACCATCAGATTTGAGATTAAGGGTCCATGTGTCACCCCCTACCTTGCGGTTAGAGCAAGGTAGTGGGGCAGATAGGCGCTGCATGTTCCCAGCTACCACACGTCATGGTCGTGGCTGGAAGGGGGGAAGTGAAGTGGACAGTTGCACTTTGCTTAGATAGAGGAATGAGAAGACCCCATAAATGATATATGCGGCCACTCCAATAGGGAGAATGAACTCCCGTTTTTCTGTACTTCTTCAATGGGGTTCGCAGGCAGTGTGAGATGGAAGAAGACGAGGTAGAGACAAGCTTCGAGGAAGATGAATGTGAGACAAAAGGCGCAGACCGGGTCCACTGCCCAAATCAGGACTTAAACTGACCCAACCGCTTGAACCAGACTAGCTCAGATGAGAAGTAGCGTGCCCCCACATGGCCACATGGCGAGACCTGATTCGCCGAAGAAGGTAAATGTTCAATAAATGTCAGAATCTTGTATAATTCATAGTAATTACCTCATACATTAGAAAAATACAAATAAGGTACTGAAATTCTCAGAAAAATGAGTAGAACACAGCAGAATGATAAAATCAGACTTTTGGTGCATTAATCTTAGTGATATCATGTAAGATGTAAAGTACTCCTTTCATGTCTAATAAATAATAAACAGATACCTAAAATTATGAGAATGTATCGTACGGCTAATTAGTGACTTATAATCCATCTGATGTCAGTAGTTATGATATTGATGCCCGAAATCTTGTAATTTGTGCAATATGTCTATCTAGGCTTTAAACTCTAAATAATTTGCTCAATAAATGATGAAATGCACAGAGCATCCTAATATAAGTAACTGGAAGCTAATGTGGAACTTTGATATCAGTTAGATGCATAGAATTCATGTTACATGAACATGAACTTAATACATGTTATGAAACCCTAATTTAGGTTAATGATGTAATCTAGGGTTAATATGTGACATAATGTTAATATGTTCACCTATGATGGAAAATATGATTATCAGTTAATGAGTAAAAAATCTGGAAAATGACATCGGTAAGATAATTCTAAGATAAGAATGAAAATAATGATGCACATATCCTAATGAACTAAGTGAAACCCTAATGGACATAATTAGGGTTAATATGAGATGTAAAATGATGAGAGCCTGATGGTGATAAGTGATGTTGTATTAATCAGGGTTGACCAAGGATATAGATGACATCATGAATATGGTTTAGATTATCTTGATTAAGGTATGCCATTACCTCTTACTTGGCTTATTATACAATATGCTTGTGTTATATGTGTAGTAAAATACTTGGCATATGGTATTGGATAAAATGATTGTTCTTGTATGATATCTTGCTTGATTTTCCATACTTATGGCTATGAACACATGAAACATAAGATATATGATCCATCATAAGATAGCACTAAACTCTTTGGTAGTACAGTGCTTGGAAAGTGATCTCAAACTCTTTGGTAGTAGATCACATGTATAATGATCTCAAACTCTTTGGTAGTAGATCATAAAGGCCTTAATGCATTAGTGATCTCAAACTCTTTGGTAATAGATTACATGCATAATGATCTCAAACTCTTTGGTAGTAGATCTTAAGGCTTAAAAACATCAAAGCCCTTGGGGGCAGATGTACGAGATATATGATGGAAATGTGCTTAAAATATATGTTTTCTCTTTTGTTAATGAACATCTTTTGCGCAAGTATATGCTTTTCTTATATTTGTTTATTGCTGCCAAGTATTATTTTTATCTTATTGCCAAGATATGATGAGAGGTATATAAAAGACACGTAGGCGTACTCAGTACAATATTCTTGAATATTGTGATGATGTGTACTACATGTAATCTTTTGTTCTAGGTATGTGGACATGTGATCATATCAGGACCTGGATAGTTGTGAGTTGTGTGGCGAGATGATGTACAGGTGGACCTGTTGATTAGTGGTAGTACATGTATATGTATAAGTTTGTTGTTCAATATTTAATACCAAATGTTGTAACAATTTAGGTTGTTATTATATGTTGAATGGAGAACAAGTTTTGTATGGTTTTATTATTATTCATGTACATGTGCTACCGATTGTTTCCTTCTGACTTCCTCTGATTTTATTCTTCTTAGCCTAGTGTGCGGTGTTTAAATTGGGATTCTCACTGAGGTGAGGTTTCAATTTGGACGTCACACATTAGATTGAGTTTTAGAAAATTTGGGGATGTCACAATGTGACTCCTAAATGAGAGGTTTTTAAGTGCTTAGCGCAGCCTTATGAGCCAATAACAAGTTTTTAAAGGGAGTGTTTAATTGGGTTAAATAATTTATGAGGAACAAAATTAACACTATGTACCATTTTATGTTTAGGTGGTGATATTAAATTTGGCCCAGACTTAGGTGACTTTTATTTGACTTGGACAAGACTGAAGGTATGTACTCCTCCCTATTTATAACTGGGCATTTATATGACTAAATTTTCCCATAATGAGGCATTTTTCGAAATACTTGCTCTTATCCCATTTTATTGGACAATTCATATACTTTCAGTTGGATTTATTATTATTCTTTTGAAATTACTATCATGTTGAATTGGGTTAATGACCCCATCTACTATTGTGCTTAAATCATGCCACATGTTTGTGGAAGGTATATCTTGCCACTTTATTTATGCATGTTAGATAGTTCGACTAGTTTAACCATTGTAGATGCTTATGAGTAACCATTAGGGTATGCTTTTCTACTCGGGGTATGCTTTTCTACCCTTATATATACAGAAGCATGATTTTCCGCCTAGGGTGTGATTTTCTGCCCATTTTACTTAGGGCAATGACCCATTGGTTTTATGGCCCTACTATAGTTACTTTAGTCAAATATATCAGCATGCAAACAATTATGTGATGGAATTGTGATAATGGCAAGAACGATGATGTTAACTATTTTAGTATACTGCCTCGTTCTTTTGGAAATTCCTTCTTTTGGTAATTCTCATTGAAACTTACCTAGCTTTAATGGTCCCCTTTTTTATGGGAACATCTTACTTTACTTTTGAAATAATTAATGCCCTAGTTAATCTTCTAATGTACATACTCAACTTTTACTGATTCATACCTTGTTTTCCTATTTTTCTGGGTGTTCCCTCCACCCAGGTGTAGGTGATTTATAGGGCAGAGAATGTGGATGATCGTGAGCTCATTGGTGAACTTAAGGACAACTTGAGATAGCCTTGTTACCCTCTGCATATGGGCTTATGTGTATGTATATGTAATCTTTTCATTTTATGTAACACCCTTAAGGTGAGAAATCCATGTACATGGAATCATTCTGTAACTTTGTGATAGTTTTTTTCGCTGCTTATTTATTTCATGGCTCATGTGCATTGAGTGGACCCACTATCGGGTCCCACTCTTTACAGCTACACTTTGGTTGTTTTGAATACCATTTATTAAAATTCAAAAATTTCTCACCGATTCCAACATACCTTTGAGTGTATTTGGAATGGATATTTATACTCTTCAAATTCTTTTAGTAGGGAGTGGATCCCCCCTCTCGGGTCCCTCTCCTTACAACCACCCTTGGGATGCCCACACTTAGTCGATCAAGTTTTTCATGTGTGTTGCTAATGGAAAGCATATAAGGCTTAATATTTAATTGAGGGAGTTTGTATTTATAAATACATATATTTTATCCAATCACCACATATATAGTATGTATCATATACATGTTATCTCCCACAATGAAAACATGCAATAAACAAAAGGTGATAGTTATGGCCATCCTAAAGTAATTCATGGAACGACAAGGAATGACCACAACCTAGTGTCTACATCACATGCATAAACCTATTATTGTTGAAGTTCTATGCTTTCCAATCTAGGTTGATCGGTGCAACCCTTGAACTGATTGGCTCGCCTCTTGGCCAGTCAGTTGGTCATCTCCCCGATCAATAGGCCATTGGTCCATCATATTCTAGGTTGCCTCCAATCGATCGGTCCTCCATCTTTTGAGCTTGTCTTCTTCGTAGCAACAAGAATTTAAACTACCCTACTATTACATGATTATAGAGAAACCTCGAGTTACATTTGAGGGGAGCAAAGGTAGGAAAAAATAATACTTTTACAATTGGAAGATAAGGTAGAGGCTCGATATGCAAACTGAGATGAAACATGAATAACTAACCACACACAACCATGCATAGATAATTAGGGTTATTGTCCATAACCATGCTACACATCCACCATTGAAACTCACTTTTAGGGCAACTCTTGTAAATTGTGCATATATATACATTTATATATATACATTTATATATATATATATATTTATATATATATAAAGTTTAGGATTATGTGTGGTATTTGATTGAACATAATTGATTTGCATCACATGCAATAAATAAATGATAAAACCAAAAATAAGATCATATAGATTATCCCAAAATATAGTAGATGGACATTGAGTGTGATACCACTCTAGGAAATATGGCTATAGAATAGGCAGTGGAAACAAAACATTTACTACCACATTTTCCATAAACCAGTAGATATATAGCGTCATAAACTATATAACGTGAGGGATGGTTTTGAGGATATACATGGTCCTAGAGCAAGTCTAGCGACATCTCCTCATTTTTGTAGTCGTGCGGCACTCCTATTTGCACTGGGACTCATCTATAGTAGCTCTTGGTCTCCACCACAGACAACAGACTCGAACAACATCTGCAACAGCTCATCCATGGACTACAGAGTGACATTGTTCTCCAAGCGGGAAAAATATGCATGCCTCTAGAGAAGTCCACATGGACCGCCTAGAACTCTAGTCGTTCTACTAGAACGGATAGTAAGGAGTTGTCCCCTTTGGTTGGCGTACTAGTTACCAACTTGGTCTCCCACAATTATTCTTAGTTGTTCTCTCCCTTACTATCCCTCCCTAGTTGGGTAGGACTTACTTGGGTCTCTTGGTTACTACAACCAGAGAAGACAATAACTATCAGAGCAATTGATTCTCAATTGTGTGTGTTAGGGATCCCCCACTACCCCTCTATGTATAGGAGGGGTTAGTGTTTGGGTTCCCTATATGTGTGGGAGTAGAAGGATTTAGCATTTTCATGAATTTTGCAACCTATGATAGGTAAACCGGTCAGTTCACTGGTGAACCGATCGGTTGGCAATGTGAGCTGATCGATTCACACAGTGAACCGGTCATTTCACATGTTTCCTAAAGGGAGATTGAATTAGCAATTCATTTCCAAGTAATGTTCAAAATCAATCCTTGTTCCAATCAAATTGAATAAAGTGAAATGATGAACTATTTTCATGAATTGGGAAAATTACCAGAAGCTTTGATTGGTATGACCGAGCTGATTAGTTCACTAGGTGAACCAGACGTATCACCAACTTGATCTGATCGGTTAACCCTGTGAGCCAAATGGTTGGTGCCCTGACTCATGTAGAAATAAACCAATTCAATTTCCAATCAACACGATACTCTAACCAGTTGATTCAAAACTTGAACTTGATGGTTCTGAGTCCAGTCAGTTAATTGCTTAGTTAATTGAATACCTAAACATCATTAGTACTCAACTTAAACATCATTTGTGGACTAACACCTATTCCATGTGAGTTCCTATGTGTGTGACCCTATAGGTCCCATATTATGTTGGCAATGAATGTCCATAATGTTGGGTTTTGTGAAGGCGACAAGCATAATGGAAGCAATAAAATTTTCTCCACATATCCTACTCAAGGATCTCGTCGACAAAAGTGTATTCAGAAAGAGAATGCATGGATAGACCTCGTCCCGGAGCAAGTCCAATGACATCCCTTGGTGTGGTGATGTGCATCACTCCTACCGTGCACATACGATCCTTAGTCATCCTCCAAACATAGGCTACTCAATGTCTGTGTCTCTACTTCATCCACACTGGTGGACTGCCACATTGTGCTTACTTAAGCTGATGGGAGGGAGTAGCCTTCTGCTTGATGAGATGCTAACGTTGGTTGCTCTCCTTCTCTCTTGCTTGGGGATGATGATAGCTAGGGTTTACGTACAAAAGCATAACCTAGGCGTACGTGTATATGCGTTAACTAAAAGTCGGTTGTCATGCCCCCGTTAATAGCAGAGAAAGGAAGTAGGGTTTCCAAAACTCTTGGGATAATAAAAGGGTTGCAACTGAGTTCAAATGAGCTGATCATGGACCAATAAAAGAATATTTTGGAATCAGTTAATTAACCAATAAATTACACTAATTGATTAACTAGTTTCTATTATCCATCTCTAGTTAATTGCTCTAGATCGGCCAACCGACTTTACAATGGAATCTAAATAATTTTCTTGAACTATTTAACCAATTAACTTGGATTATATTCCAATATTATTATAGAAAATTACCTAAACTTTTTAGCAATCAATTCGATTTGGAACATTTCCAATTACGTCCACAATTATCCTCCTATTCCAATCACATCCTAAGTGTGTGACCCGAAAGGCTCCACATTATGTTAGCAATGATATTCATAATCATATTATGATTTCACAAGCAATTATTGGTATCTAGCAAGACTTCATTTCTACCCAAGTAATTGGAGAAGTTGGAGAATAACTTAACCTATCATCTAGCACTGGTGTTACAATGAATGTATAATTCCTTTGTCTTTGATATCCAGATTGAACTCGGGGAATGGAATCATCATCCTCTTCAACATTCAATCCATGTTCCTTGAACTAGAGCAGACTGCTTGAGATACATGTAAGCTCAATATCACATATTGACTCACACCAGCATGATCATGCATTCCTCAGTCTCACTTATCAAGTGTCTAGGATATCAAACTCGTATAGGAGGGGAAAATCCCATCTACATCACTCATAGTCATCCCCATGTGTCATAGTAAACCCAAGCCCACCTTTATGGCAACCTTTATTCAGGATCACAGTGGATGATGTCAAAGTACACCTAACGACATGTGATGAGTGTAGTGACTTTAGGTCTAAGAACCACAATCACCACCATCACTATGAGAGATGACTCTGACTACCACTCATGGATCCATGTGTCACTCTCAAGGTCGTACTGTCTGATACATTGTTCTCTAACAAGTATCTATGTTCTTGGTTTGATATCACATATCATGACTAATGAGATTTTTTCAACAACCAACACACACTCTAGTCTTAAGTGTTATTGATGTTTATTAACCTTCCACAATAACATATGAATAGGTACATAACAAGAATGCATGTACTCTTGACATCCATATGATCTCATCATTTAGGTCCTCAACCCAAAGACATACGCCAATCAGTAATATCATCCTTTTAGAAATTTATTATGTTATATCATTATCTTATAACTGAATAAATAGAATAAATTGGAAGATTGCCTTTATTATTTTTTGGTATCCCAAGCTCTTATATTCCTTTTTTTTGGTATTTTTTGTAAGTACAAGTATACTTTTCTTTGTAAAGAAAAGGCCTATTTACAAAGGGAAAAAGAAGCATCCTAAACATAGAGACAATCTCCCTACCATCGAACCAGAAACAAAGAAGGAACTCAGAAGACAAACCCCCAGCCAACAGAAAAAAGCACAAACAAGGGGGAAAACTTCTACAGAGACCAACATTTAGAAAAGACTCAAGCTTCACAACTATGATCATGGTAGAATGACTCCCATTGCAATGCATCTTTTGCTTTTAGCAGGAAAGTCCCTCTTCACAACAGAATCAAAATCCGAAAGGATAAGAAAACTATATGATCGACTCACCCTTAAGGAGAAGGAAGCCTTTCCAAATAGTCTCCCAAATGTTCCTCCAGCCTCTCTCCTTGTTAAGGTGCACTCTAGCATTCCTCTCTCTCCAGAGCCAGTGTAAAACACACAAGGCAAGGAGATGATTTCTCTTGTCACTACAGAAAACCAAATCAGAGGAACTGTTCAGACTGATAGGTAAGCCATTCTTCTTTACTTCACTCCAAACTTGAACTAAGTAAGTACAAGTGAACATACAGTGGATAATGTCTTCTTCTCTTTCCTTGCAAAGGAAACAATAGGAAGGAGTAGTGATTCCCACCCTCCTGATGTAATTTGTAGTAAAAAGCTTCACATGGCCTACCTTTAAAGCATGAACAGAGAAACTACAGGGAGTTTTATACTTCCAAATCCACTTGAAAACTAGATTGGAACTTCCTCTTATGCAAACTACCTCCCAAACATTTTTTACTTCAATAGTATCCAGCCCATTAAAGAGAATCATGTCCCCCTGAGTGGAAGGGTTGTCCAAATTACCCATAAGATGATTAAGTTCTTTGTGAAGCCTGACATTGTCTTGAGTCCAAACTCCAATAGAAATCAAACTCCCCAAATTGTAATTTGGCTTAAAACCAAGTTGAATGATGCTTTGTCTATCCAAAACATCAACCACAAAATGATTTCCAAGAATCCAAGGTCCCCCCAAAAGGATATGTTTTTACCATCCCCAACTGAATAACTAATGTGGTTTTTGAGAGAGTCTCTCTCCTTAATAACTCTATCAAGATGCCATGAATAACCATTATTCTCACTGACCAACCAAAAGGAAGTTTTGTTGAATTACCTCTCATGGATCCACTTCACCCAGAGGGAGTCAACCTTGTTAGCAATGTTCCATGCTTGAAAAACCATAGAAGAAGCATTGATATCCCTTATAGAATGGACCCCTAAACCTCCCTCATCCTTTAGTTTAGTCACATAATCCCATTTGATCATATGGACATTAGAAGGGTTCTCTGAGATTCCCCAAATGAAATCTTAGATCAACTTCTCAATATCATCAATGATAGAACAAGGAAGAGGAAAATAGTTCATCCAATATAAGTGTATAGAAGAAAGAGTAGACTGAGCTAGATCAAGTCTCGCTGCCATCGAGAGCTATTTTTCTTTCCAACCATCCAACTTGGTTTTTATTTTATCCAGACGAAGGTTGTAGTGTTTTCTAGATAGTTTCCCAACATACAAAGGAATGCCAAGATAGTTCTGGCCAATCTTCCCTTCATTAATTCCCAGAATATTGTAGATGGATTCACTATGAGCACCAGTATTAAATAGAATATAGCTTTTATCAGCATTGAACTTCAACCCAGTAGAAACATAGAAATCATCAAGGACTTTCTTAAGATCTCTTGCATTCTCTTCATCTGCCTCTATGAAAACCATAAGATCATCATCGAAGATTAAGTGAGAAATAGCCATACTAATGTAGGCACTAAGGGGTTTGATGAGTCCATCACTGACTGCTTTATCCATCAAACAAGAAAAGACATGGATCACCATGACAAACAAATAAGGAGCCAAAGGATCACCTTGTCTTACACCATTACTAGGCTTAAAAGGGTCCTTTGGTTATCCATTCAGCATGATTTCATATGTAGTAGTTGAAAATGGCACACTCCTTCAACCACATCAGATTTGATAATACTCCAACAACTTCTAAATAGCATGCCATTGAACCCGGTCGAATTAGGGCATTTGTTAGTATTTAAGTTCTTGACAACCTCCTCAATCTCATAATAAGTGACCAATTTATCCAAGGATAGCCTATGGACATCATCCATCTTAGGAAAATTTAGACCATCCAGCAGGGAAACATTAGCAGAGTGACCATTATTGAAAAGCTTCATACAAAAGTCTTGAATGTAATCCTTGATTTCATCAACATTTGTAATTAAACTCCCATCAATATCAAGAGCTTTGATGTGGTTATTATGTCTTCTAACCTTGAGTGAGGAATAAAAGAACTTAGAATTGTAATCCCCCTCCTTTAACCACTATACTCCTAATTTCTGCCTTAAGAAAGACTCTTCTATCCTAAGGGTATCATGGGCAGTCTTCCTGCACCTAGAAGTTTCATCTCTCTACCCAATGTCAGTAGGATTTGCTACCAGATTAAGCTAAGCTTCAAGAAGAGAACTCTCAGTAGCCCAAGCATTTTCATGCAAATCGCCAACACTGTCTCTATTCCACTGAATAAGCTTACATCTCAAATTCCTCATCTTAGAATAGACTTTAAAAAGAGGGAACCCGTCCTTGTTGGTGATCCAACCATATTTCAAAATGTTAAGAAAGTCAGTCCTCTCCATCCAAGTGTTAATGAATCTAAAAGGGGAATTAATCTTTTTCATTTCACCAATCATCAAACTCAAAATCTTGTGGTCACTAATAGTATTAGTTATGAGAAAGCCAGTAAAAATGGGAAATCTTTGCATAAAGATATTATTATATAAGATCATGTCAATACAGGAGGTGACAACCCTTCCTCCACCTTGATGATTATCCCAAGAAAACCCAGGTCTATTCAAACTGAGATCGAACAAACCACAGTTAAGAATGCATTTATTGAAATCCTCCATTGATCTTTTAGTAGGAGGATCTCTCCCAATCTTCTCAGTCTCCAATCTGACGACATTGAAATCACCCATCATTAACCAAGGTAAACTAACCATAGTATGAAGTTCTTAATTTTATCCCATAGTTTACTTCTATCACAGTCGTCATTATGCCCATAAACAGCCATAAGAATGAAATAGTAACTGTCAATACAGACTTTAACTTGGATACATTGATTTGTTTCAACGATCATTGTCAAAGTAAAATCTTCTTCTTTCTAGAGAATGATCTCCCTTCCTAGAACATGCTAATTGTGGTTGGACAACCAATTGAACTCCAAAAAGAACTTACTAAGAATTCTCTTCACCTTCTTCTCTCTAGTTCTAGTCTCATTCAGAATAATGATATGGGGTTTCACCTTATTGATTTCCTCCCAAACTTTATGGGCTTTGTTGTTTAAGCCCCTAACATTCCAGGAGACAATGTAAAGATTTAAATCATCCATTTAAGTTTTTTTCATCCATTACTTCACTAGGAAAATTGCCTTTATTATTAATCAAATCATTTACAAGATATGCCATTACAATCATCATATGATTGGCTCTCTGGGCATAGATACCAACACATAACTAATTATGACATCACATGCAAAGAGAAGTACCTAGCTGCACATCAATTCTACCCAAGTAAATGGAAAGTTGGAGAACAAATTCAACCTACAATATTCATATGGTGTTACAATGCTTGTATAGTTCCTTTTTCGTTGATATCTAGATTGAACTCGAGGCATAAAGTAGTCATCCTCTTCAACATTCAATCTTGTTTCTTGAACCAGAGCAGATTGTCTGAGATGTATGTAAGCTATATATCACATATTTACTCACATGTGCATGGCCATTTATTTCTCAGTCTCTCTAATAAATAGACCCAGTATATCATACTCCTATAGGAGGGACAAATTCCCATATACATCACTCACAGTCATCCCCATTTGTTACAGTGTACCCAATCATCACCTTTATTATAACCCTTATTCAGCATTATGGTGGATGATGTTAAAGCACACCGAGCAACATGTGATGAGTGTAGTGACTTCAGATCTAATAACCAAAATCACCACTAACACTATGAGATCTAACTATGACTACCATTGTAATGGTTTCTATGTGTTACTCTCATGGTGGGTCTGTCCGATACACTATTCTCTAATATGTATCTATGTGTTTGGTTTGATATCACATATCATGACTAATGATATTTTGTCATCAACCAACACACACTCTGATCTTATTTGTTATTGTTGTCTATCTACCTTCCACAATAACATCCGACCAGTGACACAATTACAATTGTATATACTCTTAATATCTGTATGATCTCATTGTTCCAGTCACGTACTTGAAGACATATGTCATTGAGTAATATCATTCTCTAGACATTTATTATGTTACATCATTATCTAATACTGAATAAAATAGAATAAATTGGAAGCTTGCCTTTATTAATAATCAAATCATTTACAAATTATGTCATTACAATCATCATATGATTAGCTCTCTGGGCATACATACCAACAAAAATAACTACTTGAAGTTGGACTAGAAAATTACTTGATATTATTTAATAATTAACAACGCCTATGAATGCTGAAAATTTTAGACTTCAGAACAATTTAAGTCCATCATTTAGTAGTAGTTTACAATTCAGTACAAAGACATGAATAGCATACAAAAGAAAATCTTAAGTTGCCACCAAAAAGATGTATAATATATGTGATGCTCGATGTCTTGCAATATTAGTTTATTGTTTGCTTCTGAATTTTGAAATTTATATCATACAAGAATAAATTGCAGTAATATGGTGAGAGGAGGATAGTTTCAATGGCATAATCACATTGTCTTGTAAAGGTAGTAGTTTTAATAGCATAATCTATAAGAAAACACATTTGGTAGCATTTCACATTAATTTTAATTACCTATAAAAAAATTATATAGTATTTAGTATAGCCCTAACATGATTGTTGTACTATCAACAAAAATACTTTAAGTTGTCAAAGTGGTGGTGGTTAAGTGGCCCAAAGTGGGAAAAGTGAACCAAAGCACCTGCTTCACTACAACGCGCTGAGTAGAATGCTTCACCACTAATTCCTATGTGACTACTGGGACAACCATTCAATCAATGAGTGAATTGCTTTTATAATCAATGAGTGTACCACCTTTATACACAAATCCCTACCCTAACTAGAAAAAAAAATTACTTTGGCATTCAAGCTCTACCCAAAGTAGGCAAACCTTACATTTGCATGCATCATTCAATCCCTACTCTAAGTAGAAAAACCTCAAGTTACCTTTCTAGCATAAAACCCTACCCAGAGTAGGCAAACTATTACTCAACAAATCTCTATCTCAAAAAGTAAAATCATTTTTCATTATAGAACCTACATTTAGTAGGTAGTTATTCTATCTGCTAAAGCCCTACCTCTAGTAGGCACATCATAATTTGTCTTTCATTTTCAAGCCCTTCCCTAAGTAGGTACTTTGCATTTCAGAAGTTCTATCATGCATAGCCAAATCCCAACATTTTATCGTAAAAGGGATTTGACTCTAGATCTAAATTGGTCTATCTAACAGGTCTAGTGATATAAGTAACACATTTAGATATCTAATGGATATATTATTTAGAGGTATGATACCATTTTAAAATCAATAACTTTCTAAGATCTTCACAATTCAAACTAACAATTCAACATAATATCCCTTGAGTAGTCTAGACTTTTTATCCCTTAATGACAAAATTTGGTGACCTAACTTGACAAAAATGTGTAGTTATCACTCATGTCTTGAACCTTATCTTAAGAGAGGAAAACTATTGACACCACATCTTTGGTCATTCATATCAATGATCATAACCTAATCTACTATGTAGCTAACAAAGAAATTTACCTTATTTGTTTCATGTTTTTTCATTGTTCTTTACCTATATAATCCATCCCTTCCATACATTTTCCATAGGTTGTGGTTCCCTTTAATTGATACTATTACAAGCCTTTTCCCATTAATTTCCTAGTCGAACTTTCTTGAATATAACATTCAATTTTACTCTACATGGAAATATAGTTGCTCCTTGTTATCTCTCTAACCTATTGGATGGAAAAAGAAAATTATGGAAGACCTATCCCTCATGTTTTCATCTCTAGTCTTCCCCCTTTTCTGAATTTGAATTTATTCTTCAATGACACAGTTTCGAACAGAAATGAATTTTCTATCCAAGATACATCCAGAAACTTCTAGTAAGTCAAATTCATATGTGCAAAAGCTTCTTGTTTCTTGTTGGGGGCATTCAGATAGATTTCTATGTTCCAATAGGATGTCATGTTGAAGAATCTTCCATTACGCCAGTGGTACATCCTATAGAATGGAGCAATTCACAAGGTTCCTCATTGATAATCCTAATTTTTTGTTTCCTTTTCCTAGTCTTATGGGAATTTATTTGCAAAACTTCTTTTTTGATGTTGAATCTTGTGACCCTCAAAAAAAAATCCCACCCTATCCACCATAAATATTTGTCCATTTTGACTCATTCGAAGCAAGAAAGTGACTATATCCACTTTGTTCAAACTCTAGGTTCCGGTGTCTAAAAGATCCTTCTTCTAGAACACTAACTCTAGTATGTCAAGAGACTACGAAGATGGTAAGAAGGCAACAAAGTAAGATGATACAATCATTTCTATCTATAATTTATTTAACTGATCTTTGACTTTCTTATTTATCAACTTGAAAAATAACTAATCATCTAATGAAACTTTCCATGATCAACTCAACTAGATGATTCCCCTCTAGTTTAGTAACTTTCCCATTAAAAATGCACAACTCATTTTTACTAAGTAATATAGTCATGCTTCATACACCTTTTCTTGATTTTATGAATAAAAGTATGTCTTGCTCTTAATGATGTATCCTATAAGAAACTCTTTTTATATTCCTACACTCATCCCAATCACCCATGATGCATCTCTACCATGGGAACTCCTGAGGTGATTGGGCTCTCTTAATAAAACCTAAAGTCTTTGTTGATGGTGAAGGATAGTTTCTTAACCATCTTAAGTCTGCAAAGATTCACACACCTTAATTATGTTTTTTTCTATTTCTGGCCTTCATTAACAAAACCTAAACCTAATGTTTTTACACAAACTCAAGATTTCAAAACACAATACAAATTTTTAGGTAACGTGTGTGGGTGTCTGACACCTTTCCTTGTCATAAATAGGATTGTCAATTCCCATCTCTTTTCCATTTAAATCCCTATTGACGACTTGTAGAGAATTAAATCAAATCGATGTGATGAACAATATATAAACCAAGTTTATGGAGGATTAATTAAACAAAGGTGCTAAAATAAAGTGCTGAAATAGAAGTTGTTGAACTAAAAGTTGATGAATTAAAAGTACACAAATTGAAAAGTGTTAAAATTGAAAATGATGGAATTGAAATTTTGGAAATAAAAAGTTTTTGAATTTAATAGAACACAACTGAAAATTTGCAAGAAATGAAAATGGGTTGCAAAGAGAACAAAGAGCAGAAAAATCAATCGATTAAAATTAATTCAGATTTTATGTAGTTAACAGAAGTCTAAATTTCACCATAGCAAACCCCATAGTTATCTTAGACACATCTAATTTTCTTTTAGATATATTTAGATTAGGACCATGGAGATATGTCCTCTTTGGAATTAAATCTCATAGATCAAACTATCCACAAACACCTCTTTGGTGGCCTGTAGGTCTTGGTTCAATCGTCCCATGTAATCATGTCATTACTTTGACGAACACATGAGTTCTATCTGATGTTTTGGTCTACAAGTCCAAGGTCATATCGTCATGGATCATAAATTTCATGGAACATGACTGATCAGATCACATTCCATGTTGTTGAACAGATAAAAACACAACTCTTATTATCTTTAAGGAGATTATAGTTGTTATGATAAGATATAGGGGATCATGGGGATACTCACCATATCTCGAAAAAGGGAGAACTACTTAGAAATAGTGAAAGTGGAACAAGTCTAGAGTACAAAAAGTTAGATCATCTTGTCTTTGGAGTCTCCCATCCTTTTATAGGGAAAAAGGAGTGGGGAAAATCTTGGAAATAAGGCTTGGTGGCAGATGTTGTTGTCTGTCTCAGGAACTGAGTCGATCGAATTGGATACCCGAGTTGCTCAACTAGCATTAATTTTTTGCTTCATCTCAAAGTATGTCAGTTGATATAAATTTTGTGGATGAGTTCTTGATTCAGAATTTGAATGGCTTTTGACCATGGGTTTATTAAGTAGCAAACATGAAGCGGTCAACTGGTCTTACTTGTGTGTTTTGAGTTGGATACTTTTTATGTAGCAATGGTCTTTTCAAAATCTAATTTTGACTAGTTAATACTTGTGTGTTGATTGACTGGAGGATATGAGTCGCTCGACTGAAGTTTCTAGGAAGTGATATTTGTAGTAGTTGAGTCTATCGACTGACGTAAGTCAGGTGTTTGACCAAGAGGACAAAGATAGACTAGAAGATTTTGGTCTTGGGCCTTGGACGGGATGAAATCACCCTTTTATTCTTCATGTCTCCTAAGGGGCAGAAGTGATCTTGAGCTTGAGTTGAAGAGGTGATAAAGTACATGAAAACATACAAAATAAGAAAAAATAATGAGATATCTAATAAAGTAGGAAAATCAAGTAATTTGCAATCAAATCCTTAAAAGGACGCAAAAGAGATAGAATAGATTAAATGAATGACCTAAACTATGCAATAAAAGGTGATGAATATGCATTCATTGAAATATCCCAAACTTATTTGTTGCTAGTCCCGAGCAACACAGAATCAAAGACACCCACCAATTTATACTAACACCTTGTTCACCTCACTCGCATAGCACTACATTGTTCTCACCGCCTTTTCAAGGCCAAGTTCCATGATTTCTTGGAACCACAAAAAGACAATTTTCTAACACTTCACTTAAATTTTTCCTTAGAACTTGTTTCTGTTTGAAAACATTGAAATGAAATAGATGGTATATCCCTTCAGTTATTAGTATTCCCACATATTAAAAGTTGCACAAGACTAGGGTTAAAGGTTTTGATGGGGTTATATAGATTCCCCTGGTCATAAAAGAAGAGTGAAAGGAGGTATAGAAGGAGGTGGTCTTTCCTCCATTCGACTTGAGACCTTTTATTTTTTTACTTTATTAAGTTACATCAATCGTATGTTTTGATGTGCACTTTGGCATTTTTCTTGGTGATACACCCCTATTAAATATACGACAGGTATGGAAGAAGTGAAAGAGGGAGAAAATGGAGGTGTGCCACCCCAAACTTAGAGTTTGGGACATTTTCTAGGCTTTCATTACTTTTCCTTTTGGAGGATGGAGAGATAAGAAGGTAGTATAATAAGTGTAGAAGAAACCCCTCAAGGCATTTTCTAGGATACATTTGATTCTTTTGGGTAGACATATGGTAAAGTCAATTTGTGAGGCGTGTGGGGGTTATCATATATTGGGACTTACTGGGGGAAATGGGTAGGTGAATGTGGGCAACTTGGGGTTCAACATGAAATTGTGGATAGGATGATGCTTTCTAGAGGAGGGGCTCTAGGATACTCAGGATGGACTATACAAGAGCAACCTCAAGGGAAAAAGTTGCTTCTTTTGGAGTGTGTTGCTTCTGGAAAGGAGGAGGTAGATGCACTCTCAATCTTCTTTTCCTTGCGATCTTCTTATAAATAGATCCAACATTGTAGAATGGTTGATGTTTCTTGTGGGAAGAGTTGATATTGCAACAAGGTGAATTGATCAATGCCGTCAAGGAAGTAGGATTCTTCTTCTCTTGTATACTTTTTGAAACCTCTTAGTGCTTGGAAGTTGAAGAACCAATTCCCCACCAGTAGGGTCAGGAGGTTGACTTTGACGTCTATTAAAGCTCTAGTTGTGGAAATAAATGTTTTGTTGAAGATGAGAGGGTAGTGACGGTCTTCCTTGATGTTAAATACTACAAAATCACAATGGGATGTAGAACTCCCCAATTTTTACTGGGACATCTTCAATGATACCAAATGGCTTAGTCATGGAGGAGTTAGTGAGATGGATGGTCATGCAGGTGGGTTGAGCATCAGTGAGACCAAGGTTTCTGCATAGGCTAAGCAGTATGATTGAAATATTGGCCCCAAGATCATCTAGCCATGTTTGGACACGAAATTCCAAAAGACCCAAGGTCTTCATGCTTATGAGGTATCTTGCTCAAAACAATGTATGAGGATGTTCTAGCTAATTTAATTGTTTTGCATTCCTCATTTAAGTATTTGTGATTGAGTAGAAATTAAAATAAATTACCCCACTGAGGCATTTTACTCATGGCCTAGAGTAATGGAATACTAACATAAAGTTTTTTTAATGTGTCTTTAAATTTGTTGAACCTAGAATTGAGTCTAGTTTCATTTAGCCTAGCTTAGTATGATACCTGAGGCTTGTAGAAATGAGTGTTAGGAGTAGGTGTTATGGATTCTGGATGAAATGCCGCCAGATTTTGGGAAATGGTCACCTCATCTTCATCCTCCTGGCTGGTTTTCAAAGGGCTCACCTTCTTCGTAGGTTTGGATCCAGAGCTGGTCTTTAGAGTCTTGAGGTGTTACCCATGCTTTGGGTTTTTCTCTGGTTGCCCAACAAACACTGCAACAGGAGGGCGTAGGAGTGAGACCAACTAGGCTAACTAAGTAACAATGGATTTTTGTTATAACCCCAATTTCCTGAATATGCAAAGGAAGATGTAATTCTCTTTTAATGAATAAATGAAATATTTTTTCTTTGATTTGCAATAGATTTCGTATGAAAAGGCCTTGGTTGATTGATGGTGGGCTTTGTTGGCCATTAAGCCCAATTGAAAAGAAAAGAGAATTAAAAAGGAAAAGAAATTGATTAATAAAAGGGAAATGTGAGTATTTGACAATTAAAAGAAGATAAAGGCAAACTAATATTCCCCAATACGAGAATCTGTGCCTTTAGAATTTCTTGAGGTCCAAGGGACCCAAAATCACAAGATAATCATAAAGGAAAAGGGAATATAAATTAATTTGGAGTAATTAATGAGAAAACTTGGGAGAGAAGGAAGCCTTCTCATCCATTTATTTTTGTTTCCCAAATTTTGTACAAAGCTAGGCAATAATAAAAGGAACGTTCCCTTAAAATTTGAGATAAAAAGGAATTACGGATTGGGAGTTATGATTTTTCCAAGATATCATTGAATTTGAAGTATAAATCGGAATAATAGGAAAATTCCTTTCCTTTAATCTAACGCCTGTAGCGAGGACCCTTGGATTCTGATCCAACGAGCACCGTCCATCGTCCAAATCCCAGTGGGATGAGGACTTCAGCCGTGACAGGGGAAACTTCTCCCCTTGTTTCGGCCCAACCTATTGCACGAGCACTCATGGGAAGAGTCCCATTGAGTTCGGCGGGAAGAAAGGAAGCTTCTCGACCCCGATTTATTGGGGTTTTACCCTAACTTCGTGAAATGCCCAATTGGGATAGAGGTCGGGTTGCGAATAGGTTTGGGAACCCTAACAGGGACCCTCCATAGCCTATATAAAGGGAACCCCTCGATCCCTCACACCCTCACGATCACGAACGGCTGCTCCCTGACTTCTAGATCACTCCCTCTCGCTACATTAGGCTTGCTCCGACGAGGAGCCGTCGCGACACTACCGCGTTGGAAGACAGAAGGAGGGAGGAGGACGACGACTGAGAATCATGGGATCAAGGACCACGGTGATCACGCGCGGGATCCAACGCCCCTGAGCCGGCGAGTCTTCTTAGTCGCGTTAGTGGGGGCGATCGATGTGGATCGTTGATCAACTGACCACCGTGGACCGAGGAGCATCTGACGGTCGACCGAAGACTGGACGCGAGTGCCACCAGGCTATTGGAGTCGATCGACACGGAGTGTCATATCGCTCGGTAGACCAGCGGCGCATCGATCCGACGATCCAGGAAATTTGGTAATTGCTCTCTGTCCAGATAATAAAGAAAAGGGTTTTCCTTTGCAAAATTCATAGAAATTGCTAGGGATGTCTAATGGAAAAACTCTATACATGAAAAATGATCAGAAAAATACAAGGAATACATTAAGAATGGTTTGGACATCTAAATATGTATATCTTTGCAAAAGTATATAATTTGATGGGAAAAGTGTTAATTTGTAATTAGAAAACTCTAATTGTTAATTAAAGATGGTTTTAATCTTGCAGTTAGGTTAATTCGAGTATGTTTAACTTGATTAAGGTTAAAGGTGGTTTTTGAACCTGTTTTGGTGATAGAATTGCAAGTTTTAGGGTTTTTAACCTAGTATGTTGATTAATATGTTTAGAAACCCTAGAATAGAGAAAAGAAAATGAAAGGTGATTATAATCTGAAATTAGAGTTTCCTTTTGCTAAAAGATGAAATTAGATCTTTTGATGAAAAGTTAGGGTTTGCAAATGATTTTGTGAAATTAGGGTTTAAATTAATAAATATGAAGTAGAACCCTAATTATGCTCAAAATCCTAAAAAGGGCAAATAACCTAGGCAACAACTAGGATGAATGGATCAAGATGACGAGTTTAATGATAAAGAAATTGGATGCCTTTTTCAGGAATAATTGTGTGTGTGCTTGCTTGAATCCTGATTGATTGGTTATTTCTACATTCAAATCTGCTTAACATGTATGTGGTTAATTATGAATAACCGCTTTAGTTTCCCGACGGATTCCCGGATGTTTAATCGTATTGAATGCAACTAAACTATTTGGATGTTCATATTGCAATTATAAAGTGACTATGACTATCACAATATAATGTAAATGTGTATTCCTGCACCTACATGCCACCCTGATGGAAGATGCCATAAAGGTCAGGCCTAGGAGGGTAGACCAATGGGCACCATGAGAGGTGACCCTAGAAACCAAGCTCGGGAATGAGAAGGTGGTCGATGAGGCATGACTAAGGAGCACCATGAGAGGTGACTCCCAGGCACCAAGCTCGGAATTGAGAAGGTGGCCTTAAGTCAAATCCAGGGTTAGGGCAAAAGCAGTGGGGATTGTCACATGGAAAATGTAAATTGACTTGCTAATTATCTTGATTGCAATGATTATATTGTTAGACTTAATTGTGAAATTTTGGTTGCCTCCACATACCAACAATTGTTGATCGATGTTTTGTTTTTCGGCGTTTTAGGTAAAATCCTGAAAACACAAACAGTAAAGTGACACATCGTGAAATTAAGAAATAAAGTGCAAGGAGGATTAGATAGAGTAATTCAAGCTGTGGATAGTTAGATTCCCAAGTTTTAAAATGGTAAGTAAAGTTTTAAATTTTATACCCCATTTCCAGTTTAGCTAGTAGAATTTTATAATTATTGTTGATTATATGTTGAACCTTTGATCATGTTAATTGCAAATGGCTCTGACCTTCAGGTCTCCCTTAATTGGGGGTTACCGGGGGGCGGGGTCGTTACAATTGATATCAGAGCCTAGGTTCTCCATTTAATCATTAATAATTTTGAATTTTACAAATTCCATAGAACCGAGGGAGTTATTAGAGGAGTGTCTGAAAGACTGAGGTGTCTAGAAAAGGATCACTTCTAGGGGCTGGCAAGATTTTCTTCCGCACCGCTAGTCGGAATACGAGGACCCCCGGATTGTGTGACTTCCTGGCCGATGTCTTAGGATATGACTTGAAATAAGATACCTTTAGGACTCTCTCATCTTGCTCATCTCTCCTCATCTCAATTTTTCTCTTAAGGATTGTAAGGGTTAGGGTTTCCTCTCTGTTCCTCACCCTCATACGGTATGGGTTAAGGTTGATAGGGTCTAAGGGATCCTCCACCAAATTAATAAAAGATACATAAGTAAGATGTCATTGACATAAGTGTAATTAGTTTAAAGGTAAACTAAAAGTCTATTTGTGTGCAGATGGCTCGTACCAAAGTTGTGGCTATTCCTTTTTCCAGCGGTGATGGTGGACCACCCAGTAAGGAGAATGGGTCTTCCGAGAAGAGGAAGTGGAACCATGGTGGAGAGACCTCTAAGAAGAGAAAGAGGCCTGAAGAGACTATACATGAGGGGCCCAACCATGAACCGATGCCTGGTGTCAACCAAGAACAAGGGGGAGGACCGGAATATGAGGACATGGTGGTTCACACAACGGACGCAGTTTGGATGGAACAACAAAAGCAATTGACTGAAGCTATCCGTGCCCTAGCCCTTAGGGACATAGCTAGGGCCGAGGATGGTGAGCCACTTCCTATTCGTCCTCGACTTGGAGCCACCATCCTGGACTTCGTCAAGCTGAACGTCGAGAAGTTCTGGGGAGAAGACAAGTCGGAAGTAGTCGACAAGGCCGAAGCTTGGCTGCTTGCGGTCGAGAATGGGTTCTGTATGCTCGAGGTGCAGCCGAATAAAAAGGTTTTGTTTGCTACTCACCTTCTGGAAGGTGCAACCAAGATATGGTGGGAGAACCATATCACGGGAAGAGACCTAAGTGAGGAACTGATGGCATGGACTGACTTCAAGACCATCTTCACCGCCAGATTCCTCCCCATCTCAGCAAAGAAAGAGAAAGAAAGAGAGTTCATGAGCATGAATCAAGGAAGTTCTTCAGTCGCGGACTTTGGTCGCAGGTTCCGCCTCCTGGAAAGCTTCAGACATATGTTGGATGAAGAGAGGATGGTGGACCACTTCATAGAACGTCTGCACCCTGCCATCAAGCCTCATGTGATGGCTAGTAAGCCAAAGACCTTTGCTGAAGCCTACAACACCGCCTTAGACATGGAAAGGACAGTGATGCCTGCACAGAACCAATCTAGAGGGTACTTGGGTTTCACTAAAGGAGCTCAAGGGCAGAGGAATGAACACAGGAAGGAACAAGGACGCAACCACAACAAGAACAAGCATGGGCACAAAGGCAAGCCACGTGGTCGCCTCCAGCAGTGTCGCACCTATGGACGGGCACATCCTGGGAAGTGCCGCTTTGAGAAGAAGGTCTATTTCAGATGTCAACAAGAGGTACACTTCATCGCCAACTGCCCTCAGCCTGACCCAAGGGGACCTTTGGGGTCGCATCCTGTAGCAGCACAGCCAGTAGCTACAGCACCCCCAGTAGGAGCACCAGCTGGAGCACCTCCAGTTGGAGAGAGGAGACAAGCTAGAGTGTTTGCCATCGACAACGAAGAAGCTCAGGAGAATGCTAATAAGTTGATCGAGGGTAATAACCCATAGAGTTTTTTCCTTTTAGTTCAGTAGACCATGTAATAGCTTTCTGATATTGAATAACTATGTAGGCTTGCTGGAAGTTATGGGACAAAATGTAAAAGCACTCTTTGATTCTGGTTCCACTAATACTTTTATTTCGAGAAATCTGGCAACTATGCTTGATTTGGATATCAGGGATTTGGGTTATGTTTTGGATGTCACAACCCCGAGTGGTCGCATTTATACCTCTCTTTTGAAAACCCATGTGTTGTCAGTTAAGTATCTGAACCAGGAGCTTCCCACTGACTTCATCCTTCTCGATATGAATGATTTTGATGTAATCATCGGTATGGACTGGCTTTCCACCTATAGGGCCTAGATTGACTGTAGAGAGAAGAAGATTCTCATTAGAAAGACCGGCTATCCACACTTCACCATTCGAGGAAGGAAAGATGCGACAACCAGTCTTTACATATCCACTTTGAAAGCTGAATGGATGCTATCCAAGGGTTTTTGAGCCTACCTAGACATAGTTACCATACCTGAGCTTAAGGGGAAATCCTTAGAGGACATACAGGTGGTTCGGGAGTACGCGGATGTGTTTCCAGATGATCTACCAGGGATTCCCTCTGAGAGGGAGGTAGACTTATCGATTGAGTTAGCTCCTGGGACTAACCCTATATCTAAGGCACCCTATAGAATGGCCCATGTTGAGTTGCTTGAGTTGAAAACCCAGTTGCAAGAGTTTTTGGATAAGGGGTTCATCTGACCCAGTACCTCACCATGGGGAGCACCAGTCCTCTTTGTAAAAATGAAGGATGGGTCGCTTCGAATGTGTATTGATTATCGGATGATCAATCAGGCAACCATTAAGAATAAGTATCCTTTGCCTAGAATAGATGACATGTTCGACCAACTCAAATCAGCTCGAGTCTTTTCCAAGATCGATTTGAGATCAGGATATCACCAGGTGAGAGTAAAAAGTGAGGATATACCTAAAACGGCTTTCAGAACCCGCTATGGTCACTATGAGTTCGTGGTCATGCCGTTTGGATTGTCCAACGCACCGAGTGTCTTCATGAACCTCATGAACAGTGTGTTCCAGCCCTTCCTTGACTCTTTTGTGATAGTGTTCATAGATGACATTTTGGTGTACTCAGATGACCTAGCCCAACACCGTGAACACCTGGGTAGAGTCCTTGATATCCTGAGAAAGCATAAGTTTTTCAGAAAGTTCTCAAAATGTGAGTTTTGGTTGGACCAAGTCATGTTTCTTGGACACATCATCTCAGGAGGAACAATCGCCGTAGATCCATCCAAAGTATCGGCAGTTCGAGACTGGCCGGCACCAAAGAACCCTTCCAAGATTCGCAACTTCTTGGGGTTGGCCGGATACTACCGTCGCTTCACCAAGGATTTCTCCAAGACTGCTCTACCGCTAACCATGTTGACCCGGAAGGATGTGAAGTTTGTGTGGTCTGATGTATGTGAAGCTCGTTTCCAAGAATTGAAAGAGAAGCTGGCCACCGCTCCTGTGTTGACTCTACCTTCTGGCAATGAGGGTTTCATGATATTCACCGATTCTTCCAAGATGGGACTTGGCTGTGTGTTGGAACAAAATCGGCATGTGGTTGCATATGCTTCCCGACAGCTCAAGCCGAATGAGGTGAATTACCCGACACATGACCTAGAGTTAGCTGCTATCATCCATGCCTTGAAGATATGGCGACACTACCTGTACGTTGCTACCTTTGAAATTTTCACCAACCATAAGAGTTTGAAGTACCTGCTGACACAGAGAGACCTAAACCTAAGACAACGACGATGGATGGAGTACATGAAGGATTACAACTTCACCATCACCTACCATCCTGGTAAGGCAAATGTTGTAGCTGATGCTCTAAGTCGGAAGCAGCTTAAATGTGTAGTTGTTCTGTCCAGTCAGTGGAAGAGTTTAGAGGAGCTGGTGGAATGGACTCCACAGTTGGTAGAGGACCGAGTTCGGTTGGCTAATATCCAGATTCAATCTGAGTTGTTGAGTGAGATCATAGCTGCACAGTTGACCAGTAGAGAGCTAGACAAGATGAAAGGTTTGATGATGAAGCCACAGACTCGTCTATCCATAGGAGTAGACGGAGGAATCAGGTTTGAGAATCGTATATGGGTTCCTTTGGATTCACCAATAAAGGAGTGTGTTCTGCAAGAAGCCCATGGATCCAAATATATAGTACACCCAGGAACTACTAAGATGTTCAAGGACCTGCAATGGTTTTTCTGGTGGCCAGGGATGAAGAAAGACATTGCGTTATGGGTGGCCAGTTGTCTTACGTGCCAGATGGTGAAGGCTGAACACCAATGACCTGGCGGACTTTTACAATCAATAGAAATTCCAGAGTGGAAATGGGAGCAGATCACCATGGATTTTGTGGTGGGTCTACCCCGGACCAAGAAGGGTCATGATGCGATATGGGTCGTGGTGGATCGTCTTACCAAGTCAGCACACTTCCTTGCCTTGAAGACCATTGTTAAGGTGACAGACCTAGCTGACTTATACATCAGAGAGATAGTGTGGTTGCATGGTGTACCAGGATCGATCATTTCAGATAGAGACCCAAAGTTTACTTCTAAACTGTGGAAGCAAGTATAAGAGGAACTTGGTACCAGGTTAAAGTTTAGTACCGCTTATCACCCCCAAACGGATGGTCAGTCAGAAAGGACAATCCAGACACTAGAAGATCTGTTGAGAGCTTGTGCGCTCGATTGGGGTGGCTCATGGGAGCAATACCTACCTTTAGTAGAGTTCTCCTACAACAATAGCCACCAAGCCAGTATCACGATGCCTCTGTATGAAGCTTTGTACGGAAGACTGTGTCGGTCCCCACTTCACTGGGATGATGTGGGTGAGAGGACCCTGTTGAGGTCAGATGAGCTCCAAGTGTATGCTGATAAAGTAGCTTTGATCAAGCAAAGGCTGAAGAGAGCCCAGGATCGACAGAAGTCGTATGCTGATGCAAAGCGGACTGATGTGCATTTCACTGTAGGAGATCATGTGTTTTTGAAAATCCGACCGCTCCGAGCTATAGCTAAGAACAGAGGAAAGTTGAGTCCCCGATACGTGGGTCTGTTTGAGGTGTTAGAACAGATTAGTGAAGCTGCATACCATTTGGTGTTACCCCCTCAGCATAGCATGATGCATGATGTGTTTCACGTGTCTAACCTGAAGCGATATGTGCAAGATCCGAGCCATGTGCTAAGCATTGAACCTATTGAGCTTCAAGGGAAGATGACTTACCCTGAGTCACCTTTGCGGATTCTAGATACCAAGGTGAAAGAACTCAGATGCAAGAATATAGAGATGGTAAAGGTTCTTTGGAAGCACCATGGAGAGGATGAGGCTACCTGAGAGCTAAAGGCAGACATGGAGAAAACATACCCTGAATTCTTTGTTTGATTGCTTGAATTTTGAGGGCAAAATTCCTATAAGGAGGGGAGGATGTTATAACCCCAATTTCCTGAATATGTAAAGGAAGATGTAATTCTCTTTTAATGAATAAATGAAATATTTTTTCTTTGATTTGCAATAGATTTCATATGAAAAGGCCTTGGTTGATTGATGGTGGGCTTTAATGGCCATTAAGCCCAATTGAAAAGAAAAGAGAATTAAAAAGGAAAATAAATTAATTAAAAAAAGGGAAATGTGAGTATTTGACAATTAAAAGAAGATAAAGGCAAACTAATATTCCCCAATATGGGAATCTGTGCCTTTAGAATTTCTTGAGGTCCAAGGGACCCAAAATCACAAGATAATCACAAAGGAAAAGGGAATATAAATTAATTTGGAGTAATTAATGAGAAAACTTGGGAGAGAAGGAAGCCTTCTCATCCATTACTTTTTGTTTCCCAAAACTAGGCAATAATAAAAGGAACGTTCCCTTAAAATTTGAGATAAAAAGGAATTACGGATTGGGAGTTATAATTTTTCCAAGATATCATTGAATTTGAAGTATAAATAGGAATAATAGGAAAATTCCTTTCCTTTGATCTAACGCTTGTAGCGAGGACCCTTGGATTCTAATCCAACGGGTGTCGTACATCGTCCAAATCCCAGTGGGACGAGGACTTCAGCCGTGATAGGGGAAACTTCTCCCCTTGTTTCCGCCCAACCTATTGCACGAGCACTCATGGGAAGAGTCCCATTGAGTTCGGCGGGAGGAAAGGAAGCTTCTCGACCCCAGTTTATTGGGGTTTTACCCTAACTTCACAAAACTCCCAATTGGGCTAGAGGTCGGGTTGTGACTAGGTTTGGGAACCCTAACAGGGACCCTCCATAGCCTATATAAAGGGAACCCCTCGATCCCTCACACCCTCACGATCACGAACGGCTGCTCCCTGACTTCTAGATCTCTCCCTCTTGCTACATTAGGCTTGCTCCGACGAGGAGCCGTCGCGGCACCACCATGTTGGAAGACAGAAGGAGGGAGGAGGACGACGACTGAGAACCGTGGGATCAAGGACCATGGTGATCACGTATGGGATCCACGCCCCTGAGCTGGCGAGTCTTCTTAGTCGCGTTAGTGGGGGCGATCGACGCGGATCGTTGATCAACTGACCACCGTGGACCGAGGAGCATCTGACGGTCGAACGAAGACTGGATGCGCGTGCCACCAGGCTAGTGGAGTCGATCGACAAGGAGCGTCAGATCGCTCGATAGACCAGCGACGCATCGATCCAACAATCCAGGAAATTCGGTAATTGCTCTCTCTGTCCAGATAATAAAGAAAAGGGTTTTCCTTTGCAAAATTCGTAGATATTGCTAGGGATGTCTAATGGAAAAACTTTATACATGAAAAATGATCAGAAAAATACAAGGAATACATTAAAAATGGTTCGGACATCTAAATCTGTATATCTTTGCAAAAGTATATAATTTGATGGGAAAAGTGTTAATTTGTAATTAGAAAACCCTAATTGTTAATAAAAGATGGTTTTAATCTTGCAGTTAGGTTAATTCGAGTATGTTTAACTTGATTAAGGTTAAAGGTGGTTTTTGAACCTATTTTGGTGATAGAATTGCAAGGTTTAGGGTTTTTAACCTAGTATGTTGATTAATATGTTTACAAACACTAGAATAGAGAAAAGAAAATGAAAGGTGATTATAATCTGAAATTATAGTTTCCGTTTGCTAAAAGATGAAATTAGATCTTTTGATGAAAATTTAGGGTTTGCAAATGATTTTCTAAAATTAGGGTTTAAAGTAATAAATATGAAGTAGAACCCTAATTATGCTCAAAATCCTAAAAAGGGCAAATAACCTAGGCAACAACTAGGATGGATGGATCAAGATGACGAGTTTAATGATAAAGAAATTGGATGCCTTTTTCAGGAATAATTGTGTGTGTGCTTGCTTGAATCCTGATTGATTGGTTATTTCTACATTCAAATCTGCTTAACAGGTATGTGGTTAATTATGAATAACCACTTTAGTTTCCCGACGGATTTTCAGATATTTAATCGTATTGAATGCAACTAAACTGTTTGGATGTTCATATTGCAATTATAAAGTGACTATGACTATCACAATATAATGTAAATGTGTATTCCTGCACCTACATGCCACCCTGATGGAAGATGCCATAAAGGTCAGGCCCAGGAGGTTAGACCAATGGGCACCATAAGAGGTGACCCTAGACACCAAGCTCGGGAATGAGAAAGTGGTCGATGAGGCATGACTAAGGAGCACCATGAGAGGTGACTCCCAGGAACCAAGCTTGGGATTGAGAAGGTGGCCTTAAGTCAAATCCAGGGTTAGGGCAAAAGCAGTGGGGATTGTCACATGGAAAATGTAAATTGACTTGCTAATTATCTTGATTGCAATAATTATATTGTTAGACTTAATTGTGAAATTTTGGTTGCCTCCACATACCAGCAATTGCTTATCGATGTTTTGTTTGTCAGCGTTTTAGGTAAAATCTTGAAAACACAAACAGTAAAGTAACACATCGTGAAATTAAGAAATAAAGTGCAAGGAGGATTAGATAGAGTAATTCAAGTTGTGGATAGTTAGATTCCCAACTTTTAAAAAGATAAGTAAAGTTTTAAATTTTATACCCCATTTCCAGTTTAGCTAGTAGAATTTTATAATTATTGTTGATTATATGTTGAACCTTTGATCCTGTTAATTGCAAACGGATCTGACCTTCGGGTCTCCCTTAATTGGGGGTTACCGGGGGTGGGGTCGTTACAATTTTTGTTGAGCCTACTGGATGGCTATCATAGTTTGAAGGGTTTTCTCGATGGTGGAGACCCTCTCTTCAAAAGAAGGAGGGGGCAATAGGTTTTTGTACTTGGACCCCTGATGTAGATTTTGGTTGTTGCTCCTGATAATATCCTTAGTTACTATTGTACTAGAATGATGGAACACCCCAGTTCATTTTATGAAATTGAGGGGTCTTTGTTGTGATGCATTTTCTGCATCGATCAAGTTCTATACTAGAAACTAGGATGACTCCTAGTTTGATTTGGATGGTGGTAGGATTGACCTAGTATGCTTTGGATGGAGTTAATGTTATCCATCTGGTAACTGTTGTAGAAAAAATGTCATTGTTGTGTTAAATGGTCATGCCCTTCGTAGATCTCGCAAAGAGAATCTACATAATTTACTTGCTATTGTGGATATAGTGGATGTCCTCTATAAGCATTCAAGGAGAACTTTATGTGTTTTTTCTTCAAGGAGAGCATTTTGAGGCTTTAAAAATTTTACTTAATCTAAAATCTATCTTCACCTCTTGTGACCTTGAGTTCTCCCCCATGCCCTCTACGATATTAGGCTTGGATCTCGATGCTTCTTTTGACAACTTCTCAAGCATTGTCAAAATTTTGAAACATGAAAGTTCCTCCTGAAGAGGTATCAAGGAAGACTCTAGTATCTTGATCAACGCCTCTATAAAATGTCTCTATTAATATCACTGAGGGAATGGTATGATGTGAGCAACAATGAAGTAGTTCATTGAATTGTTCCACACTTCTCCCAATGTTACATTAGGTGACATTTTGAATTGTGTAATCTGCCCTCAAATCTGATAAGTGAGATATGGGGATAGTATTTTTCAATAAATTTAGATCAATGGGGCTCCCAAGATGTGGTCCACTTCCATGACATTGTACCAGGAACTGGCAAGATATGTCAATGAGCAACTAAAAAATCTTGGTTTGAGGGATTCATCATAAATGCTTGGAGACCTTGAATACAGTGCCTAGGTCGGTGAAGCTTTGGAGGTGATCCTGATAGTTTTTTCCCAACCTTCCTAAAAATGTGCTTGCTTGAAGCATAGTCATCAAGTGTGTGTGCATTTTAAACTAACGAACAGTAGTAGCAGTAGGAATGACTGGATGTAATGCCTCGACAATCAAAGTAATTAAGAAATCCTTGAGCTCTTCGACTGTTATACTTCTTGCTTTTCTCGAAGGAGGATTTCATGGCCTTTTTTCTATGGCTACAGTCTCATCAATTCTACGTTAAATATCTGCTTCATTAGCCATCCTAATTCGATTGGCACAAATCACATGATGAAAGATTTTGTTGATTTCTAGATCAAACGGTATATTATTAACATTTTGGGAGTGTCACATGTATCGTGGAAAGTTTGAAAAAAGGCATAGAAATTGGTTGATTATCTTGCTATGTATACCTAGAGAGCCAATCATGTGATGATTGTAATGGCATAACACATAAATTATTTGATTATTAATAAAGGCAAGCTTCCAATTTATTTTGTTTAATTCATTTATGAGATAATGATGTAACATTATAAATGTCTAGAGAACAATATTACTCAATGACATATGTATTCAAGTATTAGCCTTGGGGAAATGAGATCATACGGATGTTAAGAGTACATATACATATTCTCATTATGTCCCTAGTTGGTTGTTACTGTGGAAGGTTGATAGACAGCAATAACACATAAGATCAGAGTGTGGTTGGTTGATGACATAATCTCATTAGTCATGATATGGCTATATCAAACCAAGCACACAAATACATGTTAGAGAATAGTGTATCAGACAGACCCACCGTGAGACTGACACATAGAAGCCATCATCATGGAATTCATAGTCAGCTCTCATAGTAGTGCTTGTGGTTGTGGTTCTTAGACCTGAAATCACTACACTCGTCACATGTTGTTGGGTACTCTTTGACATCATCAAGCATAGTCCTGAAACATGGGTTGTTATAAAGGTGATGATTGGGTGACTTTGACACATGGGCATAGACTGTGAGTGTTAGAAATGGGATTTGTCCATCCTATAGGAGTTTTATGTCCTAGGCCTCTTGATTAGCGATACTGGGAAATGCATGGTCGTGCACATGTGAATCAATATGTGATATTGAACTTGCATATATCTCAGACAGTATGCTCTGGTTCAAGAAAGAAGATTAAATAAAAAGAGAATGAATGATCCATGCCTCGATTTCAATCTATACATCAATGACAAAGGAACTATACAAACATTGCAACACCAGACACAGATTGTAGGTTGAAGTTGTTCTCCAACTTTCCATTTACTTGGGTAGTATTGATGTTCCACTAGACACCACTCATTGCTTGTGATGTCATAAGTTGCTAGGGATATTCACTGCCAACGTAATATGGGACCTATAGTGTCACACACATTGATATTGACCTAGAAGAGGAGTTTGATCTAAAATGATAGATGAATTAATTGCATGAGACGTCCACCTGAAGTGCCAAATGGTCGTCTCAAGGGTTGAGATGGGTGTTTGGGTGTTAGACTAATTAGAATTGAAATTGGCTTTGGAATGAACCAACCGGCTTGGCTCGGCTGACCTGACGACTATCTGGGTAAGTGAAATGGCCGTCTCACAAGGGAAAGATGGCCCAGTTCGGCCGAGGGAAGGTTCTAGATATTTCCAAGTTTGTTCCAGTTGCACATTACTTGTTGTGTAAGGAATTAATATGTAATATTGATTGGAAATGAATTGCCAATTTTGTGTGCAACTGGGAAAGCGCTAGATGACTGTATGAAGCCAAACGATGGTGTGGCATGCGAGCCAACCATCTGGCATGCCATACGATCAGTTTGGGTGCCGCAAGTTGTGAAAGTTCCAGAATTGTTGCAAATATTTGAGATCTTTTGGTCCCTTCAACTCCTGCATTGACTAGGAACTCTGTCCCAAACCTTGCCTATAAATAGAGGGGTATTGGGGGCTTCCCATAACACAACAGAGACAATTAAGAGTCAGTTACTCCGACAGTTCTTGTCTTCTCCATTTGTGGTAACCATGATAGCCCAAGCAAGTCCTACCTGACTAGGGAGAGATAACAAGGGAGAGAACAATTGAGATCATTGTTGTGGGAGAGCAAGTTGGTGACTAGTATGCCAACGGGTGGGACAACTTCTTCCTATCCATTTTGGTAGGATGATAGGAGTTGTAACATACTCAATCCCAGGCACATAAGCTTATCCTCCGTTCTTCTAGACCCCTATTTGATTATGTGTATATCCAATCTCCCTTCCATTTTTTTAAGTTGTCTACCTTTGAATATCTAAATTTCACTATGTTAGCATAAACAAAAACCATATTTCGATCTTCAAACCCTAGATTGACTCATTTAGGGATCCATGGAGTTGAAATCACATGATTTTGCTAATTTAATATTTCAATTAGGAAACTTATTAACAATAATAATAATCTAGATTACTTTACCCTATATTTGTGAATTAGGATTGACTTGGGTATCCTATAGGACAAGAATCGAGTCTAGGTGGAAGGTTTGACCATTTTTTACCATTAGATCTAATTCATTTCATTAATTGAATGATGTATGCACTATGGTTAAATAATAGCTAAAGTAACCTTATAACCCAAATCTAAGCCCTTAATCGAGTTCCTCATAACTTAATTAGTCAACCCTCAAAATTTGGGGTCATTTGGACATCAAATGCACCCCCAATTAGACCCAATTAGATTATGTATGCTTTTAACCCAAAGTTTGGTCGATTTAAATCGAAATTATTGACACGGCCTGGACTTTAGTCCAAGCTCGGAATTCTTGTGTCACGCTGGCACCCGGGTCGGGCAGCCGGGTAATCGGGTAGTGGGACTTAGTCATCCCCTACCTCCGGCTTTCTCGCACACGCGAGGTGTACAATGTCGAGATCTTTCCATGATCTCTCTCAAATGCTAGGCTGAATGCTGCCTCGCATTTTCTACGCCAACGAAATCCTTTTGCTCCCCTGAGTCCAATGAGCCCTCATACACCCCTTGCGGCGCCCTAAATCTAAAACGCCTAATATAGGCCCCGTACAGTCATCGTTGCTCTTTCCCCCTGTCCCTTGATTTTTTGTTTTAGATCCACTTCTCCATTCTTCTCTGTTCAAGACCTGACCTCGGTGACTCACCTGTGATCCCCTGCGGCCAATTTCGATCGTGATTGCGTGGAGGGCTCAGACGGTGGTCGTCTTCCCCAAAGCAAAAACCTGAAGCTCCGGCAGGTAGAGCAACCTTGGCGCAATTCCACTCGAGGTAACTGTCTCTGACACCCGCTCTTTCTTTCCATGTTATCGGTTTATCACGAGATGATCTCATCCGTTCGGTTAACAAAATGCATTTGTTTTCCCCTATTTTGACCTATGTATGTCCACGAGTCCTGTTGCTGTGCTCGGACCTATAATACACCCAACTCGGCGAGCATCTCCTATTTTATCAGTTGTGCCCTGGACCATGAGACTGCCTCCATTGTGATTGATACACCTGTTGGATCTCATGGCTTTATGTTTGGTTTTATCACGATGAGGTTGCAGTTCGTCTGGTCAGCGATGGTCTCTATGGCTCTTGACATTTCTGGCCTTCCACTTGCCTGCTGCTTCGCAAACCTCTCTTTGAGGTGGTTCCCTGCCGATTCATAGCACTGCAGGCTAATGGTCGTGAGATTTCCCTCTCCTTGTCTTCGCTGAACCATTTGTGGTTGTCCCCTCAGAGGGACTCGCCCCCGACTTTGGCCACCACAGGACCTAAGCAGAAGTTTCGCAGGTCCAGGACGAAGAGGTGAACCCGGCGTGCCTTCTTGCCACTCACCAGGAGTCCCAGATCAAAGGATTGTACCTTGGCCCGAGCTCTGTGGAGCAGCCATGGTGCTGAACGTAGGGGTTTCAATCCCTGCAACGAAAGTCCAGTTCAGCCCGTGGTGGCCAATATATCAATGTCACGCCCATGAGGGCATATCGGTAATTTTTGCTTTCATGTAAATCTGGCGACCGAACTTAGGTCCCCTTTTTATTTCTCCATAGTATGCATGACAGTGAACCCTGATTATTCGCATATTCATTCAGGGGTAAAACCGTCATTTGACAATTCCATTTTGTATTTAGCCAAAAATGACTTAAACTTCTTAAATTCATAAGAAATTGTCCGTTTACCCAAATAGGGCATATATATACATTTTTGAAATTAGAAAAATATGACTGGTTTATTGGGATAGGTTTCACGCCCAGATTTGTAACCTATTGTAGGGTTGATTTATAAGAAAAAGATTTAATGCATTTTATATTAATTGAATGCACACATATTATGACTAGTTTGAGACAACCCTAACTATGTGCTTAGGCGGTGTTACTGAATATCTAGGTCTCATCATAAGGTATGTACATCCTCTATTTTAATTTGGGCATTATTTGACTGAAACCTACATTCATTTTAATGAGGCATCTCTTGATCTCTTAATTTCTACATGAAATGATTTACATGGACTTACATATTTCATGCGTTCTTGATTCATTATATTCTGTGTGGTTGTTGAACTACTTTGTTATATGGGTTCTTGGATCCCACTTGCTACAATTGTCTTTTTATGAGAAATTCACTGAAATGATAGTCTTGCTACTCTATTTATGCATGCTACATGTTTGACTAGAATATCTAGAATAGTGGTACTTATGTACAACCATACTTATATAGGGTGTGCGTTTTCTGCTCGGGGTGTGTGTTTCCACCCTTATTTCTTTTTAGGCCATGATCCTATGGTGTTATGGCCCTGTTTTAGATATATTTAGTCTACATTGTTATGCATGTAAATGTTTGTTGTTTTAATATGAATTTGTGGATGATTGTTATGGCAAGACACTCTTTATTATCATGCTTATAATCTGAATTAATATGCATCATTTCTCTTGTTATATTCCTTTTGAACTTATCTAATTGCAAATAGCCCCCTTCTTGTAGGAACATCTCTTTTTGCACTTTTACCCCAATATAATGCCCAAAGTTCATTATGTGTACATACTCATCCTTTGCTAACCTCTATGTTGTTTCCTATGTTCCGAGTGATGTTCCTTTCCACCCAGGTTTAGGTACATTGGAAGACAAGAACTCAAAAGGATCACCAACATGACATTCACTTAAGGATAGCATGGAATGGATGGGTTACGCTATGCTACTGGCTTTAGTTGTACTTAATTCAAGTTTTTGTAAAATCACCTATTATGATGAGGAACAATTGTATGAATGAATCATGAGTAACTTTGTAACAGTTTTGTTTCCACTTCTTTATTATTACATGGCACTTGTATTATATCATTTTGAGTGGATTCCCTTTCAGGTCTCACTCTTAAAATGGTATCAAAGCCAAAAGCAGTTGGTAACTTGACTATTTCAAGTTATCCTATATTCTTCCTTGATTAGGTATGTTGGTGACCCTATACATATAGTTGTCATACCTATTACGGAGTAGTGGAATACCAAATAGGGTTCCAGTCCCTATCTAATTTGGTGATTTCCACTCCCCAAACCACGTGTGGTCAAGACTCAGTTTTGGAAACCCTATTTAGTCCTACACCCTTTATGGAGTGCATAATTTCCCTACATAGGGGTTGATAATCCTAGTCATCAGATTCTATTCCCAACCTCATGGTAGGATAGTTCACAAGTAAAATATAGGTTGTCTTGAACACTCATACGATCAACCTAATTCCCATTTGGGCCCTTTCCCTTGTTGTTTCCCTATCATGCCTCAGATACAACTACTAGGAGGATTAAGCATATATGGAGGATAATCATAGATCTCAGACATAAACTGATGAATGGTGATAATTCCATTGATGCTAGGTGATTGAATTAATTTTTATATTATAGTTAGGCATGACTTGCCTTCAACATGGAGTATGTCCACATAACTCTAGCTAAATTCATCTAAGAGTTGGATATTATCTTCATTGAAATTGTTGTGCCTCATAAATGAGAACTAGTTGTGGAAAGCTATAAGTTTTGGTATATATTCATAGTATTCAACCCTCTCATCTCCAATAGTGTACTTGGTTTATGTGGTGATTAATATGAGTAACTTGACTATATAGGTACCTTTATATGTGAAGGAAGTATGGATGTAAACCAGATAGTGATAAGAAACCCCTAGATCTCTCCCTATAACGTTGGATAATCTTATTACACATAGGTCTTGAGATGGTGCAATGTGAATTATGATTAAGGGTGACAGGGGGATGGTGGTTATTGTTCCTTATTAGGATTTGATAATAGTTGACCATAAGGAATAGAAAATCCTTCTTCCTACTATGACACATGACTCGAGGCGATTTAGTCATACTATTTGTATGCTTGAAGAAATAAAATATACTAGTAGAATGAAGTGATGATATAATGATACTATAGGTATCATGTACTTGATAAGTGGTGTACTTGGTTTTTGAGTCGATTTTGGCGCCATTATTTAATTTTGATTGCAAAGTTTTGCATCGTCAAACTTATTTTCATTATTAATTTATATTTACAAAAGAAAAGTTTTCAGATTTTATCGATGGTTTTTGAAACCAAGTCACCACCACAAGAAAGTTGAATAGTAGAGAATCTCTTTAGTGAAGTACCCTTGGTTGGCATGTTCAACCCTAATACCCTAGGCCTAAGACTAATATAGTTTGTTTCAAATATATATATTTGACCTAGTGGATCCACCCTTTTGCCCCTTTAGGTTATGAACCAAGTTATAGTTTAAACCTTTTAAGGGGTGGAGTTCCATACAGTTTATTCATTAGGAATCAAACTAACTAAGGAATGACTATGATTAGTAACAGTTATAATAAGTAAAACATGGATAACTCCTAGTATAATGTCAAACATATGTAAAGGTTACCAAACAGAGAATTCCAGTTGAGCCTTGCTAATCATACCAAAAAAAATCCTCGACAATTAATATAGATTTTAAGATTTTATCTTGAGTTATTCTTAAAGGATGTATTTAGTTAGATGTAGGTAAAAGTAAAATTTCACTTAAAAGCTCAAAATTAATATCCTATACCCCAAATCGCTAATAATTAAGTGGTGAGGATGACTATACAATATAGGTTAGGGTGAATATACTAAGTATGATGGAATTTTTGAACATGTCCATTTGATCATGATAAATAGAAGTGATAGGGGATTGACAACACATTAATCAAAACATACCTAGTGTATATGTAAAGTTAACTCATGAATGATAAATTCAATAAGTTTCATACAACACACTATAATGCTCAATTATGAATGAGAAAGGCTATTGAAAATGAAACCCTAAACTCACACCTCAACCCTAATATGCCTATTAAAGTATAAGTGTTGTCTTAGTCATGTAACACACCATAATTTGACCCCCTTGATAAAATCTATATATATAATTTGATTTAAGATATAACCCTAATACATAAGGAAAATAAGACATATATGCGTGTCATACATAAAGTGTTTATTATAAATAATTATGTTAATGATGTTTATGATGATGATGAGTGGGTGATGATGATGTTGTTGTTGATGATGGTGATGATGTTTATGATGATGATGAGAGGGTGATGATGATGTTGTTGTTGATGATGATGATGATGATGTTTATGATGATGATGGTGGGTAGATGATGATGATGATGTTGATGATGATGTTGATGTTGATAATGATGATGATAACAAGGAAAATGATGAGGAGCATGATCAGAGAATGGAAAAATTATGATAACATTTAGGTAGCCCTGATGGATGTAGAGCGGTCGACATAATCCTAGGTCGTGTTGAAACTTTTCTAGCCCAACATCTAACATAATCAAATTAATGGATGCATGACACATGGAGACATATAGTTTCACCTTGAGAGTAGACCATAAGTGTGACATGAGTAGTATGTTATGACCTTGTACATTAAGTACACTAGAAATTTATAACTTGGTTAAAAGTATAACTTAGCATACCATACCACAAGTGGATGGACTTCAGGGACAAAATCCCTTTTAATGGGTGGAGTGTTGTAACATACTCAATCTCAGGCACATAATCTTATCCTTTGTTCTTCTAGACCCCTATTTGATTATGTGGATATCCAATCTCCCTTCCCCTTTTTTCAGTTGTCTACCTTTGAATATCTAAATTTCACTATGTTAGCATAAACAAAACCATATTTCAATCTTCAAACCCTAGATTGACTCATTTAGGGATCCATGGAGTTGAAATCACATGATTTTTCTAGTTTCGTATTTCAATTAGGAAACTTATTAACAATAATGATAATCTAGATTACTTTACCCTATATTTATGAATTAGGATTGACTTGAGTATCCTATAGGACAAGAATCGAGTCTAGGTGGAAGGTTTGACCATTTTTTACCATTACATCTAATTCATTTCATTAATTGAATGATTTATGCACGATGGTTAAATAATAGCTAAAGTAGCCTTATAACCCAAATCTAAGCCCTTAATCGAGTTCCTCATAACTTAATTATTCAACCCTCAAAATTTGGGGTCATTTGGATATCAAATGCACCCCCAATTAGACCCAATTAGATTATGTATGTTTTTAACCCAAAGTTTGGTCAATATAAATCAAAATTATTGACACGGCCTGGACTTTAGTCCAAGCCAAGATTTCTTCTCTCACGTTGAAGCTCGGGTCAGGCAGTCAGGTAATCGGGTAGTGGGACTTAGTCGTCCCCTACCTTCGGCTTTCTCACGCGCGTGAGGTACAACACCGAGATCTTTCCCTGATCTCTCTCGCACCCTAGGCTGAATGCTTCCTCGCGTTTTCTACACCAACGGAATCCTCTCGCTCCCCTAAGTCCAATGAGCCCTCATACACCCCTTGTGGCACCCTAAATCTAAAACGCCTAATATAGGCCCCGTACAACCGTCGTTGCTCTTCCCCCCTGTCCCTCGACCTTTTGTTTTAGATCCACTTCTCCATTCTTCTCTGTTCAGGACCTAACCTCAGTGACTCACCTGTGATCCCCTGCGGCCAATTTTGATCGTGGTCGCGTGGAGGGCTCAAACGGCGGTCGTCTTCCCCAAAGCAAAAACCTGAAGCTTCGACAGTTGGAGAAACCTCGATGAAATTCTTCTCGAGGTAACCATCTCTGACACCCGCTCTTTCTTTCCATGTGGTCGGTTTATTGTGAGATGATCTCATATGTTCGGCCGAAAAAATGCCTTTGTTTTCCCCTGTTTTGACCTATGTATGTCCACGGGTCATGTTGTTGTGCTCGGACCTATAATACACCCAACTCGGTGAGCATCTCCTGTTTTATCAGTTGCGCCCTAGATAATGAGACTGCCTCTGTTGTGATTGATACACCTGCTGGATCTCATGGCTTTGTGTTTGGTTTTATCACGATGAGGTTGCAGTTCGTCTGGTCAGCAATGGTTTCTATGGCTCCTGACATTTCTGGGCTTCCACTTGTCTGCTGCTTCACCAACCTCTCTTTGAGGTGGTTCCCTGCCGATTCATAGCCCCGCAGGCTAATGGCCGTGAGATTTCCCTCACGTGGTCATCCCCTCAGTGGGACTCGCCCCCGTCTTCGACCACCACAGGACCTGAGCAGAAGTTCCGCAGGTCCAGGACGAAGAGACGAAGCCGGCGTGCCTTCTTGCTACTCGCCAGGAGTCCTGGATGAAAGGATTGTACCTCGGCCCGAGCTCTGTGGAGCAGCCATGGCGCTGAACGCAGGGGTTTCAATCCCTAGGACGAAAGTCCAGTTCAGCCCATGGTGGCCAATATATCAATGTCACGCCCATGAGGGCATATTGGTAAGTTTTGCTTTCATGTAAATCTATCGACCGAACATAGGTCCCCTTTTTATTTCTCCATAGTCCGCATGACAACGAACCCTGATGATTCACATATTCATTCAGGGGTAAAACTGTCATTTGACAATTCCATTTTGTATTTAGCCAGAAATGACTTAAACTTGTAAAATTCATAAGAAATTATCTGTTTACCCAAATAGGGCATATACATACATTTTTTAAATCAAAAAAAATATGACTGATTTACTGGGATAGATTTCATGCCCAGATTTGCAACCTACTGTAGGATCGATTTCTAAGCAAAAGATTTAATGCATTTTATATTAATTGAATGCACACATATTATGACTAGGTTGAGACAACCCTGACCCTATGCTTAGGCGGTGTTACAAAATATCTAGGTCTGATAATAAGGTATGTACATCCTCTATTTTAATTTGGGCATTATTTGACTGAAACCTACATTCATTTTAATGAGGCATCTCTTGATCTCTTAATTTCTACATGAAATTATTTGCTTGGACTTTCATATTTCATGTCCTTGATTCATTATATTCCATGCGGTTGTTGAACTGCCTTGTTATATGGGTTCTTGGACCCCACTTGCTACAATTGTCTTTTTATGAGAAATTCACTGCAATGACAGTCTTGCTACTCTATTTATGCATGCTACATGTTTGACTAGAATATCTAGAATAGTGGTACTTATGTACAACCATACTTATATAGGGGGTGTGTTTTCCACCGGGGGTGTGCGTTTCCACCCTTATTTCTTTTTAGGTCATGATCCTATGGTGTTATGGCCCTATTTTAGATATATTTAGTCTACATTGTTATGCATGCAAATGTTTGTTGTTTTAATATGAATTTGTGGATGATTGGTATGGCAAGACACTCTTTATTATCATGCTTATAATCTGAATTTAATATGCCTCATTTTTCTTGTTATATTCCTTTTGAACTTATTTAATTGCAAATAGCCCCCTTCTTGTGGGAACATCTCTTTTTGTACTTTTACCCAAATATAATGCCCAAAGTTCATTATGTGTACATACTCAACCTTTGTTGAGCTCTATGTTGTTTACTATGTTCTGGGTGATGTTCCTTTCCACCCAGGTTTAGGTACATTAGAAGACAAGAACTCAAAAAGATCACCAACATGACATTCACTTAAGGATAGCTTGGAATGGCTGGGTTACCCTCAACTACTGGCTTTAGTTGTACTTAATTCAAGTTTTTGTAAAATCACATATTATGGTGAGGAACATTTGTATGAATGAATCATGAAGTAACTTTGTAAATAGTTTTGTTTCCGTTGATTTATTATTACATGGCTCTTTTATTATATTATTTTGAGTGGATCCCCTTACAAGTCTCACTCTTTACAAAATGGTATCAGAGCCAAAAGCAGTCGGTAACTTGACTATTTCAAGTTATCCTATATTGTTCCTTGATTAGGTATGCAGGTGACTCTATACATATAGTTGACATACCTATTACGGAGTAGTGGAATACCAAATAGGGTTCCAGTCCCTATCTAATTTGGTGATTTCCACTCCCCAAACCACGTGTGGTCGAGACTCAGTTTTGGAAACCCTATTTAGTCCTACACCCTTTATGGAGTGCATAATTTCCCTACATAGGGGTTGATAATCCTAGTCATCAAATTCTATTCCCAACCTCATGGGAGGATAGTTCACAACTAAAATATAGGTTGTCTTGAACACTCATAGGATCAACCTAATTCCCATTTGGGCCCTTTCCCTTGTTGTTTCCCTATCATGCCTCAGATACAACTACTAGGAGGATTAAGCATATTTGGAGGATAAGCATAGAACTCAAACATAAGCTGATGAATGGTGATGATTCCCTTGATGCTAGGTGATTGAATTAATTTTCTATATTATAGTTAGGCATGACTTGCCTTCAACATGGAGTATGTCCACATAACTCTAGCTAAATTCATCTAAGAGTTGGATATTATCTTCATTGAAATTGTTGTGCCTCATAAATGAGAATTAGTTGTGGAAAGCTATAAGTTTTGGTATATATTCATAGTATTCAACCCTCTCATCTCCAATAGTGTACTTGGTTTATGCGGTGATTAAGATGAGTAACTTGACTATATAGGTACCTTTATATGTGAAGGAAGTATGGATGTAAACCAGATAGTGATAAGAAACCCCTAGATCTCTCCATATAACGTTGGATAATCTTATTACACATAGGTCTTGAGATGGTGCAATGTGAATTATGATTAAGGGTGACAGGGGGATGGTGGTTATTGTTCCTTATTAGGATTTGATAGAAGTTGACCATAAGGAATAGAAAACCCTTCTTTCTACTATGATACGAGACTCGAGGTGATTTAGTCATACGATTTGTATGCTTGAAGAAATAAAATATGCTAGTAGAATGAAGTGATGATAGAATGATACTATAGGTATCATGTACTTTATAAGTGGTGTACATTGTTTTCGAGTCGATTTTGGCACCATTGTTTAATCTTGATTGCAAAGTTTTGCATCGTCAAACTTATTTTCATTATTAATTTATAGTTACAAAAGAAAAGTTTTCAGATTTTATCGATGGATTTTGGAACCATTACCACCACAAGAAATTTGAATAGTAGAGAATCTCTTTAGTGAAGTACCCTTGGTTGGCATGTTCAACCCTAATACCCTAGGCCTAAGACTAATATAGTTTGTTTCGAATATATATATTATACCTAGTGGATCCTCCCTTTTGCCCCTTTAGGTTATGAACCAAGTTATAGTTTAAACCTTTTGAGGGGTGGAGTTCCATACAGTTTATTCATTAGGAATCAAACTAATTAAGGAATGACTATGATTAGTAACAGTTACAATAAGTAAAACATGGATAACTCCTAGTATAATGTCAAACATATGTAAAGGTTACCAAACAGAGAATTCCAGTTGAGCCTTGCTAATCATACCAAAAAACAAATCCTCAACAATTAATATAGATTTTAAGATTTTATCTTGAGTTATTCTTAAAGGATGTATTTCGTCAGATGTAGGTAAAAGTAAAATTTCACTTAAAAGCTCAAAATTAATAGCATATACCCCAAATCGCTAATAATTAAGTGGCGAGGATGACCATACAATATAGGCTAGGGTGAACATACTAAGTATGATGGAATTTCTGAACAAAAGATGAGATCACTTGTACTTTTCTTTCTCCTTATCTTGAGTGTTGAAGATTTGGATTTGGGTTCTACCTCAAAACTCTTCTTGGTCTTTATTTGATGCTTGGACTTAGCTATGTTGATCACCATCATGGGCTTGTCCTTCTTTAGTTTTGCTTTAGCATGAATCAACATGGAAAGCAAGTCTGACATATGTCCAACCATATTATTCACATGATAACATGCAATAAAGAGGCTATATGATTCTAGCATTGTCTTTAGAATCATATCAGTCGACAACTCTTGGCTCAAGGTGATTCCCATATCTTCAAGATGATACACATGTCCAATCATATCAAGCACATGTTCTTCTACTGAGGTCCCCTCTGTCATCTTAGACTCAAGTAGCACCTTCATGATATTATCCTTTCATTTCTCTATGAGACCAAGTGTCAACTTCCTAAGATTTGTGACCATCTCAAAAACACTCATGTCTTTGCATTGCTCATGCAACTCATAGTTCATGTAGCTAATTATAAGGTATTTTATCTCTAAGACATCATTGGCATGCTTCCAGCAAGCATCCACTTGTGCCCTAGGTGCATCAGGAGTAGGTATTTCTGGAATTGGTTTATCAAGGACGTAAAACTTGCACTCTTCATTGAGAACCCATCTCAAAATCTAAAACCAGTCGTGAAAATTTCTCCCAACAAGTTTTTCCTTCTTTAGGACCAATCACAATTTGGATTCATTCGTCATTTGATTCTACAAGAGAAAATTTGTATATGTCAAAACCTTTTGATTTGATTTGAAAATTTTGATGATATTAATTAGGTCTTTAATTATTACCACTTCCACTATTTATTCGAATTGATATCCCTCAATATCAAGCTGGAATGTTGTAGCGTAAAATATTCTACTGTGTCAGATCCAAGATAATTCAACTTTGACCCAATCAACACCACAAAACAAAGTCAACCATCACAGTAGGAAACTCTTGCCAATTGCATCATATGTAATTCTGGATAGATGATATGCGCAACCCTTTATCATAATCATCTACATGCCTATAGTCCCAGATGCTCTATGAATCACCAATCAAGCCTATCCCAAAAGCCGACATGATAATAATGCACACCGTAGAGGTGGAACCTATATTATTACCATCACACTTCTACGAGATAGATAATGCACCACGCTAAGGCGTAACCTACGCTTAGTCAATCAAGCTTTTCATGTGTGCCACTTTTAGAAAGTATCTAAGATTAGATATTTTATTTGAGTGAGTTTGTATTAATACATATAGTAATCAGTACCAATTTTTTTGCAATATCTTAAACATGTGTACTATACTCTCAACAATTTATAATAAAAATAAAGGACAGTGATACATGCAACACATGCGATGCCAAAAAATAATGCATTATAATGCTTTATTATTGGTTATGTCATGTATGAATATGTATGGTTGCTTAGCAATGAATAGTATTATGTGCAAAAATAATTGCACTCTAGAAAGATATAATCATCATCATCATAATTCATCATCATCATCATTTAAGCCTCAATCCCAACTATGTTGGGGTCGACTACATGGATCCTTTGATTCCCTTCAATTCTGTCATGGGTCATATTCTGGTCAAGATGTGGAGATTGAAATATCTCTTTATAAGCTCTTCCCATGTTAAGTTAGGCCTTCCTCTTCTTCCATTAATTGTGCTTGACTCAATAGCATTGCTTTGTATAAGCGCATTAGTCGGTCTGAGCTACACATGTCCATATCATCTGAGTCGGTCCTCGTGCAACTTGTCCTCAATGCTCCTCACCCCCACTGTATTCCTAATATAGTCATTTCTCAAGCAATCTTTCATTGTCTACCCACACATCCATCTCAACATACACATCTCAGCCATGTTCATCTTGTTGGAACCTTGTTTATTCACCGCCCAACATTCACTTGCATAGAGCATGGTTGGTCGTATGGTTGTTCTATAAAAATTGTTTTTCAATCTGAGAGGGATATTCTGGTCACATAATACTCCAGTTGCACTCCTCCATTTCAACCATCTTGTAGTGATCCTATGACAAACGCCATTTATGACATCCCCATCTATTTGAATAATAGAACTCAACTAACAAAATTTATCACACTTTGGTATCTACTCCGTCCAACGTGGCTCCACCATTCACACTATGAAATTGGCTGAAATTACAATGCATATACTCAGTTTTTCTCCTACTAATCATCAATCGATTTGATTCCAATGCCTTTCTCCAAAGTTCAACTTTTCAATCCATCTTTAGTTTCATCAATCAATACAATATCATCAGCAAATAACATACACCAATGAATATCATCATGAACATTCTTTGTCAACTCATCCATAACAAGAACGAACAAATATGGGTTGAGTGTGGATGTTTGATGTACCCCAACTATGATAGGAAAAGTTGGTGTCTCTCCTCCAGGAGTCTTGACACTTGCAGTAGAGCTATCATACATGTCTTTAATCAAGTTAATATATTGGATTGGCGCACCCTTTTTCTTCAAAACCATCCACATCACTTCCATGGTTACTCAATCATAAGCCTTTTTCCAAATCAATAAAAACCATACAAAGATCTCTTTTGCTTTCTCTATACTTTTCCATAAGCCTCCTTATTAGAAAAATAGCCATGTTGTTGATCTTCCAGGCATGAAACCAAATTGGTTGTTTGAAATCTATAATATAGATCTTAGCCTCTGCTCAACAATCATCTCCCAAAGCTTCATTGTATGACTCATCAACTTGATACCTCTATAGTTTGTGCAGCTCTAAACATCACCTTTGTTCTTGTAGATAGGGATTATAGTACTATTTCTCTACTCATCTGTCATCTTCTTGGTCTTCATGATCTTCTTAAAGAAATTTTTTAACTACATAACTCCTTCATCCCCCATACTCTTCCATACATCAATGAGAATATCGTTTGGTCTGCATGCCTTTCTCATTTTCATCCTTTTCAAAGCAGATTTCACCTCAAATAGTGAAACTCGTCGTGTGTAAATGATATTTCTTATATTCATGTCACATGAGTTTTCTAACATTATTTACAGTATGAAAAGCTTAAAAGTAATTTCTCCATTGATTCTTGATATCATCGTCCTTCACCAACACTCTATCATCTTCATTCTTGATGCATTTTACTTGACTCGAGTCTCTTCCTTTCTTTTCTCTTATACGACCATTTTATATATATCTTTTTCCCTTCTCTTGTGTCCAACTTCTTATGAACATCGTCAAAGTATCTAGACTTTGCCTCCTGAACAACCTTTTTAGTTTCTTTCTTTGCTTGCTTGTATCTCTGAAATGTTGCATCATCTCAAAGTTTGGGCAAGCTCCTATAGATCTCCATTTTCAGCTTAATAGCCTTTTGTACTTCATCATTCCACCATCAAGTCTCTTTCTGTGGAGGCCCACAACCCTTGCACTCCCCCAAAACCTCTTTGCAATTTTTTTATGCATGAGCTCATGTTATGCCAGATAGTGTTAACGTAGTACTCCAAATTCTGAGTTCCCTCCTTGATGAGTTTATCATGAAAGGATAATTTCTTTTCCCCTTTAAGATTCCACCACTTGGTCATGCTATCTTGATTTCTGTTACGCTTGCCTTTATTGATCTTCATGTCAATATCCAAAACCACCAATCTATGTTGGGTCGTGAGTTAACAAGATAGCATTCTAGAAAGATAGTCGTTATAAACTCAAAACAAAAATGCTTGACAACTTTTATCATGGTTATGCCCTTACTAGTTGTTTTAGAAGAAAAAATCATGTAAGAAAAGGTAGTACTCAAAGATTACTAAAATATACAAATAAACATACTATAAATTACATGTAGCAGTTCTCTAGAACACTAAACAATACACATGAAAATATAAAAACAAAAAATGGTCAACAACTTTTATGATTGTTGTGCCCTTGCTGTTCGCTTTAGAACTTTTAGGTGGAAAAACACAATATCAAAAAATATACAAGAGTAGTCAAAATTACATGTAGAACTACTCAATACCACATTAGCAGCACTCATTCTAATGTGATCGTTGGAGTAACTTTTGGATTTTAAAAAACAATAAATGAACCATTATTGGACCGTTTGGGCCATAATTGGACCGTTGGCGGATGTCGTCTGGTTTCGAAGTATGTTTTGTGTAACATTTTCCAATAAATAGACACAACTTTTACGATAATTCATATCCTGAACTTCGATCGTTGTTGTTGTAACCGTGAAAGGTTGGGCTGTCAATGCCCATCCCCAACCCCAACCCCAATATTGAACCGATGCGAACTCTCTACTAGAAAATTTTCTTTAAGTGGATTCCAGTAAGTCTTAATTTGAAAAGATGAATTGTTACATCTCATCCATCTTGAGATTCGGTTCCAGATCGAAGGTAGTCTCTTCCAAGCAGCAAATTGGAATTTGAGGGATGGAAAATTTTGCATCTGGACCTTGCTGTAGTTGGTGTTTGTATAAGTCCTTCGAGCAAGCTATTCTAGGGCCACGTTGAGGAAGATAAAGGAGGATTCACGATTTGATACCATCTTATGTACATTTGATAGTGTTCCTCATTAGGTAGAACATCTGTAATGTGCAGAAGCAATTTAGATGTATTCCCAAAGGTATATCATGCTAGTCTTTTAGCCCATGTTTGGTTCGGGATCCAATATGGACTGTGCTTTGTCTTTTTATGCCACGAAAGCGTTAATCCCGACTAACCTGGTCACGATCCAGTCTTGTTTTGTTTGACAAAAACTGGACTGACGGGGTCCATTTTGGGTTCCGTAATCCTCTAATCCAGAACAAGTCAGTCCTGCTAGTAGTAGGATTTCGGGATCCCAATCCGAATTTAGCTATGTCTTTTGTATTATTTTGTTTTATATGTCAGACTGAAAAACACAAGTTACGAGGTCAGTCTAGTTTAATGAGTGCTTGCAATGGGATTGGGTAACAGGATCGAATCCAGATAAACTAATCTGGATTTATCGACTAACCCGGTCCGGACTTTATAATCTCTCTCTCTCTCGAACCAAAAATGGCTTAGTGAGAACTTCAGAAGTAAACAGATACTATTACATATGTGCTTTCACCAATCTGTCAAAAGCTAGAACCTATCATTTACCATGGTTTCAAAAGAGATACCCGTAAATACTACATGTTTATGTAAGATGTTGTCTATATAGCAAGAATCACGACCAATGTCCAACTGAAAAGAACCACAAAAAGCTCCTATTTGCCAAATTAAAAATATTGCGCAAGAATCTTCTATTCACCATTTTTTCGCTCCAATTTGGTTTACATGGCTCCCTAGGCTATATGCTAGTTATCAGTCTAGCCTAGAAACTTTTTGCTGCTAAGAATGTAGCGATTCATCCACCAAGAAATTGTCCATTGCTGGGAATGTAGCAATTCCTCCACCACCACGGCACCACCCACGCCCCTGAAACTATACAACGAGATGGGAAAAGTTAAGCAAGCCGGTCATGCCCCAAAGCCTAAAAAAGCAGCAGAAAAGGTTTAGAAATATTTGCATCACAATGAGACAGTGTCGCTCATAAGATAGATCACCCATTATTTTGATGGTAAGGTTGGAAGAGTAGAACCTCGAATCCAAGCCTTATCAGTTGGAGTAGGAAGATGTTGTCTTCATCAGCACATCAGATATTTATTGTAACTTTAGTATACACCACCACATATGTGGCGGCCTCCTAATTCAATTATTGCTTGAACAAATTAATTTTGGATGTTTATGTTGTCTGTGAATAAACTCCTGGCTTTCTAACCACAATAGAAGCTGACGTAAGCCCACAATAGCCAGCATTCAGGTTACCAAAAAACAACAGAATGTGAGATTTAAACAGTTCACGTTTTAGTTGGAGATCGGCACCTGTAGAAGAGTAAGCAGCACTGCCATCATAACGGCTTTTGTAAGTTGTTTAACAAAACATCATATACACTTAACATTAGTTGAATCAGCAGCACTCCTAGCCTAATTTTGTTGACATCCTTATACACACAATGGACGCTAGGCTTCTCTGAAATGAACCTATAGGCTTCTCTTCATTGAAACTGCAGCTTTGGTGTCATCTAGGAAGGGCACAACATCATCATCTATATTCCAGTTACCGACTCAATGGTGTCAGTAGTAACCAGTAGCAAAGAAGCTCAGTCACTGCAGTAGAAAATGCCAAGACGGCAAGTGGTAAGGGTGGTATTCCCCAAGAGAAGATGGGACCAACCCTTGTCCGTCGTGCAGCATCTCCAACTTCCCAGTCCTTAAGTCATATGAAAACACTTCTGGGAAACGCTCAGCCAACACCTTGTCTGGATCTTCTTGGAAAGCCCGAACTCGCCAAGTACATGGATCCAGTGCCCGTTTTCCATTAGAGCAAGATGGGCTTTGTGCTACTAGCATCTCAATCTCAAGCCACTCCATACGGTGCTTCCTCCGCCATGGATGCAGCCTCTGTCTACATTCATCTTTAACCCACACTTCAAAGCCGTGTATGTCTGATACACAAAGAAGTAGTGCCTCATTCGTACCATCTCCTATGCAGAATCCTCGATAAGCGCCCCGAGGAATAGGCAGCGGCCATTCCTCAAACTTGTAGGTAGCTGGGTCGTAAGAAATGAGATTTCGCAAGCACATGTAGTAAAAGACACCTCCTATAGCTATGAGACGTGATTTTGATGACCAGTAGGAACATGAAAATCCCGATATGACTGACACCACTGACCACTCATGTGATGTGGTAGAGTATGTCTGGACGACGATAATCATGTTCTCCCGATCAATGATGCGGCCCCTGTGTATGTGCACAACTTCATAGCTGTAGTTGGATGCTCCTGTCACTGAAGGATCCCCTTCCCGGCATACAAATCCAACGACAGATGAGAATTTTTCAGATCCCGCAATTGGCAGACGGGGCAGGGCTCGCCACTCCTTGGTCAAGGGGTTGACAACATAGTAGCCATATCTGTGACAATTAGGCCCAGTTTCGAATCTCATACCGCCACAAAGGAGAACGCCACCTGAGGAGGAGATGATTTTATTATTGTAATACGGAGGGGTACGAGAGTGACGACGGCGGCGGAGGATGGTGGTGTAATCAGAAAAGGGGTGATTCAGATCCTTTTCGCTCGGGACTCTGTCTCTGATGTTGCCAACGCATTCGATGAATCGAATCGAGTAGTTATGAGGATTTCCCGAATCACCTGACTTTCGCTGAACAACTAAGAAGCCAGCGCAAGCTAGAAACCCCGATGACTTGGGCGGAGAAATTTTACGATAGTCTGCAGAAAAAAGAGGATCGGAGACGACAGAATAAAATGCCTTACATGCAGCTTTACAACGAAACAGCGACTTCAAGGGCAGGCGGAGGAAGACGAGCCATAAGATGTGAGGGCTGATTGCACAGTATTTCCTCCTCCTCCTTTGGGGCACTGGAGGTCGGCTTGCTCGTGGGCGCAATTTCATAGAGATAAAAGAGGAATCAGCGATTAGCAGTTGCTGATTTTTGAGACAAACGGACGCGTGGCAATGATAAATTTGGCGGCGGCGGTCCTTTTAAAGGCGGAACTCTAGCGCCCAACCAAATGGAACCTACTTGTCAACTATTTATCCTTTTCCTGGCAAAGCAATCGCGTTGCAATCACAAGATTTTCTACTGTTCTCATTTTACATTATATTTTCTCTCTAGAGAATGACAAATTCTATCGGTGGTTCATTTGTCAATATGAAAAATTATTAAGATGAGTCATTTGTGATAGACTACCGGAATGAATGCAATTGTATTACCAAATGCTAAGAATGAGCATGGATATAGTCCTAGACAAAAGTGGAATAAGAAGCAACTTCCTAATGCCGTACATAAATTTTTTTTACACACTGTCGGTGGGAGAGAATGAGATATTATACAAGTATTTGTTATTAGTGATAAAAATTATTAAAAATAGTAAGAATTTTGAATAAAGATTGTACTAATATAGGTATCTGTTATTATTAGATATACATATCGTATATTGTTTTCATGTACAAAATATATACACATTTTAGATAATATTTATGTATTATGTATTTATATTATATTAGTGTTTTGAATTAAAAATAATGTTTAAATAAATATTACAAACACAATGTGGTTCTTCAAAAAAGAAATGCCCATTATTAAATATTATAATACCTCATTTAAATTTGAACAATGCTAAAAATACCTATTGGGTTTTTATGAGGTCTTTTCTCTCCATCCACCACCTCTTTCATTGTATTTAGTACACTTCTTTCTCCATCTATTGTTTCCTTCTTTCCATTATGTCTTCTCCCTCTATGCACTATCTTCTTCTTTCTATAAATTGCATACTCTTTCTCCATCCACTGCCTTTCTTTTTTTATTCTGCTCTCTTTCTATCCACTAACATGTATTACTTTATCTCTTTCCAGCCACAAAACAATTATGGATATCTTCTTAATCAAGACACATTGTGACACACCGCCATCACACAGACAACAAGGTGACGCGGAAAACATGTGGTAACACCATAAACTACATATTATTTTACGATAGTATGCAGAAAAAAGAGGATTGGAGACGACAGAATAAAATGCCTTACATACAGCTTTACAACGAAACAACGACTTCAAGGGCAGGCGGAGGAAGACGAGCCATAAGATGTGAGGGCTGATTGCACAGTATTTCCTCCTCCTCCTTTGGGGCACTGGAGGTCGGCTTGCTCATGTGCGCAATTTCATAGAGATAAAAGAGGAATCAACGATTAGCAGTTGCTGATTTTTGAGACAAACGGACGCGTGGCAATGATAAATTTGGCGGCGGCGGTCCTTTTAAAGGCGGAACTCTAGCGCCCAAAAAATGGAACCTACTTGTCAACTATTTATCCTTTTCCTGGAAAAGCAATCGCTCGCAATCGCAAGATTATCTACTGTTCTCATTTTACATTATATTTTTTGTCTAGAGAATGACAAATTCTATCGGTCGTTCACTTGTCAATATGAAAAATTATTGTGATGAGTCATCCTACCAGAATGAATGCAATCGTATTACCAAATGCTAAGAATGACCATGGATATAGTCCTAGACAAAAGTGGAATAAGAAGCAACTTCCTAATACCGTACATAATTGTTTTTTTACACACCGTCGGTGGGAGAGAATGAGATATTATACAAGTACTTGTTATTAGTGATAAAAATTATTAAAAATAGTAAGAATTTTGAATAAAGATTGTACTACTATAGGTATATGTTATTATTAAATATACATATCGTATATTGTTTTCATGTACAAAATATATACACATTTTAGATAATATTTATGTATTATGTATTTATATTATATTAGTATTTTGAATTAAAAATAATGTTTAAATAAATATTACAAACACAATGTGGTTCTTCAGAAAAGAAATGCTCATTATTAAATATTATAATACCTCATTTAAATTTGAACAATGCTAAAAATACGTATTGGGTTTTTATGAGGTCTTTTCTCTCCATCCACAACCTCTTTTATTGTATTTAGTACACTTCTTTCTCCATCTATTGCTTCCTTCTTTCCATTATGTCTTCTCCCTCTATGCACTATCTTCTTCTTTCTATTAATTGCATACTCTTTCTCCATCCACTGCCTTTCTTTTTTTATTCCGCTCTCTTTCTATCCACTAACATGTATTACTTTATCTCTTTCCAGCCACAAAACAATTATGGATATCTCCTTAATCGAGATACATTGTGACACCCCGCCATCACACAGACATCATGGTGACACGGGAAAACATGTGGAAACACCATAAACTACATATTATTGAAAAAAACACCGGTTAATTAAAACTGTTTGCAGAAAGTATACATAAGAAAACTTTTGCATCCATATCATACAGAGAAACATGTTATATAAACATGTACAAGCCTTGATATATGTCCATAGCTTATCGAAACTAGTTGTACTGTCAGCACCAGAGTTCATCACTTATTTATACATATATAACGGGCCACGTAAGGCCAGCAACAAGATATACAAAATTACAATAGTTAGTCATCGTGAAACGTCGTCAAAACACCCCCGAGGACCTGAGAGTACAGGGATGACTCTACTACAAAATACCAAAACATGCAACATGTCCATCTCTTGCCTTCTACTACTCTTCCTCTAGCTGCTCGGCCACAACCTCGCAATCACCACCACGTCTAGTGCGATCACCTAAAAAGGTTGTAAACCAGTGGGGTGAGACATACAGTCCCAGCGAGAAACATAACTCCCCGCCGAACTATAAACCTCAGAAGGTTAAAGTAGATAACTGATATAAGCAGATAATATGAGTAGCATACTGAGCAAGGCTATTATTACCATCAACCTTACCAAGATATCCAGGAGGCATATAACCAAGTATTTCTTTATGGAACATGATTGACAAGATAAGCTTTATAAGAATCGTATCACAAAATATAAGGAACGTACAAGTAACTGCATAGTATATCAAGATTACCTACACAAGCAAGGCCTCAACCAATGTTCTATATTTTGTACTTAAGCAATAAATACTATTCAGTTGGATTACGTATTTTTATGCCTTGAGGAAGTAAGCCGTACCACTCAAATCCAACCATCGAATGTGAAGCCCAGAACCGGTGCCATACAAGTTCGATGGAAGAGTCGGACTCCACGAACTCTCCACCTCATGGTCAGTGTATGAGAACCAAAGTAGGACTGCAGTCTCATGCTTAAGTGGCCTCAGCCACAGGGTCAGCTCCGCAAGCTACCCAAAACCCTAGCCCACCTTGGTACAGGTCTCGGCGCTAGTAAACTTTGAGCCACGGTCCTATTCACCGTGCTCTGAGCCATGAACGCATTCATGCTCTACCACATATCCTGAGCCATGGGCATATTCACCATGTTCCATATATCTTGAGTCTACAACCGCAGTTGCACTCAAATCCTCCTATTTTCTGACTAGGAGAAACCCACACATATTCAACAATATGTGCTTCCAGGTTAACCCGCAGGAGAACCTGTTTCACCATCACCAGCTCCTGACGATGATGGATCTATGTCCTGGGCAAACTACATGATACGTTCTACTATAATTAATAAACATATTTTAAGTGGATTTTTGAGGCAACCAATTTGTAAAACATAAACAACATTGAGCTATATTAACACTGTCATTATCAACTCATCATGGGATTTCAATCCCTCCTCACAAATTTCTACTGCCTCTCAAGGCAACAACATCCTGGGATAGCAATCCCTTATCTCATCATCAGAGGATAACACCTCAACTAGACACTCAGCCTGTTACAACCCCAAATTTTGGGTTCATTTGGTGAGAAATGTAATTTCTCATATTAAAGATTTTTGGACAAATAATATAATTTGTAGTAAATCGATTTCGTTTAAAATAGCCTTGTTGTTTGATTTGTGGACTTTATTGGCTATTGGGCCCAATAACAAGGAAATTCAATTAATTAATGAATAATTGAATATTTGAGAAAAGAAAGAGGTTGAAACCTCTAGAAGGCAAATCCAAGGAGGGATTTCGTGCCTCTTGGGTTCCTTGGGTACCAAGGAGTCCAAAGTTGCAAAGAAAAGCAATAAGAAAAGAAAAGATTAATAGAGTATTTCTTTATTAAGAAAAATATTGAAAATAATGATAAAATGTGGAAAATAAGTAGAAAAAGGTATAATTAAGTGATCCTTGGTGGAATTTCGTATCCCAAGGATTTCTTATGATAAAAGGAATACCAATGAGGAAAATAAAAGGAAAAAAAAGAGAAATCCTCAAAAAGGGATATTTTAATAAAGAAATCAACATAATTATGAGAAATAAACAAGATAAGGTGAAGTAATTCATATTGATGCATTTAAGGATAATGAGTATTCCCTAAAAAGGAATTTCGAAATTCTTTGAGTTTCTTGGGGTCTAAGGAGCCCCAATAAAGGGGAAAGAAAGAGAAAATACCAAGATTGCAAAATAAGAGAATAATGTGGTATATTATTAATGAATTTTGTAATATTGATACAAGAAAGTATTTTCTAACATTATTCCATGCCAATTAATTAAAGGCAAGTACAAGGCATAATGAGGAAATAATTTTCGAAAATCTTAATATTTAAAGAGAAAGGAATAGCAAATGAATAAAAGAGAGAGAGAAAGTTTTCTTTTCCATGAAGGAATTTGTTTCCTATTGGGAATAGAGCTAAGCTAACCCATAGGTGGTCGTCCTAGGGCATGGATACTCATCCTATATAAAGGGTAAGGCCCTAGTTCGAGTGTAAGAGAGGGAGAGAGAATCCCACACATCCTTCTTCCATAGTTTCGTTCTTAAACCCTAGCTATGGGAATTGCGTGATGAGGAGGACATGAGGCGGAAAGGGTGGTTTGCAATGCCACCTTGATGCCCCAAGATGATAAGGAGATCCGTTTCCATCATGGTCGTGCCCTGGACGAGGTGCGGCAACGGCCGCATGGCTGCAGCACCTGTTGCAGGTCGCGCGACGGCCCTGCTCGAACCAGCCACTCTGGTCGAGTTTTGGGTGGCGCCCCAAGGTCGGAGGGAGGTGGCGGAGCAAGGGCGACCGACTCCGGTGATCTTCTGGGTCAAGAGGAGGGAGAACAGGCGGAGAAAGCCGCAGTTAGGGCTGTTGCGGCGGTCTGGTTGCGGGAATCCGAGGTTGAAGACGCTCAAAAGCGAGTTGGACAGATATGCCCTTCGCGGGATTAAAGAATCATCAACTTAACCAGGGGTAAGAACGTCTTTTCGAAATGTTTTCATAAGCCAACGTGTTGCATGTGTAGAGGATACGTGGCGCCTCCCTATTGGCCCAAAATCAGATTAATTTGCAAAATTCATATCTCTTTAACCGTAGCTCTGATGGAAATGAACAAATATGAAAATTGATCAGGAGAATGCGTAGAATGCAATAAAAATATATTTGAAACCTAATTCTAATTGTAATTAGAAAATTAATGGAAGTTATTAACTTTAATGTAATGATGATTAAAGAACCCTATTTTGATATGATTAATGTGATTAGTAGGGTTTAATTAATGATTAAAGTTGATATTAGCCTGTTAATGATAAAAAGGAACTTTAGAAAGAAAAAGGATGAACTTTGCATATAATTAGTTAATTTGGAGTTTCATATGCATGAATATACTTTTATGGGCCTTGAAACCCTAATGTTGATTAATTCGACTATTAATGGCTTTAATTGATTAATTTCATGATTAAAGTAGGAATATGTTATTTCGAGCATTAAAGTCCCTAATTTGTGGATAAATAACCTTAATATAGAAATTAGGGTTTTTACATGAATAAAAGGTGAAATTAATGGTAAATCAAGTTCTTATGTGTTTTGGATCATAATGGACTATGAATTGATGATAAATGTGTATAATGACCTTGAAATAACTTAAAAGGATAAAGAAGGTAGTTTTGGTATCAAAGAGAAATAATCGACTTTAATTGGGCTTATGATGTTGAAATTAGGGTTTATGAAATAAGAGAGCATTTAATATGTTAAAAGCGTTATGGAGGCAAAAACCCTAATAAAACCCTAATGTGGTCTAGAAAGCCTAAGGTGGAATCCAAGACTAGCTTTAGAATGTTCTGGATAAACTATAACACTTGGAACGTATGCATTAATTTTAGGATATTGTTGATTACTTGTTGATTGATTCTTTATCCTTATTGCTTGGACAATCAAGATGCTCTGGATCAGGTATGTGGTTAATTATGAATAATCGCCTTAGTTTCCCGATGATTTTTTGGATGGTTAATCGCATTGAATGCAAATTATCTGTTGGATGTTCTTACTTGCAAACTATAAAGTCACTATGAATATCACATTAATAATAGAAGTATGGATTCTCGCACCTACATGCCACCCTGATGGATGATGCCAAAGGTCAGGCCCAGATGGGTAGACCAATGGACACCTTGAGTGGTGACCCCAGGCACCAAGAAGGTGGCCTATGATATTGCATGATTAGTGGGCACCATGAGTGGTGACCCCCAGGCACCAAGCTCAGGATTGAGAAGGTGGCCATAAGTCATTGGCAAAGGGCATCCTAAGGTGGATATGCCAGGGTTAGGGCAAAAGCGGTGGAGAATGCTATACTGAAAACTGTAAATTGGCTTGTTAATTAATTTGATTGTGATTATTAAATTGTTAGCCATATTTGCAAGATTTTGGTTGTTCCCACATACCAGTATATTTTGATATGCTGACCGACGTTTTGTTTGTCGGCGTTTTAGGAACAACAATTGAAAGAACAAACAGTAAAGAGATACATTACGAAAGTAAAACATAAAGTGCAAGGAGGATTAGTTAGAGTGGATTCAAGCTTGGATAGATAGATTCCCAAGGTTTTCAAAGGTAAGTAAAGTTTTAATTTTATACCAAATTTCAGTTAGTTAGTAGAATTTCATAATTGTTATTGATTATTTGTCGAACCTTTGATCATGTTAATTGGATAATGGCACCGACCTTTCGGTCTCCCTTAATTGGGGGTTACTGGGAGGCGGGGTTGTTACAATTGGTATCAGAGCGTAGGTTCCTCACTTAATCTTTAATAATTATTAAATTTTACAAATTCTATAGAATCCAAGGGAGTTATTAGAGGATTATACGAAAGACAGAGGTGTCTAGAAAAGGATCACGACCGGGGGTTGGCAATATTTTCCTCCGCACCGCTAGTCGGAATACGAGGACTCCCGGATCCGTGTGACTGCCTGGCCAAAGTCTTAGGGTATGAATCGAAATAAGATACCTTTAGGACTCTCTCATCTTGTTCATCCCTTCTCAACTCAAATTCTATTAAGGACCTTAAGGATTAGGGGTTTCTCTCTTCTCCTCACTCTCTTAAGGTATGGGTAAGGTTGATAAGGATTAAGGAATCCTCCACCAAATTAATAAAAAGCATGTAAATAAGATGTCATGTACATAAGCTTAATAGAGTAAGCGTAAAGGAATAGATACATGCTTAGGTCGTATGACATGAGTTGTCATTGCCCTCAGGAAAGATCTGAGGATAGACCTCTTTGGCAGGAGGATGTGTAGAGAGAGTTAGTCTTGGAGGTACAGACCTCCATTAAAGGTAGAGACCTAGCACATCCTTTGAGGATGATGTTAACCCTAACCCTAAGAGAAGGTTAGAGAGAGAGACATGGTGAGATTAGATGTCATGGTAGACTGGGTGTTTGGATGGACATGCCTATGGTTTGTCATATGAGCCATGAGAGGTTAGATGGCCTAGCAACTTTGGCACCCCAACCCTGAGAGGGATCATGCATGTTTGAGCAAAGGATAGCTCCTTCCTGGATAAGGTTAGAGATGAACCTATATAAACCTTATGGGCTGTTGTAAGTAGGATATAGCTTGCACCCTGAGTACATCAGTAATGTGAACAGTAGGTTAAAACTAAGGCCAGAAGGATATGATGGTTGGCTTATGAGATAAGAATATGGATAATCTCGAGCCAAAAATGAGTTGAGCATAGGCTTCACCCACATAGGGGTATGCTTGTGAGCATGAGCCTTCATGGAGAGGGGACCTCTAGTAGTAGGGATGGATGTGGAGTTAGCTATAGAGAGAGAAAGCAAGAACCCAACAGGAAAGCTTAGGTTCCGAGACTTAGGAACAGTGGATAGTAGAGGATGATGCGACCTAAGTGGATGATGGTGGTTGCCCTATGAAGGCTGATGATATCTTGGTCGCCTTTAGAGGAACCAAACCTTAGAGAAAGGATGATACTTCTGGAACCTATGTGCATATGGTATAGGAGTTTACCTGCTGAGATGAGACAAAGAGTGCCTTAGACCCTGAGGAGGTTCAAGTAACCAGTTGTGGGGCTTTATACCTAGTTGGTTGTCCTTGAAGAGGACTCGACTCTGAGGTATTTCTCATATAAAAGGATCATGGGAGTACATGACATACCTTAGACATGTTTGATTCGTGGTTAAGAGTTTGAGCATGCAGATGGATATCCAGAGGAGAACCTAGGGTTCCTAGGCCTAAGAGGGGAAGTTGTGTACCCAATGATGAGATTTGAGTCTCTATAGTTTCAAGCATGGTACTCCTCATGTGTAAAGGGTAAAAGAAACCCCTTAAGTTAAGGGTATGTTTGATGAACCCTTCCCGACTGAGTTGATCTAATGTTGAGGAAAGAGAACAAGTATGACCTAGCATGGTTTAATAGGTGGTCTACTTGTACCCTAATAACTGCTAGGTTAGGTATGCTCATATGGATGTAAACCCTAAGGATGCTTGTGACCTTCTTGTCAAGAGTTGTAGTTTCCTCCCATCCTGGGAGAGGGACCCTTTAGTTGGGTGTCTACCAGTTTTGTTGGAGTTAAGATAACCTAAAGAGGTTTTATAGGATCCTGAGGAAGCTAAGTGAAAAGTACATGGCATGAGTTTGAACCTATAGACCCATAGTTAACCATCTCTAAGTGCATATTGATGTGTTACCGTGAAGGTAATCGGTATGGGGCCTGACCAAGGTAGGCAGGTCGCCATGATCCCTGAGGAAGGATGAAAGTCAGTCATGAATGCAGAGAGAGATGATGAAGGATTGGGTAAGGTTCTAAGTTGAACATGTACTATGTTAAAATCCTAAGTCTATCCAAGGGTCAGGTAGGGATAAGACCGATGGAAGAAGGAGTTGCCTAATTCCCTAGTTGCACATGACCATAGGGTCGGGAGGTAACAGCTATCATTGTATGAGGGCCATGGGTTAGGAGATTGATCACCTTCATGAACTCATGGGACCCAAAGGGCAGATGAGTAGGGCACTCTCTGGATGCATAAGGGAAGAGGGATGACCCCAAAAGTGTCAGCACCCTATAGACCTAGAGGAGATGACCTAGGATTATGCTTGGACCAAGTAAGTCTGGGACCAGTTTTCCTGGAAGTAGTGCGGATATCATGATGTTTGTGATATAGAGACATAAGATGCACGTTTCAACTTGGATTTCAAAGTGTACGGGCAAGGTGGTCTGTACCATCTCTACTCTTGGAATAGGAAGAACTCTGTATTTGGACTGCAGCCAAATGCTTATTTCTTCTTGTTATGGGAGTGAGAGATAGGACAGTACGCATGCCTTACACCAAGGATAAAGATGATGTAAGTTGGAACGTTGCTACAAGGGATAAGGATAGAAATGATAACATACCTTTGTGGAGTGAATGATACATGGATGGTTTACAACCACTAAGAGTATTAAGGAAATCATCTTGTGAGGATGTTTTATCATGAGCTATGCAAAATTTGTAAAGTTGAGTTGAATCACCACGAGGATGAGCTCAGAGTTTCTTGATGAAGACAAACGTAGAGTTTGAGATGAGATGATAAGTATAATACATGGAGGTGCATGTTACCTAACACTTAAGGATGAGAGGTGGTAATAAATGCTCTGGTTGAGATATAGCTGCCTGGTTAGCTGGAAGCTAGAAGAAGTTGAGGTTGTTTGGCTAACCCTAAGTTTGGAAAGAAGATGTGCTTTGGCTAACACCCGGACGTAATAAGATATGTTGAACAAGTTAATGGTTGTTTGGGTAGCCAGTTTAGTCCTTGATGTAGTGAAAGGATGGTGATAGAACCTCAGATACACTTCTTTGGATAGGAAGGTAATAAAACCCCTTTTGAGAGTGGTTTAGGGTTCCGAGGTATCAAGCTTGAGGAATCATAATGATACAGGAGGACATGATATACCTTGGTACTACAAAGATAGTAAGTGATGGTAGCATTCTGGATGCTTAAAACAAAGTTGCATGAAGCATGTGGCCATGCAAGCCAGGAAGTGAAGGACGAACACCATTAACCCAGTGCATGGATATAAAGTATAAAGAGTCCTGAGAGGGAATGGGGGTTCTTCACTATGGATGTTGTGAGTCTCTCCTAGACCAAGAAGGTCAAGATACAATATGGGTTATGGTAGATCACCTTACCTAGATGGCATGAGAAAGGAAGAGTTCTATCAAGGGACAGATCTGGTTGAACTACATATGAATAGAAATGGTTCAACTACACCATGATGCGAATTCAGAGGTTCTTGATGTAACCTAAAGGTTCACTTCCATAAGGTGGAAGTATATACACGAAGAGCTCAGTGGTTGTACAGTTTATCACCCCATACTAATGGACAGTATGATCCGGACTAAAGGGTCTAATGAGAGCATGTGTGCTCATTTAGGGTGATACATAGAGACAGTTCTTAAGATGTGATGTTAACCACCATAAGCTTTTATCGGGATGCAAGAAGTTCTATAGGGAGGTTGTGTCGATCACCACTTCATTATGATGATGTTGGTGAATGAGGCCTCGCGAAGGTCAGAAAGGAACCACAAGTGTGTGCAGATGAAGTCGCTTTGATCGTGCAATGGCTAAGAGAAAGCCCAGTGGTGACATGAGTCACGAGCCGATGCAAAGCAGACTGATATGCAGTTTACTGTGGGAGAATATGTGATGTGAAAATCCGACCCCTTTAAGCTACAGCTGAGAAAGTTGAGTCCCCGATATATGGGTCCATTTGAGATGGATTGGTGGATATGGTTGTGTTTAACCTTACCCATCAGGATAAAATGATGTGTTGCATGAGTCCGGTCTAGAGCACTATGTGAGGTACCCAAGCCATGTGTTGAGCCTTGAACCTATTCAGCTTTTGAGGGGCTGAAACGTCCTGAGTCACCTATGAGGGTATGTTATACCAAGGTAAGAAAGAACTCAGATGGAAGAATATGAGATGAAGGTTCTTGGAATGCACCATGGAAAGGGTGATGCCACATGGTAGCCCTGATGGATATAAGAAGTGTTTATCCTGTTTGTTTGCTTGCTTGATGGAATTTTGAGGACAAAATTCTCATAAGAGGGGAAGGATGTTACAACCCCAAATTTTGGGTTCATTTGGTGAGAAATGTAATTTCTCATATTAAAGATTTTTGGACAAATAATATAATTTGTAGTGAATAAATGGATTTCGTTTAAAATAGCCTATTTGTTTGATTTGTGGACTTTATTGGCTATTGGGCCCAATAACAAGGAAATTCAATTAATTAATGAATAATTGAATATTTGAGAAAAGAAAGAGGTTGAAACCTCTAGAAGGCAAATCCAAGGAGGGATTTCGTGCCTCTTGGGTTCCTTGGGTACCAAGGAGTCCAAAGTTGCAAAGAAAAGCAATAAGAAAAGAAAAGATTAATAGAGTATTTCTTTATTAAGAAAGATATTGAAAATAATGATAAAATGTGGAAAACAAGTGGAAAAGGGTATAATTAAGTGATCCTTGGTGGAATTTCGTATCCCAAGAATTTCTTATGATAAAAGGAATACCAATGAGGAAAATAAAAGGAAAAAAAAAGAGAAATCCTCAAAAAGGGATATTTTAATAAAGAAATCAACATAATTATGAGAAATAAACAAGATAAGGTGAAGTAATGCATATTGATGCATTTAAGGATAATGAGTATTCTCTAAAAAGGAATTTCGAAATTCTTTGAGTTTCTTGGGGTCTAAGGAGCCCCAATAAAGGGGAAAGAAAGAGAAAATACCAAGATTGCAAAATAAGAGCATAATGTGGTATATTATTAATGAATTTTGTAATATTGATACAAGAAAGTATTTTCTAACATTATTCCATGCCAATTAATTAAAAGGCAAGTACAAGGCATAATGAGGAAATAATTTTCGAAAATCTTAATATTTAAAGAGAAAGGAATAGTAAATGAATAAAGGAGAGAGAGAAAGTTTTCTTTTCCATGAAGGAATTTGTTTCCTATTGGGAATAGAGCTAAGCTAACCCATAGGTGGTCGTCCTAGGGCATGGATACTCATCCTATATAAAGGGTAAGGCCCTAGTTCGAGTGCAAGAGAGGGAGAGAGAATCCCACACATCCTTCTTCCATAGTTTCGTTCTTAAACCCTAGCTATGGGAATTGCGTGATGAGGAGGACATGAGGCGGCAAGGGTGGTTTGCAATGCCACCTTGATGCCCCAAGATGCTAAGGAGATCTGTTGCCATCATGGTCGTGCCCTAGACGAGGCGCGGCAACAGCCGCATGGCTGCAGCACCTGTTGCATGTCGCGCGACGGCCCTGCTCGAACCAGCCACTCTGGTCGAGTTTTGGGTGGCGCCCCAAGGTCGGAGGGAGGTGGCGGAGCAAGGGCGACCGACTCCGTTGATCTTCTGGGTCCAGAGGAGGGAGAACAGGCGGCGCAAGCCGCAGTTAGGGCTGTTGCGGCGGTCTGGTCGCGGGAATCCGAGGTTGAAGACGCTCAAAAGCGAGTTGGACGGATATGCCCTCCGTGGGATTAAAGAATCATCAACTTAACCAGGAGTAAGAACGTCTTTTCGAAATGTTTTCATAAGCCAACGTGTTGCATGTGTAGAGGATACGTGGTGCCTCCCTATTGGCCCAAAATAAGATTAATTTGCAAAATTCATATCTCTTTAACCGTAGCTCCGATGGAAATGAACAAAATATGAAAATTGATCAGGAGAATGCGTAGAATGCAATAAAAATATATTTGAAACCTAATTCTGATTGTAATTAGAAAATTAAGGGAAGTTATTAACTTTAATGTAATGATGATTAAAGAACCCTATTTTGATATGATTAATGTGATTAGTAGGGTTTAATTAATGATTAAAGTTGATATTAGCCTGTTAATGATAAAAAGGAACTTTAGAAAGAAAAAGGATGAACTTTGCATATAATTAGTTAATTTGGAGTTTCATATGCATGAATATATTTTAATGGGTCTTGAAACCCTAATGTTGATTAATTCGACTATTAATGGCTTTAATTGATTAATTTCATGATTAAAGTAGGAATATGTTATTTCGAGCATTAAAGTCCCTAATTTGTGGATAAATAACCTTAATATAGAAATTAGGGTTTTTACATGAATAAAAGGTGAAATTAATGGCAAATCAAGTTCTTATGTGTTTTGGATCATAATGGACTATGAATTGATGATAAATGCGTATAATGACCTTGAAATAACTTAAAAGGATAAAGAAGGTAGTTTTGGTATCAAAGAGAAATAATCAAATTTAATTGGGCTTATGATGTTGAAATTAGGGTTTATGATCTAAGAGAGCATTTAATATGTTAAAAGCGTTATGGAGGCAAAAACCCTAATAAAACCCTAATGTGGTCTAGAAAGCCTAAGGTGGAATCCAAGACTAGCTTTAGAATGTTCTGGATAAACTATAACACTTGGAACGTATGCATTAATTTCAGGATATTGTTGATTACTTGTTGATTGATTCTTTATCCTTATTGCTTGGACAATCAAGATGCTCTGGATCAGGAATGTGGTTAATTATGAATAACCGCCTTAGTTTCCCGATGATTTTTCGGATGGTTAATCGCATTGAATGCAAATTATCTGTTGGATGTTCTTACTTGCAAATTATAAAGTCACTATGAATATCACATTAATAATAGAAGTATGGATTCTCGCACCTACATGCCACCCTGATGGATGATGCCAAAGGTCAGGCCCAGATGGGTAGACCAATGGACACCTTGAGTGGTGACCCCAGGCACCAAGAAGGTGGCCTATGATATTGCATGATTAGTAGGCACCATGAGTGGTGACCCCCAGGCACCAAGCTCGGGATTGAGAAGGTGGCCATAAGTCATTGGCAAAGGGCATCCTAAGGTGGATATGCCAGGGTTAGGGCAAAAGCGGTGGAGAATGCTATACTGAAAACTGTAAATTGGCTTGTTAATTAATTTGATTGTGATTATTAAATTGTTAGCCATATTTGCAAGATTTTGGTTGTTCCCACATACCAGTATATTTTGATATACTGACCGACGTTTTGTTTGTCGGCGTTTTAGGAACAACAATTGAAAGAACAAACAGGAAAGAGATACATTACGAAAGTAAAACATAAAGTGCAAGGAGGATTAGTTAGAGTGGATTCAAGCTTGGATAGATAGATTCCCAAGGTTTTCAAAGGTAAGTAAAGTTTTAATTTTATACCAAATTTCAGTTAGTTAGTAGAATTTCATAATTATTATTGATTATTTGTCAAACATTTGATCCTGTTAATTGGATAACGGCACCGACCTTTCGGTCTCCCTTAATTGGGGGTTATTGGGAGGCGGGGTCGTTACACAGCCTTTATCAAGTCCTCAAACCTATCTCATCATATTGGTGATGCATGTTATCTCATCAACAAGGATTATCATCATTTAGTGTTATTCAAAGCACATATACCTCATAGCTCTTACCTAGCTATGAATCCATCTTATACACCTGCATGGTTAGTATATGCAATAAGAGAGATAACTTAAAATCACCAGACATAGAGCTTTACTGATTATCATGTCATTAGGGTTTGCAGTTACACATATCATGATCCAGACTATGTGTGGCATACTGTATCAATTGCATTACTGCTATCAAATCATGGGCGTCCATCTAATCTCTAACATCATATCATCTTTATTTGGAATTATCTTTAAGCATCAAACATGTCATTGGTTTACAAACCATTTTCCATATTTCATTATCAACAAAGATGTGATTACATGATAAAAGACCACTAAGTAGGGTTTCCGGGTCAGACATGACCCTCACCAAAGGTGCCTGCTACCCTCACTAGAAGTGTGACGGGTAGGGCAACCCTCACTACAGGTGGTATCGGGTAGGGTAACGACCCTCACCAAGGCTCTATCGACTAGGGCATCCAACCCTAAGGTGTTATGCCACCATATCGGCCATCATCACATCGTGCACTTATGCATAGAGGGTGACGAGCAGACCAACACCCAAGGTATCATGCAAACTGGTTTAAGAATTGTGTCGTGCTTCCAGGTGCTAAGGGATGTGTCGGGCATCACAACTACCCAACAACCAAGAACTCTATCGCCCATCTAGGCTTAGGGTTGCATGTCGGGAAGCCCACATCACTTCATCAGCTAAGGGTCATATCGACCAGGAGCATGGCGCCCAAGACCAAACCCTAACGCCCAACCAGCACACCATAACGTCCAAGACATCATGTTGTCCAAGGCACCCTATCATCCATGGGCAAGGTGGCCACTAAGGCACCATGTCGGAAACAAGGTTAACAGAACTTAACTCAGCATATCGACCAAGACAACTCTAGAAGAGGGTATTGTGCAAGGATACAAGGATCATATCGGTTAAGGCATACCGCCCAAGGTCACCACAAGATCAAGAGAGACATATCCTCAACTCATCATGTCGGCCAAGATCAAAACTCAAGACAAGGAGTGTCGAGAAACACTACTACAAGGTGTATCGTGCAAGGCACCAAGCTCATCCTGACAAGGTCATCATCAACCTCAAGATCACCATCATCAAAACCCTAAAAGATCAAGAGGATTGGCTCACCTCTCAACAACCAAGAGAGGGGTTTTGCACAACCTCCATCACACATCTCGAGCATCAAATGGATCATCTCCATATCGGCCAACCTTCAACCATGGCTCACCTCTCAAATCCATGGTGAGAGAAGAGTGTTGCTCAAGCAACTAGAGTATAGACTCACCTCTTAAAAACCAAGTGAGAGGGGTGTTGCTTATATCACTAGAGCTGAACTCACTTCTCAAGACCAAAGGAGAGAAAGGGGTTTTTTCCCAAGAAGCTATACACATAGCCCATGTTTGGCAATGGACTGGGATTTCGTAGTCTGGACTGGATTAGACGGGGTTAGTCAGGATTCTGTTTGGCAACCCAGTCTGATTCTGTTTGGCAACCCAGTCTGATTCTGGTCAGCTGGTCTGATTTGAGTCTGATTGCAGTCTGATTCTGTTTGGCTACTAGACTGGATTCAGTCTGATTTTGTTTGGCAACGTAGTCAGTATGTACTGATTCTGTCCTACTGTTGTAGAACTATTTTAACAAGAATAAGGAATGTGTAGTTGTGTTGCCCCTTAAGCAGAAGTTGGCCGAAGTGTATTATATAATAAATAACAAATACATAATATAATTTATGTATTTAAATTAAATAGTAGCAAACGTGCGTAGCATGTCTGTAGCACAACATAATACCACATAAATAAAAAGATAATATTTTGGTGAGCAAGTAGCCAACGTAATACCACATAAATAAAAAGATAATAATTTGGTTCCTGGGCAAATACATATGTAACATACAAACTGAAATGAGAATTCTGCCCTGGACCTAGACAACGAAAAAGCTACACAATCTAAGTTGGTGAGAAAGAAGCCAACTTCATGCCTCGTCGTACTCGTTGGTCAACTTCATGGCCTCGTCGTACTCGTCCCACGACACAGGACAGCCTTCGTCCAACACCTGATTTGTTTCCTGTTTGCTGGCGTCTTTTGGCCACTCGAACAACAACGGTAGATGGTGAATAGGATGAGTATCACCCTTGGCTTGTTCGTCTCTCTCATTTGGGCCCTCATCGCGTGTAGGCTCGCAACATGGTTTCTTGCAAACAAGGTTTTCTTCTACATATTTTTTAATCTTCGACGGAGACATCAATAGTTTTTCAAATTTTGTCCTTGCCTTTGATCGTGATCGCGATGATGAAATCTATAGTTAATAAATAAATATAAGTATTAGCAAATATCAATAATAGTAAGATAACTGTGACAATATTGAATACAAATAAATGCTCCAAACAAACTTAGCTACAAACAAGTAAGAACATGATGTATGCATTCAATACATAACAATAAAGCTCCAAACAAACTTAGCTACATACAAATAAATGTTGCGAGGTAAACACAAACAACTACAAAGTCGTGGAAATATATTACATGTTAATGTGTTAGATTCACCATCTAACGTGCTTGTTTGATTCACTCATCGATGTTAATAAGGTATTCAGCAATCCCATGTGGGTAAATGCGACGATTCATCACGAAGTTGCGTTGCACGGCCAATGGCGGGGGAGGCAATAAATCTCCCAAAATAAAAAGATTGTCTCTTATGAACTCTCTCCTTATGTGTTGCCATCTCATCTGCAACTCAGTCAAAGATATGTAAGGCCCCCCAGTTATGTTTCGGAAGTCACGCCATGCCTCCATCCAAGCATGTGTAGTATATACTCCATTAACACATCTCCCCAACTCATATTGGTTTCTCATCATACCTCTGAGAACCATATCAAGCTCCGTACACCACATAAAAGAAGGCGTCCTTGGAGGCCCAGCCATATTACAGATTCTGTAAGTAATATGTTTTAGACGTAAGTGTGTATCGCACAATTAAGGGAATATAAAATGCATATTCAGTGCTAACTAACATTTATCAACATCACGGTGAAAAAACATACACCCTCCATAAAACAGACAACAACATTATGATAAATAACAAAAGCATGTTAATGTCGGATGAATTCAGAAAGATTTAATGTTAAAAACATCGAATGGTGGACAATGTAAATCGACACACCAAACTAATTGTAGCTCTCTGCCATTAAACGTTATGGCGTCACCGTGGGTGAAGGAATGTCTAAAAGAAGACTACATTCTCCCTCCAGACTGGCAACGTAGCGTTCTAGACCCTCATGCTCATACTTTTTTTGGGTGTATATATCATCATAGTTGTGATGAATTTCAACAAAGTCCTTCATGTTCATTTCCTGGCCCCACACTGACTTGCACTCGACAGTTAGTAACATAATCTCAGCTTTCAAAGAATCAATTGTTGGGGGGAGATCGACTGCCCAACAGAAGTATCTGCACCGATCTTTTCCCAACAATGTATTATCAAGTTTAATGAATGACAAAGAATGTGCAGCATATACAACGGCAACCTATTATGTATGTATTTACTAGTGCACCTCACGAGAAGGACATATGTAATACATTTCGCCCGACCTTTCACTCAGAATGCCAAAATTATACAACCCTGCATCCTCTGTGTTAAGCCGCAAGGCTGCATCTAACCCACAATCACACATCGGAACTTCAGATGGATCCATTGACATCTAAAACATAATTGAGGTAATTGAGGATTAGTAAAAATAATGTCGGATTCTGAACATAGATTCTCAACATAGATTTCAAATACAACTTTCTGAACATAAAATAGGCCTAACTGCTTGTTCTACATCTATGATGTATTGTATCCGTCCTCATTTGAAGAGTCGTTACTACTCGTGATGTGAAGTCGTTGTCGAAGATATTGGCACCTCTCACGTAGAGTGGAAATATCTTGTTTGAGCCTATCAGTGTATGCTCTTGTCGAACTGAAAAAATCACATTGTTCAGACCATAGCTTGCGTTCGTTGCGTGCATATGCAAGTTGTGTTAGCATAACATCCCTAACTGCAGTAAGTGTGGCAACTTTGGGTGGTACACGCTGCGCAGGCAATCTCATCTGACATTTGTTCGAAACAAGCCCCCTACCACATGTAAAATACGGTCTGTGGGGGTTGTTGTTTTCAAAACTTCCATTTGCCGCATCCGCATCATCCATATACACACGTACAGTGCATTGAAGGTGGCATGTACAGCAAGGCATTCCATTATCCATTTAAAAACAACCTACCGATTCATTATGTCATGTATATTATTAGGATCCAGTAAAAAGTTCATAAAAAAAACAAGTAAAGCTACCAAGTTATGTCGTAGACAATTTTTCAAATAATTTCAAAACAACCTACACATACAATTGTACGTCAACGGGCATCCCATAGCAAATTCGAAATGGATTCACGTAAACGATCGCCCTCCCTTGAATCGGCTTGAGTTGTTTGTTGGAGGGAACTCAGGTCAACTCCAGCAGGGGGAACGACTGATGTTGAAATGTCATCTGGGAGTTCGTCCATGATACTGTCGCCATCATGTTGGCGGCGTATGAAATTGTGGAGGATACAACAAGCCATTACGAGGCGACACTGTGAATGTATGGGATATGTCGCCCCCTTTTTAAGGTAGGCAAACCGCCGCTTCAGAACCCCAAATGCTCTTTCTACAACATTACGTAATTGTGTGTGGCGGTGGTTGAACATCTCCTTCTTGTTGGTGTAGGCATGTCTGTTTCCTCGGTACTCAGAAATATGGTAAGCTGTGTTGCGATACGGTGCAAGGAATTGCCGAGTGTTGGCATACCCTGCATCAACTAGGTAAAACTTTTCCGGCGGAACTTTAAACCCGCCAGTGGTCGTCGTTGACTATAGGACCCGTTGGTCAGCAGCCGATCCCTCCCACCCAGTTAGGACATATGTAAACTCCATGGAGAAGTCAACTACAGCCAAGACATTAAGAGAGACATTCCCTTTTCTGTCTCAGTAGCGATTTTGCTTGTCTCGTTTAACCAAGACGGGGATGTGTGTTCCGTCAATTGCCCCGATGGCATTCTATAACACCAAAATAAGTTGTAAAAATACAAAATATTACCAAATGATTAAAGATTGTAGGGGCTAAGTATTACCTTGAAGTACGAGTAGAACCTTGGAGTCTCCAATATACGAGAATGTGTTGTCGTGCATGTCGCTGCAGTTTGCATGATAATGTACTCATTGGACAACGAACACACAGCGTCTAAGACTTCGTTGAACTTTCTACTTATGGTCTCACCAGAATGAATGTAGTCCTCAGCCAAAGCACAATTTGTATGTCCATGGCCAACCATTTGTAGGAAGTAGCACACAGCCGCAACCGAACTGACGCCTCTAGTGCTTCGTAACAAGGCCCGGCTCTCAAGCTTGTCCACAAGGGCCAATATAGAATGTGGTCTCATTCGATATAGGTCATAAGCCCTTTGTTCATGACCGTTTAAAATTTCTAAGACCTTTTGGTGTCCACTCCTAATGCTAACTGACCTAGGTATAGTAGGTGGTATGTCGAAAATGTCGTCAATGATGGAGTTTGCTATGGACTCAGCTATTGTATCAGAAATGTGATTAGCTGGACCAGACAATGTATGTAGAATGTGCGTGAGGAGGTCAGGTGTTTTAGTTTGGTCAGTGGTTGACATGATGCCTACAAGTGGAAGCATAGCAAGGTTGTCATGGCAACGACAAGGAAAAAATGACTAGTCTACAATCATATGTAACCGTGGACATATAAAATAATGTTTTGAGGATACAAAGCGAATTAGATTGAACACAAAATAAAAACATGGCATTGAAATAAATTATTACAACAGTTAATCAATTTAGTTTATGCGGTAAAATAATATCTTGACAGGAATAAAAATATTTCAACCATTCAGCAAATTAGATTATGGCGAAAGAAAATGTTTCGAAGGGAAATAGATTATTACAACAATGAAAAAACTTTCTACTGATTTGCTGAGTGAAATGTCTGGTCGTTAATCAAAATGATGTTCCCCCTTATTATCCGGAAGGGCCAGCATCATTGGACGAAGGAAAAAATGCACGGTGAGATGACATAAACGATGATGGCATACTTGAGCTGTTGTTGAAGTTGGGTGTTGGGGATTGCGGGAAAAATGCATTGTGAGATGGCATAAATGAGGATGGCATTGAAGGTGTTGGTGTTGCATTGGCAGCTTGGGACATTTCCCAAAGGTCTTGCAACCATATGGTTATCTTTTGAGGTGTGTCTATAAGGCTGAGGTAGATGTTGCGGTTTGTTGAGTCCTTGATGGCGTTCACAAGTGTTGTAAACACACTAGTGGGGGCATCTGGGTAAGTGTCATGGAAATGTTGTAAGATGGTTGTAAACTCTTTCTTTTCAAAGTCTCTAGTTTCCACACCACTTCCTAACTCGTGAACCTTTGCATAAACCTGTGTGAATTCAGATAACACTTCATTTGAAAGCCCACATCGGTCTTCAGCCATTGATGGCCGCTTCTTGTGCCTAACGACTGGAGGCCTCCCGCCAACGCTCTGTGTATCTGTTCCGCCTCCCCTGGTGTCTCCCTCACTTTGCATCCCATATGCGGCCATATTCGGTACCCCTGATTGGCTTCCAGTGTTCATGGGTGTCTCTGACCCATCTAAGTCGACACTGACATCATCCTCGGAGGCAACGTCAGAAGGGATTTGGGTGTCCGTTGAAGACATTGCATGATGTCCTCTAGCAATGTTCCTCCCCGCCATCATCTCGATGTCATAGTAGTGGGGAAACAACTTGTTAAGCAACCTAGCAAGGTCCTTGTTTGCCTAAGTATATGAAAAAATTGTATTAGGAAAGTTTAAGTGTAAATATAGGACATTACTTTATTCGATTAAGGGACTGGTTATTGGATATACCGCAAGGCTCTCCCTCCATTCAGGGCAATCAGGCAGCGTGGGCTTATGCCTAGTGTCATCCCATCCAACGCCACTCTTATTCGTCACAAGCTTCAAAGCGGCATAGTCCCTCCTCAAGTTCTTCCACCGAGTTTTGAGCTGGTCTATATTGTAGGCCGTCTTCCCCATCCTATTTTGCATTTCCATAGTAGCCTCCCTCCAAGCCATCCTAGTGAAATGACCATCGACACACCTTCCTAGGTCATATTGTCTGCGCAATGTTGATACTAGAGCGGCATCAGAGTCTCTTGCCCAAACAATACGAAACGTGGGCTCACCGGAAGACATACCCCCGCAGGTGCTGCAATATATTATGATACAGAAATCGTTATGCTATCAAGATAATACTACAGTGGAATTTGATTCATGCCATCAGATTCATCTCAAATTGTACACGTTAGCTATATTTAAAGATGTGTTTTGTTTGCTGATAACATATCTGTCTTGCATTACTTGCTAAGCCAACGAAAGCATGTACTGCAATGGTGATGGCTGAGCTACAATTACACCAAAATTACTCTATACAATAGCTACTACTATGTTGGTGTGTCCTGGAAGTATTCTGTAACTAAACTTACTCTATACAACAAAATTGATTATGTAACACAATCATTGCTACATTGCACATGTCGGTATAAAATTTTTCTATTTTAGCTGTTGAAACAGAGGAAGTTGGGTCACTGAAAACTATTACTAGCTATAATAATCAAATAGGTCGACAAAATGATGCTTAAACTGAGGAATTGCCTAATGTTGTATCATATTAATAGATTCAGTATTTCATGTAATTTAGTAAAATGTCATTCTGAACCACAACATTGTATCTACATAAGAAAATTCCTACTTTCACAAACTTATCTATGCAAGAAACACAACATTTGCCTTTCAAATACAAATCAAATGTCAGAAATAAAATATGGTGATCAAATAGACTCAATCAAATTCAATCATTGTATAGAATCCAAAAAATAATCATTTATTTTAAAGATTATCTCTTCCTAGTCAAACTGATTCCATTTTGTACAGACCTAGGTATTCTACAACAGAAACACTGATAAATTGCACATGTATGTATAAAACAGTTCTATTTCAGTGTAATGTACATGTTCAGTGCATGGAAAGTCAACAACAAGCCATGATAGGATAATCCAAGCATATTTGTTCGATGCTTTCAAGCAAAAGAAATATTATGATATCATTTCAATGTTATAAATCATGCAACATGCTAAGTATTATCATAGATTAAATCAGTAGATTAAATTGTCCCCCCTTATTACAACAATGAAAAAGTTGTTCTGTTTCAGTGTAATGTACAGGTTCAGTGCATGGAAACTCAACAACAACCCATGATAGGATAATCCAAGCATATTTGTTTGATGAGTTTCAAGCAACAGAAATATAATGACATCATTTCAATGTTATAAATCATGACTTGTAATACAAGTAGTGTATAAATAAAGGTAGTTATTAGTACTCATTTTTGACCTATAATAGGTCAACAAAATGTTAATATTAATATCACAAATGTAAATAGATTTTAATTGCAAGTTGTTGAAACATAGGAAGTTGGGTCACTGAAAACTATTACTAGCTATAATAATCAAATAGGTCAACAAAATGATGCTTAAACTGAGGAATTGCCTAATGTTGTATCATATTAATAGATTGAGTAATTCGTGTAATTTAGTAAAATGTCATTCTGAACCACAACATTGTATCTACATAAGAAACTTCCTACTTTCACAAACTTATCTATGCAAGAAAATCATTTCAATGTTATAAATCATGACACATGGTAGGTATACCAAGAATACTACAAGTAATGTATAAATAAAGGTAGTTATTAGTACTCATTTTTGACCTATACTACTGCAATACTAATCAGTAGATTAAATTGATTAAATTTTTCACTGAGCTAGTTATTATCATAGATTAAATCAGTAGATTAAAGTGTTCCCCCTTATTACAACAATGAAAAAGTTGTTCTATTTTAGTGTAATCTACAGGTTCAGTGCATGGAAACTCAATAAAAACCCATGACATGACAATCCAAACATAATTGTTTGATGAGTTTCAAAAATAAGAAATATTATCATAGCATTTAAAAGTTAAATTAATGTGCACGTAGAAAGAGTACGATTATAAATTAATATCACAAATGTAAAGAGATTTGAACTGCAACAAGTTGTTGAAATAGACTGGGTTGGGTCACTAAAAACTACTATGGTGATCAAATAGAAATCAAATAGACTAGGTTGCCTTTCAAATACAAATCAAATGTCAGAAATAAATTATGGTGATCAAATAGACTCAATGTAATTCAACCATTGTGTAGAATCCAAAACAATAATCATTTATTTTACAAATTATCTCTTCATAGTCGAAACTGATTCCATTTTTTACAGACCTAGGTATTCTATAACAGAAACACTACTAAATGGAAACTGATTCCTAAATTAATCAGTTATTATAGTTATTTTTTTGACAATAATATCATTTTGGGATACTTGTGGGTATTACATAAAGACTATCTCATCCTAGTCCAAATTATCTCCATATAGCAAGCAACAGGAAATGAAAAAATCATAACAACGGGAGAGAAAGAAGGAACTTTGGGGTAGATATCAACCAAAAAGGTTGTATTATAGAAATACAAACATATTTGTTATATGAGTTGAAATAGAGGAAGTTGGGTCAAGAAAATCATTTATTTTACAGATTATCTCTTCCTAGTCGAAACTGATTCCATTTTTTACAGACCTAGGTATTCTATACAGAAACACTAGTTTTTACAGACCTAGATATTTTGATATCCAAGGCCTAACTCCTTAATCAATTTCTTAGCTTCATGATAAGAAGATGGGAATGTGACCAAATGTGGAAAGGCATCCAACAGAAGCTTCAATTGTTGACTAAAGATGTGTTTGTCCAGTGAAACATACATTTTAAATTAAATAGTCGTAGAAGAAATGACAGTGTTGACAAATTCTTACAACCAGGGTAAAGCTCATTATTAGAAAGAAGGAACTTTGGGGTAGATATCAACCAAAAAGGTTGTATTATTCCCTGGCCTCCTCTCTGACCGTATTCGAACATGAATAATGAGATGGATATATTCTGACTATCATACACAACGATTAACAATAATACTACAGAGATGGATATATTGTGAAAAAAGCATAAAAACGACAAACATTACTTAAACTATGCCATCGACCGATAAAATGTGACTGTCATACACAACGATAACTTGTTTGGAACCAATGTCGACTGAATAAATACACAAATTAATGACCAATCCACCTCAGAAATGTCTGCCCTAATCGACATCACAAACAAAGCGTCGGCTACCCTATTTCATAACCAACCTTAGCAGCAAGGGGCGAGAAAGAAGAAGCACTGTGGAATCCTGGTTGTGTGTAGCGTCGTCGGAGCACCAGGGAGGAGAATCGCCAGATTTCAGCCACGGATGACCAACTTCCGCAAACAGCTACTCCAACAGGCGTAAGTGGAAGTCAAGAACCTCGCAGCACAAGGCGAATATGAAGGCAGACGGACGCTTTGCCTTGGACGCGCTAGGGTTTCTTCTGTGCGTCGACAAGATGGGACAATGTCAGATTGAGATAGTCGAAGACCAGGGTAGGGTATGGGTTACCTTGCTTTTTAGGGATGTAGCCACCCCAGTAGACCGGCGACTGCAGACGGCTGAATTAATTCTCCACACGGGCGCTTCGCCCGACGATGACCTATGGCCTCCATCCACGATTTTGTCGAGGTCACAGACATCGCTTTACTTCTCTCACACACGGACCAACAATATTGCGCACAGAGAACAGATGTGAAGCGTCAGGAGGCAGACCGCCGAGAGGGAGAAGGCTAGGGCGAGAGGGAGAAGAATAGGGTGACAGGGAGGGGCGCGAGGGATCGGGGTCGGGGGGTTGTGTCTGGACAGAAACCAGACTGAGATTCACAATCCTTCCTCGACCGGGACTGGGATTATGCGGATTATGGGATTCCGTTATTCCAAAATGGGGATCGAACTGGGTTGGCTTCCAAACACATTTTTCAACCAAACCGGACCGGCTCAGGCCCTCGTGGCGCTAAACAACGGGCGCTAATCCAAGCCCAGTCCGTTCCCAAATAGGGGCATAGGGTTCGGCCACCAAGATCAAAGCACATCCAACACATACATTATAGCAACAAGATCATATATATCCAACAAGATCAAAGTTACAACTAAGAAAGAAACATATCTAACAACATGCATGGCCGATCATGATCATATGTGAACATGCAACATAAAAGAAGGTAGTATAGTTAGGGTTAGAAGTTATGTAACCCTCCTTAAGAAAGCTCCTCAAGCTCCAAAGCTCCAAGCTTTAAGCTCAAGCACCACCACAAGAGGAAGAAGGAGACTCCAAGGAGAAGGATCGGCCACCAATCTTAGCTCCTCAAAGTGTATCAGCCACAAAGGTTGCACAGGAGAGGTTTCGTTCACCAAGGAAGAGGGGAAACTAAGGAACTAAAGGGATCCTTAGCGAGAGAAAGGGGATACATATATAGAAGAGGGTGGAGGAGAAAACAAGGCAATATGTTGCCCACCTAGGGACACTTGTCCATGGGCAATGTCACCTTCTCATCTCTCCATGACCACATGTCCAAGGCTATTGCCACATGCAAGCACCATGCACCAAGTATCCACTAGAGTGGTGACACAAACGAAGTCAAAGGTCAAAGATGGTCCATGGCCGACACACCACACTCCCTTGCCTGACACATCCCTATGGGAGGCACACCCATGTCTGACACAAAGCTCTCTTTCCCGATACAGGGTCCAAGAAGCAAAAGCAAGGCCCAAACAAGGCAAAAAGAAGCCCAACAAAGCTCAACAAAACCCAAGGCAACTCAAGCAACGAGCCCAACCCTTCCTCTCAACTCTAGAGGAAGCAAGGAGAGAGAGAGAAACATCTCTCAAGGTGACAAACTTGCTCATAAACCCTAAACTTAGGTTATTTGCAAGTAACACCTCCAACTCTCAACAAAGCTCAAGCAAACCCTAATCACCACTAGAGGTGATTAGCAAGCAACTAAGCACAAGGTTAGACAAAGCAAACAGGATAAGCCCAAAACGGAGGTCAGGGTCCTTACACACATTGTGTTAATAGAGTTATGTGTATATTTTTATGGTACCAGTGTAGAGTTTGGTGGAACTTTCTTTTATTTGGTCTTGATGCAATTACCTTATTTCAAATAGGCACACTTGTCGGTCTGTGTTGCACATGTCCATACCATCTTAGATGGCTTTCATGTAACTTATCCTCGATGTTCACCTCCCCCACTTTGTTCCTGATGCAGTCATTCCTCAAACTATCTTTTATTATCTTCCCACACATCCATATCAACATACTCATTTTAGGCACATTCATCTTATTGAGACCTTCTTCACTGCATAACAATCACTCCCATATTGCATAGTTGGTTGTATAGTTGTTCTATAAAACTTAATTTTTAACCTGAGAGGGATCTTTTCCTCGCATACTACTTCAATTGCACTCCTACACTTCAATCATCATGCGACAATACTGTGACAAACATCATATTGGGCCTCACCCTCCTTTTCAATAATAGAACCTAAGTAACAAACTTATCACATATTGGCACATCCATTCCATCCAACTTGACTTCACCATTCACAATTTTATATTGGTTGAAATTACAACGTATATATTTACTTTTGCTTCTACTAATAACAAAAAAATTATATTTCAATGCATTTATTCAAAGTTCAACTTTATCAGTCGATATTTCTTTTTTTTCATCAACCAGCACAATATCATCAACAAATAACATACACCAAGGTATATTATCTTAAACATGTTTCAACTCATCCATAACAAGAACAAATAGACATGGGCTGAGTGTCGATCCTTGATGTACCCCAATAGTGTTAGGAATATTTTGTGTCTCTCCTCCAAGATTCCTAACACTTGAAGTTGAGCCATCATATATGTCTTTAATTCGGTCAATGTATTGGATAGGCACACCCTTTTTATGAAAAACCCTCCATAACAATTCCTTGGGTTCTAGGTCATAGGCCTTTTCCATATCAGTAAACACCATATGAAGATCTCTTTTGTTCTCTCTATACATCTCATAAGCCTCCTTATCAGAAAAATAACATATGTTGTTGATCTTCCAGGCACAAAACCAAATTGGTTGTCTGATATCTATGTTAACAATCTTAGCATTTGCTCAATAATCCTCTCCTAAAACTTTATATTGTGACTCATAAGTTTGATACATCTTTAGTTTGTGCATCCTTGAACATCTCTTTTATTCTTCTAGATCGGGACTATAATACTACTTCTCCATTCATCTGACATCTTCTTTTCCTTTGAAATCTTATTAAATAAATGTGTTACCCACTAGCTCCTTCATCCCTCATACTCATTCATACATCAATGGGAATACCGTCTGAATCACATGCCTTTTTTGTTTTCATATTTTTCAAAGCATTCTTGATCTCTGATAGTGAAACTCATCATGTGTAAGTGATATCTCTTGCATTCATGTCACCCGAGTCTCTTATTTTGTTCTCAAAATTTCCATTGAAAAGCTTATGAATGTAGTTTTTGCATTGGTTCTTTATATCGTCATCCTTCACCAACACTCTCCCATCTTCATTCTCGATGCCCTTTACTTGAGTCAAGTCTATTCCTTTCACTTTCTCTTATATGATCCATTTTTATAAATATTTTTCCCCTTATCTAGTATCCAACTTTATATATCTCATCAAAGTATTTGGATCTTGGCTCTTGAACTTCTATTTTAGTATCTTTCTTTTATTATTTTAATCTCCAAAAAATTGCATCATTTATAGATTTGGGCAATCTCCTATAGATCTCACTTTTGAGTTTAGTAGCCTTATGTACTTCATCATTCCACCACCAAGTCCCTTTCTGTGCAAGCCCACACCCTTTGGACTCTCAAAAAACCTCTTTGGTAATTTTTGTAATACATGAGCTCATACTTTGCCACATAGAATCAGTCTTCAAGTTCCAAATTCTCTCCTTGATAAGTTTATTAACAAATATAAATTTCTTTTCTCCTTTAAGATTCCACCACTTGATCCATCTATCTTGGCTTCTATTATGTTGACCTTCGTTGATCTTCATGTTCACATCCAAAACCATCAACCTATGTTGGGTGGTGAGCTCTTCCTCATGGATCACTTTACAATTTATGCATACATTTTGATCCAACTGTCTTGTAAGGAAGTAATCAAGTTGGATACAATTGCACCCACTCTTGAAAGTAATATTATGAGGATCTCTTTTCTTGAAATGTGTATTTGTCAGGATTATATCATACGCAACTAGAAAATCTAAAGTTCTCTCTCCTTCTTCATTTCTACTGCCATATCCAAAACCTCCATACACTCTCTCATATCCAATATTGCTACTCCCCATGTGGCCATTTAAGTCATTCCCAATAAGGATCTTCTCCTCTATGGTATTCCTTGCATCAGTTCATCCATGTTACCCCAAAAGTCCTTTTTTTCTCCCTCACTAAGGACAACTTGGGGAGCATAAGCTCTAATAATATTAAAAATATTTCCCGTAAAAACAAACTTGATAGCGATGATTCTATCATCCATTCATGTAATCTTGACGACATCATCTTTCAATGTCTTATCAACAATAATTCCAACATCATTTCTATGTTTGTCAATACATGTATACCAAATTTTGTATCTTGTGTCTCCAATGTCTTTGCATCTTTTCCTTGTCCATTTGGTGTCCTGCAAGAAAATAATGTTAACTTTTCTTCTAATCATGCCATCCACTATCTCCAAAGAATTTCCTATCAAAGAGCCAATATTCCAAGATCCCACTCTAAACTTATTGATATTGATAATTAAGTTATATATTCACTAGCAAACTATGCACTTCTGACTACTAAAAATGAAATTGTTGATGACATCAATCACATGTTGATGAAATATTTCCTAGGGTGAAGAAAGGTTACTATCAGCTTTTATTCAGCCATTGATAGTACCAACCAATTTCAAGATGAAGAATATCTTAATTCTTTGACTCATGTTGCTCTTCCTCCTCACTAGTTGATATTAAAGAGAAATTCCCCAATCATATTACTTAGAAAGATTGATCCCTCTATAAGTTTGTGTAACGGTATGCGACTTATTTGCAAAAAAATGAACATGAACATTATTGATGTTGAAGTAGCAGTTTGATATAAGAAAGGGCGAAGAGTATTTATTTGAAGAATTCCATTGATGACAAAATATTAAGTAAAATTATCATTTTTCTTCAAGAGACTACAATTTGCAATCAATTTATGCTTGGCAATGACTATCCATAAAGTGCAAGGACAATATTAATGTAAAGTTGAAATTTATTTAACTCGTGTGTTCTCGTGGTCAGTTATATGTTGTTTTGTCTAGAGTGAAGTCAACATGTGGGACATGTTTCAAGATCACTAGGAATATGATTCAAGGGTGATTGGCTCGTAGTGTAAGTGGGAGTCTGTTGGTATGTATGCCCTGAGAGCCAATCATGGGATGATTGGTGGGATACATTAAGATTGATTTGATAAACATCAAAGGCAAGCTTCCAATTCTTTCTGGATTAGTCAGATGAGATAATGATAGAACAGATTGAATGTCTAGAGAATGATAGTACTCAATGACGTATGCTTTTAGGTTGAGAACCTAAACGATGAGATCATACGGATGCTAAGAGTTTGTACATTCTTATTATGTCCCTAGTTGGATGTTATTATGGATGGTAGATAGACAGTAATGACACACAAGACTAGATTGTGGTGTTGGTTGATGATAGAATCTCATTAGTCATGATATAGAGATATCAAACCAAACACATAGGTACTTGTTAAAGAACAAGTGTACCAGAAAGACCCACCGTGAGTTTGACACATGGAACCATGACATGGTAGTCACAGTCAGTTCTCACAGTGATGGTGGTGAGTGTGATTCTTTGAACTAAAATTACTACACTCAAAACATGTCGTTGGGTACACTTTGACATCATCAAACACAATCCTAAAACATGGGTTGTTATAAAGGTGATGATTGGGTGGCTTTGACACATGGTGCTTTTGAGGGGTGAGTGATAGATATGGGATTTGTCCCTCCTGAGGGAGTTTGATATCCAAGGCCACTTGATGAGTAGGATTGAGATAAGCATGCACACGCATGTGTGAATCAGTATGTGATATTGATGTCATACATATCTCCTCCAATCTACTCTGAGATCAAGAAAGTGAATGAATGTTGACATGATGACTGTTCCATGCCTTGAATTCATTCGGAATATCAGTGACAAAGGAATTATACATTTGTTGTAACACCATTCATGGATTGTAGGATTGAAAGTTGTTCTCCAACTTTCCTTTTCACTTGGGTGGCACTGATGTGTGACTAGGCACCGCTCTTTGCTTGTGAAGTCATAAGTGTTATGGACTTTCACTGCCAACATGAAATGGGCATGCAGGGTCACACACATAGGATTTAACCTAGAAGAGGAGTTTATCCACAAATGATGTTTAGATTGATTACTAAAGGAGTTTAGTAGTTCAATTAAATAGTCAATCAATTGATAGCTCAATATCATAGTGTTCAAGGTGTTGGACCGATTGATTAGAGTATCAGATTGATTGAAACTGCAATTGACTGATTTTGCATAGTCTGCACTCCCAACCAATCGGCTCATGTGATGATGAATCGATCGGCTCAGGTTGGTGAACTGATCGGCTCAAGTGGTGAGTCGATTGGCTCATGTGTCAATGAAACGATCAACTCAATTGTTGAACCGGTCAATTCATGTGAACAACCAATATCGTTTGGAAAGTCGGAAGACTCTTTTTGCAAAAACATATTTGTTTCACTTGTACAAATTTGATTTGGACAAGGACTAATATTTGATTAGTCAGAAACAAACATTGAAAGTCAATTCGAGTTGGACCAGGACAACGAACCGATCGGCTAATGCTTGAACCGATCGGATCAAGTGTCCCAACCGATCAGTTCAGGTGTGAACCGATCAGCTCAGGTCCCCAACCGATCGGTTCATGCTTGAAACGATCGGTTCAGCTAGCGCAGTTGGTTGTTTTTTGGAAAATCTCGAATCCTTCTACTCCTGCTTTAATCCCATATTTCCCGGGGTAGAGAACCCTGTCCCATGACCCTCCTATATATAGGGGTATTAGGGGATTCTCAAAGAAAAGAAAAAAAGAACACCAGTTGCTCTGCAAAGTTTCATTCTCTCTAGTTGTGGTAACTAAGAGAGCCCGAGCAAGTGCTACCTGATAAGGGAGGCACAGCAAGGGAAAGAAAACTGCACAAAGGCAACTGGTTGCAGGAGAGTGTGTCGGTGACTAGTACGCCGACAAGAGGGTTTGACTCCTTCCGGTGCCTTATACGACAAGGAGATCAGAGTTCCAGGTGATCCGTGTGGACTACTTCAGAGGTGGGAGACTTCTTCCACTCGAAGGACAGCTGTCAATCCTGACAGTCCCAGTGAGACCAGGAGTTGCACAGACACCGTCCAAGATCAGAAGTGAAGACTGCGCAAACCGTGAGGTAATGTCGTCGAGCAAGCCTCGGGACAAGGTATGTCTCTAAAAACCATCCTTCATATTGTATAGACGTTGACGCGATTCCTTTATTTTGGGTTTGGAGAGAATAAAATTTTTGTTATCGCTGCCTTCTCTGTCTCCCCTAAAACCCAACAGTGGTATCAGAGTCACATCAACTGATCTATACTTTAGGATTATCGATGTGATCAATTTTGGTTTGTCACCTTTATTTATTACATACGATGTGAATAAAATTGGCTTTATGCATGTCCAATCCTAAATCCACAAATCCCAATATACATATATGATATGTAATATGAATGCACTCGATACGTGTCGCCCTTAAATGAGTTTTGTGGTGGATGTATAGCGTGGTTATGGCCAATAAACCCTATGTATGTGTGCTTGGTTGAATGTGGTTTCTTGCATCTTGGTATGTGCACCGATTCCCTACCTCCTTATTCTTGATATAACTCGAGATAACTCAAGATTTCTTTCCTACCTTTTCTCCCCCCGAATGTAACTCGGGCTTTCTCAAATAAAATGTAAATATGATAGAACTTTTATTTCCTGTTATGTCAAAGAATGGCGGACAACCTGAAGACAACTGAGACGATCGGTTCAAGGCGTGAACTGATCGGTTGGCGTTCTAGACGATCGGCTTGAGGAGAGAGACGATCATGTGGCGACCATGAGGAGATGCACGACGACCAGGCGAATCGATCGGTTGGAGGAGCCAATCGATCGGCTGGTGGCACCCAGACGACCGACCAGGGCGAGCAAGTCATTCATGTGATGAGTTGATCAACTCAGACGGCTATAGCACTTCATCATATACAGGTTGCATGTGATGTAGACCTAGATCACCTTGATTCCTCTTGCCTCGAGGAATCAGATTAGGATGGCCATAACCATCTCTTTTATCATTTCGCATGTTTTCTGTGGGATATAGCATGTATATGATACGTACTATGTATTGTGGTGATTGGATATGTACCTATAAAACCAAATCCATCATTAAATATTAAAGTTTTAGATGCCTTCCAAATGTGACATACGTGAAAATCTTGATCGGCCAAGAGTGGGCACGCCCTAGCGTGGTACACTGTCTATCTCGTGGAAGCGTGAAGGATGGATATGTGGGTCTGCCCTAGGAAGGTGCATATTCATCATGTTGGCTTTGGGTTGGACTTAATAAGGCGACCTAGATAGGTTCTAGCACCTTGAGGCATGGAGGTGATCATGGAAAGGAGTTGCATATGACATCTTTCAAGAGTTGCATATGATGCAATTGGCAAAAGTTGCCTACCTGGAAGATCTAAGTTATGGGTGACAGCCCTAGTTGGTCTATGACTCAGAGGATTTTAGGATCTTGACCCACTAGAAGATTGTACGTTGCAATCTTCTGAATTGATGGTGAGGGATATCAATTTGAACAAAATAGTAGGAGCGATAATTAATTAAAGTCCTAATTATATCGTCAACCTTTCAAATCAATCAAATAAGTCAAATTGAGTTTTGGACTAAATTGCATATATTTCCTTTTGTAGTACAAATGACAACAAACAACAATCACTTTTCATTGTGATCGGTCCTTGAAAAGGACAAACTGAATGGGACTAACTCCCTTGACTGGTTTAGGACATTGAGAATTGTTCTCACTCAAGAGCGAAAGCTCTATGTCCTGGATACTCCAACTCCAGAGGAACCTGCTCCTACTACACCAAAGATAGAAAGGGATGCTTATAAGAAGCATTCTGAAGATGCCATTGATGCAAAGTGCTTGATGTTGTGCTCCATGAACCACGAGTTGCAGAGACAACATGAAAACATGGGTGTCATTGAGATGATTCAGCATCTCAAGAACATGTATGAAGATCAAGCACGACAAGAGAGATATGATGTGTCCAGGGCATTGTTCAAGTGTGTCATGATAGAAGGAGATCCAGTTGGTCCTCACACACTCAAAATGATTGGGTATGTGGAGAACCTGACAAGACTGGGATTTCCCCTGATCCAAGAGTTGGCTACTAACGTGATACTGCAATCGTTGCCAGAATCCTACAGTCAGTTTGTGATGAACTACAACATGAACAACTTTGACAAGTCATTGACAGAGTTGTTCGGCATGTTGAGGATAGCATAGGCACAAATGAAGAAGGACAAGCCTAAGTCTGTGATGATGATCAACAATAAGAAAGGCAAGTCCAAGCATAAGGATAAGGGCAAGGCTAAGAAAGGTTCTGATGCTAGCCAGCAGCCCAAGTCGTCTTCAACCCTCAAGGCAAGGGAGGCGTGACCAAGAGAGGCAATTGCCACCATTGTCAAAAGCCAGGACATTGGAAAAGGAATTATCCACTCTATCTGGAAGAACTAAAGAAGAAGGAGGCGATAGACGTCTCCACCTGAAGGTGTCATGAAATAAACTTATAACACTTTTAAGGTATATGATACCAAGATATAAAGTGTAAAGCACCCAATAAATGGGGCAAGTGTTGCCACCATAGATATGAGTACTTTAGTTTAATTTCAGCCTTGAAGGCATGTAATAGAGTTATGAAATGCTATTTCATATTTGCCAATGGATAGAAATAGCTTAATTTTTGCATATTGTATGACAATGATAACAATTAATAAAGTTGATGTTTCAATCTTTGTGGCAATGCCTTGTTTATCTTGTGGTACTTGGTATGCATAAGATAAAATGATACCTAAAAGTCATTGATAACTCAAACAATCAAATTAGTATAAATCATGAGAAATTCATTTCTAGTTTCCATATGATGGACAAGTCTAGACACTTTTTGGTTAGAGAACCAGTAAGAGACATGAATCTCTTAGACATGATCAATCAATCTTCACTAGTAGTAGGGGGAGAATGATTATCCTATCACGTATAATACATGTGATGCATTTACATACCTATTAGAGTTAATGTTGGATCTTCAAATAGTGTTTAGAGAAATACCAATATGAATATCTTGAAGTGTTCAAGAATATCATAGATGAAGTACGAATTTGGTAAAGTGTTAATTCTTGATGAGATCAATGACTGAAATACTTGAACCAAATGTTTGAGATCCTTATGAGTGATTATGATAGTATATCATGGTAAGCTCGTAATTAAGGCATGGTGATGTCTAAATCAACAAGGAGTCATACTCTAAGGAGTTAGAGGATGATTATCAAATAACTAATTTATTCTTAAATAAAGAATACCCCACACTAATAAAGGACATTAAGAATCACAAGGAGTTGTGAGTTCTTATATCCTTGACAGATACACCTCGATTATCTATGTGATGAGTTGGTCATGTGATGATTCAACTGTCTAGATGAATATGAGGAACCAGATTTTGAGTTATGGTTCATGACCATTACATCCTAAATGACTTCCATGTGAACCATAAGGTATGACCTTGATGATAGCACCCATTGGGATGAAATCCATAAGTGTGAATGAGTCTTAAGCGTTAAGACACATGGATAACATTTTAAGAAGGATGATGCTTGTTGATTGCAACTGAATGACTAAGAAATTTGGCATACGGATACTAAAACTACATTCTTATAAGGAATAAAACAAGGATGTGTACGTGACACAACCTATAAGGTTTATGGATTCATTAATGCAAATAAAGTCTATAAGTTACAATGGACTAATCAATGTGATTGATTGAGTACAAGCAACTCAGAGCTGGATCTTTACTTTGATAATATAGTCAAAGGGCTTGACTGATATGACAAAGATAAAGAAGGGATCTATGATTTAGTGGGAGCGTATTCACATTCCACACGTTGATGTGAAATGTAAATGTTCTAAAATGGAAATCCAAAATGGAAATTATCTTTAGGGAAGAAAGAGATGTTTCCTATATGATAGGAATAGAGATCTATAGAGATAGTTCTCGAAAACATCTTGACCTAAAAACAGAAAGCATACATTGGCAATCTATACTAAAGGGTTCAGTGTGCACAGATTCAGTGGGAGAAAACTTGTCCATGTTACATGGAGTTAGTATAGCAAGGACAAGTGTCCAATTCTTATGAAGAATGGGAACACTAAGAATAGATATGGATCTATCATGTATGTAATCATCCCATATCTTACATGTATGGACATAGAAAGAATAAAATTCATTCATCATCTTGTATGTAGGACATGACAATATGATGAGATCATTTTGATAACTCGTATGTGGGACATGATGAGTGGATGTCTTTCTAGTTCCAGTAAGAGTTACTAGAACACCATAAGAACTTGATAAGTACTTGAGAAGTACTAGTTCTATGGAACAAGGAAGGGTTCATTGTAAAGATTTACACTGATGTGAACTTCTGAAAAGGACAGAAAAATTAATCGCAAAATATATATGAGTTATATAAAAGTGAATGTTTGTTGATAAATGGAAACGTTCCAATAAATCCGTTTAAAAGGAAAAGCTGAGTATATGTGTGTTAGAGAACATTAGTGGATACTATATGGATCTGGAAGTTCATAGAGATGAACTTATAGATATTTCGGTCATTGATGACGAGTTAGGAGTGCTTGGTCATGCAATGTAGCTAAATGTTAGCAAAGGAATACTAGATTGCATATTACAGGAACTCCATCTCATACGTGTGACGTACAACAAAGAGATGAGATACATGCAGTTAAGATCGACTTTGACAAGGTGTTGCCATAACTCACTATGTTAGCACTAGAGAACAGTAACATGTGGGACATGTTTGAAGATCACTAGGAGTATGATTCAAGGGTGATTGGCTCACAGTGCAAGTGGGAGTCTATTGGTATGTATGCCCTGAAAGCCAATAATGGGATGATTGGTGGGATACATTAAGATTGATTTGATAAACATCAAAGGCAAGCTTCCAATTCTTTCTGGATCAGTCATATGAGATAATGATAGAACAGATTGAATGTCTAGAGAATGACAGTAATCAATGACGTATGCTTTCAGGTTGAGGACCTGAATGATGAGATCATACAGATGTTAAGAGTTTGTACATTCTTATTATGTCCCTAGTCGGATGTCATTGTGGAAGGTAGATAGGCAACAATGACACACAAGACTAGATGGTGGTGTTGGTTGATGATAGAATCTCGTTAGTCATGACATGGAGATATCGCACCAAACACATAGGTACTTGTTAGAGAACAAGTGTACCGGACAGACCCACCATGAGTTTGACAATGGAACCATGACATGGTAGTCACAGTCAATTCTCACAGTGATGGTGGTGAGTGTGATTCTTTGACCTGAAATCACTACACTCAACACATGTCATTGGGTACACTTTGACATCATCAAACGCAGTCCTAAAACATGGGTTGTTATAAAGGTGATGATTGTGTGGCTTTGACACATGGGGCTTTTTAGGGGTGAGTGATAGATATGGGATTTTTCCCTCCTGAGGGAGTTTGATATCCATTGCCACTTGATGAGTAGGATTGAGATAGGTGTGCGCATGCATGTGTGAATCAGTATGTGATATTGATGTCATACATATCTCCTCCAGTCTACTCTGAGATCAAGAAAATGAATGAATGTTGACAGGATGACTGTTCCATGCCTTGAGTTCATTCGGGATATCAGTGACAAAGGAATTATACATTCGTTGTAACACCATTCACAGATTGTAGGATTGAAAGTTGTTCTCCAACTTTATATTTCACTTGGGTAGCACTGATGTGCGACTAGGCACCGCTCTTTGCTTGTGAAGTCATAAGTGTTATGGACTTTCACTCCCAACGTGAAATGGGCCTGTAGGGTCACACACATAGGATTTAACCTGGAAGAGGAGTTTATCCACAAATGATGTTTAGTTTGATTACTAAAGGAGTTTAGTAGTTCAATTAAACACTCAATCAATTGATAGCTCAATATCATAGTGTTCAAGGTGTTGGACCGATTGAATAGAGTGGAGGATTGATTGAAACTACAATTGACTGATTTTGCACAATATGCACTCCCAACCGATCGGCTCATACGATTAACCGATCGACTCAGCTTGGTGAACCGATCGGTTCATGAGATGAATTAGTCGGCTCAGGATAGGCTGAACCGATCGGTTCAAGGATTGAACTGATCGGCTCAATTGGTCCAAATGAGCTAGTTGGGAATGTCAGGTTGGTGAGAAATTTCCTTTTGTTTCACTTGTCCAATATGATTGGAACAAGGATTGGTATTTGGATCAATTCAAAACAAAAGAGGAAAAGTCAATCGGGAACTGATCAGGACCATGACCCGATCTATACATGCTTGAACCGATGAGCTCAGGTGTCCCAATTGATTGGTTCAGGTGTGAACCGATCGGCTCAGGTCCCCAACTGATCGTTTCATGCTTGAAACGATCGGTTTACGTGGCGCAGTTGGTTGTTTTTGTGGTAAATCGCAAACCCTTCTACTCCTGCTTTAATCATGCTTTTCCCGGGGTAGAGAAACTTGTCCCATGACCCTCCTATATATATGGGTATTGGGGGCTTCTCAGGAACAACCAAGAATACCAGTTGCTCTACAAAGTTGTCTTTCTCTCTGGTTGTGGTAACCAGGAGAGCCCGTGTAGTGCTACCCGATAAGGGAGGCACAACAAGGGAAAGACAGCTGCATAAAGGCAACTAGTTGCAGGAGAGTGTGTCTATGACTAGTACGCCGATAGGAGGGTAAGAATCCTTCTGATTCCTTGTGGGACAAGGAGATCAGAGTTCCAGGTGGTCCGTGTGGACTACTTCACAGGCGGGAGACTTCTGCCGCTCGAAGGACATCTGTCAATTCCGACAGTCTCGGTGAGACCAAGAGCTGTACAAATACCATCCAAGACCAGAGGTGAAGACCGCACAAGCCGTGAGGTAACGTCATCGAGCAAGCCTCGAGACAAGGTATGTCTTTACAAACCATCATTCCTACTGTATAGACGTTGACGTGATTCCTTTATACTGGGTTCGGGGAGAAGAAATTTTTTGTTTTCACTGCCTTCTCTATCTCCCCTAAAACCCAACAGTGGTATTAGAGCCACGTTAAATGCTCTATACTTTAGGATTATTGATATGATCGATTTTGGTTTGTCACCTTTATTTATTGCATACGATGTGAATAAAATTGACTTTATACATGTCCAATTCTAAATCCACAAATCCCAATATACATATATGATATGTAATATGAATGCACTCGATACGTGTCACCCTTAAACGAGTTTTGTGGTGGATGTATAGTGTGGTTATGGCCAATAAACCCTATATATGTGTGCTTGGTTGAATGTGGTTGCTTGCATCTCGGTCTGCGCACCAATTCCCTACCTCCTTATTCCTGATGTACCTCGAGATAACTCGAGATTTCTTTCCTACCTTTTCTCCCCCTGAATGTAACTCGGGGTTTTCCAATTTAAATGTAAATAGGGTAGATCTTTTTATATTTCCTGTTATGTCAAAGAACGGAGGACAATATGAAGACTACTGAGACGATCGGTTCAAGGTGTGAATCGATCGGTTGGTGATCCAGACGATCAGCTTGAGGAGCGAGACAAGAGGGTGGTGACCTGAGGAGATGCACGATGACCAAGCGAACCGATCAGTTGGAGGAGCCAACTGATGGACCGGTGGCACCCATACAACCAGCCAGGGTGAGTAGGTCATTCATGTGATGAGTTGATCAACTCGGATGGCTATAGCACTTCATCATGGGCAGTTTGCATGTGATGTAGACCTAGATAACCGTGATTCCTCTTGGCTCGAGGAATCACATTAGGATGGCCATAATCATCACTTTTATCATTTCACATGTTTTCTGTGGGATATAGCATGTATATGATACGTTCTATGTATTGTGGTGATTGGATATGTATATGTACATATAAAACCAAATCTCTCATTAAATATTAAAGTTTTAGATGCCTTCCAAATGTGACACACATTAAAAGCTTGATCGGCTAACTGTAGGCACGCCCTAGCGTGGTGCACCATCTATCTCGTGGAAGCGTGAAGGATGAATATGTGGGTCTGCCCTAGCAGGGTGCATATTCATCGTGTTGCCTTTGGGTCAGACTTAACAAGGTGACCTAGATAGGATCTAGCACCTTGAGGCATGGAGGTGATCATGGCAAGGAGTTGCATATGACATCTGTCAAGAGTTGCATATGATGCAATTGGCAAAAGTTGCCTACCTGGAAGATCTAAGTTGTGGGTGACAGCCCTAGTTGGTCCATGACTCAGAGGATTTTAGGATCGTGACCCACTAGAAGATTGAACGCTGCAATCTTCTGAATTGATGGTGAGGGCTATCAATTTGAACAAAAATAGTGGGAGCGATAATTAATTAAAGTCCTAATTATATCGTCAACCTTTCAAATCAATCAAATAAATCAAAATTGAGTTTTAGAATAAATTGCATATATTTCCTTTTGTAGTACAAATGACAACAAACAACAATCACTTTTTGTTGCGATCGGTCCTTGAGAAGGACAGGCTGAATGGGACTAACTTCCATGACTAGTTTAGGACATTGAGAATTGTTCTCACTCAAGAGTGAGAGCTCTATGTCCTGGATACTCTAGTTCCAGAGGAACCTGCTCCTACTGCACCAAAGGAAGAAAGGGATGCTTATAAGAAGCATTCTGAAGATGCCATTGATGCAAAGTGCTTGTTGTTGTGCTCCATGAACCACGAGTTGTAGAGACAACATGAGAACATGGGTTCCATTGAGATGATTTAGCATCTCAAGAACATGTATGAAGATCAAGCACGGCAAGAGAGATATGATGTCTCCAGGGCGTTGTGCAAGTGTGTCATGACAGAAAGAGATCCAGTTGGTCCTCACACACTCAAAATGATTGGGTATGTAGAGAACTTGACAACACTGGAATTTCCCCTGAGCCAAGAGTTGGCTACTGACATGATACTACAGTTGTTGCCAGAATCCTACAGCCAGTTTGTGATGAACTACAACATGAACAACTTTGATAAGCTGTTGACAGAGTTTTTGGGCATGTTGAGGACAACCGAGGCACAGATGAAGAAGGACAAGCCTAAGTCTGTGATGATGATCAACAATAAGAAAGGCAAGTCCAAGTGCAAGGGCAAGGGCAAGGGCAAGGCTAAGAAATGTTCTGATGCTAGCCAACAACCCAAGTTGTCTTCAACTCTCAAGTCCAAGGGAGGTGTGACCAAGAGAGGAAATTGCCACCATTGTCAAAAGCCATGACATTGTAAAAGGAATTGTCCACTCTATCTGGAATAACTAAAGAAGGAGACGATGGACGTCTCCACCTGAAGGTGTCATGAAATAAACTTGTAACACTTTTTGAGGTATATGATACAAAGATATAAAGTGTAAAGCACCTAATAAATGGGGTAAGTGTTTCCGCCATAGATAGGAGTACTTTAGTTTATTTTTAGCCTTGAAGGCATGTAATAGAGTTATGAACTGCTATTTCATATTTTCCAATGGATAGAAACACCTTAATTTTTGCATATTGTATGACAATGATAGCAATTAATAAAGTTGATGCTTCAATTTCAAAAGATATGATCTTTATGGCAATGCGTTGTTTATCTTGTAATACTTGGTATGCATAAGATAAAATGATACCTAAAAGTTATTGATAACTCAAACAATCAAATTAGCATAAATCATGAGAAATTCATTTCTAGTTTCTATATGATGGATAAATCTAGAGTCTTTTGGTTAGAAAACCAGTAAGAGACATGAATCTCTTGGACATGATTAATCAATCTTCACTAAGGTAGTAGAAGAATGATTATCCTATTAGGTATAATACATATGATGTATTTACATACCTATTGGAGTTAATGTTGATACTTCAAATGGTGTTTAGAGAAATACCAATATGAATATCTTGAAGTGTTCAAGAATATCATAGATGAAGTACAAATTTGGTAAAAGTATTAGTTCTTGATGTGATCAAGGCATAAGGATACTTAAACCAAATGTTTCAGAACCTTATGAGTGATAATGTATCATAGTGAGCTCATGGTTAAGGCATGGTGATGTCTAAATCAAAAAGAGTCATACTCTAAGGAGTTAGAGGATGATTATCAAATAACTAATTTCTTCTTAAATAAAGAATACCCTACACTAATAAAGGACTTTAAGAACCACAAGGAGTTGTGAGTTCTTATATCCTTGACAGATACACCTCGATTATCTATGTGATGAGTTGGTCATGTGATGAGTCAACTATCTAGATGAATATGAGGAACTAGATTTTGAGTTATGGTTTATGATCATTACATCCTAAATGACTTCCATGTGAACCATAAGGTATGACCTTGATGGTAGCACCCATTGGGATGAAATCCATAAGTGTGAATGAGTCTTAAGTGTTAAGACACATGGATAACATTTTGAGAAGGATGATGCTTGTTGATTGCAACTTAATGACTAAGAGATTTGGCATATGGATACTAAAAAATGAGGATGTGTACGTAACACAACCTATAAGGTTTATGAATTCATTAATGCAAATGAAGTCTATAAGTTACAATGGACTAATCAATGTGATTGATTGAGTATAAGCAACTCAGAACCGTGATCTTTATTTTGATAATATAGTCAAAAGGTTTGACTGATATGTCAAAGATAAAGAGAGATCTGTGATTTAGTGGGAGTGTATTCACATTCCACATGTTGATGTGAAATGGAAATGTTCTAGAATGAAAATCCAAACTGGAAATTAGGGAACATAGAGACGTTTCCTATGTGATAGGAATAGAGATCTATAGAGATAGTTCTCGAAAACCTCCTGACCTGTAAAGAGAGAGCATGCATTGGAAATCTATACTGAAGGGTTCAGTATGCACAGATTCAGTGGGAGAAAACGTATCCATGTTACATGGAGTTAGTATCCCAAAGTCAAGTGTCCAATTCTTATGAAGAATGGAAACACTAAGAATAGATAAGAATCTATCATGTATGTAAACATCCCATCATCTTGCATGTATGGACATGGCAAGAACAAAACACATTTATCATCTTGTATGTAGGACATGACAATATGATATGCTCATCCTAAAAACTAGTATGTGGGACATGACGAGTGGATGTCTGTCTAGTTCCAGTAAAGGTTACTGGAATACCATGAGAACATGATAAGTACTTGAGAAGTACTAGTTCTATGAAAATAAGGAAGGGTTCACTGTAAAGAGTTACACTGATGTGAACTTCTGAAAAGGACAAAGAATTAATCGCAATTTATGGTATAAATAAAAGTGAATGTTTGTTGATAATTGGAAACGTTCCAATAAAGCTATTTAAAAGGAAAAGTCGATTATCTATGTGTTAGAGAACATTAGTAGATACTATATGGATCTGGATGTTCATGAGATGAACTTATAGATATTCCGATCTTTGATGACAAGTAAGGAGTACTTGGTCACGCAATATGGCTAAAGGTTAGCAAAGGAATACTAGATCACATATTACGGCAACTCCATCTCATACGTGTGATGTACAGCAAAGAGATGAGAGACATACAGTTAATACCGACTTTGGCAAGGTGTTGCCATAACTCACTATGTTAAGAACTAGAGCAAAGTAACATGTGGGATATGTTTGAAGATCACTATGAATATGCTTCAAGGGTGATTGGCTCGCAGTGCAAGTGGGAGTCTGTTGGTATGTATGCCCTCAGAGCCAATCATGGGATGATTGGTGGGATACATTAAGATTGATTTGATAAAGATCAAAGGCAAGCTTCCAATTCTTTTTGGTTCATTCATATGAGATAATGATAGAACAGATTGAATGTCTATAGAATGACTGTACTCAATGACGTATGCTTTCAGGTTGAGGACCTGAACGATGAGATCATACTGATACTAAGAGTTTGTACATTCTTATTATGTCCCTAGTCGGATGTCATTGTGGAAGGTAGATAGACAACAATGACACACAAGACTAGATTGTGGTGTTGGTTGATGACAGAATCTCGTTAGTCATGACATGGAGATATCAAACCAAACACATAGGTACTTGTTAGAGAACAAGTGTACCGGACATACCCACCGTGAGTTTGACACATGGAACCATGACATGGTAGTCACAGTCAGTTCTCACAGTGATGGTGGTGAGTGTGATTCTTTGACATGAAATCACTACACTCAACACTTGTCGTTGGGTACACTTTGACATCATTAAACGCAGTCCTGAAACATGGGTTGTTATAAAGGTGATGATTGGGTGGCTTTGACACATGGGGCTTTTAAGGGATGAGTGATAGATATGGGATTTGTCCCTCCTGAGGGAGTTTTATATCCGTGGCCACTTGATGAGTAGGATTGAGATAGGTGTGCACACATATGTGTGAATTAGCATGTGATATTGATGCCATACATATCTCCTCCAGTCTACTCTGAGATCAAGAAAATGATGGAATGTTGATAGGATGATTGTTCCATGCCTTGAGTTCATTCGGGATATTAGTGACAAAGGAATTATACATTCGCTGTAACACCATTCACAGATTGTAGGATTGAAAGTTTTTCTCCAACTTTCTATTTTACTTGGGTAGCACTGATGTGCGACTAGGCACCGCTCTTTGCTTGTGAAGTCATAAGTGTTATGGACTTTCACTGTCAACGTGAAATGGGCCTGTAGGGTCACACACATAGGATTTAACCTGGAAGAGGAGTTTATCCACAAATGATGTTTAGTTTGATTACTAAAGGAGTTTAGTAGTTCAATTAAACACTCAATCAATTAATAGCTCAATATCATAGTGTTCAAGGTGTTAGACTGATTGAATAGAGTGTCGGATTGATTGAAACTACAATTGACTGATTTTGCATAGTCTGCACTCCCAATCGATCGGCTCATACGATGAACTGATCGACTCAGCTTGCTGAACCGATCGGTTCATGAGATGAACCGATCGGCTCAGGACAGGCTGAACCGACCGGTTCAAGATCGGTTCATGAGATGAACCGATTGGCTCAGGACAGGCTGAACCGACCGGTTCAAGGGTTGAACTGATCGGCTCAACTGGTCCAAACGAGCAAGTTGGGAAAGTCAGGTTGGTGAGAAATTTCCTTTCGTTTCACTTGTCCAATATGATTGGAACAAGGATTGGTATTTGGATCAATTAGAAACAAAAGAGGAAAAGTCAATCGGGAATTGATCAGGAACCGATCAGCTCATGCTTGAACTGCGGTTCAGGTGTGAACTGATCGGCTCAGGTCCCCAACCGACTGTTTCATGTTTGAAACGATCGGTGCAGGTGGTGCAGTTGGTTGTTTTTGTGGAAAATCTTGAACCCTTCTACTCCTGCTTTAATCCCGCATTGCCCGGGGTAGAGAACCTTGTCCCATGACCCTTATATATATATAGGGGTACTGGGGGCTTCTCAGGAACAACAACTCAGAACACCAGTTGCTCTGCAAAATTTTCGTTCTCTCTGGTTGTGGTAACCAGGAGAGCTCGATCAAGTGCTACCCAATAAGGGAGGCACATCAAGGGAAAGACAACTGCAGAAAGGCAACTGGTTGTAGGAGAGTGTGTCAGTGACTAGTACGCCAATAGGAGGGTATGAATCCTTCCAATTCCTTGTGGGACAAGGAGATTGGAGTTCCAAGTGGTCCGTGTGGACTACTTCAGAGGCGGGAGACTTCTACCGCTCGGAGGAAAAATGTCAATCTTGACAGTCCCGGTGAGACCAGGAGCTGCACAGACACCGTCCAAGACCGGAGGTGAAGACCACGCAAGCCACAAGGTAACGTCTTTGAGCAAGCCTCATGATAAGGTATGTCTCTACAAACCATTCTTCCTACTGTATAGACTTTGATGCGATTCCTTTATACTGGGTTCGGGGAGAAGAAAATTTTTGTTTCCGCTGTCTTCTCTGTCTCCCCTAAAACCCAACAATTTCGTCCCAAAAATCCGAAGAGAAAAGCGAGGGATACTTCCTCCTCACCTCTTCCTCGAGCTCCCACATGGCTTCCTTAACACCACGATGATGCCAAAGAACTTTCACAAGAACCAGGTCTTTCCTTTTCAACTTCTTTACTCTTTTGTCAAGGATCGTCACTGGACCTTCCTCGTAGGTAATATTTTCATCGAGCTCTACCTCAACTGGCTATATCACTATTCCTGTGTCTAGATGAATTTTCTTCAGCATGCTGACATGGAACACCAGATGTAACCTGTGCAACTCTGGCGGAAGCTCTAACTTGTAAGATACCTTCCCAACACGTGCTATCACTGGATATGTCCCCATATACCTGGGTGTCAATTTGCCTTTCTGGCCAAACCCTAGCACGCCTTTCCATGGCGATACCTTGAGATACACTTTGTCTCCCACCTAGAACTCTAAAGGTCGTCGACGATTATCTGCATAAGACTTTTGTCTGTCCTGTGCCGCTTTCAACTTTTGTTGTATCACTCTGATCTTCTCTGTTGTCTGCTGCACTAACTCAGGACCCAAAAGCTGATACTCACCAGACTTATACCAACATAGGGGAGATCTGCACTTCCTGCCATATAGAGCCTCATAAGGAGCCATGTCAATGCTCCACTGGTAACTATTGTTGTAGGTGAACTCTATCAAACTGAGATGCACATTCCAACTTCCTAGAAACTGCAAAACACATGCTCGGAGAAGATCCTCCAAAGTCTGAATAGTCCTTTCAGACTGTCCATCTATCTACGGGTGGAAAGTAGTACTGAACCTCAATTGCGTTCCCAACGCTTTGTGCAACTGTTCCCAGAAATGACTCGTGAACTGAGGACCTCTGTCGGAGACTATCATTGTTGGTACACCGTGCAAACGCACTATATCATCTACATACACTTGAGCAAGCTTCTCTATTGTATATGTTGTCTTTACAGGTATGAAATGCACAGATTTAGTCAATCTTTCCACTATCACCCAAATGGAATCATGATTCTTAGCTATCCTTGGCAGACCAACTATGAAATCCATGGTTATATGATCCCATTTCCACTACGGTATTGGCATGGGTTGCAACGTACCTACCAGCTTCTGATGCTCAGCCTTAACTTACTGGCATACCGCACACCTAGCCACAAACTCATCTACATCCTTCTTCAAGCCAGGCCACCAATACAGATCCTTCAAATTATGATACATCTTGGTGACTCCTGGATACATAGCATGCATCAATGTGTGCGCTTCCTCAAGCACTAGCTTTCTTAGATCATCAACATCAGAGACCACCATCCTATTATGATAACAAACAAGTCCATCTTTGGACTCATGGAACCCATCACGCTTTTCATTGTCAAACTCTGATCTGATCAACTGAACTGTATCATCTGCCTGCTGTGTGTCTTTGATCTGCTGTCTCAGCGTAGTCTTGACTTGCATCTGTGCCAACAATCCTGCCAATAAGGAAACTTCCATCTGCGCATTCATCTACCGCAAGGAGACAAACATATCCCGCCTATAGCATACCAAGGAACTCAACTGTGCCTTCTTCGTGGGGAGAGAAGAAGACATTCTGCTAAGCGCATTAGCTACCACATTTTCCTTACCAGGGTGATACTCAATGGTGCAATCATAATCATTGATCAGCTCCATCCAGCGACATTGTCGCATGTTCAACTCACTCTACGAAAAGATGTACTTCAAGTTCTTATGATCTATAAAGATCTGACACACTTCCCCATAAAGATAGTGTCTCCAAATCTTCAACGCATGAACTACCGTTGCCAGTTCTAGATCATGTATTGGATAGTTCTCCTCATGTCTCTTAAGTTGTCGCGAAGCAAAAGACACCACTGTTGAGTTTTGTGGAGAAAACATGTGCGGCGGAAGCAACAAAAATCCTAGCAACCCGAAACAGGACCTCGTCAACAATAACGTATTTGGAAGGAGTGTTTGTGGGATATACCTTATCGCGGAGTAAGTCCGGCAATGTCCCGCTGCATAAAGGTGTGCAACGACACTTGTCTACACGGACAGAACTTCTCTCCCATTCGCTATCGCAGGAAGATCCGGCGGCGCTCCTTTCGTGCGATGATGTACGCTGCTCGTAACGCGCATGGATGGTCGTTGATGTCCTCCGAACATAGGCGTCTCAGCGTCTACATCTCTACTTCATCTATGCGGATGGACTGGAACTCCACGTCGTGCTTCCTAAGCCGGCGGGAAGGTGTCATGTGTGTGCAGCGGCGTGCTAGCGGCGCGTTGCTCTCCTTTCTCTCCTAAGGATGGTGACGACTAGGGTTCACGTACATGAGCGTAAACTGAAAAGCCTCTCTTAATATCTTATATAGATATCGGTCATCAACCTCCTTTAAATAGAAGACAAATGGAAGTAGGGTTTCCTAAACCCATCGGTAAACAGAAACACTGTGTTAATTAAAATGCTCATGGATTAATTAGAATATTATGGAATTCATTAATTAACCAAATAATTGCATTAATTGATTAATTAATATCCGACTCCATTCAATCGCTTGAGATGGATCTATGGGCATTAGGCATGGCAATGGGTCGGGTTTTTGAAAACCCGACCCGACCCGTTAGTTGCTGATCTGGAAAAACACAAACCCGGAAAAACCCGCTCCCAAAAAAATCCGCAAAAACCCAACCCTAAAAAACCCAGCCCAATAAGTGCATACCTACCCCGACCCAGAAATGCACTTTGCTATATGCATGCATCTGTTCAGGTGTGTAATCATACCACTTTTACTTTTTTTCTGGATCCAAATTTGAAAAAACCAGCACCTAAAAATGTTAACCCCGCCCAACCTATTGTATGGTTCTTGTACTCTCGACATCTAAACAGAACATATAGACGCATTATGATTTATGCACAAACCCAATCATAAGCTGTCAAACACTAGCATATTACACAATAACAGGGGAATTTGGTCCAGAGATGCAATTGTACTAGACAAATTTAACATAATTGCTTATCACACTGCATATCTGCTGCAATATGAGCAATAACATATTTTAATTTTATAGAGAAAACAACACATATGGTAATTTTATTTCATTGGATAGATTGCTAAAAAAGTTACTAGAATGCTTTAGCTTTTCAAGTACTACCATGGTTGCCCGACCAAAGAAGAGGAGGTCAGACACCACCTCTGTTGGGAAGATCACCACTCCATGCAGCGTGTGTGGGGGGGCAGTTCAAATTATAGAAGGCCATGCTTAATTACATGTGTTTCCATCCGAAGAGGAAGTGGAGGGGAATCAACCAACCAGTGAATGTCATTGGAGACGATGGCCCATCAGCAGTGCCCCCACCTACCACATCGGGACTCCGTTGGACATCCGCGTATTCGTGAACTCCTTATTGGTGTCAGTGCTGGCGGTGGATTTCGGGATAGTGGTGGACATGTACAACCACGTGTAGTTGTCAGACTCCCTGAACACACATAGTAGGTCCTAGAGTAGGCACTCCAAGCGCAGGAACCTATGGACCTTGCAGGTCATGGTGTCCTGGAGGTAGAGGCACTGGTAAAGGTTGAGGCAGAGTTGAATAGCAGTTGTGTATGGAGACTTCCAAGAATCTCACCCATATGTCGGAACGGATCTATGGGTTAAAACTCTGGTGGATCGACACTCAATTTTTCCTCCTCTATACCCGACTCGATTGGCCTCAAGATGCAAAATTAAAACAACAGAAACAAAGATATTTCCTTCGTGATGAGATTAAGATTGGGTTTGCGGGGAAAGATTATGTGACACATCAATATTCAATACAAAATATACAGGATTTTTGCCGCTACTTCAAACGTCCTTAAACGGCGAGAGTAAGGATCAGATGACACTGGTGCCCATGTGTCTACTGATTGCAAACCCACAAAACCCGCGTACTTGAGACATACTTTCAAGTGTCGGCCTGCACCACCCTAAAACCCGATAAAATCCTATATTTGCGGGTCGGGTCGGGTCGGACAGGGTCGGGTCAGGTCAGGAAGGGTTTTTCTGCCATGCCTAATGGGCATATATACCAATAGAATCCCACTTGCACTTAGATCCAGTCACTCCAATATTATTCTAATCGATTACATAAACATTTTAGTAATCAATGTGATTCAGAGCAATTCCAATCAAATCCACAATTATACTCCTATTCCAACACATCCTATGTGTGTGACCTGGTAGGCTCCAAATTACATTGGCAGTGATATCCATAATCATATTATGATTTCACAAGCAATTATTGGTATCTAGAAAGACTTCATTGCCACCCATGTAATTGGAAGTTGGAGAACAACTTAACATATCATTCATGACTGGTGTTACAATGATTGTATAGTTCCTTTGTCGTTGATATCTGGATTGAACTCGAGTCATGGAATTGTTATCCTCTTCAATGTTCAATCCATGTTCCTTGAACTAGAGCAGACTGTCTAAGATATATGTAAGCTCAATATCACATATTGACTCACATAAGCATGGCCATTCATTTCTCAGTCTCGCTTATCAAGTGGCCAGAATATCAAACTCCCGTAGGAAGGACAAATTCCATCTACATCACTCACAGTCATCCCCGTGTGTCACAGTGCACCCAAGCACCATCTTTATGGCAATCCTTATTCAGGACCACGGTAGATGATGTCAAAGTACACTGAACGACATGTGACAAGTGTAGTGACTTCAGGTCTAAGAACCACAATCACCACCATCATTATGAGATGTGACTATAACTACCAATCATGGTATCCATATGTCACTCTCAAGGTGGGTCTATCTGATACACTGTTCTCTAACAAGTATCTATATATTTAGTTTGATATCTCCATATCATGGATAATGAGATTCTTCCATCAACCAACATACATTCTAATCTTATGTGTTATTGATGTCTATGGATATTTCCGCAATAACAACTGATTAGGGACAAAACAAGAATACATACTCTTAGCATACATATGATCTCACTGTTCAGGTCATCAACCCGAAGACATATGTCATTGAGTATATTATTCTATAGACATCTATAAGTTTTATGGTCATCTCACAATATAAAACACAAACATATAGATTGGAAACTTGCCTTTATTGATATGATCAATGTAGTATTACAAATTGTTTACATAGTATCCCACTACAATCATCGAATGATAGTCTCTATGGGCATACATACCAATAGATTCTCACTTGCACTTATACCCAATCACTCATGAATCTCAATCCAAGTGATCGAACATGTCCGTCATGTTTCTACAGTGAAAGTGCTTTTATGAGCGGGTCAGCCACATTACTTTCTGTAGGTACTCTATAAATCTTCACATCCCCTTATTATACGATCTCTCGTATGAGATGGAACCACCATAGAATATGTTTGGAACGTTGGTGCGATCTTGGTTCTTTAGCCTATGCAATTTCTCCGTTGTTGTCGCAAAACAACTCAAATTGCATCACCAACGCTTGGAACGACTCCAAATTTAGAAATGAACTTCTTAATCCACACCGCTTCCTTTGTAGCATTAGATGCGGCAATATATTCGGCCTCTGTTGTAGAATCTGCAACCGTCTCTTGCTTGGAACTCTTCCAGCTCACAACTCTATTGTTCAGGCAAAACACAAATCCATATTACGATCTGTAGTCATCTTTGTCAGTTTGAAAGATAGCATCGATGTAACCCTTTACCACAAGCTCTTCCTCACCACCGTATACCAAGAATTGATCCTTAGTCCTTCTCAAGTACTTTAGGATGTTCTTTACGGCTATCAAGTGACATTCACCTGGATCTGACTGATATCGGGTCGTCATGCTTAAAGCATACGACACATTAGGATGAGTACATAACACCGCGTACATGATAGATCCAATTGATGATGCATATGGAATCTTACTCATGTGTGCCCGTTCATCACATGAACTAGGACATTGGGTTTTAGAGATCGTAACCCCATTGGACATGGGCAAGTTACCTCTCTTAGAACCCTCCATGCTAAACCTCTTTAGCACCTTGTCAATGTATGTGCTCTGGCTTAGGCCTAGAAGCCTTCTAGATCTATCTCTATAGATCTTGATCCCTAGTATATAGGATGCTTCGTCTAAATCCTTCATAGAGAAGGTCTTCCCTAGCCAACCTTTTACTGTCTGAAGAGTAGGGATGTCATTTCCCATCAATAGTATGTCATCCACATACAATATGAGAAATATGATTGTGCTTCCACTAACCCTTTTGTAAACACAAGGTTCATCTTCATTTTGACTAAAACCAAACTTTTTGACTACTTCATCAAAACGTAGATTCCAACTCCGAGATGCTTTCTTCAATCCATAGATTGACCTTTATAGCTTACATACTTTATTGGCTTCCTTTGGATCGATAAAACCCTTAGGTTGTGTCATGTACACATCCTCAAGTAAATTCTCATTAAGGAATGTTATTTTAACATCCATCTGCCAAATCTCATAGTCATGATAAACTGCAATGGCAAGCATGATCCTGATGGATTTAACCATGGCAACTGTTGAGAAGGTCTCGTCATAATCAACACCTTGAATTTGAAAGAATCCTTTTGCAACCAATCTACCTTTATAGGTTTGAACATTTCCATCCATGTCAGTCTTCTTCTTGAAGACCCACTTGCACCCTATGGGTTTTACCCCTTCGGGTGGATCCACCAAGGTCCATACCTTGTTGGTGTACATGGATTCCATCTCAGATCTCATGGCTTCGAGCCATTTCTCAGATTCTAGTCCCTTAGTAGCTTCTAGATAGGAAGTTGGCTCATCTACTATGCCCAATTCATCACTATCTTGAGTCACGAGAAATCCAAATCTCTCAAGCTCAAGTCATGTCCTACTAGACCTACGAGGTTCCTGTGTTACATTTGGAACTTGAAATTCCACAACAATTTGTTAGTCTTCATGTTCCTGATGTACCTCCTCAGGTTCTCTGCTTTCTTGTTGGTCTTGAACTTCTTCGAGCTCTACATTCCCCCCACTAATTGCTTTGGAAATAAATTCCTTTTCAAGAAATACAACAGCCCTAGCAACAAACACTTTGTTGTCAGTTGGTGTGTAGAAGTAGTATCCACCAGTTTCCTTGGGGTATCCAACAAAATAGCATTTTTCCGATTTGGGTCCAAGCTTTTCAGGAAATTGTTTCCTAACATAAGCTTCACATCCCCAAATCTTTAACATAGACAAATTGGGATGATTCCCATTCCATATCTCATATGGTGTCTTTTGAACCGATTTGGAAGGTACACAATTAAGTGTAAACGTTGCAGTTTCAAGAGCATATCCCCAAAACAATACTGGAAGTTCGGCTGAACTCATCATTGATCGTACCATGTCTAATAATGTACGATTCCTTCTTTCTGACACACCATTATGTTGTGGTGTACCAGGTGGAGTCCATTGTGATACAATACCACAGTCTCTCAGAAGGTCCTCAAACTCTTGGCTTAAGTATTTTCCACCTCGATCTGAACAGAGTGCTTTAATACTCTTACCAAGTTGGTTCTCTACTTCATTCATTAAAGTCTTGAACATTTCAAGAGTTTCTGACTTGTGTTTCATAAGATATACATAGCCATACCTACTGAGGTCATCAGTGAAGGTAATAAAGTATTGATAGACTCCTCTAACATTTGATCTAAAAGGTCCACATACATCAGTATGTATGAGCCCTGGCAGATCACTGGCTCTCTCACTGTGTCAAGTGAAAGGAGTCTTGGTCATCTTCCCTAATAAACATGCCCCACATGCCTCCAATGATTCAAAATCAAAAGAGTCTAGATAACCATCCTTATGGAGTCTAGATATGTGCTTCTCATTTATGTTCCCAATACGACAATACCATAAGAATGGTTTGTTTGAGTTATCAAGTTTTAACCTTTTAGTATTTACGTTGTATATGCTAGTCTCAAGTTCTAACAAATAGATACCATAAGATATAGGGGCATTGCCATAAAAGATCTCATCTTTAGAAATAGAAATAATTCCATTCTTAATGTGAAATTCAAATCCACTCTTGTCCATACAAGATACAGAAATAATATTTCTATTAATGGCAGGTACATAATAGCAATTCTCTGATTCTATTACAAGTCCCGTAGGCAAAGATAAACTAACAACTCCAACTGTGGTGGCAGCAACTCTTGCTCCATTAGCGACCTGCAGCTCGACTTGGCCCTTTCGTAAAGACTTACTTCTTATCAAATCATGCATATTAGAACATATGTGAGATCGACATCCAATATCAAGTACCCATGATGAAGAAGCATTTAAGTTTATCTCAATAATGTATATACCTGAAGTGGAGATCTCTATCCCCTGCTTCTTCTTCCTCAGTTCCTCCAGGTAGAGAGGACAATTTCTTTTCCAATGTCCATCCTAGTGACAATGGTGACAACTGCCTTCTTTAGGGATCCCACCTTTATCTTTGAGCACGAATGACTTTGGCTTCTACCCGGCTTTAGAACCTTTCTTAGCCTTGTCTTTGCCTTTTGACTTTCCCTTTGCCGTACTGATCATCATCACAAACTTGGGCTTGTATTTCTTCATTTGTGCTTCAGTTGTCCTCAACATGCCCAACAATTCTGACAATGGTTTGTCAAGATTGTTCATGTTGTAGTTCATGACAAAATGATTATATGATTAAGGCAACGATTGTAGAATCACATCAGTGGCCAACTCTTAACCTAGGGGAAATCCCTGCTTAGATAGGCTTTCCACGTACCCAATTAAAGTGAGTATATGGGTTCCAACTAAGTCTCCTTCTTTCATCTTACTCCTGAACAAAGCCTTTGAGACATCATATCTCTCATGTCTTGCTTGATGTTGATACACGTTCTTGAGATGTGTTACCATCTCCATGATATTCATGTTCTCATGCTACTCTTGCAACTCATAGTTCATTGAGCACAACATCAGACACTTGACATCCATGGCATCATCAAGGTGCTTCTTGTAAGCATCCTTTTCATCCTTGGGCACATTTGCGGCGGGTTCCGCTGGCTCTGGTGTTTCAAGGACATAGAGCTTACGCTCATGTATGAGAACAATTCTCAGCGTCCTAAACTAGTTTTGAAAGTTGGTTCCGGTAAGTTTGTCCTTCTCAAGGACCGATCGCAACGAGAAAGTGTGAGTGTTGTTTACCTTTTGATTGCTACAAAAGAAAAATTTGCATTTAGTCCAAAACATTTTGACTTGTAAAGATTTGATAAACGAGATTAATTAGGCCTTTAATTAATTACGCTCCCACTATTTTATTCAAATTGATAGCCCTCACTATCAACTCGGAAGATTGCTACGCACAACCTTCTAGTGATCCAAGACCCAAAATAATTGGATCAATGCCCAGCCAACGTCGGCGTCAAAGACCAAATACTAAGGTAGGAAACTTTTGTAAATTTCATCATATGCAACTCTTGGATAGATGATCATGCACAACTCCTTGCCATGATACATCTGTGTGCCTCTAGGTACTTGATCCTATCAAGGTTCCCTATTTAACTCCAACCCATAAGCCAACACAATGAGTGTGCACCCTGCGGAGGCAGACCCACACACCCACCATCACACTTCCATGAGATAGATAGTGTACCATGCGGAGGCGTGCCCACACATAGTCGATCAAGATTTTCATGTGTGTTACTTTATGGAAGGAAACTAAAACTTAATATTATTAATTGAGGGGTTTTATTAATACATATACATATCCAAACGCCACATACTTATAGTACGTATCATATACTACTATATCCACAACCACAAATGATAGACATGTAATCACAAACACAAATACATCGGTTATGGCCATACTATTGTAATCCTTTGGAGAAATAAAGGATTACGGTCCACCTATGGTCTTATGCATCTCATGCAACACTTGTGAATCAACCTATAAGCATGTAATGATCAACATTACAATGAACAACTTCATGGATGCTTCGTGAGGTTGGAACTTCAAGTTGCTTCTTGGAATTGGATCTTCTTGTTGCTTCTTCATGGACGCTCCTTGGAGTCGGATCTTCAGGTTGCTTCTTGAAATTAGATCTTCATTGTGCTTCTCCATGGACACTCTTTGTAGTTGGATCTTCAAGTGGCCTCCTTACATCAAGTTTACAAAGACAAAAATGAATCCTATCTCTATTACATCATATGAGTACAAATATAAAGGGAAATAATTAATTACACTTTGAAATAAGAGATGAGGCTCGGCATGCAAGCTGAATACTTTATACAAAGGATCCATATGCAACCATTATACATCCATAGTATTCACAAACAAACATATCCACAAGATTGACATCCACATTCATTCACAACATTCACAAAAGGGGATACTAGGCCATAACCGTGCATGCATTCACCACATAAAACATATTTTAAAGGAGAAGTGTATGCTATCATAGGTATATCTACATATATGTATATACATATTAAAATTGTAGTACTTGTAATGTGGGACATTCCCCATTAAAAAAAAAATTCACTCCCACGCAGACTATGCGGGGTACACAGGGGCAGAGCCCTTGAAAGGTGTACGGAATTTTAGTTCCGTGCACTTAGGAAAATCAATATTTTCCATAGTCGACCCCGTCCAAAACGTCAAAAATAGACGCCTGCGGCGTATGTGGAATTAGGTTTAGATTTACACATTAGCCGTTTTAATTCGCATCATATGCAACATAAAAATAGTATACAATGATTCGATCATATCGAAACGAATCCAAATACGTCGTAGATCGACGTTGCTCTGATACCACTGTTGGGTTTTATGGAGAAAACATGTGTGGCGGAAGCAACAAAAATTCACGCAACTCGAAATAGGACCTCATCGACAACAATGTATTTGGAAGGAGTGTTTATGGGATATACCTTATCGCGGAGCAAGTCCGGTGATGTCCCGCTACACAAAGGTGTGCAACGACGCTTGTCTACACAGACGAAACTTCTCTCCCATTCGCTGTCGCAGAAAGATCCGGCGGTGCTCCTTTTGTGGGATGATGTACACTACTCATAACACGCACAGATGGTCGTTGATGTCCTCTGAACACAGGTGTCTCAGCGTCTGCATCTCTACTTCGTCTACGCGGATGGACTGGAACTCCACGTTGTGCTTTCTAAGCTGACAGGAAGGAGTCATGTCTGTGCAGCGGCGTGCTAGTGGCGCGTTGCTCTCTTTTCTCTCTTAAGGACGGTGATGGCTAGGGTTTACGTACGTGAGTGTAATCTGAAAAGCCTCTCTCAATATCTTATATAGATATCGGTCGTCAACCTCCTTTAAATAGGAGACAAATAGAAGTAGGGTTTCTTAAACCCATCGATAAACAGAAACATTACGTTAATTAAAATGCTCGTGGATTAATTAGAATATTCTGGAATTCATTAATTAACCAAATAATTGCATTAATTGATTAATTAATATCCGACTCCAAGCAATCACTTGAGATGGCTCTATGGGCATATATACCAACAACCACATGATCCTCCTGCATCAGCACACATCCTAAGCCCTTCTTGGAAGCATTGCAGAAAACAACATAGCCCTTCCCAGGATCTGGCAGCACCAACACTGGGGCACTAGTCAGCTTCTCCTTTAAGCTTTAGAAAGCTTGGTGACAATGATCATCCCAAACAAAAGGTACATCCTTCCTGGTCAAATTTGTTAACGGTAATGTGATCACGCTGAAGTCCTTTATAAACCTTCGGTAATATCTTGCTAAACCCAGAAAACTACGAACTTCTGTCGGCGTCTTTGGTTGCTCCCAATCTGCAACTGACTCCATTTTCTTGGGGTCCACTCTGACTCCTTCTGCAAATATCACATGACCCAAGAAAGTCACTTCTTTCAACCAAACCTTACACTTACTGAACTTGGCATATAACTGATGTTGGCGAAGAAGAGTCAAAGCTTGTCGAAGATGTTGTTCATGCTCTTGACTGTCCTAACTGTAGATCAAGATGTCATCTATGAAAACTACAACAAACTGATCTAGAAATGGACAGAACACCATGTTCATCAGATCCATGAAAGCAGTAGGTGCATTGGTTAGCCCAAATGGCATAACCACAAACTCAAAGTGACCATACCTCGTCCTAAAAGCTGACTTTGGTATGTCATCCGTCTTAATCCTTAATTGATGATATCCAGACCGTAGATCGATATTTGAGAACACTGTAGTGGCACACAACTGATCAAACAGATCGTCTATCCTCGGCATCGGGTACTTGTTCTTGATCATGACTTTGTTCAACTACCGATAATCTATACACAATCGCATCGACCCGTCCTTCTTCTTAATGAACAAGACTGGAGCACCCCAAGGCGATGTGCTCGGTCTGATGAAACCCTTATCCAACAACTCATGTAACTACTTCTTCAGCTCTGCCATCTCAGTTGGAGCCATCATATATGGTGTCTGTGCAACTGTTTGTGTTACTGGCACCATATTGATCTCAAAATCAATCTCTCGAGGTGGGGGAACACCGGGAAACTCCTCGGGAAACACATCCACAAACTCTCGGACAATCGACACCTCCTCAAGGCTAGGACCTTTCGCCTTGGTATCCACAACGTGAGCTAAGAATGCCTTACAACCTTGCCGCAACAACTACTCTACCACCATCGCTGACACTAAACACGTCAGAAGAATCTTCCTATCTCCTTGGAAGATCCACTTCTCTCCATCGTCATCAAATACTGCCTGCTTGGAACCACAGTCCAACACAACCTTATACTTCTCTAAGGTATCCATCCCAAGGATCACATCGAATCCATGCATATCAAGTGGTATAAGATCCACTTGTATATTGTGCCCAAAAAATATAAGACACAAGATGGACACTCTTCTCGAAGCATTGATGAACCATCAAGAGGGGTTTCTAACAACAGGCTATCTTTCTTACAGCTAACAGTAAAAGACAATTTTCAAGCATAGAACGCGCGATAAAAGAGTGTGTAGTACCCGGGTCAACCAGAACAGATATAAGGAAAGAAGAAGACAAATCAGAATGAAATAACTCCATCTGACCTGCCACCACTCGCGGGTTGACTATCGCCTCTGGCTGACTCATAGAATAGAATCGAGCCGTTGCTTGATGTCGTTCTCGTCCTCTGCTTCCTTGAGCAGATGATCCCGCTTATGACGCTTGACCGCGTCCTCGTCCTCTGCTACCACTGGGCTGCTGTCTATCTGACCCTTGCTGATTCTACCTCGGCTGTTGTGTAACTTCCACATCTCTCTTTGGGCAATCTTCCTTCCAATGTTCGGTCTTCCCACAAAGATAGCATGCCTTACCATCAAACTACAACCTTGATGGCCCTATCACTGCCACTGAAGTTGTACTATGAGCCTTTGACAGTGAAGAAACATAACATCTTCCCTTACTTGGAGACCATTGTGATGGTGTACTGGAACCTCTCATCATGGAAGGAGCTGAAAACCTTAGCTTCTTGAAGCCACCAGATCTCTGTCCTTTAAACTAAGCAGGCCTCTTCTTGGTCATGGCCTCTCTCTTCTCCCTAACCGACTATTCTGTCCTTCGAACATACTCCATGAATGTGGCAAATCATTCTCTGTTCTCTAAGGCAGCAGATGGCGTCGTCAACTCTGCACTCAGACCCTTCTCAAACTGTCAAATTCTCTCTTCATCTGTTGCTGCCATGTGAGGACAAAACCTCAGCAGGTCCATGAACTTGGCTTCATACTCGATGATGTTCATCGTTCCTTGGCACAGACGCTCGAACTGGTTGATTTTCTCGTCCAGATACATCTTCAGAATGTATTTGCTGATGAACTCTCGCTGGAAAACCTCCCAACCGATCATCTCACCGGGTCTCTTCTCCTCCTCGATGGCCCACCAGTGGCCAGCACTACCTTTCAAAAGGTAGACGGTGTACTTTACTTTGTCTACTTTGGGGATGTCGAGGATCTGGAAGGCCTTCTCTAGACCTGTCAGCCACAGATCTGCATCTGTTGGATCAGCCGTTCCAGCATAATCTGAAGCTCTGACTCGACGAAGCCACTCAAAGGTCTTCCCAATACCTGATGTTTCACTATGGGGAGCATGTGCACTTGGCGGAGGCACTGGCAATCTCTCCACCATGAGATTCATCATAGCCACCATCTGCCCCATAAGCTACTGATAGGCAGGGTTGTTAAGAATGGCTGGGTCAAGTTGGGGGACCTCAAGCACCCGATTTTCATGTGCCTGCACTCTAGCTCCATCAACTAATGTAGCCTCGCTGCTCTCGGCAACATGTTCTTCATGGTTTCCAGACATCTTTAAGCTTTTTCTTCCACTAAGGGAAGAAGATTATTATAAGAAAATATGGGAAACTCATAAGAATAGACGCAACATAGTCCTAGATCCCTATAGACTCAGCGAACCTAAGGCTCTGATACCAAACTAACTGTGACAACCCTCCATCACACAGACAGCAAGGTGACACGGGAAAATGTGCGGAAACACCATAAACTACAGATTATTGAAAAAAACACAGGTTAATTAAAACCATTTGTGGAAAGCATACATAAGAGAACTTTTACATCCATATCCTGCAGAGAAACATGTTATATAAACATGTACAAGCCTTGATATATGTCCACAGCTTATCGAAACCAGCTGTACTGTCAGCACCAGAGTTCATCACATGTTTAAACATACATAACGGGCCACGTAAGGCCAGCAGTAGGATATACAAAATTACAACAACTAGTCATCATGAAACGTCATCAAAACACCCCCGAGGACCTGAGAGTACAGGGATGACTCTAGGACTCTACTATAAAACACCAAAACATGCAGCATGTCAATCTCTTGCCTTCTACTGCTCTTCATCTAGCTTCTCGATCACAACCTCATGACCACCACCACATCTAGTACGATCACCTAAAAAGGTTGTAAACCAGTGGGGTGAGACACACAGTCCCAGCAAGAAACATAACCCCCCCAAACTATAAAACCTCAGAAGGTTAAAGCAGATAAAGCAGATAACTGATATAAGTAGATAATATGATAAACATACTTAGCAAGTCTATTATTACCATCAACCTTACCAAGATATCCAGGAGGCATATAACCAAGTATTTCTTTATGGAACATGATTGACAAGATAAGCTTTATAAGAATCTTATCACAAAATATAAGGAATGTACAAGTAACTGCATAGTATATCAAGAATACCTACACAAGCAAGGCCTCAACCAATGTTCCATATTTTGTACTTAAGCAATAAATACTATTCGACTGGATTACGTATTTTTATGCCCTGAGGAAGTGAGCCATACCACTCAAATCCAACCATCGGGTGCGAAGCCCAGAACCGATGCCATACAAGGTCGATGGAAGAGCCAGACTCCACGACCTCTCCACCTCGTGGTCAGTGCACGAGAACCAAAGCAAGACTGCAGTCTCATGCTTAAGTGGCCTCAGCCACAGGGTCATCTCCGCAAGCTACCCAAAACCCTAGCCCGCCTTGGTACAGGTCTCGACACTAGTAAACTTTGAGCCACGAGCCTATTCACTGTGCTCTGAGCCATGAACGCATTCATGCTCTATCACATATCCTAAGACATGGGCCTGTTCACCATGCTCCATATATCCTTAGTCTACAACCGCAGTTGCACTCAAATCCTCCTATTTTTCAGCTAGGAGAAACCCACACATGTTCAACAATATGCACTTCCAGGTTAACCCGCGGGAGAACCTATTTCACCATCACCAGCTCCTGATGATGATGGATTTATGGCCAAAGCAAACTACATGATGTGTTCCACTATAATTAATAAACATATTTTAAGTGGATTGTTGAGGCAACCAAGTTGTAAAACATAAACAACATTGAGCTATATTAACACAGTCATTATCACATCATCATGGGATCTCAATCGCTCCTCACAGATTGCTACTGCCTCTCAAGGCATCAACATCCTGAGATAGCAATCCCTTATCTCATCATCAGAGGATAACACCTCAACTAGGCACTCAGCCTTTATCAGGTCCTCAGAGCTATCTCATCATACTAGTGATGCATGTTATCTCATCAACAAGGATTATCATCATTTAGTGTTATTCAAAGCACATATACCTCATAGCTCTTACCTAGATATGAATCCATCTTATACACCTGCATGGTTAGTATATGCATCAAGAGAGATAACTTAAAATCACCACACATAGAGCTTTACTGATTATCATGTCATTAGGAATTGTAGTTACACATTTCATGATCCACACTATGTGTGGCATACTGTATCAATTGCATTACTGCTATCAAATAAGGGGCGACCATCTAAGCTCTAACATCATATCATCTTTATTTGGCATTATCTTTAAGCATCAAACATGTCATTGGTTTACAAACCATTTTCCATATTTCATTATCAACAAAGATGTGATTACATGATAAAAGACCACTAAGTAGGATTTTCGGGTCAGACATGACCCTCACCAAAGGTGCTCGCTACCCTCACTAGAAGTGTGACAGGTAGGGCAACCCTCACTACAGGTGGTATCGGGTAGGGTAACGACCCTCACCAAGTCTCTATCGACTAGGGCATCCAACCCTAAGGTGTTATGCTGCCATATCGTTCATCATCACATCGTGCACTTATGCATAGAGGGTGATGAGCAGACCAACATCCAAGGTATCATGCAAACTGGTTCAAGAACTGTGTCGTGCAACCAGGTGTTAAGGGATGTGTCGGGAATCACAACTACCCAACGGCCAAGAACTCTATCACCCATCTAGGGTTAGGGTTGCATGTCGGGAAACCCACATCACTTCATCAGCTAAGGGTCATATCGACCAGGAGCATGGCGCCCAAGACCAAACCCTAACGCCCAACCAGCACACCATAACGTCCAAGACATCATGTCATCCAAGGAACCCTATCATCCATGGGTAAGGTGGCCACTAAGGCACCATGTCGGGAAACAAGGTTAACAGAACTTAACTCAGCATATCGACCAAGACAACTCTAGAAGAGGGTATCGTGTAAGGATACAAGGATCATATTGGTTAAGGCATACCGCCCAAGGTCACCACAAGATCAAGAGAGCCATATCCTCAACTCATCAGGTCGACCAAGATCAAAACTCAAGACAAGGAGTGTCGGGAAACACTACTACAAGGTGTATCGTGCAAGGCACCAAGCTCATCCCGACAAGGTCATCATCAACCTCAAGATCACCATCATCAAAACCCTAAAAGATCAAGAGGATTGTCTCACCTCTCAACAACCAAGAGAGAGGGGTTTTGCACAACCTCCATCACACATCTCGGGCATCAAATGGATCATCTCCATATTGGCCAACCTTCAACCATGGCTCACCTCTCAAATCCATGGTGAGAGAAGAGTGTTTCTCAAGCAACTAGAGTATAGACTCACCTCTCAACAACCAAGTGAGAGGGGTGTTTCCTATATCACTAGAGCCGAACTCACTTCTCAAGATCAAAGGAGAGAAAGGTGTTTTGCCCAAGAAGCTCTACACATAGGGTTCGGCCACTAAGATCAAAACACATCCGACACATCCATTATAGCAACAAGATCATATATCCAACAAGATCAAAGATACAACTATGAAAGAAGCATATCTATCAACATGCATGGTCGATCATGATCATATGTGAACATGCAACATAAAAGAAGGTAGTATAGTTAGGGTTAGAAGTTATGTAACCCGCCTTAAGCAAGCTCCTCAAGCTCTAAAACTCCAAGCTTTAAGCTCAAGCACCACCACAAGAGGAAGAAGGAGACTCCAAGGAGAAGGATCGGCCACCAAACTTAGCTCCTCCAATTGTATGGGCCACCAAGGTTGCAAAGGAGAGGTGTCGTTCACCAAGGAAGAGGGGAAACTAAGGAACTAAAGGGATCCTTAGCAAGAGAAAGGAGATACATATATAGAAGAGGGTGTAGGATTAAACAAGGCAATGTGTCACCCACCTAGGGACACTTGTCCATGGGCAATGCCACCTTCTTATATCTCCATGACCACATGTCCAAGGCTATTTCTACATGCAAGCACCATGCACCAAGTGTCCACTAGAATGGTGACACAAACGAAGCCAAAGGTCAAAGATGGTCCATGGCCGACACACCACACTCCCTTGCCCAACACAGCCCTATGGGTGGCACACCCATGGCCGACACAAAGCTCTCTTTCTAGATACAGGGTCCAACAAGCCAAAGCAAGGCCCAAACAAGGAAAAATGAAGCCCAACAAAGCTCGACAAAGCCCAAGGCAACTCAAGAAATGAGCCCAACCCTTCCTCTCAACTCTAGAGGAAGCAAGGAGAGAGAGAAACATCTCTCAAGGTGACAAACTTGCTCATCGACCCTAAACTTAGGTTATTTGCAAGTAGCACCTCCAACTCTCAACAAAGCTCAAGAAAACCCTAACCACCACTAGAGGTGATTAGCAAGCAACTAAGCACAAGGTTAGGCAAAGAAAATAGGATAATCCCAAAACGGAGGTTTACACACATTGTGTTAGTAGAGTTATGTGTATATTTTTATGGTACCAGTGTAGAGTTTGGTGGAACTTTCTTTTAATTATGCTTGATGCAATTACCTTATTTCGAATAGGCACACTTGTCGGTCTGTGTTGCACATGTCCATACCATCTTAGATGGCTTTCATGTAACTTATCCTCGATGCTCACCTCCCCCACTTTGTTCCTGATGTAGTCATTCCTCAAATTATCTTTTATTATCTTCCCACACATCCATATTAACATACCCATTTGAGGCACATTCATCTTATTGAGACCTTCTTCACTGCATAACATTCACTCCCATATTGCATAGTTGGTTGTATAGTTGTTCTATAAAACTTAATTTTTAACCTGAGAGGGATCTTTTGGTCACATACTACTTCAATTGCACTCCTACACTTCAATCATCATGCCACAATACCGTGAAAAACATCATATTGGGCCTCACCCTCCTTTTCAATAATAGAACCTAAGTAACAAACTTATCACATATTGGTACATACATTCCATCCAACTTGACTTCACCATTCACAATTTTATATTGGTTGAAATTACAACGTATATATTTACTTTTGCTTCTACTAATAACAAAATAGTTAGATTTCAATGCATTTATTCAAAGTTCAACTTTATCAGTCGATATTTCTTTTTTTTCATCAACCAGCACAATATCATCAACAAATAACATACACCAAGTTATATTATCTTGAACATGTGTCAACTCATCCATAACAAGAACAAATAGATATGGGTTGAGTGTCGATCCTTGATGTACCCCCAATAGTGTTAGGAAAATTTGTGTCTCTCCTCCAAGATTCCTAACACTTGAAGTTGAGCCATCATATATGTCTTTAATTAGGTCAATGTATTGGATAGGCACACCCTTTTTATGCAAAACCCTCCATAACAATTCCTTGGGTTCTAGGTCATAGGCCTTTTCCATATCAGTAAACACCATATGAAGATCTCTTTTGTTTTCTCTATACATCTCATAAGCTTCCTTATTAGAAAAATAGCATATGTTGTTGATCTTCTAGGCACAAAACCAAATTGGTTGTCTGATATCTGTGTTAACAATCTTAGCATTTGCTCAATAATCCTCTCCTGAAACTTTATATTGTGACTCATAAGCTTGATACATCTTTAGTTTGTTCAACTTTGAACATCTCTTTTATTCTTTTAGATCGGGACTATAATACTACTTCTCCATTCATCTGACATCTTCTTTTCCTTCAAAATATTGTTAAAGAAATGTGTTAACCACTAGCTCCTTCATCCCCCATACTCATCCATACATCAATGGGAATACTGTCTAAATCACATGCCTTTTTTGTTTTCATATTTTTCAAAGCATTCTTGATCTCTGATAGTGAAACTCATCATGTGTAAGTGATATCTCTTGCATTCATGTCACCTGAGTCTCTTACTTTGTTCTTAGAATTTCCATTGAAAACCTTATGAATGTAGTTTTTGCATTGGTTCTTTATATCATCATCCTTCATCAACACTCTCCCATCTTCATTCTCGATGCCCTTTACTTGAGTCAAGTCTATTCCTTTCACTTTCTCTTATATGTGCCATTTTTATAAATATTTTCCCCTTATCTAGTGTCCAACTTTATATATCTCATCAAAGTATTTGGATCTTGGCTCTTGAACTGCCTTTTTAGTATATTTCTTTTATTATTTTAATCTCCAAAAAATTGCATCATTTATAGATTTGGGCAATCTCCTATAGATATCCCTTTTGAGTTTAGTAGCCTTCTGTACTTCATCATTCCACCACCAAGTCCCTTTCTGTGCAGGCCCACACCCTTTGGACTCTCACAAAACCTCTTTGGTAATTTTTGTTATACATGAGCTCATACTTTGCCACATAGAATCAGTCTTCCAGTTCCAAATTCTCTCCTTGATAAGTTTATTAACAAATATAAATTTATTTTCTCCTTTAAGATTCCACCACTTGATCCATCTATCTTGGCTTCTATTGTGCTGACCTTCGTTGATCTTCATGTTCACATCCAAAACCATCAACCTATGTTGGGTGGTGAGTTCTTCCTCATGGATCACTTTACAATTCGTGCATACATTTTGATCCAACCATCTTGTAAGGAAGTGATCAAGTTGGATACAATTACACCCACTCTTGAAAGTAATATTATGAGGATCTCTTTTCTTGATATGTGTATTTGTCAGGATTATATCATACACAACTACAAAATCTAAAGTTCTCTCTCCTTCTTCATTTCTACTGTCATATCCAAAACCTCCATACACTCTCTCATATCCAATATTGCTACTCCCCATGTGGCCATTTAAGTCATTCCCAATAAGGATCTTCTCCTCTATGGTATTCCTTGCATCAGTTCATCCATGTTACCCTAAAAGTCCTTTTTTTCTCCCTCACTAAGGCCAACTTGGGGAGCATAAGCGTTAATAATATTAAAAATATTTCCCCTTAAAACAAACTTGATAGCGATGATTCTATCATCCATTCATGTAATCTTGACGACATCATCTTTAAACGTCTTATCAACAATAATTCCAACATCATTTCTATGTTTGTCAATACATGTATACCAAATTTTGTATCTTGTGTCTCCAATTTCTTTGCATCTTTTCCTTGTCCATTTGGTGTCTTGCAATAAAATAATGTTAACTTTTCTTCTAATCATGGTATCCACTATCTCCAAAGAATTTCCTATCAAAGAGCCAATATTCCAAGATCCCACTCTAAACTTATTGATATTTAATTAAGTTATATATTCTCTATCAAACCATGCACTTCTGACTACCAAAAATGAAATTGTTGATGACATCAATGACATGTTGATGAAATATTTCCTAGGGTGAAGAAAGGTTACTATTAGCTTTTATTCAGCCATTGATAGTACCAACCGATTTCAAGATGTAGAATATCTTAATTCTTTGACTCATGTTGGTCTTCCTCCTCACTAGTTGATATTAAAGAGAAATTCCCCAATCATATTACTTAGAAAGATTTATCCCTCTATAAGTTTGTGTAACGGTATGCGACTTATTTGCAAAAAAAATGAACATGAACATTATTGATGTTGAAGTAGCAGTTTGAGGTAAGAAAGGACGAAGAGTATTTATTTCAAGAATTCCATTGATGCCAAAATATTAAGTAAAATTATCATTTTTCTTCAAGAGTCTGCAATTTGCAATCAATTTATGCTTGGCAATGACTATCCATAAAGTGCAAGGACAATATTAATGTAAAGTTGAAATTTATTTACCTCGTGTGTTCTCGTGGCCAGTTATATGTTGCTTTGTCTAGAGTGAAGTCAACAAAGATTTGAAAGTCCTAATCAAACAAAGTTCCATAGAATATATAAATATTACAACAATAAGAAATATATTATATTCTAATTTTTTTCTTCTATTGTATCATTTAGGTAAATTTTAGATTAATGAGGGAACCCACCCCAGGCAGGGTCACTAATGGACCCACCCTTACATGATGAACTCTTCATGCACCAAATGAGCATGGATTGTTGTTCGCTGAGTGCCTTGGATGTGATTGGAACCTCGTTCCTTCATTACGACTTATCTAGTCATCATTTAGGTATTAACACATTTTCCTACATTGGAATAAAAATATATTATTAATACCTAAAAAATGATATATGTGATCATTTAGGTACTAATAACATAATTTTCTTCTACGAATAAATTTAATAGCATAATTTGAAGATAATATCTATATTTTCTATTATGTCTACATTTTTATACCATGCAATTTATTGATTCTTGATTTTAAAAAAGGTATAGTATCTAGAAAAAATTGAATAAAGCTCACCAACTTTACCTGAAACTACTCCACCACAAACAAGTATATCCTTTTGGAATTATATATGCTCAAGATTTTTTGAAAATATTATAATATTCCTATCTATGGATTTACATCTATATAATATGGTTAAAACTATTTATTTCTTAAATTTGTATAGATGCATCCCAAGCTTTAATCGATGAATGGCAATCTACAATGGTGGCGGGAGGAGGCAATCTGGGGGAAGTGCTACCCTTGATTTTTTAAAAATCCATTTACTTAATGTATGTAGTAATCACTTATCTAACGAAACAACCCCACAAAATGGCCCCACGTTTAGTATCCTGAACCATCAAAAGATAATTATGCATGCATTAACACTTTTCCAACCCAACCAGACTGTGTAAATGTTTCCCTAAAGTCTTGGACCCTAACCGTAGTGTTGTGACAAGTCTCTTTGTTTCTCTCTGTTGTTGCGACTTGGCATCTAACAAAAGCCTATCACGCCCATTCATATTAAACACTAGTTGCACAAGAATTCTCTATGTTTTTCAAAGATTTAGACTTCATAGTTGTAAAGTTTAGAATTCAAGTTACTCATCTAGTCATCGTATCTATGACGTTTGCTCTCCTCTAGACAGAAAGATAGTGTGGTACTACAAACATTGCTCATTTTTTGTCGGAAAAAGAAGTTTTGTATTCATGATTGCATCTTTTTATCTGTCTCATCACTATGGTTTGTCAGTCGAGACTGGAGTAATCAATCTTCTTTGTCCTTACGGCTATTTTCCGTCACCATAGTCATCTCTCATTTTTCTGAGAAGAAATTGGCTTAGTGTCCGCCATTGTGGTAATTTTTTAACTCTCTTATAAAATCAAGATGGTTAAATTGTTGATTGATGTATATAAATGTATTATTTAATACAACGATATTTACTTCAAAGTGAAGGAATCAAATTTTTCGTCTACAACATACTGTTGAAATCTCCTCTTTTCAACCAGTGTTGTGGTAAAGGAACAAATAAAATTTTCTTCGTCCAATCTTTCTCATTTTTAGGTAATATTTTCTAATGAAAACACACTTTGAATATTTTTTTACCAACTAGTAGCCTATAACAAATTGTTTTGTTCAAAATTTGAAAATATACACATTAATGTAATTCTTATATACTTTTCTTTTGTTAGAACTTGAAGAGGCTAACCTCACAATCATATAATTTATAAACTTGACTTCTATATTCTTGGTAAGAATTCTTTGTTTATCATTTAAAATGAGTACTTTATGATTGCATATATAATCATAACATAATATCTATATATTTTTTACCAGATATGAAGAGATATTACCATACAATATCAACACAAGAGTCTACATCTACTTCTTTACCAGAAACATGTGGTTCTAATACTGAACAACAAAATATGCATACTAATACTCGTGGTGATGTTATAGACTTGCAAGGAAAAAGAAATAGAGTTGAATGTAAATTAGAAGAAATCGAACTAGATCCTGGGTTGTGAACTAACATATATGACTACCCGGTATCTATAACAGATGAAATTTGACAATCTTATTTACAAAATAGGACATGTCAACCAGATAAACATGAATTTCCTCATAAAATGATTGGAAATAAATTAAGAAGGTTTAACAAAGCATGATTTTGTGAACTCCCAACATTGCTAGAATATAGTGTTTCTCAAGATGTTGCCTAGTGCTTGTGTTGTTATATTTTATACATGAGGGAGAGGAGGGACAAGGAGGAGGAGATGTTTTTTATAAATGGTTCACTAATTGGAAAAAGAAAGATTCTCTTTAAAGTCATATAGGAAGTCCTAATACCTCTCATAACTAATCTTTAAAAAGATGTCAGGATCTAATGAAGCAAAAACAAAGTATTTAATATGTTCTTCAAAGGCAATCTAAGGTTGTAGAAAGTTCTTATGATATACTCTTAAATGCCTCAATTGATTGTGTTATATTTTTACTACGACAAGGATTAGCATTTAGAGGACATGATGAGTCCAATGAATCAAAAAATAAAGAAAATTTCTTAGAATTGTTGCAATTTCTAGGTGAACACAATGATGAAGTCAAATGTGTTATCTTAGATAATTCTCCTGAAAATTTGAAGTTGATGACACATGATATACAAACTGATATAGTAAATGATTTTGCAACGGAGACAACTAAACTAATATTGTAAGAGATAGAAGATGAAAACTATAGCATCCTGGTTGATGAAGCTTGAGACATTTCCAAAAAAATAAATGGCAATTGTTCTGAGATTTGTTAATGGAAAAGGTCATGCGGTTGAAAGATTATTAGGGCTTATTTATGTGATTGATACCACGTCTTAATCATTAAAGAAGAAAAATTTTCTCTATGACTTAAGTATATCCCAATTAAGATGTCAAGGTTATGATGGTGCAAGAAACATGGGAGGAGAATGGAATGAACTTAAGAGACCTATATTGGGAGAAAATAATTCACTTATTTGTTCACTATTTTGCACATCAACTTCAATTTCATTAGTTTTTGTAGCAAAAAATCATCCACAAGTTGCTCCTCTCTAATAGTTAGTTATGTGATCAACTCATTTGGTTCCTCATGCAAGCATCATGATCAACTTTGTGAATTACAAATTATTATAGTTGAGAATGCACTAGCAGAAGGAGAAATTATTAATGGAAGAGGATTAAATCAAGAAATAAGTCTAAGATGTGTAGGTGATACACAATGGAGTTTTAACTATAAAACTCTTATAAGCATAATTATTATATTTTCAACTATGGTTTATGTATTGGAAACAATATCAGAAGATTGATCTTTCTCATAAAGGAGGGAAGAAGCTTTATCATTAATGGATTCTATTAAAACTTTTTATTTCATATTTATAATTGATTTGATAAGAGATATTTTTAGCATCACTAACGAACTTTCACAAGCTTTGCAACGGAGACATCAAAGTATCATTAATTCCATGAACTTAGTTGATGTTTCTAAGAGACGATTACAGAAAATGTGTGATAGTAGATGAGATTCACTTTTTGCACAAGTCTCATTATTCTGCAAAAAAAAGCACATATTTATTCCTAACATGGAGGACTTGTGGGTTGTTAAAGGTAGACCATGTCGTAAAATAGATGGTTTGACATTTTTACATCATTTTCAAGTTGATAGATATGCAACTTCAAGAATTAAATAATAGATTTACTTAAGTAAACATAAACTTGTTACTTTGTGTGGCATGTCTGGATTCAGATGACAATTTTAAAGAATTTCATAAATAAAAACTAATAAAAATGGCTCGTTTTCATCCCAAAGACTTCTTCTATACAAATGGCCTATCTTGAAAATTTACTTGAAACATTTATTATGAATATGCAATATGGTGATCGGTTTTCTAGAACAAAGGGATAGGTGAACTTGCTGAAAAGATGGTTATATATGGAAGACATATTGTCTATGTAGATGTGTTTAAAATGATAAAATTAACATTGATATTGTCAGTTGCAACATCTACAGTGGAAAGATCATTCTTCATCATGAATATAATAAAGAGTCATAGACGCAACCGAATGCATGACAAGTAGTTGAATGATTCTATGATTGTTTACAATGAGAAAGAAATATTTGACAGTATCTAGAATAGTGTTAGCAGAGTGTTTCTAAATAATAAGGACAAAAAGAAAGTTCTAAAAAATTTTTAATGTTTTTTATTACAAACTCAAAAGCTATATCTTGACATTTGTAGCTTGAATTTTATACATGAAACTTATATGAATTTTATAGATACTTGCATTAAAAGAAATTATGAATAATATTTGTATCCCTCGTTCAAAACTTAACTTGCTCCGTCACAAGCCGTCTAAACGCAATATTCAACATATGAACTTCCCAGCTAAACCTTAAGCAATTGAAAATTCAGAAGGTTCAACCTTGTGTTTCATTTAGCAAACTCATGTATATATAAAGAATTTTTTTGCATACACGTTTCTTTGTCTTGTAACATATGGTTGTATGATGTATACATATCATTTAATTTTTTATTTCATTGTGACATATGAATGCTTAAGAAGTGTATTAGTAACTTACTAGGACTCTTTTTAGATGCAATACACACGTGCCCTTTGCTAGTTAGGAAGAGAAAATCGCAACTAGTAACATGGGGAGGGTTTTGGAGATCTGGACGAAAGTAAACATATCTTTTCAGCAGCATCCCCCTAGTACAATTCTTATACAAAATAAAGCAGAACAACCTACTCTGTAGAAAAGTGTAAAAGAATGTTTGTAAGAAGACTCAAGAGACTAGAGAGAACAAAAGCTTTTAAAAAGAAAGAAGCAACAGCTAATAGCGCGTCCAGGTCCACTAAATTAGGAAGTAATAAACATATCAATTTTAAAGAGAACCCCATCTTTGAGTTCACATTCCCGCTCTAAACAAAGACTGATTCTCGCCATACAACCGGAGGGGCAAGGTCGTGACACGAAGCAGCACTATCGGCGGGACCTTCCCCATGGGAAAAGAAAGAGATTCGTCAGCTTTGTTTACAAATTACAAGCCGGAACTCCGAACATTCCGTAGGCGGCTGTCGAGCCTCTGTCCATAAACTTGCTGTCGGCGCCAGGAGCCTGGCTGTTATATATAACTGACGAGGTTCGTCTGTCCTCCTAGTTTCGACCATCGCTGTTCCTTCTAAAAAATAAAGACCCAGCCAGCAACAGGGCAACTAAAAGCAGATACTGATGGGCGGCCTCTGCTCTCGGATATGGGGCCAAGCTGCCAGCACAAACCCTCCAGCCAAGCAACCGACACCGGCGGCGAAGCACTTCAAGTATGTCATCTTGGGCGGAGGAGTTGCAGCGGTGAGTAGTAGTTAGCTAGCTGTTGCTCCTTGTCCATTTACCTGAATAAACCTTGTTACATGCCATGTCTTCGGAGCCGCGATACTAGGAGTTGTTACTTGGTTTCCGCAGCGGCAATTCCGCTCGAAGCTTTTACAACTTGCTTGCTCCTGTGTTTAACGTACTGCGCAATTCTGGATCCCGTGGTTCTGATCGTCCAATCCATGTTTATCTATGTTGTATTGTCCGACTATCCTGGATGAACGAGGATCATGTTCGAATGTTATATTTTCGTCCCATTCAGCTCTCAATTGACATCTGCTCCATTTGGTTCTGTTTTTTAGGGCTACGCTGCGAGGGAATTCGTCAAGCAAGGGATCAGTCCTGGAGAGTTAGCCATCATATCTAAAGAAAAGGTTTGCTATCTCTTCTTTACAGGGTTCCGGAGATTTCATAATGGGTGGAGATTCCTGGAGTCATGCCGTGGGCGACACTGTATTCCAAATTTGCGAAATTTCAGCTCTTTCTAAGCCATCTTTCAGACAAATACTCATGACTCCCACTCAATTCTCAATAATTCGCAAGACAGTGATGCAGTGTAGTACTTCTTGAATAGTTCACTTTATACTTCATAACGTGCACGGAACTTGACACACGAAGTTGTACGTCTTCTAAAACTGCTAGGTTTTCCATTATGGAATTGTCTCCAGAGTACCATATATTAGCTTTCTCTTCTTTCTTTGAAGTGTTTTGATATGAGGGATCAGGGTGGTATATTAGTGTACGCACAGAGCTTATACAATCTTTCCTATTTATAACGTCCGAGGTATGCTGGGGCAGGATCTCTTCCGTTTTTTCTCCTCCATATATTGTCTTGTAAAACCGTTAGGTTGGTCACATATTTTTACGAAAAGAATTAAACCACCCAAAACTATAGTCCATTTTTGCCGTTTTCCTTTGACCTGCACCAGGACTTGACTTCCATGCGTCTCAGTATCAACTGAGAGCTGTCAACAACATTAAAATTCAGCAAACAAGAAGAAAGTACATACATCCCAAACCCATAGAGTATAAGGTCAACCACCTGGCATTCAAACGATTTTCTCACACAAAAAAATACCATCATACAGCTCGCGCTAAAAACCTCACGCTTTCAATTTGATGCATACTTCCTATTCCATGTTTATAAATTACCTTAAACAGTGGTAAAGCATTTTCATATAGCTGCTGCCTTACGACATTGCACGTTTTCCAGGTTGCTCCTTATGAACGTCCTGCACTCAGCAAGGGTTATCTATTTCCTCAAGGTAAACATCCAATCCCATTCCTCTTATCCTTCCTTGACAAATCTAAATAGGCTAGCTGTAGCTGAGAGACTGTGAAACCAATGCCAACTGGCAGAGATATTGTAGTGATAGTAGGAGAATATAGCTCTTTCAGAATCGAACCAGAATAGCCATTTCCTTTGTTTTTTTTTTATTAGTGTTGTCGTAACCAATTCTTTGTTATAGCTTCAAAATAGCTTGTGTGATGCTGGAAATACAAACTTGTAAACCAACATGTAACATTACTCTGTCGGCAATCCTGCTCATTTCTCGCCCTTATATGGTTGCAACTTGCAGGTGCAGCAAGGCTCCCTGGATTTCATGTTTGTGTTGGTAGTGGAGGAGAGAGACTCCTTCCAGAGTGGTATGCTGAAAACGGTAATGCTCATCCACACGATACAAATCCCGAATTGCATTTAAGCAGTGGTATTCATATTATCATACTTTTGCAATCATTTTCATCCCAGCGCTCTAGATCTTATAATTCTGATGGCGACAAAAGACAGGGAGCTGTCCTTTGTACTGTTGTTTTGTTGGATATTGAACATCCTCTTTTCCCATTTTATTTCTTGCACGGTTTATGCAACAATTTTTAATTCGCGAAATCTCCTGGTTGCGACTGTGTAGAATCATAGTAGGACATAAGAACTTGGTTACGAAAGTTGGTTTTGTTAGTATCAGAATCTCATTACTTCGTCTTGGATTTTTTTGCTCAGTGATAGTAGGTTTTGTCTGGGCTTTTAAGTGACGTGGAATGCCAACTAAAATGGTGCGTATATTAACTTTTTCTGGATTCAGGAATTGAATTGATCCTCGGCACTGAAATTGTAAAAGCTGAACTTCCTTCCAACACTCTCACCAGTGCAGCTGGAGGGATCTATAACTATGATACCCTAATAATCGCCACAGGTTCAACGGTACTGTCTGCAAAGAGCTTTTCTTACATGTGTATATTTCAGTTTTCTTGTAGTAACAGGTCATTGTACAAATCGATTACAAATATTCTAGTCACAAGTTATCTGTTCCACCACTTTTCTGTTCCGTTACATTCGTTTTCACATAGATTGATTCGTCTGTTGTTCCAGGTTGTCAAGTTATCCGACTTTGGTGTTCAAGGAGCAGAAGCAAATAACATATTTTATTTAAGAGACATTGATGATGCTGAAATGCTCGTCGCTGCTATACAAGCTAAGAAGGATGGAAAGGTTGTGATCGTAGGGGGTGGATACATTGGCCTTGAGTTGGGTGCTGCAATGAAAATCAACAATATAGATGTCACTATGGTGTATCCTGGACCATGGTGCAGTAAGTTTCTGCATCCCCGACAAAATTTCCTTAATCTATCAGTTTCTATTGATTGTGTTAACTCATTTCTTTCTGTCATTGTAATCAAACATTTTGACAACTGGCTTGGTTTCTGTAGTGCCTAGATTGTTTACTGCTGGAATAGCTTCATTTTATGAAGGCTACTATGCTAATAAAGGAATTAATATTATTAAAGGAACAGTGGCGTCAGGATTTGATTCTGATGCAAACGGAGATGTAAGCGCTGCAAGTTTGTAGCTATCATCATTAAGTTTGAAATGCTTCCTCTCATCAATATCGTCCTTTAGGTTTGTATTTGAAAGAAATCTATTTCAGGTCACAAATGTGAGATTAAAGGATGGAAGGGTCCTGGATGCAGATATTGTCGTGGTTGGTGTTGGTGCAAGGCCTTTAATCAAACTTTTCAAGGGTCAGGTCGAGGAAGAGAAAGGAGGAATCAAGGTTTGCCCATTTCCTGCAACTTTCTGTAGCATACTCCACTTCGTAGTTACAAGCGTCTTCGATATCCACAAGTAAACACTAATCTATAGCATGTTCCCACGTGCTTATTAGCCTCTTCTTTTCATTCAATCTTATATTTTCTGAACTAAACATCTACTATCTATGAGTTCTCAGCAGCTTCTTATCAGCTACTCTGCTAATTTTCTAGAATGGCCGAACCTGTCATTTATTGTACATACTACAATTTTTCTAGTAAATACACATTTATAAGGCATTTATTGGTATAGGAACCACAAAGGATTACTATACAATGAAAAACAAAAGCCTTCATTTTTTAAATGAGATATGCACGAGAATCTTTTACTTCATGTTATTTTGTACAGATGTGTGCTCAAAGAAGGTTCGTGTCATACAACTGGGTTACATACTACTGAACATGAGCCGTAGTCTAGATTGGTTGTCAATGTACTGTTACAAACTCATTTATTATATTCTTCCTCTGCAGACTAATGGGTTCTTCAAATCTAGCCTAGATAATGTCTACGTTGTTGGGGATGTAGCAACTTTTCCCCTAAAGCTTTACAATAATGAGATGAGGCGAGTGGAGCATGTGGATCATGCCCGGAAATCTGCAGAGCAAGCAGTAAAGGTTTGTTTCAAATAACAATAAAAGAAAAAGACTCGTTGCATAGACTAGGATTGATGATGTCTTCATCAACATGTTGCTGACTTCTTGCCACCATTCTGATTCCTATTGCGTGGCTCTAATTTTGCAGGCAATCAAGGCTAGAGAATCAGGGAAGATCATTGATGAATATGACTACCTTCCTTATTTTTACTCCCGCTCATTTGATCTATCTTGGCAATTCTATGGTGACAATGTTGGGGAGGCAGTCCTATTTGGAGATAATGACCCGACCTCTGCAAAACCAAAGTTTGGCTCCTACTGGATCAAGGATGATAAGATCGTGGGGGTCTTCCTAGAATCTGGCTCTGCTGATGAGAACAAAGCAATTGCCAAGGTTGCAAGACTACAACCTAGAATAGAAAGCCTTCATCAGTTGAAGAAAGAGGGAGTCGACTTTGCCACCAACATATGATGTGGTGTTCATCATTACTTTATTGTATTCTCAAATATGTATCTGCCCTCTTTACTACTTTTTGGAATTGATTTTTGAATGTCTGTACAATCTGTAATTAGCCCTTCGTTTACTATGTGAACCCTTGGTTTCTTATGGACACTCCCAGTGGCTCCTGTAATTTAGTATTGGCATGGAATATCAGTGTTTGGGTGCCTCCCTGTATGGCCAGCTTTTAAGGTTCTTTAATATGTTTAGTATTATGCAAGGAATAATCTACTGTAAGCACTAATCAATCATCAATAATAACGACGGTGGTGGTCGTGATGGAAACGGCATTGGCATTCCCTTTTTATTCCAGTTGGTACATTATCTGTGCATATCATGAGATGATATCCTGGTTGTGCAACAGATTCTTTTCCCACGGCATTTGAGCTATTTTTTATTATGGCTACTGCAAGCTCACGATAGCCACATTCAGATTAAAAAAAGCGTACAAACGTGAAATTCAAGTAGGTGCAGATTATTTGGTATAAATAGGCACCTGTTGTATAGCAAGCACACCCAACATCAGCAGTCTGGATACAATGTCACCATGAAGACTTTTTTTATTTTTCTAAAGAAACAACATATAGAGTCTTTGCTAAGATCCTAATATTCATCAGCAACATCTCCAAGGAGTTGTCTGGTTGGGGGTAAATGAATTGTAACTGTGAATTTCAGAACAGGAAACATGCGAGCATGAAATGGTTTTATACTCAATTGGTTAGGATGCTCTAATTTGTTTGGTTTAGAATAAAAATTATCAGTAGTGTTTTTTTACTGTTTGCAATTTGTTTTCATTAGAGACACAAAAAGCAACGGTCGCAGACAATGTGTGGCATTAGAGTTGTAAGTGGGTAGGGTAGATGCTTACCATTATCCTTACCTGTGTCAAAGTTGGGATAATGGGTAGGATAAATATCCTTTCTTTGAACATGTACCTTATTCTTACCTACACATGTTTACCTTCAGTGAATGGGTAAAATAATGGTGAACGAGTAAAGCAAATTCAAGATAGGTATATGATATTTTTCAACAATAATTTTGTATATATTTCTACATCAAACACAAGACCCTAAAACTAATTTTAGATTGTAAGACTTATATTTTTGGTTTTATACAGTGAAAATACTAACATTTAATTAAAAAAATATAAACAATGTCTACCATTTTTAGCATATTATTTATTCTTGTTGAAGTGGACTGGATGCACTCAACTATAGTAAGAGCTTGAATAGCATGAAGGAGGAACCTTGGAATGAACTCCAAGAGGCCCTATTTATAGCTGAGGGTGTCCACTAGAGTGTGGGAACACTCATGAATGTTTGCTAGCCCATTTGAGAGTTGCAACGGATATTTTTTGACTTTAGCAACTCTCCAACGACTAGAATCACTTTTCTACATTTTCCATACAGTGTATTCGGTCGAGTTTCAATAAAGATAACTCGACTGATCACACTGTGACAAGACAAATTTAAACCATCGGTCGAGATTGTCCTGGTGGCAACTCAAACGATCCACTTAAATCAATCTTGAACTGTAGAGGGATCAACTGAGTTATGAGAGAGTGCAACTCGGCTGATCAAGATCATTCTCAAAATCCATTAAGGATCGGTCGAGTTTCAATCGAGATTGAAACTCGACCGATAAAGTGCTTGTAATGAACTTTTTAAAATGATATTTCAGTGATCAAATGTTAGAATTAAGTCTCCCTGGTTTTTTCTCATCTTAATTACAAGTCATATCATCAATACAAAATGATTACAAAAATGTTCTAAGGTGGTTTGGAGTGTGTTAAACAAAAGTGCATTTCTATTGCTTTTGACTTGAACTAAGCTAAGCTAGGGTTTGATCGGTTTGATCCTTTTCATGTACCTAATGCCTGAAATCAATCTTAAACAAACATATTAGATACATATCAATGGAATGAGTATGTCATTATCAAAATATGGGCATAACACTTAGGTCAACATTCTCCCCCTTTTTGATAAAGACAAACCATTCCTCAACATATTGAAAAGGATATGAAATTAAACCTTTACATTTGAGATAGGATGTGCAAGTTAAACCTTTTACCTTGTGAATTGCAAGGGGATTCATGAATGAAGAATGTCAATTGCTCCCCCTCAATTCATGCTTACCTAAACCTGCATTGTTAGCTTTTCCACAAATAGCCATAACACATATACATACTATATAGTCCTTTAGCAAGTCAGATGATAAACAAATAATTGACAAGAAAAGGATCATATAAGTGATAAACACAATATGGTTGAGGTCAATTCTCCCCCTTTGTCATATCAAAAAGACAGGGAGGTAGAAGAGCTAAATAGCACAGGTCTTCTCCATAGTCACAAGAGAAAGCAATCAACCACATAACACACATCAAACAGTGATGAAACACAGAGAGACAAGCAATCTAATGTCATCAAAATATGGGATAACATACTAAAAACTCATAAGATATAGTCAACCAAGGAGTTAGGGTACATAAGAATAAAATTACAACACTAAAACATGTTCTCATAGAAATAGCTATAAACTAACGATAAAACAACAGATGATAAAATAGTAAGTCTCAAATACAGTGCCCACATATCTTAGTACATAAAAGTCTAAAAAGATACATATGAGAAGCACCTAAAGACTAATGAATAAAAACATCTAAGAAACATCTATGCTATCTATATCAACATCGTCATCATCTTCATTGGCCTCAAGCTCGTAGTCCTTGTCTTGATCTGAAGGTGCAGCAGAGACAACAACATCCTCAACATCATCTCCAGAGGCATCGGTGAAGCTGTCATCAAAACCAGCATCGGATTCATCATCCTCAGTGCCCTCATCATCAGCCTGGTCAGGCATCTCCTCATTAGCAGGAGGACCAAAACTATGATCGAGCCATCCGAAATTCTGCTCCTCCCACGTCATGCCAAGAGCAAGTAACTCCTGAGCCTACAGGAAGGTGGGAGCAGAGGTCCCAAGAGTGGCAAGCAAGGAAGCAAGAGGGACAATAGGGAGAGCTAGTGGAGAGGCACACCAGGGGTAGGGGCAGTTCCACCATCAGCAACATATGTGGCAGCGGAAACACCAGGTGGAGGGGTAGGGTAGAAGTGACTATATGCATAAGAAGCATAGTCACTGCCTGGGTAGAGATGGTAGGAGGGGTAGAGATGGCTGCAAGACAGATTTATGGTAGAAAGGATCTAACAGAGGTCCTCATGGAGATGATCCTGAACCTGAAGGTTGAACTACTACTAGCGTATCATATAACTCCTAAGGGCTTCATTTGACACCGAAAAAGAGGTGTGATCAGGTCGAGGTGTTGGTGGAGGTGATGGTGTCTGGGTGGAGGTAGATGTGGAGGCTCCAGGTGTGGTAGAGGAGGTGGGTAAGAAGGTATTCTTGATTGTAGTTCCGCTAATGCAGACTCCTTTCCGACTTGCTTTGTAATGAAAATTGTGGAAAAGAGATTTATGAGTAGAAAAAGCAAGAAGACCACAGATCAAGGTAGGGTGGGTGGGTGGGTACCACGGGTGTTCTTCCCGGAGTCAAAACATGTCATGTGGTGTAGAATGTATCAGACCACTTGACTCCAACATTTTTCAAGAGGCAGTACATGATCACCGTAAGATCCCTAACCTAGATTTATGCTTAATTGTAATTAATTTGTATAACTAGATGCTTAAACCTTATTTTAATCTTGTGAGATGTCTTAATATCATGTGACAGACTTATATTTTCATTTTGGTCCAATTTTATTGATGTTTGAGTTATCTTTGCTATATAAGTGCTTGTTATGTACTGAATTGCAATTTACCCAAAAGTGAGGGTTACCTCACAAATTGTCACATGAAGATAGTGTTTCTTGTGTTTTAGCATCATGAGAGAGAAGATGATGCAATGGGGCACCGTGTTTGGATCATGGTTGGTGATATGATATCTCATGGTGATTCTAGGGTTTGCTTAAGTTGATAATGTTGCTATGTTAAGGTTTGAGTTTTTCAACCCTACACCACTTTTGGTGAGGGTAGAAACCGCAACACAACCCTTAGGTGTTGTTGTCTCGAATGAAATGACCTAGAGGTGAGTAGGTCAAAACACTTTGTCCTCTAGTGTCTTGACCATGTGCTTATGTGACCTAGGGTTTCGACCAAGACAAGCAAATGAGAGTGTCTCGACCGAGACAAGGGGGTAACCGACCTAGTTGGTCGTGACACTTTATTGGATAAACATTAACATTTTTATATTTGCATGGGATTGAAGATAAGGTTGTTTGCTTGGAGGGCATGTGTCCCTTGATATCCTCTTATGTTGACACATTATAAACATCTACTTCCCTCCTCCTTTGGGTATCTAACCCCTTCTCTTCACATGAGAGCAACTTTTCGCTCCTACAATCTTTCTTCTTCCTTTGGATCGTCCTTAGAGCTTCAAGAGCAAGAGAGGTCATATCATGAAGCTTGGGTGGCCGATCCATCTTGCATGTTGAAGATCTTGTGTTAGATGAACTCCTTGGTGGTGATTTCTTAGAGATCTCTTCTTGGTAAGTGATCCAAAACTCTAATCACGATTTCTCTCTTCTGAAATCCCCATCATCTTCTTCTTCCTCCTTGGTCATAGACTGTGGACTATCTATGGTGGCCCTCTTGAGAGAAAACTCCTCTTCACAAAGGCCTTAGAATATGTTTTGACATGGTGGTAACTAGTGAGAGGATGATTTCTTCTCTTATCTCCTTTCTTTCTTGGTTCGGCCTAAGGACTGTTTTCCCTCTTTCTTAAACACCTTCCTGACCATGCTTTTATTCTCTTTTGAGGTGATCCATTGGTCAAAGTTTGAAGTTTGGTGGGAGATCTTGGAGCTTGAGATCTTTGAAGGTTGATTATTTCGAAAAACATGCGGGTTTTATAACTTTTTGTACCTCTATTATGTGCCTTAAATCTGATCATAAGTTGTTGGTCTAATATCTGAAAATGCATCCATGGATGTTAAAAGATATAATACGTTTATGGTTCAACTTTGGAGTATTCTTGAGAAGTTTTCCTTACTTATAAACCCTAAAAATCTTGTACCCAATTTTGTTTTAAATGGAAGATTTGTGTGTTTCTTTGGATCATCATCTATGGAACATTATTATCTGATATACGGTTCATTTACTATAGATAATAGTAGGTTTTGATGATGACAACATGCATAAGAATCTTGGCATTCTCTCTCCATGCATAGTCCTTTTGATAACATTCCATGAATAAGTGTTAGGGTTGATGAACACCATGATCTAGGGTGTTATTCACCCTATTGACGTTTGGTATTCCCTGATGTTAATCAGTTGTTTCGACCTATTTGGATCCGCACAGATGTTGGATATAGGGCTAACATGAGGTCGAGATGACCCTTGGTCTTCCGATAGGTCGATACCAAGCATAGATGGTTGATTCAACCTCAACTACCCTAGATGATAGTCTTCGTCCACCAGCTGGATGCAACGCAGCATTGCGGGTTGAGACCATGCACGTGTTGCGGTCGAGACAAGCAGCGCATGTTGTAGGTCAAGACACCATGAATGCTTTGTGATCGAGATGTTCATTGCACGCGTTGCGGGCAAGACACCATGCACACGTTTTGATCGAGACAGGTTGCACGCATTGCGACCCGAGATACCCTGCATGCATAGCAGGCGAGACAAGCATTGTACATGTTGCTGGTGAGATAGGTGTTGCACGCGTTGCGGGCCGCGACATGCCTTGCACGCATTATCAGGTCGACACAGCTTACACACATTGTAGGTCAAGATGCCTGCTGCATGCGTTGGAGGTCATGACACTATGTTTGAGTGAGCAATGGTGATACACATAGTTATGTACATGGACACTAACTAGTGTAATGGTTTATATAAAATGAGATGATTAATAATGCCTAATCATTAATGATGGTGATTAATCCTAGTACTTTCCAAACTTGTAGGAGGTGTTGGAATCAGGGTTTAGTGGTTAAATAATGTTAACCCTAATTTGGCTATATACGAACCTAATTCTAATCATGTGATAATGTGACATATGTTCTCACTCTACTTGAAAATTTGTATTCTGTGATAGTGTTTTCTCTCTCATATTTATGTAACCCTAACCTTGTAGGTGAGATGAATGGCATAGCTATGTAAGTGCTATGATGAACCTTGTAAAATACAAAGTGGTGATTATGAGCATGGCTGAGATATATGTGTTATCATTTGTGCATGAATTATATGAATGGGTCTAATGATCTAATAAGTGCCATAAGCACAGTTTAAGGTTAAAATCCTCTTGAGATGAGATTGAGGTATTGATATCCCATAGTGATGTGATATTGTTAATGATCTTGTAAGAGGCTGTAATACAAGTGTCATGTGATGATGAAACAAATTCTCACCTTGTACGTTTTATATATTCTGGAGTTGTAGCTTGCCTTAACTTTGTAGAATTTGTTTAGGGTTTATACTTTACAACTTAATTCATGCATTGAAAGATACATAATTGGAATATCTAATCAAGTAAAACCATAATCATGTAGTTGCCATGTACCATAGATCCATCTTCAACGTCAGTTTCTAGCTGGATGGTGAAACAAGTAACTCCTATGGGAAACTTGGAGCACATATTATTGAATACATAAGGTGCAAGTTGAATTACCTTCTTGTATCCTTAAATTGTTGTGATATAGTGAAATGATACTTTATTATGGAACGGCCATGCATGAGCCTGCTCTCTAGTGTGGTTCCATGTACTAAGGCAGGCTAGTTGTTTTACAAGACCATAGCGTGACTATGAGTTGTTGTCTCTACAAGACTATAGCTTTAACTAAAAGTTGTTGTTTAGCAGTTCGACTATTGTGTCACTGCATTGCAGACTTGAACTGACCAAGTGTTGGTGGTGATCATGGAGTCCAGCTCTTCCATTGATCTTGTATAGTACTGATTTCGATTTAGTAGTGGTCAGTTGGATTTGAGTGGTACGCCTCAAATCCTCAGGCATAATAATCGAAAGTGATAATACAACTGTGTAGTATAATTGCTTAGGGTCAAATATGAATCACATTGGATGACCCCTTGCATTATCTTTGTATTGGTTTCTTGCATTATAATATGGTAAGAGAAATCAACTATTATACATGTTCTTCATATTCCTTCTCATAATATTAATTGATCTACTGCTCAGTGATAACTGTCTAGTTTATTTAATATGCAGTATCTATTGGGTACATATCATTTAACTGAATCTGCTCAGTTTGTTAATTATTTAATCTACTTACTCAATTAGTTGTGCTTATAATAGATGTCGGAGAAGAGTTATATCTCTCGCTGGGACGTTTGGTCTCACCCCGCGGATTCTACAACTTTTTAGGTAGTCGTGGATGAGGAGGTCAAGGTCGTGGTGCAGGTGTTGAGCAGCAAGGAGAACAATAGCTATCAGAAGGTTGGACATGCTACTAGAGTTTCGTAGTAAAGTAGTCCTATGTGTCGTCCGTGTACTCTCGGGTCTTTGGGGAGATTTTTTTGTTTCGCTTATCGACGCGTAGATTTTAGCTTTGTGCCATGAATGTATAGAAATAGCTTGTACATATAAATTGGTTGTAAAATGTAATAGTCGTGGCTTAACAACCTTTGAACATGATATGTAATATCTTTTGGCATATATGGTACATAGATGGCCTGAGTTAAAGGCTTGTGTATCATAAACTTCTGCTTGAGACATAACCGACCTAAATCGTGCGTCTAAAAAGGAGCAGATCCAGAGTAGTCAGACTCTTAAGATAGTAACCTGACACTCAAGCCCCCGCAACTATTATATGGGGTTTGACGTAGTAATCGGGGTCGAACCACATGGACAAGGTTAGTAGGTGTTAAGCACGTACGGTCTCACACTCATATACTCCGTATAACATATGGTTTAAAAGGGTGTTCCCAAAGGAACAATAGTGCTCAAACTAAAGTAAAAGAAATAAACCAAAGAAAAGAAGGACAAAGCGTAACAAAGTAAGATGAAAATAAAGATATGGAAGGGAAACTTGGATTGAGTTTTTCCTACTAAGACTTCTCACCAACATGCAAACATCACCTCTCCCTCTCATATACTCCTATCAAGACTACAAGAAATCATATAGGTGTCATTTCCTCTCTCTCTCTCTCGAGATAAAGATAGATCTAAGTCCAAGGACAACCTCTCTCTTGAGATGACTATCCAAAAACTATAAGGAAGAACATATGACCATGAGTTTTAGCATTCCAAAATTTTCATGCATTCATACTACTACATAATACAAGATATTAGTGATACTACTCTTTCGAGGTACCAACAATCAAACATCACAATATGGTAGCTAAGCATACAAGTGAAGCATGAAAATCGGTGCATGGAGATAATCTTGACAAGAGTATGTATATATTCAAAATGAGAGACAATATACATGTTAGGAGAGACTTAGTGGCTACTCCCAACCCAAGTTAAGTGTTTAGCCACACATGTTTATGGGAAGCATAACGACGTCACAAAATGATAGATACATCAAGTTCCACGAAGAGAGGAGGGAAGTACTGCGAGATGGAAGTGTTAGATCTAGATAGAGAGAGAAGAACATGATATAACACAATACTTCTTCAAATCTAGATCCAGTAGATTGATGGTGTGGACGTTCTCCTTCTTTTGAAGAAAATGGAGCCTTCAGTCTTCTCTCTCCTTAGCTTCAGCCTTTAGAGATCCAAGACTGATTGGATGGATTGGAATGAGTATGGAAAATGGCAGCACTTCGTGGTCCTTCGAGATCTGATGATTTGACAAGACGTGTAGGTGGCTTATTTATAGGCGTGCTCCACCGACTTAACTCCTCGACCACGGTCAAGGTCTGATCTTAGTCGAAGCCTGATCACGGTCAAGGTTTTATTGCCATCCTCTCCTCAGTCGAGGTTGGTTAAGTCACCTTCTCGGTCACGGTATGGATGTTGTATCTTTTGATCAGACCGCAGTCTAAATCTCGGTCGCGGGCTTCACGCCGCGGGTGTGAGGAGCACGAGGCACCGCAGGTATGAGGGGTCACGGGTGTGAGGCATTGAGGTGATTCTTGGAGGCCTCGATCGTATGGGATGGGCCCTAATGGTTGAATGGGCCACGGTCGAGGTGTCAATCGTGACCTTGGCTTGATGTGACCCTGCAACCATGGAAAGACTTTGTAAGTGAGATACTTGGCATAAAGTGCTAAAATAAGTGGAAAAATCTATAAAATGTATGCTAGGGGAGGTATAAAATATATGCAAGGAGTGTATAAAATGAGATGTTATCAACTCCCCCAAAATTAGAATCAAGCATGTCCTCAGGCTAAGTGTAGGCTCGAAAATATAGAAAGAAAGAGCAAATTTGTGTGACAAAATGTTGAAAAATTTAACACTATTGAATTATCTCATTCCTCCATCAAGCTTGTTGTGGTATGTTTACTCAACCCTAAAGTCTAATTCCTTCCCCTTTATAACCAGAGTTGCACAACTTTGACTTCTTGACATTGCCTTTGGAAGAAAAGGTCTCTCCTTCTCAACGTATCACCCCTTCCTGCGTTAGGTTACCAGTCGTACCAATACGATATCTCCCTGAGGGGTAGCTTTCATACTCTTTCTTTATTTATTGTTGCCCCTATGCTAATGTGTTCGGGTAAGCTTTAGGCTTTTCTTCCTCTCTTGAACTTTCTCACCCACAACTATTGTAGGGACAATGTTTCCCTTTGGGCTTCTGACATAAAGTAAGGTGGTTGTGTGAGTTTTGTTCAGGATTGGAGGCGGGTAAGTTTGGCTTCGAGCTTCCACTTACGGGCGCGACATGTCTGCATTCGTGAGTGCAGCAATACACCGGCCGTGTGAAAACTTTTGGCATCTCTTGGGCACAACTCTCATTATAATTTTTTTCTTTTCTTTTTGGCTTTTTACATCTCCTCTCTAGGCCAAGCCTCTTTTAGTCCCAAAGCGGGGATAGATAGACTTAAAAGGGGTAGATGTATCCTTCGTGATGGAGATGAAGATTTTCTAGTTGGAGCTGTCAGGTTAGGGTGGTTGGTTAGGAGTATGGCTTTGTGAAATTCTATAGTTTTCAAGGGTTTCATAAGCTTAAGGTTGTTATACACACAATGTCTTATTGCAAGAATGAGATAGAACTGTATTTCTATGCTTCTCGTTTTACTATTATATGCATTACTTACTCGTATTTTTCTCTCTATAAGACGATAGCACTATAGCCATTAGCAAGAAAATAGACAAATTTCTAAGGTAACTACACAAAGTTGTGGCTAATAACTAGATTTCTTTAAGAAAAAAGTAAGAGCAGTTTGATTCGAGCTAAAATATGTAAAGTAAAGTTTTTCAAAGGTAAAATGGTGGCAAAATTGTACCTCTATAGCCCGTTTATGACTCCTCCCCCAAACTTATCCTTCACCCCGCCTCGGGGTATCAAAATTGAGTGAGACGTATAAACGGGCTTTCTTCATTCTGGTTTGTCGGTGTTGGAAGCCCATTTGGACTCAAGGAGCATGCTTGCGTACACTCCTCGCATCGGATGATACTGTTCGTATTGCATCCCCTCCACTTTTGTATTCAAATTGGCTAGAGCCATCATCCATACTAAACAGAAGAAGCCGCAGTCATTTGACAAAGGCACCTACTGAGGGCTCCTATGGCAGAACTGCGTCTTCTTGAAGTCTTTGCGTGTTGTATGCTTGTACCCTTTGTCGTGGCTTTTCAACATCTCAACAATCGTTTCGGCGCATGTGGCAATATTTTCTTCAGTTGGTGTCTTTGCAGTAGTCATTTTTATTTTTTTGTTTAGTATGAAGGTTGCATCTGAGCTGTTGTATAATACTACATTCCTTTTGATAACGTTGACTACAAGCAAAGTCTAATGATTGTCGTGAAGAATAGGCAAGAAGATGTAGTCTGGAAGGGACATCGCTAAGCATTGTTGCATGCGTTCTTTTTCGCCTGATCTCTTATCCTTTAGAATGTCATCCATAGCATGAAGTATGCCATATATCTGTTTGGCATGTTGTCGTCTAATAGATTTTGGTAGACTGACATCATGCTGACTGATAGGTACCCTCCTATTTTCAATGTATCGCGTAGGTCGTCCTTCAGCACACAGATTCCGTCCCTTTCGAATATAGCTTCTGCCGGCATATTATCTTCTTTTAAAGACTTCATTATCATGTTTAGGTATTCTAAAGATATGCTTATGCAGCTCCATCTGTCGAAGTCCTTGAAAGTAGGTACTATCTCTCCAGCATGTCTGTCTGGTTTCTCTTCAGGCGGATCATCGTCTTCTACTTCGCCTTCCTCTAGCTTCCCTGCTATAGCATGTTCCTCTTTATCTTTTACCACTGGAGGTTGTTCAGGTTCCATTTCTGGCATGCTTTCCGCAGCTAACCCAGTGTCAGTTTTCCAACCTTGTTTCCATGTCGCTGCTCTGGCTGGCTCTGTCGGGTCAATCCACAGGGTCTTGATTTATTCCCTCCAAGTTACCTTTTCAGGTAGAGGGATCTCTTAATTTAGTCTGTTGTGGTATTTCGTCGGAAGGCATCGTCGGGTCGCTGAAGAAACAACGATCGTAGATAACCTCCATCGTGTACATACCGTGTAGCCCGTGCAGATCTTCCGTGCATAAGTCTTCCAACGGGATGCCCTTATCGATGGCTTCCATCATTCGTAATATGATGAAGGCGCAATCCCATACTCCAACCTCTTATTGCGGGATCTTATTGCAAATTGATAATAGTTTTCATATTCCCTTAAATCTGTCGTCTGTTGATTGTATCGCTCTCTACAGACGTAGCGGCACTTTCAGTATATCCCTGGCTTCCTTGTTTTTATATATTAGGGCAACACTGTCCAACTCGACTGTGCAGCAGTTGAACACTGTCGTCTTCCGCCCGTATAAATCGACAACGATCAGTGCCCAGTGCTTCACATTCCTTATGGGCAAGACCACAAACGTTGTTTCTTTCCTAATCACCGCCTGTTTTAGCTTAGTCACATCAGCAGCTTTGTAGTCTTCCTTGTATAAGAGTCCTGCTAGATGTGTGGTGTCGTTAAACACTGGTTGTACCTTGTCTAGATGTAAGAACTCTTCGAGGAGGGTGGCGCACAGTCATTTTCATGAAGATTCATCTGAAGTGTTCCCTCATGAGATGCATGCCTTTGTTATGGTATATAACTTCAATTCCGGGTAGACTGTCGTCCAGAATATCTATCAAGATATGGACATCCTTGCATGTTATCATTGATAGTGCAGTCATGTCCATATCCATCATTTTGCAAAGTAGAGGAGGAGCCACCCCTAATTTTGCTTTCTTGATTGGTGTGCTACGCTTCCTGGCCGGCTCATTTGTGAAGAAAGTGGCGAGCCACCTTCCTCGTCGTCTGAGGTGTCATCTTGTGCTGCCTTTAGGGGTGCTTCCCTGGTTGGACTCTTTGTACTCATTGGCATCTGGGCGGTTACCTTATCTGCAATGACCGTAAAAGCCTCTGTAGTTGTATTGTCTTTGATGTTGTTTTTCTCAAACGGTTGTCCTAATTCGGCAGCGTTCAGTGCTGCTAATTGGTGCGGCCCCGCTAGTGGTACTTTTACACCCCACGAGGTCGGAGCGCACGGGATATGGGATCTTATGCTTTCAAAATTTGTAAGACCTAACTAGCTACCTACGTCTACTCAAACACTACACCCGCAAGTGAACGGGGTCTTATTGTAGTATAGGAAGGCGGAGAGTATAGGGTCGATCCACAGAGATAGAGGGGGCACTAGAGTTAGACAGAGTGGGCTTCGTTCCTTTTAAGGAGCTTAGGGTTTTAGGGTTTTTGAAAGGTTTGGTTGTTTGGTTATGCTAATGAGCAAGTGTGAAAAACGAAATAGAAACTAAACTATCAACGAGCTAAGCTAGCAATCTAGGCTAACAAACTAGCTAGACTAAGGAAAGAGCAAGCTATTCTAGACTAAATAAGTAATGAGCAATTAAGAGCCTAAGTTAACCACTAATCAAGAGCAAAAACCTAAATTAGCACTAGAAAGCAAAACTGTGCAATTGACTAAGTTAGACTAAAGCAATTGGACTAAACTAGCATTAACAAGCAAACTAAACATATAGGGTTTTAAGTAAGGTGATTAAGGTGGGTGGATTGTTTGGGGAATGTAACTTTGATATTAGTTGGGGGGGGGGGGAGATCATTAAACATGCATGGTTCTCATATCATATCTAGATTACCAAATCAAACAATAAGGTCAATGTCATTAGAACATACCCTATACTACTAGTAGAAGACTAGGGTTAGGTGTAATTCTAATGAGATTAACCAAATCTAGGCTTCTAGGGTAAGTGATAGTGAATAATTGAGGGTTGAGGGTAGAGATGGGAGTAGAGATGAGGGTATTTAACCTCATGCCACTAGCCACTCTAGCCTTTAGAAGGCCCTAGACAATTACATCAATCTCACTTATACTAGCTACTTAGATCTCACACTCATTTGTAGGAGGGGGGATGTGTATGTAGGAACAAAGGGGGCTAGCTAGGGATCTACTAATTGGACCTAGGAGCCATTCCTAAGATTGCCACATAGACCCCAATTCCTCCTAGAAATTAAGTGTCATCAAAAACCTCAAAACAAGCAATTCATACAAGAAGCACAAACCACATGTAATAAGATAGGAAAAGAGATAGAAGCAAGAAGTAATCATCATAGATATGAATTAAGTTCATTACAAGAAATTATCCCCCAACATGGTATCAAAGTCACATTTAAATCCCAAACAGCCCACCACAAGGGGCTTATCTAGACATGATCAAGAAAACAAGAAAGGGGTAGAAGTAGGGACTCCATGAAGCTTGATGTGGAAGCATCCTTCACCTTCAAGCTTGCTGTAGATGTCCTCCCTCCTCCAAGGATGCAGGGGTGCATGAAATGGTAGGGGATTATGGATGAAAACCTAGGGAACTAGGTTTCCATGGTGGAATGAGGGTGGAAATGGTGGATGATGAGCCCAAAATGCGAGGGGATTGCACAAAGAGCTCAAGGGTGGAGAGTGGAGGCTAAGAACAGCTAGGTAGAGGTTAACCTAGTATTGTGGCCACCACCCATGTATATATAGGTGGTGGTGGAGGCACTAGGGTAAGTAGGGGTAAGATTGGAAAATCAGTGTGAAAAAGTTAGGTTTTGAGGTGGTAGCACGACCGTGTTGGGCAGCACGGTCATGGTGGGTAGAAGTGAGCACGGCCGTGGTGGAGGAGAACGGTCGTGTTGGTTAAGTGTTAAATCAATAGGTTGATAGGTAAAAATGAAGGCTGGTAGCACGGTCGTGTTAGGGACTAGGTAGAACGGCCGTGCTGGGTAGCACGGTCGTGGTGGAGGGGTTGTGATGAGGCCATTCTGAGCAGCATGCCCGTTCCATCTTCATCTAGCACGGCCGTGCTGGGCAGCACGACCGTGTTGGGGTCTTCATGGCATGGCTGTGCTGGGTAGCACGACCGTGGTGGCTAATTTGCTTAACTTCGAAGTTTTAACATTCAACCTGTAATCTTTGCTTAATTGACAGCACGGCCGTTCCATGGTACCATGGCCGTGCTGGGGTCTTCAAGTAATAAAACGTCTTCAAACTTCATTATTAATGGACTTCTTTGCTTGGAGTCGAAACTTGGCCATTGGGGTAGGTTGAGGGGGCTCTTGGGATCTTCTTTGGACCCCTCCATGAGTAGAGGGACCCTCAGACTCCTTCCTTCTCTCTCTTCCATCCAAAGTATGGTCCAAGTACCTGAAAATAATGCAAAGAACGTCCATAAGTGCATTTGACAGTAAAACACACATTGGGGGTATTAACTTGCAATCTACTTTGTTTAGATGTGATAAATGTACAAAAAGGCACAGGATGGAGCCCTAAAATAGGGCTGCATCACTAATGTTGCCTCCATCTTCCCGTCGTAAAGATAATTGTTCTGTTCGTTATAGACTGGGGATTGCAGGAAGTCACTGCACATGTCCATCCCAGACGTCAGGTCGTCCAGGAACTTATTTAGATCTCTGATTTCTCTTGACGTGAGATCTTCTGTCGCTATACTCTCTGCTCTGGCGATGACGGTCTACGTGGGTTCTTCTGGTGCCCCCTTCCCCTTATCTGATTTTGCTTTGTCCTCTTCAGGACTGCCGTTCAAATCGAGCCCCCTTAACAACGTATTAGTTTTCTTCATTTTGTTGTCTTGGTGAGTGTCTGACTGTGGTAGTGCTTCCTTTGCTTGCGGTTCAGTAGTCAAGGCAGTTTTTACGTTGGCGCTCTCTTTTTTTGGCATTGTGCTTGCACCTGTCCCCCACATGTTGTCGTCGTCGTTATCGTTGGGGCTCGATGAAGCTTGTGAAGTTGAGGGGTCTGTCACACGCTTGGTCTTCTTCCTCTGCCGCAAGTTGTCGATCTATCTGCGTTCGGCTTCTAGTTGCTAGCGGTCTTCATCCAGGCGTTGGCACTCCCATTGGAGGTTGTTCATTGCCACCTCGTAGCCCTTTACTATATGGTCTCTATCAGCCTGTTGGGTGTCCCTCTCCCTCCTGATTGCTGCCATCTCCTCTTTGATGATCTTTAGCGCTCCCATCATTGCATTCTAGGTATTTAGCACCCCTTGTATGAACTGGGGTAGCGCTTTGGTTCTCTCGTTCAGTGATTGCACCTGCGTGGTTAGCATACATAGGGTGGAGGTTATGTTTGAATTTATTTCAGATGTTTGATGCATGTGTTGCCACATTACATCAAACTTGTTACCCAGTATATTTCTGAAGGTTGGAGGATGTGGTGGTTGTGACTCCACATATGTCGTGGATGCTCTCAGTTCCTCTGGTTGTGGAGTTGGCAAGGCCGGGCTGGGCACTCTATCCTCTAGTTGTCTCGATGTTTGAAGAATTTCTTCTGGAATTGCTAGTTTGGGTACAGCTTCGGAGTCTTTGTGTTATTGGTCGGTTTCTTGTTTGTCCTCCGCTTGTCGTTCTGCTGTGGAAGCTTCAAGGTGTGGACTTTCCCTTGTTGTGTCATCCAGATTCACCTGGACATCTTGCTCTGGTTCTTTTTGTCAGGTTGGCATCCCTCGCTCATTGTTGTCTCCGCAAGTATGGGAGGTGGTGTTTCTTTCAGCATTGTGGGCTCGTCTAACACTTGTTTCTTTTTCTTCCTCACTACTCGCTTTTTCCTTTTCTATAGCTTCTTCTTTTCTGTCTCAGTAGATTTGGCTTTGTCACCTTCTTCATCAGCTATTGATGGCTTCTCCATAGTAGTGTGGATAGCCCATACGTATATCTTGTCGATGTCATCTTGGGTGGGTCGCAGCTTGTGGGTGTCATAATACGCCATTTCTAGGAGAAGGAGTTTCTTGGAGCAGCTTTATTTGTAGTAGAGTTTATCTCCTTTCTGCGCCAAGATTCCCGTGTTGATGAGGGACTTGATGTCGATCTTTGTATGCTCCTTTGTTACTTTGTACTTCATCAACACGTCTGCACTCATGAAGTGGTGGGCTATCTTCGCAATCTGGCCTCCCATGCAAAAATCTTTGGTATGTTTGGATTCCCCTCCCATGGCTATTGATAGCTTTTCAAGTAGGATTTTTCCTATGTTTACTGGATTCTTGTTCAGGTGGTAAGGAGTCGCGACCTTGTGCTTCACCCCGTATTTTCTTAACAAAGCTTCGAATTGTTTCTCGCCAAAATGTGATCCTCCATCGCTTATGACCGTGTGTGGTACTCTGAAGCGTGGGAATATAGTTTTTCTCGAAAAGCTTTATCTCGGCCTTGGAATCACAAGTTTAAGTAGTGACTGCTTCAACCCACTTGGAAACATAATCAACAGCAACGAGGATGTATTGATTCCCTTTTGATGGTGGAAAAGGTCTCATGTAGTCAATTCCCCAAACATCAAAAATTTCAACTTCTACCTTGTCTACCATGGGCATCTCGTTCCTCCTGCTTATATTTCCTGTCAGCTGACATTCTTTGCATGATTTGATAAAAGAAGTTGCATCTTTGAATAGTGTAGGCCAGTAAAATTTGGATTGTAGGACTTTTGTTGTTGTCATGTCCCCACCATGGTGCCCACCATAAGGCGAAGAATGGCACTCTTTCAGGATCAATGGCACCTTCTCTTCTAGTATTCACCGACGATATAGATTGTTAGAGCATCTTTTGAAGAGAAATGGGTCGTCCCAGTAGTAATTCTTCAAGTCTGAAAACAACTTCTTCTTCTGGTTGTATGTGATTTCCGGTAGCAACTGCCCATAGGCTAGATAGTTACAGATATCTGCAAACCAGGGTAGTCTCTACTCGTCAGACTGAGCCATTAGTAGAGCTTCATCAACATAATTGTCGTTCATTGGTAACTGATTCTTTTTGTCAAAGACTATTCTAGACAAGTGGTTTGCAACTACATTCTCCTTCCCCTTTTTGTCGATGATTTCATGATCAAACTCTTGCAACAACAAAGTCCATCTTAAAAGTCATGGTTTCGTATCGTTCTTCTACATCAGATACTTAATCACCCCATGGTCTGTATATACTTTCACCTTCGATCCTATTAAGTATGATCTGAATTTATCAAAGGCAAATACAATGGCCATCATTTCTTTTTCCGTAGTTGTGTAGTTTACTTGCACCTCATCAAGCGTCCGGCTCGCATAACAAATTACATGATGTTTCTTGTCCTTTTTCTGTCTCAATACAACGCCTATTGCATAGTCACTAGCGTCGCACATAACTTCAAAGGGAAATTTCCAGTCTGGTGCTTGAAGAATTGATGTCGTTGTTAGCGCTCTTTTCAGTGTATTAAAGGCATCTAAACATTCGTTGGTGAATTCAAACTCGGCATCTTTCAGCAGAAGATTAGACAAAGGCTTTGAAATTTTTGAGAAATCCTTTATAAACCTCCTATAGTATCTTGCATGTCCCAGAAAACACCTCACTCCTGTTACAGACTTTGACGGTGGAAGCTTTAAGATAGCTTCAATCTTACTCAAGTCCACTTCAATTCCCTTCTTCGAAATCTTGTGACCTAGGACTATTCCGTCTCGTACCATGAAATGACACTTCTCCCAATTCAGAAGGAGATGTTTTTCCTCACATCTTTGTAGCACCGGAGATAAATTTCTTAGGCATGTGTCAAATTTTGTCCCATAGACTGAGAAGTCATCCAGAAAGACTTTTACAATATCTTCTAGAAAATCTGAGAACACCGAGATCATACAACGTTGGAACGTTGCGGGTGCATTGCACAAATCCAAACGACATTCTTCTAAATGCATATGTGCCATAGGTGCACGTAAATGTTGTTTTCTCTTAATCATCTGGGTGAATATGGACTTGATAGAATCTTGAATATCTATCTAGAAAACAAAAATAGTCATGATGGGCCAGCCTTTCTAGAACTTGGTCGATGAATGGCAAGGGGATGTGATCATTTTTGGTGGCTGTATTTAGCTTACGGTAATTGATGCACATGCGCCAGCCTCACTGTCCTCATGGCAACTTCATCTTCATCTTCCCCTTGTATGACTGTCATTCCACCCTTCTTGGGTACAACATGGATAGGACTAACTCAATTGATGTCGCTTATTGGGTAGATGATTCCAGCATCTCATAGCTTTATAACTTCTTTCTTCACAACCTCTTTCAGCATTTGATTTAGCTTCCTTTGTGGTTGAGTCAGTGGCTTGGCTGTCTATTCAAGGTGAATTCTATGCATGCATAAAGCCAGGTTGAGACCCCTAATGTCTTCCACAGAATATCCTATGGCTTTTATACGCCGCCTCGACGTGTCTAGCAATTTTTCCATTTGGTCATCTGATAAGTTGGCATTGACAATTGTTGGATTCCTTTCTTCTTCATCTAAAAATTCATATTTCAACCCTTCTGGAAGAGGCTTTAACTCTGGCTTGGGCTTTGACACTTCCTTTTCCTCGGTCGTCTGCTCCAATGAAGTGTACTTCACTGTTTCAATTATCTTTTCATGGTCGTTGAATTCTTCTTCTGGTTGGTTCAAGTAATCTAGGATTTCCACAACTTCTTGGTTTTCCATGGCTTGATCTTAGCTGTTTAGGGCTAGCATTAGTGGATCTATGATTGCTGTCTTCTTGTACTTCTTTGCAATACTGATTATAGTTTTCCATGAAGTAGGCCGACTGAGATAGAGATGGTCCCCTCATGGTATCTTGTACCTTAAAATTCAAGTGATCGTTCCCTACTCGTAGTGTGATGATTCCTTCAGCAATGTCTATCAGCGCTCTCCCCGTTGCAAGAAAATGCCTTCCAAATATCATAGGACATTTAGAGTCTTCAACTGTGTCTATTACCACTATATCACACGGTATGAAAAATCTCTCCACTCTTATTGGAATGTCTTCAACAATCCCCACTGGCCTCATGAAGGTATGATCTGCTAACTCGATCCTCATCCATGTCTTTACCATGTTTGTCAGCCCAAGTCTTTGGGCTAGAGTCAGGGGCATTAGACTGATGCTTGCTCCCAAGTCAGTTAATCCTTTTCTCTCCACATTATCTCCAACACAGAAAGGTATATATGTTGAATGCTCTGGGATCTTTCTTTTTTGTAGGTATCTCTACTTGAATAAAAGCACCGGACATTTTTTCTAACTGGACAGTTTCAATGTGATCACCTTTTCTTCTCTTTGTAATCAGGTCTTTGAAGAATTTTGCATATGTTGACATTTCTTCTATTGCATTAAGTAAGGGTACATCTAGGTGAAGGTTCTTTACAGCTTCCATGAACATTTCTTATCTCTTCTTCAAGTGTGCTTTTATTAACTTATAGGGGAAAGGAATTCTTGGGTGTATGGATTTTTATTCAAAAGAACATCTCCCAGTGGGTCTGAGTCCTTTTCCTCTCCTTCCTTCTTCTTCTCAGGTTGTCATGCTTCTTTGCCATGGTTAGCTTGTTCTTTCCTTCTTGATTCTTCCATTGTTTTTTGGTTCTCAGACTGATGATTAGCACAGCTTTTTTCTTCTTTAGCGTTGTTGGTATTAGCATTCTTCATCATTTTTCTAGATCAGAGAGTAGCCATTTTGGCAGTCTCGGTATTCAACAGGATCTTTCCTGAAGGATTTTTTATGAGATTGGCCAGCTAGCTGCTGATCAATCTGTCTCTGATGAGTTTGCATATCTACCATTTGAGTTTGCATGTTAGTTAGCACTCCTGAATTCATGAGAGCACTTTGAGCCATTTGATCGTTCACTGACACTTGCCTGTTTGCGAAGTCGAATAGTTGAGCAATCATGTCAGCTTGGTTATTGTCTTTCGATTGGCTCGGTCCTAAGCCTTGCCCTTATCCTTGCATGTTCACATTTTTGTTCTGGCCTTGATAGTTATTTTTGTTCTGCTGGTAGCTAGTAGTTTTGGTGTATTGTGTTGGCACCCCTTTCTTCTCAAATCCTGGGGGAGGTTTAGATGAACTACCCAGCTAATGTGCATTCTCTACAGCTTCTTTGTTGTCGTAACTAAATCCAGGGTGATCTTGTCGCTTGAAGTTAACATAAGAGACATTCTTCGTCTCTTCTTCACTTTCACTTTCTTCACTCTCCTTGGGCCAGGTATAGATATGGTTATCATCAATCCCATGTCCTCCTTCTCCACAAGTAACATACTTCATGACTTTCTCAGTATGCTTCTTGCCCTTAGCTCTAGTATCTTTCAGCTGTTTGACATCAGTGGCTATATTCTGAATCTGTGTTGTTATGGTCTCTAAGGCCTTGGCTTCAATAGACGATCCTTCATACCCAACTTTCTTTGTCGTTCCTCTATCATTCCTGTCATAGTCCATACCTGCTTACAGTGTAGCCATGTTGTCTATTATCTTCATAGTTCTGCTCAACTTCTTTCCAAGAAAGTCACTACCGGCAACTGCGTTCAATGAAATCCTCTCAGTAGGAGTCAACCCATTATAGAAAGTGGTCATGAGGAACCCTTTAGGGTAATTATGGTGCAAGCAATCCCTCTGGTACTCCTGGAAGCGTTCCCACGCTTCGTGCAAGTTCTCTCCCAGCTTTTGTGCAAAAGAAGTGATCTTCTGCATGTTGCAGATAATCCTCTCGGTAGGATAAAACTTGGTAACGAAGGCATCTGCTAGGGGTCTCCACCCATCTATGGACTGGTGGGGGAGGTTGAGATATCATGATAGAGCCTTATTTTCAAGAGATAAGTTGAAGCCCTTATAGTATATCACTTCTTGAGGGACTCCCCTCATCTTGATGGTATCACATATATTTTTAAAGACATCGAGGTGATGGTATGGATTTTCACTTCTCGAATTCCCACGGAAAGGTTTATTCTAGATCATCGAGATGACAGTTGGTTTCAACTCAAAGTTTGTTGCGTTGAAGTGTGGGATGACGATCGGGCATCTAGATTCGTTGGCCCTAGTTGCTGCCAGATCTCTAAGAGTCTTCCCCTCTTCATCATCCTCGATGACGCTGTCCCGACCATCGTGGTCACGTTCATTGTCACGGTGATTGCGATGGTGCCTTCTTCGGTGTCGATAGCGTCGTTCTTCGTCATGCTGGTCCACTTCGCACGATCTTCCTCCCGACATTCTTCTTCACGTTGATGACCGTTTGAGTAACGACCATCTCTGTCTTCGTCTGACCCCATTAGGGTTAGGGTTTCCCATCCTTATCAATTAGGGTTTAACATAACATCACACTATATTAGGGTTTCACATAACATCACCCTATATTAGGGTTTCACATAACATCACACTATATTAGGGTTTCACATAACATCACACTATATTAGGGTTTCACATAACATCAACCTATATTAGGGTTTCTCAACCCATTACCAAAAATTAGGGTTAGGGTTTCTCATTCTCCATTGATTAGGGTTTTATGATTACCTCATTAATCCCAACCCTAAATCAGTGCTTCCACATATCTTGGTGCACATAGCATTATTTAAGTATTAAATCATACTTATCATTGTTCCATGTACTTAAGAACACACATCATCATCATACCTTAATAGGTTGACTTAACCTCTTACTAAAGTACATGCAACTATGCTTATCATAGTGTATTGAATTTATTACTTCCATAAGCATCAAGTGATAATCACTCTAATTATACTAATCACCTAAGTACTTTAGAGGTACTTCCATTGAAATCAACCTTGAGATACTTTTCAACCACTTATGGGGTTATTAGTACTTACATGGTTTGAATTAATTGGACCTTCAAACTGTTTGGACCAATTGAACCTTCAAACGGTTTGGCCCTAAACCTTCAAATGGTTTGAGACCGTTCAGACCTTCAAACGGTCTTGAGGCTACTTGACCTTCAAACGGTCTTGAGGTCACTTGACCTTCAAACGGTCTTGAGGTTACTTGACCTTCAAACGGTCTTGAGGTCACTTGACCTTCAAACGGTCTTGAGGTTACTTGACCTTCAAACGGTCTTGCCCCCTTTGATCTTCAATCGATTTAGAAACCGTTTGATCTTATTAGAGTTTGAAATTGTTTGACCCTTGAACGTTTTGAAATTGTTTGATCAAATCAACTTTGAAATCATTTAACCGTAAACGGCTTGAGACCGTTTGGTCCTCAAACGGTTTGAGACCGTTTGGTCCATTCAGAATTGAAATCGTTTGAACCTAAATTAGGGTTTTGACATCAATTGATCTAGGGTTTTGAAACCAATTGAGTTCTAATCGTTTGGCCATCTAAGGTTGAGACCATGTGGACTAGATCAGGTTGAAACCATTACACCTTTACACATTCTTGAAACCATTTATCCTCTAACGGTTTGAAACCGTTTGACCTCTAATGGTTTTGAAACCGTTTGGTCACCAAACAGTTTGAAACCGTTTGGTCTCTAACGATTTGAAACCGTTTGACCAACCAAATTAAAACCATTTGCTTTTGATATTTTTGAGGTGTGTGCTAAGATGATGTCATCATCATCAAGCTTCAGACCTCCGAATATTTTAATGTCATAAAAATGATAAATTCAGTAATTATTCAAGAAGAAAATAAAAGATCAACATATAATGAGAAATTGAAATCAATAATAACATTGATGAGTTCAAGTTATATAACCCATCTTCAAAGTATCTTCCAAAGCTTCAAGCTTCACGTCTCTAATGGTGAAAGAAGCTCCTTCAACTATCCAAGGTTCGTTTCCAACTCTTTGGATGCAAAAGATAGCCAAGGTTGAGCATTGGATGGAAGAGAGAAGAAAATCAATGTTGAAATCCGATTTCAACCATCAATTCAAGGTTGAAGATGATCATGGAGCTTACCTTCAGCTTGGGGGACGTTTTCCTCCTACTCCTAAGCTCCTTGTTCGTCGGCCAAAGCAAGGGAAGAAAGTGTTTTGCAAAAATAGCCTTTCAAGTAAGGAGAAAATGGAGTATATGTAATCAATTTTCTAGGAGAGAGAAAGTAGAAGAAAATTCATCCACTTTCTTGCCACATGCCCCCTCCCTTCCTTGCCTTCGAAGCCTTCTTCCTTTTTCCTCAATATCCTCTCAATTATCCTTAAATTAAAAGCAACTACTTAAGCACCTTAATCATTATAATACTATTATCCATTTTTAGTGGACATTACTTTTTAATTAACAAATGTGAGTAGATTTCTTCACCTACTTAGGATATTTTGGTGCCACTCAAGGAATTTGGACATCCTCCCACTATAGGATTTCAACCACAGCCTTTTAGTTGATGGGCACTTCAATTAATATATTTATTTTTGCTACAAAATAATTTAGGGTTTCAATTATACTTAAATCTTGATTATTTTATTATCAAGATTATCTCTCCTCAAATGTGGTTCAAACAAGATGCCCTATTCTTTTTATTTTTTCTAAATGATACCAAGAAATAGTAGGGACACTCTTGAAGTGATATTTTACATATTCAACCCTAGATTTTGGGTAATTTGCAAATTACACCAAAACTAGTTATTTAAAGGACAAACATTATTCAAACAAGCTCCTTGGAACTTAGGCTTCCACAAGACATACCTCAACATCATTCTCATTCGTATGATGCTCTAACACTTGAGGAACATTTATCATTTAACATTTGCAAGGTAACCCCTTAAATTGGGTAAATTGCACTTTAGTCCAATATAAGTAAAACATTGTTTCAACATTATTCAAATAGGACCAAAATTGAAGCATAAGCTCTCCTTTAGTCTTAATTACTTTTCAAAAGATAAAGACAAGAATATAAAAGACTTGCTTAAGCAAAACTTCTAGAATTAAGGCATAACCCAGGTCAGGGATGTTACAATTATCCACCCCTAATAGGGATTTCGTCGTCGAAATCATCAAGAGAAAAGAGAAGGGTACTTCCTCCTCATCTCTTCCTCCATCTCCCACGTAGCTTCTTCAACGCCACGATGATGCTAGAGAATTTTCACAAGCATTATGTCTTTCTTTTTCAACTTTTTGATTCTCCTGTCCAGAATCAACACTGGTCCTTCTTCATAGGATATATCTTCATTTAATTCTACCTCCACAGGTTGCAAAACTAACTTCGTGTCAGGGTGACACTTTCTCAGCATGGATATATGGAATACTGGATGCAATTTGTGTAGTTCAGGTGGCAACTCCAACTTATAGGCTACCTTTCCAATCCATTTAGTGATTGGATAAGGCCCCATAAATCTAGGAGCTAACTTACCCTTCTTTCCAAATCTAAGAACACATTTCCAAGGTGAGACTTTCTGTCTATCATGTGCAGCCTTCAACTGTTGTTGTATTACTTTAATCTTCTCAGTTATCTGTTGCACTAACTCAGGACCCAAAAGTTGGTATTCTCCTATTTAATACCAACATAATGGAGATCTACAACGTCTACCATATAATGTTTCATATGGCGTCATATCAATATTGTGCTGATAACTATTGTTGTAAGCGAATTCTATTAAGCTCAAGTGTATATCCTAACTTCCTACAAACTGAAGGACACATGCCATAAGAAAATCCTCTAAAGTTTGTATAGTCCTCTCAAATTGTCCATCCGTCTGTGGGTGAAAGGCGGTACTAAACCTTAACTGCGTACCCAAAGCTTTATGTAGTCGTGCCCAAAAATGACTCGTGAACTGGGGACCTCTATCAGAAACAATTGTAGCTGGAACCCTGTGTAAACGCATTATCTCATCTATATAGATCTGTGCAAGTTTCTCAGCAGTATAGGTTGTTTTGACAGGAAGAAAATGTGCAGACTTAGTCAACCTATCAACTATCACCCAAATTGAATCATGACTTTTGGCTGTTTTTGGCAAACCAACCACAAAGTCCATGGTTACGTGATCCCATTTCCACTGTGGTATAGGTAAAGGTTGCATTGTTCCTGCGGGCTTCTAATGTTCAGCTTTAATATGCTGACAGACTGGACACCGCATAACAAACTCAACTACATCTTTCTTCAATCTGGGCCACCAGTATATATTTTTCAGGTTATGATACATTTTGGTGCTCCCTGGATGCATTGCATACATGGATGAATGAACTTCTTCCATGACTAACTTCCTTAAGTCATTGGCATCTGGTACAACCATCCTACCATGGTAACAGACTACCTCATCATTTGACTCATGAAATCCATCCCGTTTCTCGCTACCATACTCTGACCTGATCTGCTGAATTACAGTATCAGCCTGTTGTGCCTCTTTGATCTATTGTTTCAGAGTAGGTTTTATGTGCATCTCAGCTAACAATCCAGCTAACAAGGATACTTTCAGTTGTACATTGTTTTGCCTCAAAGAGACAAGCATGTCTCGTTTAAAGCACACTAAAGAGTTCAACTGTGCCTTGTCCATGGTTGGCGACGATGATTTTCTACTTAGTGCATCAACCACTACATTAGCCTTTCCTGGATGATAATTAATTATACAATCGTAGTCCTTGATTAACTCCATCCAGCGACGTTGTCTCATGTTCAACTCATGCTGTGAAAAGATATATTTTAGGTTCTTATGGTCCGTGAAAATCGGGAATGTCTCTCCATAGAGATAATGTCTCCAGGTCTTCAACGCATGAACCACTACAGCTAATTCTAGATCATGTGTTGGATAATTTTCCTCATATTTATTAAGCTGTCGAGAAGCAAAAGAAATCACTTGATTATCCTGCATCAACACACATCCTATACCGTTCTTAGAAGCATCATAGAAAACAATATACCCCTTTCCCTGCTCAAGTAACACTAACACAGGTGCACTGGTTAACCTTTCTTTCAACAACTGGAAAGAATGTTGACACTTATCATTCCAGACAAAAGGAACCTCTTTCCTGGTCAACTTGGTTAGGGGTAAGGCTACAAAATTGAAGTTTTTAATGAACCTCCTATAGTATCCTGCTAGTCATAGAAAACTGCGTATTTTCGTTTGTGTCTTCGATTGTTCCCATTCCAAGACAGATTCTACCTTTTTAGGTTCAACATGGATACCTGAGGCAGATATTATGTGTCCAAAAAAAGACACTTCTGATAATCAGAACTCACACTTACTGAATTTGGCATATAGCTTGTTCTCTCTCAGTAAAGTCAGGGTCTGACGAAGGTGTTGCTCATGTTGTCGAGCATCTTTACTGTAAACTAGGATGTCATCTATAAAGACTACTATGAATTGATCAAGGATTGGTCAAAAGATTTTGTTCATGAGTTCCATGAATGCAGTTGGCGCATTAGTTAGTCAAATGACATAACTATGAACTCATAGTGACCATACCTTGTCCTAAAGGCTGATTTAGGTATGTCACTCTCCTAGATACGTAACTGATGGTATCCTGACCTCAGATCTATTTTAGAGAAGATAGTTGCACCACGCAACTGGTCAAACAGGTCATCTATCCTTGGCAGAGGATATTTGTTCTTTATGGTTACTTTGTTTAGTTGTCTATAGTCTATGTATAATCGCATAGACCCGTCGTTCTTTTTCACAAAGAAAATCGGAGCACTCCATGGTGAAGTACTCGGTCAAATTAAACCCTTTTCGAGCAACTCTTGTAACTGTTCCTTGAGTTCTGCCATCTCAGCAGGTGCCATTCTATAAGGTGTTTGAGCTATAGGTTGCTTACCTGGGATTTGATTAATCTCAAAATCAATCTCTCGGGGTGGATGAACACCTGGAAGTTCCTCAGGAAACACATCCTCAAACTCCCTAACAACTGGAACTTCAGAAAGACTAGGAACTCTCTGCACTGGTATCTACCACATGTGCCAAAAATGTGAAGCATCCTTGTCTCATCAACTTCTCAGCTACCATATCCGACACTAGACAGGTTGGAAGAATCTTTCTGCCCCCCTGAAAGATCCATATAACACCATTGTCGGTGAACATAACTTGCTTGGAACCGCAATCCAAGACAACCTTATAATTTTCTAGGGTGTTCATCCCAAGGATTATGTCAAACGCATGCATCTCAAGTGGTATAAGATCTACTTGAATGCTATGTTCTGAAAAAGAAAGAACACAGGGAGAATATACCTCTCGTAACACTGCAGATCTAACTAATGGAGTTTCTAATAACAAATTATCTGCTCTATTACTGACAGTCATATTGCAGTCATGAATCACTTCTGGAGTGATAAAGGAATGTGTAGCACCCGGATCAATCAAAACAGATACAAAGCAGGATGAAAACATATCAGAACGAAATAATTCTATCTGACTTGTCACGACTCATGGGTTAACCACTGCTTCCGGCTGATTCATAGCATAGAATCTTATCGTTGCTGGTTGTCGACCACTTGCCCTGTTGTTGGATGTAGATGAGCCAGCTTGGGACGCTTGTCCACGTCCTCGAGTGCCACTGCTAAATTGTCGCTTCTGAGAGCCTTGTTGACTCTGCCTCGATGGTTGGGTTACACTCACGTCTCTAACTAGACAATCTTTCATCAGATGTCCCATCTTCCCACATTTATAACAAACTCTGTTCTCCCGATGTGGTCTAGACGGTCCTGTTACTGACATTGATGATGAGCTGTGGGCTCCTTCTGGTGGTAAACTACGGCCTCTACCCTTACTGGATGTCTACTGTGTCTGAGTATTAAACATTGGTGGTGATGTTGATGCAGAAAACCTTGGTTTCTTAAAACTTTTGGACCTCTGTCCTTGGAACTGTGTATACACCTTTTTAATGTTGGCTTGACGTTTCTCAGTCACGAACCTTTATATCCACCTAACGAACTCCAAAAAGGTGGCAAACCTCTCTATTATCTAGAGCAGATATTAAATTAGCGTTCAAACTTTTCTCAAAACGATGAATCCTCTCCTCATCTGTAGCAGCCATGTGCGGACATAACCGTAAAAGACCCATGAAATTAGCTTCATACTCACTAATGTTCATTGGTCCTTGTCTTATCCGCTCAAACTGAGAGATTTTCTCGTCCAGGTAAGTCTTGGGAAAATATATACTAACAAACTCTCGTCGAAACTCTTCCCATCCGACTTCAACACCTAGCCTTTTGCCTTCTTCTATGACCCACCAATGGCCAGCACTCCCCTTCAACAAGTACACCGCATGTCTAACATTCTCAGCTTCTGGGATATTAAGAATTCTGAAGGCCTTTTCCAGCTCAGTCAACCACAAGTCTGCGTCTGCTGGGTTAGTTGTACCAGCATATTCAGTGGCTCCTATCCGGCAGAGCCATTCAAAAGTTTTGCCAGCTCCATGTCCCTCATTGTGAGCTAGTGCCCTAGGTGCAGGTGGTGGCATCCTATCCGCCATATGTGTCATAGTCGCCATGAACTGCCCAAACAGAGCATGGAAGGCTGGGTTTTCTAGTGTAGCTTGGTCAAGCTGGGGATGTTCAGGTACTAGTTCTTCTCTAGCTTGATCCCGTGCACCTCCTCCTGGTGTAGCAACACTACTTTCAGCAGCATGTTCTTCGTGTGATCCAGCCATCTTCAAGCTTTACTTCTTCTCCTGGGAGCAGAAGTCACTATTAGATAAACTGGAAGATACTAGAACAGATTCAACGACCTTAATCCTATGTCTCTGTAGACTCAACGAACCTTAGGCTCTGATACCACTAAACTTGTGGTGACAGTCGATCAAACTGATAAACAAATCATTACAATCAAGCGGAATTAAACATAAGCAGCGGATTACTGAAAAATCACTAAAAATTAAAACCATTTATAAAGAGAATTATTTCCAGAAAACTCTTATAACAAGAACAAAAATAGTATATATACATTTTGGTCCATCAAGTACATACCATGTACCTTCTCTTTTCGAGGATTATATACAATAGTTGCTCTGTTGAATCTACACATAAGCAACATAAAACCTCGAGGCATTCAATGCCAAAATCTCAGATCGATCATAAAAGCTCTAACTACTAACTCCAAGGACCTGAGAGTACAGAGATGACACATATGACTCATATCTACAAGACACGACAGTCAGTATCTCCACCTGGGATGTCACTGTTGTCCCTGATGTTGTTGTCCTTTCCCTGTTGTATGGTCCCTACCTCCTCGTCCGCGTTCACCTAAAAAAAAGTTGGTGACCAACGGAGTGAGACCTATGTCCCAGCGAGAGATATAATTCTCTGCCATAAATATTATTATTGCAGATAAACAGTAATAAACTGAACAGAGGAATCTCTATTGAATCAGCATGATTTAATCATTATTAAGCAGAATAGAGCAATATCATCTTTTAAAGCATTACAGCTATAAATGATAAAGCAGTAAATTATCTATTTATTTTAATAAGGAAAATGAAGAACATGTATAACATTTATCCACTTTAGGATATAATAAGCAAAGTAACATCAACCAATGATTTTCGTAATTTGTCCTTAAACAAATATGCTACACTGATGATTACATTTTTCAATCATTCTTATGTCCTAAGGAAGCGAGCCGTACCGCTCAAATCCAACCTTCGATTGTGAAACACAAAGTCGGTGCCATACAAGATCAAAGGAAGAGTCGGACTCCTCGATCTCATCTGTCTCAGTCAGTACGAGACCACAAGTAGGACCGCAGTCTCTTGCTTAAGTGACCTCAGTCATAGGGTTAGCTCCCATAGGCTACCCATTCTCTAGCCCGCCTTGGTACAGGTCACGATGCTAGTAAATCTGAGCCACGGGCCAATTCACCGTGCTCCCTGAGCCATGAACGCATTCATGCTCCATCACATTGAGCCATTGGCCTATTCACCATGCTCTTAAACATATCTCGAGTCTACAACTGAAGTTGCACTCTAATCCTCCTATTTTCGGCTAGGTGAAACCCCACATATTCAACAATATACGCTCCAAATTAACCAGCAGGAGAACCCGTTTCACCATCACCAGCTACTGACGATGATGGATCTATGGCCAGGGCTCTACATGATAATATTCTACTTGATTATTTAAGTATATTACCATATTCTTTTAGCATCAATCAAGTTTTCAAACAGGATTTAATATGACAAATGCTACAAAGAAATATGTAATACTTCTATCAAGTGCTTTTCAAAACTTTATAGAATATTGGGATCTCAATCCCTTATCTCATCACTAGGAATTCACATCCCTCAACAATACCATCATCATGTTTACTGAATCTGGGTATTCAAACCCTTAGTTCATCACTGAACATGGTTACCATTATCAAGTAACTATTACATCCAGGCAGTGAAATAAAAAACGGCCAGGCGGGCCGCTTAAGCGCCCATGACCCCCAGCCGCTTAATTTTGCCATTAATCGCCCGCTTAATCATTTTGAACAAAATCGCCCGCTTTTTGCCCGCCTCACTTTTTCCCGCTTTTTGCCAGCTTTTTTTTTCGTTTTTGTTTAAAAATCCTAATGTAAGCATCTAACATTACTTAATTACATAGCCAAGTAGTGTTGACTATAATATACGAAACTTGTATACATTAAATGTTCTATGATATAGCTAGTCCTAATTTAGAATGCATACTTTGTGTGTAAGCTGTAATAATTGGGTACTGCTGTAATGCATCTAAGTAAATATCCTATTGCTCTATTATACTAGTAATGCATGATTAGTTTTACTGATTTCCTTGCTGCTTTCAGTGATTAATGATTGGTACTGCTGGTTAGTATTACTTTAGTGATTACTTTAATTCAATAATTCATAGTTTGTTATATACAATTACTGATCTGCTTGCTGATTTTAGTGATTAGAGATGCTGATTAATAGTAAGTATTGATGAATACTTAGTTAATTACTGATTTGCTGATTAGATATGTATAGAAGTTCCTTATAAATATATTTTTTATATACACATTCATGTAATTTTGTATAAAAATATATAAATTTAGACACCCGCTTTTTCAAAAATCGCCTGCCTACCACTTAATCGGTTACAGGGTGCCGTCTGCACGCCTCCCGCTTCCCGCTTTCTAATACATTTCCTCCAGGTCATCTGACCAAGGTATTCATGATACTTGTTACACAAGCATCTCACATAGCTCACCAGGCATATTCAACTTCTTGTCACCTCTGACTAGGCAACAAATAAAATAATGGCTCACAAGGCCCATTAACATCATAGCTCATACCTGGTTATGCTCATCATCTCATGATACCTGCATGGTTAGTATATTTGATAACAACCATATCAATTACATATCAACATTATGCAGTACAAAGATAACATCACTATTCCCTCATTAGGGTTAGGGTTTCCCATCCTTATCAATTAGGGTTTCACATAACATCACACTATATTAGGGTTTCACATAACATCACCATATATTAGGGTTTCACATAACATCACACTATATTAGGGTTTCACATAACATCACACTATATTAGGGTTTCTCAACCCATTACCCAAAATTAGGGTTAGGGTTTCTCATTCTCCATTGATTAGGGTTTTATGATTACCTCATTAATCCCAACCCTAAATCAGCTTCCACATATCTTGGTGCACATAGCATTATTTAAGGATTAAATCATACTTATCATTGTTCCATGTACTTCAGAACACACATCATCATCATACCTTAATAGGTTGACTTAACCTCTTACTAAAGTACATGCAACTATGCTTATCATAGTGTATTGAATTTATTACTTCCATAAGCATCGAGTGATAATCACTCTAATTATACTAATCACCTAAGTACTTTAGAGGTACTTCCATTGAAATCAACCTTGAGATACTCTTCAACCACTTATGGGGTTATTAGTACTTACATGGTTTGAATTAATTGGACCTTCAAACAGTTTGGATCAATTGAACCTTCAAATAGTTTGGCCCTAAACCTTCAAACGGTTTGAGACCGTTCAGACCTTCAAACGGTCTTGAGGTCACTTGACCTTCAAACGGTCTTGAGGTCACTTGACCTTCAAACGGTCTTGAGGTCACTTGACCTTCAAACGGTCTTGAGGTCACTTGACCTTCAAACGGTCTTGCGGTTACTTGACCTTCAAACGGTCTCGTCCCCTTTGATCTTCAATCGATTTAGAAACTATTTGATCTTATTAGGGTTTGAAACTGTTTGACCCTTGAACGTTTTGATAGGAAATGGGCAGAAATGGGTGGATGATGGTGGGCAATGGTGGAGGGTGGAAGCACACTGAAGAGACGGGCGTAGGGTGAGCACTTCGACATTCTCGGACCTCAGGTCCCTCCCACGGGACTCTGGGAACCTCCCAATGTCAAAACCACCAGGTGGAACTGCCAAAATTCGGAACCCCCTTTCAGGTGGAGAGGGGTGGGTATTTATAGGCCAAAACAATCGAGGTGTTGATTCAGGTCGCAGCCTTAAGTACCACGTCCGTGGTGACGATCGTGGGTCATGATCCTCCCTTGGTCGCGGGTCGTGGTCGAGGTACCCTTCCTCGGGTCGCGGTCTGACCTCACCACGACCGTGGTGATGACCACGGGTCGCGGTGAGCACCTCGTAGGCCGCGGTGCCGCGTCATTGACACGACTGTGGTAACTGGCCATGGTCGTGGTGATGAAGGTCGAGGCTGTACTTGTAGGCCGCGGTCGAGGTACCCTTCCTCGGGTCACGGTCTGACCTCACCACGACCATGGTGAGCACCTTGGTCGCGTCAAGTGTCGGATGGAAGCTTAGCCATTGTAAAAATTATATATAAGGAGAAATCCTTAGAGAATAGATGTCTTTTCAGGCTCGGTGCCTACAAGTCCCAAAATTAGCTAGTTGAGCAACTTTATCTATGAAAAGATATAATTTACTAAAAGATAAGAATCTATGGTTATTTTAAGCATATTAAGGCAATATTGACACAAAACCATGAATAAATGCTTAACATAGATGTCTAAATTTGGGTGTTATCAGTACTTAGTTTGTTTTCCTTGGGTACAAAGTTCGCATTCCTCATCCTTTTCAAAATCCAATTTAGGAAGTCCCTTGACCAAATCCTTTTTTCTCAACTTCTTCATTTGATGCATTTTTACATGACCAAGCCTACGGTGTCATAAAAAATATCATTTAAGTTGGCAACAAGACATCTACCAATAATAGGCTTTATAGAGTCATGAGTGCAAGATGGCATTCACCTTCATCGGAGCTTGAATCACTTGAAGATGATTCCTCCCAAGATGCACGAGTTGCATCCTTTTTCCTCTTCTCTTGTTTGTCCTTCCCCTTGTACTTGTCTTCCTTCTAGTAGTCATCCTTCTTCTTGTGGTGGCTCTTGTGGTGGCTCTTCTTGGCCTTCAGGCATTCATTCTTGTAGTGCCCCTTTTGTCCACATTCATAGCATCTAGGAGTTGAGGATGGGGAAGACTTTTCCTTGAAGTGCTTTCTCTTGGAGTAGTTTGCTTCATGAACACTATGGCCATCATCTTCACTTGAGGGAGGAGAAGACCGACAAGCAAGTTGTTGTTGGAGAATCATTGCCTCCACTTGAGCTTTCAAGACATTGTCTTTCATCTTCTATGATTCTTTCTCCTCTTGCTTGTCATCTTTTTCTTGCTTGTCTATCCTTGGCTCATGAGCTTGAAGTTTATCAATGAGCTCCTCGGTGGCTAAGTCTCCAAGGCTTTTAACTTCTTCAAATTGAAGTCACATTGGGTTTCCATCTCTTGGGAAGAGACCTTAGGATCTTGGAGTTGATAGTCCCTTTATCCAAGGTGTGACCCAAAGCAGCCAGCCCATTGATGATGGTATTGAGCCTTGAGTAAATATCAGCCACTCTTTCTTTCTTGCCCATCTTGAAGTTTTCAAGCAGTCTATTGAGCATGTAGATCTTTGATTCCTTGACTTGTTGTGTGCTTTCATAAGTGATGCACAACTTGTTCTGAATCTCTTGGGATGTGTCCCAAGATGAGATTTGGTTGAACTCGGAGGGAGTGAGGGCAGCATAGATGATGCTAATTGCCTTGGCATTGAGTTGCGCCTTCTTGAGTGTAGCTTCATCCCAAGTAGCTACATCATATGTCGGCTCCTTGTATGGAAGAATAACCATCTTGTACGTGTCGTAGTTCATCCCTTGAAGGAAGAATTACATCCTTCGTTTCCAATAGAGGAAGTCGGTGTCGTCGAAGACCAAGGGTCTTATGGAGAAGTTTCCCTCTAGGTTGAGAGAATCAAACATGTTGTCACTCATCTTCTCATCTCGTAGGAGATATGTCAGAGAAGACAGTGGCTCTGATACCATTTGTTGGATCTTAAGGCTCTAGAGGGGTGAATAGAGCTTCAAAACATGCACAAGAATAGTTAGACCTTAAAATTATATCAAATAGGCTCAATTGGTAATAGTGAATTTGAGGGCAATCTAAGCAAGCAAAGCAAGGATGAGAGAAAAAGAAATAACCAATTGAACAAAATGTTGTAGAGTGATTTCACTCTCCAAACTAGGAGAGAGTCAGTCCATTGCCGACAAGAAGTTGCTCAAGTGGTCAAGCATGGTGTTCTCTATCAAAGGGACCCATGATCGAATCTCAGTTGCCGCCTTGATTTACCACCCTCATGGGCGTTCGGCCTCCGCCACGGGCATAGGAGAGGGGGGAGAAATCTTTCTCCCTTAATCCTAGAGAGATCAAGCTCTAGGATTTCTCAACTTTGTCTCCTCTTTATATTCACTTATAAGAGTTACAACAAATGACCTTCCTTTTACGGGACAACGATACCCAACTTTTCTTTAAGTTCAAGGGAGACAACAACTTTACAATCAAGGTCTTACCTTTCCAAGAGCTAGTCTTCTATCTCACCAAGGTCTTACCCACTATTGCAAGCAGCTGGATCCCTTCATCAAGGTCCTCCCCTTCTTGCAACGAGTTTTTGGTCTTGAGTTTTTACCCACTTAGCTCCTTGGATCTTCCGCCTTGATCTCCTCCTTCACTCGGAGAAGCCTTGAGCACCTTCTTCTATAGTTGAAGAAGCTTTCTCCTTCTTCTCTTGAAGAAGCTTTCACCAATAGTAGCACTTGGAGAATGGGGTTGGGGAAATGAGATCTTTGAGAGCTTTACAATCAACAATGAGGTAGCTCTCTCACAAGGAACCTAACACACTCATAATGACAAATTGAAATGTAATCAAGTGGACTGATTGCACTCAACTATAGCAAGAGCTTGAATTACATGAAGGAGCAACCTTGAAATGAACTCCAAGTGGCCCTATTTATAGCAGAGGGTGTCCACTGGAGTGTCCGAACACTTATGAACGATTTCTAGCCGATTTGAGAGGTGAAATGGGTATTTTTTTCAGCTTTAGCAAATCTCCAACGACTAGAATCATTTTCTGTATTTTTCGTATAGTGCATTCGGTCAAGTTTTAATAAAGATAACTCAATCGATAACACTACGTGACAAAACCAATTTAAACCATCAGTCGAGTTTGTCCGGGTGGCAACTCGACTGATCCACTTAAATCAATCTTTAACTGCATAGGGATCGATCGCAATCTGAGAGAGTGCAACTCGACCAATCAAGATCATTATCAAAATCCATTAAGGATCGGTCGAGATTGAAACCTAACCGATAAAGTGACTGTAATAAACTTTTCAAAATGATATTTAAGTGATCAAACATTAGAATTAAGTGTCACTGGTTTTTTTCTCATCTTAGTTACAAGTTATATCATCAATATAATTGATTACAAAAATGTTCTAAGGTGGTTTGGAGTATTTTCCACAAAAGTATATTTGTATTGCTTTTGACTTGAACTAAGCCAAGCTAGGACCTGATCGATTTGATCATTTTCATGTACCTAATGTCTGAAATCAATCTTAAACAAACATATTAGATACATACCAATGGAATGGTTCCGTCATTATCAGAATATAGACAATATGAAACACTTAGGTCAACAGTCTTTTCTCTAGTCATGATTAAAGATTGAATCCAAGATTTGAGGTATGTCTAGTCTTAGAATTAATTCAATATCAAGCCAGTGGGATTTGGGTGAATGGTATAACATTATGTAAATGGTCAAAAGGATATTTTGTTGAGTAAAAACCCAGGATAAAATCGACCTTGATTGTTGACTGGGGGATTGGGGGTGGCAGACAAGTCTAGAAACAATAACAACAAATGAGAACTAATCACACAGTCTCTTTTTTCCTTTTCTCAAGCACGATATAAGTAGTGAGCTTGGAGATGTGATTTGTGGAGATAAAAGAAGAATCAACAACAGTGCATGGGTAAAACTTAATATCGCAAACATATATGATTTCAGTTTTCAGTAATTTAGAAGACATCGATACTGCACAGCTACTCTCCAATTGTTAACTTTTATAGTTAATAACTGGAATTTATGTTCCTATCTGGACCTTTTTGATTTGTTTATTTTTGCTCTTGTTGTCCGTAAATTTGTTCTGCACTGTTAATCGGTTAAAAACAGCAAAATGACCTGCAATGGGACTTGACCTTTAAAGGGTAGCAGTATGAACTGTGAGCTGTCAAAGACTAAAGATAAACCAAACAAGGACAAGAACGCAAATGGCACACTTATAATAAAAATTCAAGTCAACTACGGTGCAATGTATAGCGTTTGTCATATAGAAAACCACCACCTGAATTATGTTAAAAGCCTCAAGGTTTAAGTTTCATACATACTCCCTCAACTCCATGTTTATGGATTACTTTGAACGGTGTTCAAAAATATTCAAATCACTGCTGTCTTATTACCGTGGAAATTTTCCAGGTTGATTTTCATATACACTCCACTGCCCCATGTTTATGGATGAAAGTCCAGCAGTCAGCAAGGCTTATCTTTCTTCTTGAGGTAAACATCCAATCTTATTCATCTTTTCCTTTCATGGCATGCCCAAGTATGTTTTCTCTAGCTCAATGATCGTTAAACCAATGCGAGAGACTGCAGGGAGATTGTAGTTTGAGAAAACAACTCCCCATTCAGTAAAGCCATCCCTTGATAAAAAGCTTCAAAATAGCTTTTGTTGTGTGGAAAATGCAGAAACTCTAACCACCCAACTAAAACATTACTCTGACGGTGATCGTGCTCATTTTTAAGCTCATCCATATGATCCTCAACTCATTTATAAACAGTAAGATGAGATTATCATACACCTACAATCTTATCCATCCACGATGCTGCAGGTCGAAGTTCTTAAGTTATGATGCGCCAATGGACCAAGAGCTGTCATATGTACTTTTTTATTGAAATTCAATTCTCTGTTCTGTTTCTTTCACTTCACGTTGTGCAACAAAATGAACTGAAACTACGCTTCTCGTAAAAGCATTTTGGGACATGAGAACTTGGCTAAATATAACTGGTTGAGTCATTATAAAAAGCTCTTTACTGTATCTTTTGGAATTTTAGGGTTAGTAAAGTTAGCTTTTGCATAGACTTCTAAGAAGTTGACAAGGAATGCCAAATAGACTTCTGACTCTATTGAATCTTTTTTAGGAATTAGGTAGGAGTTGAACTGATTATTGATACTGACACTGTAAAAGCAGAGCTATATTCTAATATTCTCCAGTGTAGCTAGAAGATCTTTAGATACAATACTTTATAGTCGCTACTCGCAACTAGTTAACAGTATTGGTTCCAAATAATTTTGTGTATATGGATATACTTAATTTTCATGTTACTATGATGTATCATTAGGCTTAAGCGGTTGCATCAATTAAAGCCAACAATTTTCATGTTACTATGATGTATCATTAAGTTTTCATGTCCCTGTCCGGCAACATTATTTCTGAATCTAATCAGTTTTCATTGATGGTTTAGCTCCAATAGTTTAGTATCAATATAAATCTACTGGCCGTTGACTTTGTTGTTGCACCACCTACATTATTACTTTTGGAATAGCTTCGTTTCATGAAGACTACTACGCTAATAAATGCATTAATATCACCAAAAGAATAAATGTGGTGGAATTTAGTTCTGACGCAAAAGGAGATGTGTCCTGCAAACTTACCTCGATAATCACAAAGTTTTGAAGTGGTTAATTTCACCACCTTGTGTTTTTTGTTTTGTGATTAAACGGAATCAGTTTTAGGTATCAAATGTAAGATTGAAGGATGGAAGTAAGCAATACATGTCGACATGAAAATGGAGCCTCAAACAAGAGCCTCTTATATCTCAACCGAGATATTTAACATGGAATGGATCTTTAACTGCTTGGTATATTGAACCAGATGTTTGCTCCAACTTACCCACCCTATGTAATTTCACTAGAGTCTTTCTTCACAGGCTGATAGTTCTTTAAGTCTTAGCCTATATAATGTCTATACCACCGGAGAAGTAGCAAATATTCCCCAAAGTTTTAAGATGAAATGAGTAGAATAAAGCATGTTGATCACGCCCGGAATTCAGTAGAGCAAGCGGTAAAGGTTTGTTTAAAACTTGTATCATACTAGAACAATTTTAAATCATAAATCAAACTAGGCATTACTTTGATGATTTCTGCTCAATCTTCGCTGATTCTGCCACTATCTGAAATGCCTTTTGAGCTGGCTCTAATTTTACAGGCACTATCTGAAATGCCTTTCGAGCTGGCTCTAACTTTACAGACTAGGCTAGTGAAAACAGTGGAGTCCTCTCTCTCATTGGATTTGTCATGCTAACCCTTACGGTGACAATGTCAGGCACAAAGTCCAATGTTGACACAGTGTGCCATGCTCCAGAAAACCAAAGTCTGGTTCCTATTAGATCAAGGATGCTAAGGCCATGGAGACTTCTAAGAAGCTGGCTTTCTGCTAATGAGAACAAAGCAACTGTGAAGTTTATGAGATACCAACCTTTAGTCCAAAGCCTTGACACTTGGAGAAAGATGGCCTTGTCTATGCCAATATATGATGTGATGTTTATTATATTTTTTAAGATATACTCAAACACTTATCTTGCCTCAAATTTATTTTCTGCTTCAACAATTCATTTTAACATTTATAACCGATAAAGAGCCCTTAATTTGCTTCATGAGCACTTCATTCTTATTCAAGCTATTGGTTGTGGGCATGCAGGATAATGTGCATTGGAGGCCTTGCCGAATTGCAAGATTTTAAGTTTTTTCATATTCTGCTATGCAAGGGATACACGACATGCAGTAGGGAAGTGTCATGGATCACATCACAAAATGTTGATAGAAGGGAAAACACACACAATTGCTCAAGGCCGTTGATTGAAATTGATTTCTATGTCAGTTTGTTCAGAGGCAAAAATTATATCAAGACAGAAGCATGCAATGCTGACTCTTATGAGCCGCCACAAAGAAGAAAAAGATTAAACTATCAGACCTTGACCTGTGAAATCAGTAGATAGCATAATATAATACCTTGTTTTGAAACCAAAAACATTTGCCATAACATCATATCTATTTCATTGAGTTAAGCTACTGTGAACCCACAACAGTCCACATTTAGATCCTGAAAAAAATGCAAAATTTGAGATTCAAGTAGGCTAAGATTAGTTGGGGAGAGAGAGGAACCTGTAGAAGAGCAAGTGCACTACCATTTGCCAAAACATTAGCAGTCTGGATGCCAAGTAGACAGCTTTGATTTGCATACAAAAGAGACACATAAGTAAAAATTTAGAATATAACCTGGTATCCATTGGTAATATTCTTAAGCCTGTATTTTAGCATCCTGTTATACAAAATGGATTCTCATCTGAAATATTGCTCTTGGCTTTTCTTCACTGAGGGCAATAACATCATCTAGTCCCACATTTAGCACTTGGCATGTCGCCTGCAGCAGAAATACTTGAAGCAGCGGCAAAGAAGCTCAGTCACTAGAGTCAAGAAGGCAAGTGGTAACGGAAGCACCACGTAATACCTAAATGGGACAAGTCTCGTCTATAATGCAGCATCTCCAACCTCTCACTCCTCAAGTCATACAAGAACGTTGCTTTTGAATCATGGGTTATTAACACCTGGTCAGGATCCCCGGGGAAAGCATCCACCACTTGCCAATAAGGAGAATGCATAAACAGTTCCGCTTCACCAAAGGATGAGCTTTGTGCCAGAATTTCAATCTCGTGCCACTCTGTTCGATGTTTCCTCCACAATGGCTGCTGCGCTTGACTGCAATCATCTTTGACCCACACATCAAAACCTCGTGCAACCGTTGCGCAGAGTTGTAGTGCCCCGTTGGTGCTATCTCCTAGGCAGAGGTCACTAGAAACACGAGAAACCGGCAATGGTGACTCTTCCATTTTGCAGGAAGCTACATCGTAAGAGTTGAGTATTGCCAAGGATCTATGGGCCTCCAGTATCCAGTAAAATACACCCTGAATCTTTGTGACCTTTCCGGGTACTTGAAGAGACACCTCTTGATCTGATGGTAAGGACACCGCTGACCACTGATCAGATCTGTTAAGTATGTCTGAATGAGGTAAGACGTTTCTCCTTGGCGTACAAACATAACCTCATAGTTGTAGTGGCATGCTCCCATCCCCGGGTCCCCTTCCTGGCATGCAAACCCTATGAACGAGCTTGAGGGATATAACTTTTGGGGCGAAGGAGGAAGTGCTCTGTAATAAGGCGGAATTCGATAATGGCGACTAGGGAGGGAACTGCGGAAGCGGTAAACGGTAAACTTCTTTCTGTAAACGGTACTGTGAGACAAAGCCCTCGCAGGGGAGACCCGAACCCTACGGACGGGAATAGAGAACTCAACTCTGTTTGGCCTGCTCCGTTCATATATAGCTACATGTTGGAAGCTTGCTTCCGGTTATTGGAGGGGAAGCTTGATTTACTTGGTAGTACACACTGACCTCGGGACTAGTTAATATTAATTGGAGAGCAATTGTTGCGGGTAACGGGAGACAACTGTTGTTGCGCTGCGCGGCTCTGGAGACGAAACGTCTGTCGGTACGTTTGATTAACCGGATGTAGCCGTAATGGACTGTATTTTATTCTCCAGTATGATGAAAACTATATTTCATTCAAAGGATTGGAGAATTTGAAGCAATTCTGCAGTTTCGGACAAGTAATAATTGCTGGATACAGTTTTCCATTTCAAAATGACTGGACGCCATGCTCCCGCAAGTTTAACGCTGCCTTCCATGAAAAAAGAAGGCGACCGGCCTGGCGTCCGCTACATAAGTACATCGAGTCCAAAGCTAAAATTTTATATTTCGGAACCAGTAAAATCATACACCAGGACTGTTTCGATGCTACATTCCGTCTAATCCACTTAAACGCAGCAAAACAAACTTTCCCAACGTATCTCCGTCTCTGTCAATAAAAATAAATACTCCGCCAGCTTTATTATTTGTCTTTTTATATTTTTGTCCTTCATTTTTTTATAAAATTAGTTTTATGTAGCGATTCTTGTTATACGTGTGCGCTCTAATTTTATTATTACTGACAGAAGACACATACGAAACAATTCAATTAAATTAGTCAAATTTGTGACGGCGGTCAATTTCTAACTCACTAATGTCAGGTTGCATTTATGAGTCTAGATATATAGTCACAAAGTATAACATTATATATGGGTGTAATATATAAATTTTATATATGACAACTTGGAATCACGATTAGAATTCAACAATGAAATGCACAAGAGAAGTTGAAAGAAAAAGCAGGCTGATTACATGGAAAAACTTGATTTACTATAGCATTATTCCCTGATTTCACATTCTACGAAGTAGTTATTTGTTCCAGACAAATCAACGCATTAATTTAATTGCACGTGTATTGTGCCTAGATACAGCACAAGTATTATGTCTACACACAGCACAAGTAACATCCCGTGGTACACACTGACCTGGGGACCCGTTAGTGGGGAGAGAGGGGTTATCCGGACTAGCATTTTCTTATTTGGCCGCGGATAATTGAGACTAATTGATATTAATTGGAAGTAAAATTTTACCATCGAGAGTAGTTAATATCAAGAAAAATTCTAAAGATTCCCGATCAAAAACCAACCTGCCCACCCGGTGCAATGCCCAACATCGGGATATAGTAATTTTTTTATTTTAAATAGGAGGGAATACGAAATAAAAAGAAAGAAAAAATTGTTTTCATAACTTTTAATCCATAATAAAAAAATTATGAAATAAAAAACATTTGATTTCTTGTAAAAATAATTTCCAACAAAAGTAATGTTGAAACATTTTAGAAAAAATTAATATGAGACAAATATAATATTTATATTTTTAGGCACAACAGTCCATATATTGTGATATTATACTTGTATTTTGAGTACAGTATCACATATAACATTCAATCTATAATGTTTTTATGAAATATAAAAATATTAGATTCTTTGTGGGAAAAAAATTCAAATAAGACTAATGTTGGCATACTTTAGTAAAAAAAATAATATGAGATAAATCTATAGTAGCTGTGTTTTGAGGCATAGTACCCATATTTTGGGTACAATACATCAGAAAGTAAGCATTCATACAATATCTATGTTTTATGATACATACCCGTGTTTTGGGTATCATACATTAGCAAGTAAAATTCCTACCGTACCTCCAAAATAAGAGTAATGTATCCCTAGAATACTGACACCATACTCAAAATAAGGGTAATGTACACCCAGAATCTGTGTATTGTACCCTACAACGTTATAGTGATGTACCAAAAATGGGAGTAATGTTTCCGAAAATATATGTATTATACCCCTAAACATAGGTATTGTACCCCAAACACGGGTATTGTACCCTAAAATACAAGATTTTTACCCCAAAATAGCAAGTAAATATTAGATTTGCACCCTTAAAACAGAACTAATGCAATTGGATATTGTACTGCACAATATTGGTACCATACTCTTATGTACAATACCTGTGTTTTGGAGTATATTACTCCCATTTTGTGGATACAATGCAAATGTTTACTTATTGATGTATTGTACCCAGAATGTGGGTATCGTACCCCAAAAACATGGGTGTTGTACCTAAAAATCAGATATTGTACTTCTCTTATATTATTATATTTCCAAAATAATCAATATTAGTGTTGTTAGAAATTACTATTTATAAGGAATGTAATAATTTTTATTTTGGCAAAAAAAATCATTTTGCATTGAAAGTTATGAACAAAATATTTCAACTCTCTTCTTTTTTCTCTTTCTTTATCTCCTTAAATATGAGTGGACTTTTTCAACCACATCAACATTGCTCCCCCTCCCAACCACCAGATAGGTGCCCGAGTGGGGGAGTGGGCGGGGGTGTGTAGCGTAGCTCAATATAAACTGGAGAGCAATTGTTGTTGCGTTATGTAGCTCTAGATAGGACTGGCAAAATTAGACTTGACCAGACTGTTGGAAATTCTGGAAATTTTATGACCCACAAGTCCTTATTATAATGGACTTGTGGATATTCCGAAATTCAATAAAAGCATTTATTATGTGGCCCATATAACAATCATGGTCTAAACAGGAAGTTGCTGAATTAATAGGATTGGGATTTAATTTAGAAGACTTTCTCTATTATTTAGTAACCTTGATGGACGGTTGCGATTAAAGCTTATAGGGAAATCCGTCCCTCTATCTGCCTATAAATATAACCCAAAATCCATCTTAGATTTATCTCACGAAAACCACAATTACAGCTTATGGCTGACAGCTAACGGCTTAGGCGAAGGGAGAGAAGACGTGTTTCAGATCTAGAATTTTGCTTCATCAAGATCTCATCTTCCGCATTCCGCAATGTCTACGGGTATGTTTTACATTATTTAGTGACTAGTTTATGATCAAGATCCTAAATCATAACCATGCTAATGTTAATCATGCTTACGTATCAAAAAATTAGTTAACATGTGGTATCAGTCGCTTCGTTATGATCATATTCTTAGTTCTAAATCAAGACAAAATCAGTTTTTATCAATATTCCCGCAATTTTCAAAAAAGTGTCAGAATTTGACAAAAATATATTTTTTTTGAACGAAAATGGCATTTTCTTCAAGATTTATGGATTAGCCATAACATTTTCATATTTTAGCCTTTTTCAGCTGTTTAGACCCTCAAAATCACGTTTTAAGTGTTTTTTGGGCATATTTGGGCATATTTGTTATGTAAACATGATGATAAAATTTTGTTTGATGTTTCCGTGCCTTGATCTGTGATCCTGGAGTAAAACTCTATTATGTAAGACCGAAAATATTTTTCTTAATTATTTTTTCCATACAAATACCATATATGCGTATAACAGATGGGAAAAATATGTCTTACGAGCAATATTCATATTATATTGTCTTGATAATCACCACAGTGATTTCATCTCAGTACATGAATGTTTCTCTTATTTTGGTATGTCATTCATATTATTGGTTGTAGTTCACCACAGTGGACTCAAAAAAAGTAATGAATGTCGGACTAAATAAAAGTATTATTGGTTGTTTACTAGCATCATGTATTACCCACAGGTAGACTATGCATTAGTAGTAAAATAACCATTATGGATTCGATTCATTTACGTGATTAAGCTTGTATAGGATATCCACATATACCATAATTGTTTAATTGTTGGTTTAAATCACTCGCTTATGTATAAATCTTAGTCATATTTGTTTATATGTGTTTACAACTCAAAGATTAATTGTAGTGAGCATGTTTCTATAATGCAGTTCATCAACATGCCTAACTTAATTCCTTTGTCAACTCAGTTCCTGAATTAGTTGGGACTAATTATACCTAGTGGAAAGAACATGTTGAGTTTTACTTGGGTGTGCTTGAGATTGACTCAGGATTAACTGTAGACAAGCCTGTCAATATTATTGCTACCTCCACAGAAAGTGAGATCAAAAACTTTAACGCATGGACTAGATCTAACAAATTATGCTTGAAATTCATACATTTAACCACTGCTAGCAACATCAAATCATCCATTCCTGAGAGTGAGGGTCAAACCGCTAAGGAGTATTTAAGAATAGTCACTGAACGCTTTAAGATTGCTGATAAAACAATTGTTGGAAAACTCATGGATGAACTAACGACTGCCCTTTATGATGGTACCAAAACCATGTAGAAACATGTACTTGACATGACCAATCTGGCTGCAAAATTAGATAAATTGGGCATGACTGTAGAGGATTCGTTCCTAGTCCAATTTATCCTAAACTCGTTGCCTCAGCAATATGGTCCTTTTCATATTCACTACAATACAATTAAGGATACGTGAAATGTGAATCAACTGACCAATAAGCTGGTTCAGGAAGAGGCTCGAATTAAGCAGCAAAATGGTCATGTTGCTCAGGCAAATTACATGCATGGGAATGGGAAGAACAAAGTCAGTAAGAAAAATTGGAAGGGCATCAAGAATAGTCCATCCAATCAGTCAGGCCAACCTGCACCTAAGAAAGCAAGGAAGAATGATAACTGCCACTTCTGTAAGAAGCCTGGACACATTCAGAAAGATTGCGTGAAGCGCAGAGAATGGTTCGAAAAGAAAGGTAAGCATTTGGCTTTTGTATGTTTCGAATCAAACTTTGTAGAAGCACCTTGTAATACTTGGTGGATTGATTCTGGCTCTAATGTTCATGTTTCAAACTCGATGCAGGGATTCCTTACAACCCAGAACACAAGTCCAAATGAAGCCTATCTTTACATGGGAAATAGAGTGAAAGCTCCAGTAGAATCCATTGGCACTTTTCGTTTAGTATTAGACTCTAGTTTTCATTTAGATTTAGAGCAAACTCTTTATGTACCTTCCATTTCTCGGAATTTAATTTCCATGTCTAAACTTGATAATGATGGCTTTTCAATAAACATTGGTGGTGGACAATTCAGTTTGTTTAAGGAAAATTGTTTATTTGGTTCAGGAATTTTGATCAATGGTTTATACCAATTTTTTCTTGATAATACATTTTCTGAATCTCTTCTCGTTACCTTGCATCATAAAGTGGGTTTGAAACAAAGTAGGATGAGTGAAAGTTCTGCATTCTTGTGGCATAAGAGACTGGGTCACATATCCAGAGAAAGAGTTAACCGATTGGTAAAAGATGAGATTCTTCTGAGTCTTGATTTTACTGATTTTGGTGTTTGTGTGGATTGCATTAAGGGTAAGCAAACCAAACAGACTAAGAAAGGAGCCACAAGAATTACTGAACTTCTCAAAATTATACATACAGACATATGCGGACCTTTCGATGTTCCATCTTTTGGTGGAGAAAAATATTTCATTACCTTTATAAACGATTATTCACGTTACTGTTATCTTTACCTTTTGCATGATAAATCTCAATCTGTGAATGTTGTTCAAATTTACATTACTGAAGTTGAGAGGCAACTAGGTAAAAAGGTGAAAATCATTAGGTCTATAGAGGTGGTGAGTATTACGGAAAATATGATGAATCAGGACAACGTCCTGGTCCTTTTGTTAAACTCTTAGAAAAAATTAGGGATTGTCCCTCAGTACACAATGCCCAGTTCCCCATGGATGAATGGTGTAGCTGAGAGACGTAATCGTACACTTCTAGAAATGGTTAGGAGCATGATGTGTCATTCTAATCTGCCCATATCATTATGGATGCATGCCCTTATGACCGATGTGTATATCTTGAATCGGGTTCCCAGTAAAGTTGTTCCTAAAACACCTTTTGAGTTGTGGAAGGGATGGAAACCTAGTTTAAGACATTTACATGTATGGGGATGTCCAGCGGAGGCACACATTTATAATCCACATGAGAAGAAACTCGATCCAAAAACCATTAGTGGCTTTTTCATTGGGTATCCAAAAAGATCAAAGGGGTTCAAATTTTACTATCCTAATCATACTACTAGAATTGCAGAAACCGCTAATGCTAAATTCATTGAGAATGGAAAAATCAGTGGGAGTGATAAAGTTAGAGAAGTGATCATTCGATAAATAAGGGCACCAATACCAATTCCCTTACCCTCAATTCCGACTGACATTGTTCCAGCTAATGTTGTTGATCCAATCAATAATCTAGAACAAAATGTCAATGATCATGCACTCCATAATGAGCATGTTGTCTCCATTGAACAGAATGTAAATGCAACACCTGTAGTAGAATTAAGAAGGTCTACAAGAAATAGGAAATCAACTATTTCAGATGATTATTTGTTGTATTTACAAGAATACAAATTTAACATAGGGATGGATAAAGATCCAGTTACATATTCACAAGCCATGAAATCTGAAAATTCTGAGAAATGGATCAATGCCATGTGTGATGAGATAAACTCTATGGCTACAAACAAAGTTTGGGAGTTGGCCAATTTACCAAAAGGACATAAGAAAGTCGATTGTAAGTGGGTCTATAAGACCAAACGTGACTCTCTTGGTAAAATCGAACGACACAAAGCCAGACTTGTAGCTAAAGGTTTTAATCAAGAAGAGGGCATTGATTATAATGAAACATTTTCTCCAGTTTCTAAAAAGGATTCTTTACGAATCATTATGGCTTTAGTAGCTCATTTTGACTTAGAGTTACATCATATGGATGTGAAAACGGCTTTTCTAAATGGGAGTTTAGAAGAAGAAGTCTACATGGCTCAGCCAGAAGGCTTTATTATTGATGGAAAGGAAAACATGGTCTGTTTGTTAAGGAAGTCAATATATGGATTAAAGCAAGCTTCATGACAATGGTATATTAAGTTTCACAATACCATCACTGCCTTTGGGTTTACTGAAAACATTGTTGATCAATGTATATACCTGAAGATCAGTGGGAGTAAGTTTGCATTCTTGGTTCTATATGTTGATGATATTCTGATTGCCAGTACCGATCTTGGTTTGTTATGGGAAACCAAGGATTTTCTTTCTCAAAATTTTGAAATGAAAGATATGGGAGAGGCTTCTTATGTGATTGGGATAGAAATATTCTGTGACAGGTCACGTAGGTTTTTGGGATTGTCTCAGAATGCTTACATCAAAAAAGTTTTGGAAAGATTTAATATGGCGTCTTGTGATTCTAATGTTGTTCCCATTTAGAAAAGGGATAAGTTCAGCTTAAGTCAATGTCCTCAAACTGAATTAGAGTTTGGTTCTTGATTTTTTTTTGACCCAAACACAAGATGATTTGAACCCAAAAAAACCTGTAATAAACTGTGGATCAGATCCGGGTTTGAGATTCTCGACCCGTAAAACCTGATTGACCCAAAATTATAGTTACATAATATATATATATATATATATATATATATATATATATTCATATTGTAGGCATATAAAATGTTAATACATACAAACATAAAGAGAAAGAGGAAGGGGAGTTTATGTCATCCAATTGGAAGAAGGGGTATAAGAAGATCGGAATTCACAAAAGTCAAGGGATGGGCACCATCCTTGATACATCAAACAACATTGACACATTGAGAGAATCTGACCAAGAAGAGGAGGAACTCATCAGTCAGAAGGACAAGCAAGATGGAAGGAAGGACAGCAAGAAGGAGCCCACAAGGCAGACTAGAAATCACAAAAACCTATAATATGTCATTTCTCTTATGGAATATTAAGGGGGGTGATAGGTATAAGAAAAAAGAAATCTGAGAATGGATTAATTCTAGTGGTACTTCTCTTGTTGCTTTAGTTGTAACCAAAATTCAAAAGCCAAATAAATGTAGCATTAGTCGTTTTTTGCCATAAGGGAGGGAACATATGTTAGATCAACATATCAATGTTGAATGTAGGAATATAGCAGGACTTTATATGTGCATGACAACAGTTTATGCTCACAATGATATAAAGAGAAGAAAGGAATTATGGACTGATTTGGGTACAATCTCAAGGCAGATGGTGTCTCCCTAGTTAGTGATTGGTGATTTTAACAAAGTCAAACTATAGGCTGAGAAACGGGGAGGGAGAACTGTGCTAGACTTAGTGATTGATGCTTTTAATCTTGCTATTGATAAAGTCGAGTTGTTTGAACTTCCCATGACATGTGGTGACCTATTTACTTAGAACAATGAAAAGAACCAGAGGACATGATTGCTAGCAAGCTTGACAGGGCACTACTAAATTCCAAATGTTCAGGTAAAGGCAAGAGGATCATATTTAAGCGACCATGCACCTATAATGGTACAGATCTCTGAAAAGAAATAGAAAAGAAAGCCTTTTAGATTCATAAATTATTGGGCAGATTGGACATAATTGTATGACATCGTCAAAGACAGCTGGAAAGTTGAGGTTAGAGGGAGCCCAATGTTTGTTTTCACCAAGAAACTTACAAATACCAAAGCTAATTTGAAGAGATGGGCCAAGGTAGAAATGAACATTCCTAACATGCTAGAAGAGACAAAGCAGAAGTGCGCGGAGGTGAGGAAACTACTTCTTTTAGATCCACTCAATGAAGAACTGATCAAGAAAGATGATGAGTTGAAGAGAATGTTGGGAGACCTGAAGAAGGCTGAGGAAACAAAATTCTGGCAAAGAAGTAAGGAGAAGTGGTTGGAGGATGGTAATAGAAACACCAAGATATATCATTTGGCAGTTAAAAGGAGGGAGGGAAATAATATAATCTTTGAGTTGATTGATGTAGAGTGAAGGGTGATGAATAAATAGGAAGATCTAGAAGAACAAGCTATCCAGTTCTACACCTCACTTTATAACAAAAAAATTCTGAACCAATTGAATATGAAGAAATGAATTGGAAATTTAAACTCAATAGCACACATAATAATATTCTCACAAGGGAGGTAAATAAGCAAGAAATAAAAGAGGCTCTATGGAGTATTGGCTATAATAAATCTCTTAGTTCAGATAGCTTTAATATCTTCTTCTACAGGAAGGCTTGGGACATAATCAAGGAGGATCTTGTGGCATATGTCAAATGGTTCCTGGAAGGAGGTAATGTGATGAGACGGGTGAATTATGCTTTTCTCATCTTGATACTGAAGAAAAAGATCACTACATCTCTTGTTAATTTTAGACATATAGCCTGTTGTTCTATGCAATATAAAATTATAGCAAAAATTCTAGCATCATGATTAAAGCTCGCCCTCCCGTACCTCATTTATAAAAATCAAGGAGTTTTCATCTCAGGAAGGAGTATTACTGATTGTGCCCTTCTGACTAGTAAGTTTCTTCTGGACTATAATGTTATGCGAGAAAGCATGAAAGTATGTCTAAAACTTGATGTGTCCAAGGACTATGCTAGTGTCAGATGGGACAAATTGTGATAGATTATGCAGCAAATGGGTTTCAATGAACAGTAGATTAGATGGATGATACAGTGTGTGGTGACAATGTGCTATTCTATCCTTGTTAATGGCACATTCAACAAGTATGTTCAAAGGGTGTAATGGTTTGTGGCAGGGTGACCCTCTTTCTCCCCTTCTTTTCACGATGATCATGGAATACTTTACGCATATGATGAAGAAAGTAGAAGAGAGGAAGGTCATCAAGCCATATACGGTAGATGGAATGAAGGTAATGAGCCATCTGATTTTTGTTGATGATGTTCTTTTATTTTTTAAGGCTAAGACCATAACACAAGAAGAGTTGAAAATACTACTTGGGGAGTTCAAACAATAGACCGTGTTGTGCATAAATGTAAACAAAACCCACCTCTTATTATTCAAAAATTGTCACCAAAGTGAAGGTAGATTACATGATGCAACAGGAGTGGAGTGGAGAAGGATTCCTACCAAATATCTTGGGTTCCGCTTGCTGGAGGAAATCTACAAGTGAAGAACTTTGTTGATTGCATTGATAGAGTTGATGAAATGATAGGAAGATGGCCTACATAGAAGACTTCTATGGCTGGAAGGGCAACATTAATCAAGACTTCATTGGAGGGCATTCTCATTTTCTGGGTTCAGCAAGGAGAAATTCTAGGAGTTGTACTTGATAGGATAGAAATGAAACTATCTAATTTTCTATGGGTAGGGGAATATCATCCTATGAGGTATGCTCGGTTGGCGCTACCAAGGGAGGAAGGAGGTATGAATTTATAAGATCCTAGAGACATATCAAAATGGTGGACTTTGAGAAGAATAATAAACTATCAAGAAGGTGTCTCGGTGTGGGGAGTGGATGAGGGAGAGATATCCACAGGGCCTAGACTTGCAACCAAATACAAGGGAGGATTATTCACGCACAATCAATGTTATGCGGGAGTTTTGACACCAAACAAAGTATTTATTTGACCCCTATGAAGTTGGCGGATGGCACCTAAAAGACTTGAAGATGGATCTTTGGGAGGCAATAAGAACTAGAGCTGTAAAAGACAAAAAAAATAACAGGTGTGGGCTGGAAAATATATTCCTAAATGTAGCATGTGTGTTTATAAAATCATGCATGGTACATTGTCTACACTAGATAAAATACACAGATGGAATCAAGATAGTTCAACTATTTACTTATTATGTGATGAGGAGGAGTCCCATAACCACTTGATGGGTTGTTGCAAATTCATGAAGGAAGTATGGAGCTTGATTTGCATGGAGTTCATATTGTAAATACCATTGAAGAATGATGCAAAATTGATGATAAAGAGCTACGGAAACAAGGATCTGAAAAGAATGTTGTTTGTTGCACTTTTTTTCATATATGGAATGAACAAAATGATAGAAAGCATGAGAATTCAGCTAAAAATATAAAATCTATTGCTGTAAAAATTGTAAATGTGTCAAGCGTAAGCTACACATTAGATAGTTGTCTGAGTTGTATGCGATGATGGGGTGTAGCATTGGGTTACATGTAATCTTTGACCTCCTATTATTGTAGGAAGGCTCGGAATATATTTTCCTAATTCCAATTATTATTATCTTTTAACTATTGAAGGGACTTGGGTTCGAAAACCAGTAATCTCTTCTGAAATAGTACATGTCGTGCAAACCGGCCAACTGTGTGCTTTAACTGATTCTCGGGTGTACGGGGTGCTCGGGGCTCGAGAATTTTTATGTTGCATGGGAGGTCACAAAAGTGGCGCTTCTATTCTCTTGATAATAAAAAATAGCAATTATCCAACAAATTAAGCAACAATTTCAGGAATGGGTTTGAGTTTTAGGTTTTTGGGTTTTTTGGGCTTATTTTTTTGGATTTTAGGATCTATATTTTCTAATTTTTTGGATTTGCATATGACATAGTATTTTGGGCTCATCATGTCACAGACCTACAAATAGAAATTTTGAATTTGAGCCAAGAAGGTATGACCTAAAATTAATTTTGGGTCGGGTTTGCATCAAGTATATTTGACCTGACCCAAATTGACCCAAAATAGGAACCGCTCAACCCAGACCCATTGCCAACCCTAGCTCTAGAGAAAAAGTGTTTGTCATATCCATCTCAGTCTAGGATAAAAAGAATCCTCCACCTTTATATTTATGTCCTCCATGTTTTTTATATAAGATAATTTTATATAGCAATTCTTATTATATGACATTTCTCTAATTTTATTATTTCCAACATAAGACACCTACTAAACATGTGTAATTCATTTAAATTGGTCAATTTTTTATGGTGGTGAATTTATAACTAATTTTTTTATCGACACAATGTTGCACCTCTAATTTTAGTTTAAAAATCAACTATCAAATAAGAAAGATATAGAAAAAATGTATAGCCAAAATCAAGTAATATATCGTATTTACTTGACCTTTATGAGTATGGATATATAATCATAAAGGATAATATTATCTATTGGTGAAATATCTAAATTTATATATGACAACTTATAATCACAACTAGATATAAACATTGAGGTTGTGTTTGTTACATGGTGAATCATAATGATAGGGAATGATGGTGAAACAAAAATATTGTTTGTTTTCCATGGTGATAGGGAATCATGGTGAATCCATAGTGAATCCGTGGTAAATTTTGTTCTATTTTTGTCCCCATGAAAAACATGGTGAATCATGGTGTATCATGGTGAAATTAGTTTCTTTCAAGACTCCACTACTTATTTAGACAAATGTGTAAAAAACGTTCAAATAAATATGATTCTTACTTGTGTATAGTGTTTTTTATAAAAAAAATTCCCCTCCCCATCACTATAACCATGTAACAAACAATTTTTTTTAGTTTTTCACCATCACCATCACCATCCCTATCACCATGTGCATGTTACCAAACAACAAATTTTAATGATTTCCCTATCACCATCATAATCAATTTTATCACCAGGTACCAAACACAGCATGAAGTGTCACAGAATAAGAAGAGAAGTTGAAAGAAAATATAGGCTTATTATGTGGAAAAACTAGATTTAGTATCTCATCAATTTCCGATTGCACATTCTACAAGTAGATATTTTATTCAAGCAAATCAAGTCACTAAATTAACAACCTTTTTGGTAGGCAGTGAATGGAGGGGAGGGGAAAGGGCATAAGTTGTTTGGTTACACATGGTGAAGGGGAAGGGAAGAGAATGGATGGAAAAGAATCAAGTGTATTTCTAGCAACTTTTTTCCCCACCAAAAAGAATCAACTTTTTCCCCACCAAGGGGGGAAAGGCTTGGCGGGAAATTTATTATAAAGTTTGGATGGAAATATAGAATGTGGAGGGAAAATATAAATAGTATGGCGGGAAATACTTGTATATCTCACAACTAATAAGAAAAAATAGCATATAGTCTCTCCCCTCACCTGGAGGGAATATAAAATATTAGGGGGAAGTTGGAGGGGAAATTAGAGGGAAACAATAAAAATAAAAAGAAACTAAAATAAATATAGTACACAATTTAAAAAAAATCTTAGAATATCTAGAAAAAATGTTGATAGAGAATACAGAAAGTTTGAGATAAATTACCTTTTTAAACATAATAATATAAGGAAAAATAGAAAAAGTGAGGGAATTGTGGAGCAAAGTGGAGGGAACTCTCAAGTTATGGAGGAAATATAAATAAATGGAGGGAAATTATAAATATGGAAAGAAGTACACATATAACCACAATGGATATAAAAAAAGAAGTAGTAGTCCCTATTTGCATCAACAATATTTTATATCACGTTAGACATAAGAAATGTATCTTCTTTGTTAACAAAATAATTAAATGAATAATTTTGTTTTGATCAAGAGACATGTGAGTTGAATTTATATTGATCTTTTATGTACTAATATGTATGTGGTGTATGTAAGCTTTTGGAATAATATGGCTTGTTAAAAAAATGACATTTTTTTATATTTGTTATGTTCTCTCCCCTTCCCCTCCCCATGCTAACCATACTGACTAAAATAAATTTCCCCTTCCCACCCCTCCCTTCCCTTCTCCTCCCCTCTCTTCCCCTCCCCTTCATTAACCACTTACCAAACATAGTGTAACTACATGTGTATTATGCTTACACATTTATTTAAGTGTCATCCGTTTAGACACTGACCTCATAATAGTTTAGTGATTGGGGGTGGGGGGAGGTAACTGGGACTAGTTAATATTAATTAGAGAGTAATTTTCATGGTTCGGTCTAGTTAATTTTGGTGAGTGTTGATATAGAGCACACATGTTCTATCAAATCCTAAGCTCTGATCTTGTCAATGCAAAATGTGGAATACATAATGAACTTTGGTACTATACTGAAATTAATAAAAATAATCAGTGCCAAGTTGAAAGGTCTCCATAAACTTGAAAAGTATATAAGTACTTATTATTTGTGATATTAATCATTCAGAACATTACAAATTTTACAATATGCATTAAAAATATTGGATATATATCAATTTTCATGTATAATGTAAGTACATATTTTTAAATAATATTTATGTATTATATATGTATATATATTATAGTGAGTATTTTAAATTAAATAGTGTTTATGAATACGTACTTCTAATATAATATGTATTTTTAAAAGAAATAGTGGTCATTCATAAGTGTTACATTACCTACTTTATAATTGAGTAATATTAAACATATATGTATGCTTTATTGTATCGTGTAGTGAGTATTTAAATTAAATAGTGTTTATAAATACGTACTTCAAATACAATACGTATTTTAAAAAGATATAGTGGTCATTCATAATTGTTACATTACCTACTTTATACTCGAGTAATATTAAACATATATGTATGATTTGTTGTATCATACTCTTTATCCATCCATTACCTCTTTCTTTATATTTAGTGCACCTTTTCTCTTCATCTATTATCTCATTCTTTCTATTTTTTGCACCTCTCTTTCCATCCACTACCTTTTCCATTCTATTTATTACGCTACCTCTCTCCATCTAATATTTTATTCTTTCTATTATACAACTTCTCTCTCCATCTATTATCTATTTTTTTCATTCCATACTCCCTCTATCTACTAATATATGTTACTCCAAGAAAAAATCATCCGCCAACTCACTGCTTTATCTCTTGGGTTTTTTTCATATACATTTGATAAAAATAAATTTATGCAGCAATTCTTGTTATATGTGCACTTTTTATTTTACTATTATCATTAGAAGACACATACTAAGCACATGTAAGTCAATCAAATTAGTCATTTTTTGTCGGTGGTCAATTCTTAACTCAGTTTTTCATCCATACAATGTTTACAACTCTAGTTCAAATATATATATATTAACTACCAAAATAAAAAAGTAGTGGACAAAAGCTAAAAGCAAAATCAGTAATGTCAACCCTAGTGTGGATTTATGGATCTGGAGTGATAGTCATAAAATATAATATTAACTACATGTAAAATATATAAATTTTATAAAAGACAACTTGGAATGACACTAGAATTCAACTGTGAAGTGTCACTGAATAAGAAGAAGCTAGAGAAGTTGAAAGAAAAAGCATACTTGTTACTAGGGATGGCAATAGTGATGTAAAAAACTATATCCACAGATAACTGCATTACATTTTACTACGTACAACCGCCACTAGTGGTCATAGTGCAGATATGGTTTTATTTTTTATTAACCGCTACAATATGATGTGGTTATGGTTATGGAGAGAAAACCATAGATAAAAATTGTTTTACAAATGATTTATTTTTTATATATAAATATATGTAGAACATTAGCCTAATCACCTCATTTACTATTATTCTCACATAGATTACTATAGCTAATTTTTAATGACATATCATATACATAGAAGTAGGAGTTTCTAGTCAAAAGAGATAATTACATTGAATATTAGTATTCATCTGTCTATTAATTTAAAATATTTACTTCCCTACTATAATAATATTTTGAATTCTCCTGCTCTTTTATAAAATAAATCATTAATTTAATTCTAAATATTGTATTTTTTTTCATAAATATAGAGAGGAAAGAAAGATAGCTTACATGTTTCAGAATGAAAGGGAGAGAAACTTGAGGAGTCATTTTAAATAGGATAATGTTGTATGTAAAAAAAGGAATGTATATTAGTGGATGCAGAATTCATAAGATGTTTCAGAAGAGGGATGGTATTTGAAGTTTGAGTGGAACGTATATGTAAAATAGGAAAATTATAATTATGTCTACTAGTTTTCAAAAAGAACTAGAATGTTTGTTTCAATGTTATGTAATATGAACTGAACATTGTTATTTCATGTCTATGTTGTTGTTTTCTATTATTTTATATAACTATTTATCATATAATGTTATTAAGAGTAACAAATAATGTGTATCCAATGTGGTATGGTGTTTTGTGGTGCGATTAACTGTGTTAGAATGTGTGGGTTCAACTCAAAATCAATTAACAAGGAATTAAGGGACCACACACCTTATAAGCCCAAAGACCACCACAGAGCTCAGTGGTGTGGGACTATTCCAACATTCACCCTCAAGTACAACCATATTTTATGAGTGACAACATGCACGTATGTAATCCACACACTTGTCTTAGGTCGGCTTTGATACCATGTTAGAATGTATGGTTTCAATTCAAAACCAAGAGCTGGCTTTTAGTGGTGCAGATATCGTCACTCATATTAAAAATTGCGACTAGATGTAGTGTGGATATGTTTTATTCTCTATCATATTTTGATGTAAACCACACCATGTCTGCACCATTGTCATCTCTTCTTGTTACATGAAATGAAAGATAGAATTTGTAGTTGTCAACCTTTGATTGTTAATATAAGTAGCATAATTAGCTATTAGACAAAACCCTCACAACGAAAACCATTGTATGCCCTGCTCCGCATATGTATCACTATACTTATGCAGTGGCATAAGTATAGAGGTACTTCGGCTCTATCCCCCACCCTACTCTCCTAAAATAAATTTAAAAATATATATACATAGGTATATATCAAAATTGTTTACAAGACATATTAAGACTACAAAAATAAAACTAAACAAAACGTTTACCACGTCGGTGTACACTTTATCTCATTGTTCCTGGGAGCTCGGGTTTGACTATGTGCTATGCCACAATATCTTTTTAGACAAAAAGAGCAATGCGATATATATATATATATATGTATATATATATATAGAGAGAGAGAGAGAGTAAAGTTGGAGTACACTCGAGTGTATCAGAGACGCTATAAATCTCAGTCATTTTTCCATCATAAAATAGTTGTTTTGGAAATCTAAATCACTGATCTTCTTAAATATCTTAATAAGATACTACATAACAAATTTCAACTCATTTGAACACCTATAGGTCATGCATCTAAAGGATGCAAAAATTAGGCATTTCAAATTAGTTTTAGGTGTCGATTTTGTTAATCATGAATATCAATGGATGAAATTTTACAAAAACATAGTCTAGATAGGAAAACACCATTGGGGTGTATGGTGTGATCTATACATTGAGTGTATTCTATCCTGACTCTCTCTCTCTCTCTCTCTCTTTCTATATATATATATATATATATTTGTGTGTATAGGGTAGCTATCCTGTGAGAACATCCTACGATGAGAGCATGAGAGGCATTTGAATAACTACTAATATGAAAAAAATTTAAAATCTAACCGTATAGATGAAAAAAACATTATTGTATTTACCTTCTCACAAAAAATCATTGCAAGCAGACATTATTTACATGTTCATATGTACAATATATACTTTTTACATCCAACGGTCAGCCTGAAATTCAATATAGAGCGTTGAAAAATATTTTGTTTTTGTGAATGGTCTGCAAATCAGATGGTGATGATATTTTGTAGGAAGGTAAGTATTAAGGTATACTTGTAATCTACATGGTTGGATTATGAAAAATTGATCTATGTGGAGAGTTATTCAAATGGCTCTCATGCTCTCACCAAGATATATTTCTCACTAGATCGTTATATATATATATATATATATATATATATATATATATATATATATATATAGAGAGAGAGAGAGAGAGAGAGAGAGAGGCTAGAATATGCTCAAGTGTATTTGGATCTTAATACAACCAAGTTTATTGGTGTTGAATTATAGATCTAGATCTGCACGTTACAGACTAGGATGACGGTAAAGCCCCCATTACTGTAGCCCACTCCTGTGACATCTCTCTCTCGATTACTACACCTCTCTCTCTGTGTGTGTGTACCCACTACCTTTCTCCTTATCCTCTAACTCTCCTTTCTCTCTCCCTTTGATATCTTCTTCTGTATTGATGTTCGTCACCTACAATGGATTATGCGGTTGCTTAGATCCATTTGTTTGAGTCCATAGCTGAAATTTGATCTAAGCATCTTCCATCTTCTCAGGGTCCTTCTACTTCTTCTATTCATGACATCCTCATGAACAAAAGCTTCGCTGAGTTGAAAAGGTGTACGAGGCAAACTGCAATATGTAATTATGCAATGTTCATTCCATTCAAAGATCTGACTTACCCATATGCATGTCAAGTGATTTCTAGTTCTCTGCAAGGTGTGTAGGGGGTCAATCTCCACCAATATAAGCATGTGGCCTGGATGCAGAAGTTGGAGTTGTTCCTATGGTCAACCTAGGAGATCATGAGGCAACACGTATACAATGAAGTCTGTCTACATGGTTACATTGTTGAGGGTATTGTTCATAAAACTAGAGTTCTTGTTGATTGTCTACAGTACTGGATCCTAGACCAAAAAACCAAAATGGCACGTTTGACCATTTTAATGCCCAGAATGGCATGTTCTTCATCTTAATTCCCAAAATGGCACATTTACAGGACAATATGTCCCCAATGGAGACGTATTGCTCTACCCGAGGGAAATAAGTCCTGGCTGGTGAAGTGTTGCCCTGTTGTAGAGCAATACGTCCTGGCTCAGGACGCATTTCCCTGCGGTGAGGCCAATACGTCATGAAGCGGGATGTATTGCTCTACGAGAGAGCAATGCATCTCCGATTCGGACACATTGGTCCCACCGCAGAGCAATACATCCCGCTCTAGGATGTATTGTCATGTTGTGGGACCAATGCGTCCATCTCAGAGACACATTACTCTCTCGCAAAGCAATACGTCTCCATGCAAGATGTATTGTCTGTAAAGCAAGTATGATGTATTGTTTTTTTGTGTATTCATAATTATTATTTGTTGCTTATTGATTTGTATATTAACACTATTGATTTTATTTATACATTTATAATTATTTTATTTGTATTTAAATGTCTATAATATGTTCAATTATTATAAATTTGTTAATTTGAATAGCTCTAAACATACATACGGATTATAGAAGTGTTATTGCAACCAACAATAGTTGATTGCTAATTGATTAGATAAGAAGAAATTAATCCAAAAAATTGAGATATCAATTTAAATCAAGGTTATAACATGAACCAACTTGAAGATAATATAATACATAATAGTACAATATGATAGATCCAAATATAACATGAACGAACAGATGATATCATAATATGATAGATCCAAATAATACATAATAGTACATGAACCAACATGAACGAACAGATGATATCATAATATGTTAGATCCAAATACATGCTAAATAAATTCCTTCACAAAGGAATATATACAAAATATTATAATATGTAATAAACTAAGCACGCCCTCCATGCCCACAACGTCCTCGCCCACCTCCATGTACACTGGACTCCTGAGTAGAAAACTCATCTGGAGACGTCTCAATGGGGGACAACTGCGTAGCAGTAGGCTTACGAGGACCAGGGAAGTAATAAAAAGTTGGAGGTGGGGTGAGGGGTGTGAATACTAGGATGTGGGGCATCAGGTGGGGTGCATCTTGAGAAACCAAATGGAGTCAGTGAGTATGTGACATAAGATGGTGGTTGAATCTCATGAATAACTGGTGGTAGGAGTGGAGTGTATGGAATAGAAGAAGAACCTGCCCCATAGTAGGATGTTGGTGGAGGTGGGGTGATGTATGAAAAAAAATGAACCAACTCCTGAAAAGTATGGCCTTGTCGGTCCCCATCCCATGAACTGAGAAGTGGGAGTGAGCTCAAGAGTAGTGGGAATGGGCTCAGACTGAGTGGTGCATGTATGAGGAGTAAGAGTAGGAGTGGGTGTGGCTTCAGGAATAGTGGTATAAGTAGGAGTGGGTATGGGATCATATGGGCAAGCATAGTCAGGAAGACTCACAAAGTAGCTCCCCTGGATGTCGTACATATCATCTTTGATCTATGTAGGGGCCTGCTGTAAATCTGCTCAGATCCGCACATGTGATTCTAATTGTTTAAATAAAGTATGTACAAATAATAAAGACCAATTATATATATTACAAATAATAAAGATCAATATTAACAATTTATAAAATAAATAATAATGATACTCACAAATTGTTGTTGTCGATAGCTGGTTGGGTAGTATGTGGTCAGAGGCTAAGCTAGAGGGGGCACTACGTACTGTAGATGATACCATGCATAGTACATTTGTGGAGTGAAGACTGTGTCTTCTGGTGGAGGGGGAACTAAGCTCTCACGTATGTTGTTCCACTATTGCACCTCCTCCCTATAGTCATTCAACCAATCCTCAGCAACATGACCCCTCCCATCTATCCTACTAAGGTGTGGCAAGGCAAGAGTAGGTTGTACTTGAAAAAAGCTGAATTGTCCAAGTACTCTATCTGGGAGGTGACACTCTACTATTGTGTAGCACACTAGAGGCACTCGGGCCAACCAAATATCATGTAACCCTCTCAACACAATGCTGGAAGTCTCTCTAGAATATCCTCAGTGTAAGGAGTTAACTGTATCTGTTATTCAAAAAAATATAACATGTATCATATAAAAAGGAGTAAACTGCATAAAAAAATACAATATATATCATACAACATGTTAGTAGAAGTAACTTATACTCGATGGAAAAATCTGGTCAAATGCAAAATCACAAAATTGGACTGATCCTCTCATAGTATCACTCCTTTGAAGAAAAGTAGGACACCTATTAAATAATTTGACAACCTAAATTTAGATAAACATTACAAAATATTTGGACAAATGTATTCAGAAGTTGTGTAAATGCATACATGTAACCCAAGGGAACATCTTCTGGCCACTTCCCCCAGTTCAAAACAAGTGAACCTGGGCGTCCAATTCCTAACCTCTCCCAACACCACATCTGCAGTAGACATACACAACCAGACAAGTGGGTAATTTTCTTGGAACGGGTGGTAGCCTTGTACAACTCCCTATATAAGTATGCTAGAGTTGCAGCACCCCAAGATAGAGTGCTAGAACTTACAAAGTCAGCCACAAGTGGGAGGTACCGTACATAAACTCTACCCCCGGTACTATCTAGAATAAGGTAACTACCTAAAAAGTATAGGAGATAAGCTCTAGTATACCTTATCCTCATTTGTCTTTATTCTTCTTCATCTCTCAAGGTGAAATCCATCCCACTAAAGGTCTCATGCAACCAGCCAAGATGAATATGCCCCTTAGACATCCCATCTGGTGCATCTCCCAAGAAACTCTCACAAAGGTGAGGCCATGAAGAAAATTGCCCCTCGTTTGTGCCTAAAGGATATGCAGCTATGACCGGTGGGCCATCAATCCTAAGACCTAAAAGAACTACAACATCTTGTAGCGTGACACTCATCTCAAAACAGGGAAACCTGAAAGTGTTGCTAGATTAGTCCCACCGGTTAACTAGGGTAATGGATAAATTGGGATCAAGGTGGATAGGATGTAGCTTATGAACAAGCCCAAAACCAGCCAAAAAAATATTTTACAAAACACTCGCGTCAGTAATAGGACAAAGTGACAACATAATGTGGTACTGGGAGAGTCGAAATGATAATTCTATAATAGCCATATCTATGAAAAATACAAATATTACATTAAATGAAAAGTGCAAGCAATAGATTAAATGAAAATTGTAAGCATTACATGACTTGAACAAACTACAATGCAAACATTACATAACTTAAACAAATTAAAATGCAAAGATTACATGACTTGAACAAACTGAAATGCAAATATTACATGACTTGAACAAACTAAAATGCTAACATGACATTACTTGAATAAACTGAAATAAGAACATTACATGACTTGAACAAACTGAAATAAGAACATTACATGACTTCACATTACATTAGGACAGTGTGTCTATTATGGCCCCTTCTGCCACACTTATGACAATGATATGTATATTGATTTGGATCAACATCCATAGTTGAAGGCCTTCTATTTTTCTTTGGTCTTCCAGCGTGCCTTCGTTTCCTAGGGGGTAATAAGGGATAAATACCTCTACTTTCATCAAATGGAGGCCAATACCTCTTATCGACAATACCAAGAAATTCAGTTTTGTATGTGTTCAAATAAGAATCATTTGTTAAATATGGGCTCACAAGTACGTCACGATCATAATTGACAGTTTCCGCAACTACCCAAACATGACAACATGGAAAATGCCATTGTTGTGGAAAACCACAACTGCATTCACTGGCACCATTTGGACCCACTTTGACTTGAAATTTATATATGTCCATGTCATCAATAAGCCATTCATCATTGTTCACGCGATGTGATATTCTAATTTTTTTTTGCATCCTATTATACATTAAAAAGCTTGTTATGAAGCTATGGGGGCCATTTCTATCCCATAATCTGACAACCATATGATTCATTACGCCTCTCTAACCACATTGTAACAAAGTGATAATATGTGCCAACAATTAGTACATGCATTGGTAAACCCCTAATACCTTTTAAGAATCCATTTAACCCTTCAACATGATTGCTAGAGAATGACCCATACTTGTAACCTCTATCATATGTGAGAGACCACCGTACTAGATTTTGGGCTATCAAATACTCCTTAGCAGTTGGTTCTATGGTTTCTATATCAGCCATTAGACGATCAAATCTAAATTTATCAGTTGTGGATCCCACCTTCCACAAAAGTTCCTTTAACTCTTGTGACTTAAACTTTTTATGGAAGTTCTCACGAAGATGTCAAAGACAATAACGATGTTCAACACAATCAAAATTTGACTTAAGTGCTGGAAAAATGCCACTCATTTGATAAAAAATAATACACAGATCTATACGACGTGGAATGATTGGAATACAAGTTTGTAGAGAACCAAAGAACCACTCCCATGAGTCCTTATTTTCTGCCTCGACAACAACAAAAGTAAGTGGAAATAGACCATTATCAGCATCTATGCCACATGCAATGAGAAGTGTGCCATAATATTTTCCGGTTAGAAATGTGCCATCAACAGTAAGAATAGGCCTGCAATAGACCCAACCCCTCACAGCTGGGCCGAATGCCCAAAACACCTGCTTGAATCTACGAGTGCCTTGAGTTTGAAGGGTATAATCATCCACATATATAGTTCTTGGAATATATTGTGATAGAGATATCAGGAATGACAAAAAATTATGATACGGTGATTCCCAATCTCCAAATATTTTACAGACAACCTTCCTCCTCGCTAGAAATGCCTTCTTGTATGATATTTGAAGGTTTAGTTCAACATTCACCTTGTCATGAATTTCTCGTGTGGACATATTCAATTGTGACACTAGGATTGGCATTATCATATGAGTAATATAAGATGATGTGCATTGGCAATGGTCTTGATTCAGAATAGTTTGTTGACAATTGTGGCTTCCACTATAACGTTTTATCTTCCACATGCCACCTGCTCTTTTAGACTGGAAAGCAGTCAAACTCTAAGGACATCGTTGGTCATGGATACAAACAAATTTGATAAATCGATTATTTGAGCATTGTGTACGATATTGGACATTATTTTGTATCGACTATTTTTGAATCATCTCAATCATAACAACTTTGGATGTAAATAAAGCACCCTCATAAATTTTAGTGTTGGAAGGGTTGTAATTGAGATGAACTTCCTGATAAAAATCTTCCACCAATTCGTCATCTTAAAAAGCTTCATAATTAGTATCAATGTGGTTGTGTCTGGGCCATTCTCTATCAAATATGGATGGGACGGAACTCAATGCTATTATAGAGTCAGGGAATGGATGTTGATACCCATCATCAGTTTCAGTCAATGAGTCACCATCATGATCACTAAAATCATCACCTTCTTGTTCAAAATTTTGTTCTCCCTCGTCAACCTCAAAACTAATATTCTCAATAGTAGGATTTTGAGAGAATTCAGGTGCTTGATTTTGGTGAAATTGATTCAGTAGACTCATGTTACTAGAATGTTGGTGGAAAGATGTTTTTTCAAGAAACACATCAATATACGCATCAGATGAAAGTGAGAATAAAGTTATATATGCATCATCATCATCGTCAACTTGTATGAGCATATGATCTTCTCCAGGGAAAAGATAAGATATATTGATAGAGAACTGGCTGGGATTGATGTCAAGTGTTGTATGAATATATGATTTTAGTTCAGATATGGTATTGATAAGTGAAATATTTATGGGTCTAACATATCGACTAGAATATGACCCATCAGAGAGAAAATAGCCATCATATCAAAGCTTGACAATTCATGAATGTGAACTAGATGCCATGTTCCTATAATTGTAAAATAAATAAACTTAATTGTAACAAAATTCATATTTTAGAATAGTAAATTAACTTAATTGGAACAATAATGTCTTTTCTAGTACAATTATTATTATTTTAGAACAATAACGACATTTTTAGAATAGTAATTAAGATTGTACAATTTGGAATTTGAAATTAAATACTAAGAATAATAGTACTTGGAACTAAATGGTAAGAATGTCATTTTCGTTGATGATATTTACTTCAAATGTCATTTTTGATAATATTATTTTAATAATTTTGAATTAAACATTAACAATATAATTATTTCATTTTAAATATTGCATAGCGGTTTTAGGTTCTAAATTTGGAATTAAACAGTAGCTATACAATTTTTTCCAGTTTTAATATTGCATAGTAGTTTTAGGTTTGAAATTTAGATTTAAACAGTAGCAATACAATTATTTCATTTTTAATATTACATAGTAGTTTTAGGTTCAAAATTTTGAATATAAGAATGTAGTATAGAAAATACCTCAAGTGGCGAGATCTCCCTTGTGAATCAGAATACCAGACTAGAGAAAGAAGAGAAGTAAAATCTCAGTCAGAGAGAGAAAGAAGATGAGAAGAATAGCGCCAGAAATTAGCTCCACCCGAAATCAGCTTCAACTAGAATCCCGACCAGAGAGCTCCAGAGCTATGGAGAGCAATGAAAACGTGAATACATGGAGGAAATGTGTGTTTTTGGGGGACTGATTTCGTCTTCTATATATATGCAGAATACAAAAAAATATGCTATGTTTCACATCGTTCCATTGATATCTCTTTTCACACCTTCAATGGAGATAACTTACAGTAAAAATATTAGATTCTTCGTATCAGAGACATACGACAAACTAAAGGTGGGCAGGTTGAAGTTGAAAGTTGAAAGAAACAGTTGTCTACCGTCTTCTCCTTCAGACGTTGCAACACAATCTGGCTCTGCTAACTCTTCCAAGTCATCACTGCACAATGCCGCTGAATTTTCTTCTAGAGTTTGGCCAGTATGTTCAGGTTGTGCCGCCGCCCGTCTGCCTCTTCCAGTCACACTCTGTGTGGTTCTCAGCAGCCTGCACTAGTTTTTCTCACTCAACAGTCCGTTATACAGGCTGTAACCGCAAGAAGATGGAAGGACTCTAAAAATTTTGTGATTGCGAACTGTCACCCTTAATCACTTTTCTAAACTTTCGCTACTTACAGACTTTGACCATTATTAAAAAAGACAATTACCAAAGAAACCGAATAGAATTGAAAATAAGATTGAATAATTGGCTAATTGCTGAGGAAAGGACAATACATATACTAATACCAGGAAACAAGTATTTTTTGGCAAAGCTTGGGGGTTTCCCCCTCCCTCCGCCACTGCTTGTCTTGTTATATTTGAGTGTGTGGACGTTGCCATAAAGTATATAGTTGGAGTTTGTTAAATATTATTTCTATGAACAGATGGGAATTATGTGATATCTAAATAAGCAAATTGTAGCAGCTCCCGATCTGGTCTTTAAGATACAAAGCTTGCACACTTAATTTTCATACCGTACCAAAGTAGAAGGTAAACTTACACATCAGAAATGTATTATCATATATGTAATATATTCATGCCATATTATCTATGTCAATCGCGCATCATGGTATTTAGTTGTATCTTCACACGTTCAATTGGTGTCCCAAGATTTTTGAACTATTACATATCAAAGGGATCATGCATGAGCCTCATGAATATGCCTGATAATAAAATTCAACAGACATGATTTTAACACCAAGAGTTTGCCTTCAACAAATACGTGGCATATGTATGCAATTTACTGTCGATGTCTTTTTTTTCGGTGACTGAGAGAACCCACTCCAGACGAACCCGACATGGTAAACTCTCAAGGCATGAGAGAGCATGGTTCGGTAACCCCCTCCCATGCCATATCAGCGTGGGTTGCCATTCGCAAAGTGTATTCGGTGAGGTTTGGGCTCGGGTCCTTTATTGGGACTTACCAAGTTCTTACCATCCATACTACTATCACTACTAGAAATCATTAAATATATGGCGTTCAATTGTGTAACCTTTATTCTAATAGATGACATAGATGATTGTCATGTACCTAACGAACGTCATGTGTAATCCTTGTGCTATGTAGGCTCTTCTAAAGTATGTCATCTATAGTCAGGTTTGTTGAAGAATATCAATATATGCTAGCAAAGAATATCATCAATGAAAGTAAAAGACAATGTGTATGGTTGTCACCTATTCCATAAATAATGATGACATTTGTTGTCACCTAATTGATACAAAGTGTGTCAATGATCAATACATGAATTGTGATTTAAAAAAGAGAGTATTATATTCATGATTGTCACCTTTTTTTATAAAAGGTAATTAGAGTTGATGTTACGTGGCATAGAGTGGCATCCAAGAACACCAATGACCTAAACGCATATATAGTCATATCAATGAATATATTGGCATAAGTTATCTACTTCTACTAAATTACGACAAAACTTTTCTCATGATAGAAAGAAGTAAAAGAGATCATTTTATTAAAAGATAATGTATACATCATCTCATTCACATTCAACATCTTCTGCATATTTTGTATCTTTAAATGAGTAATGAAACAAATTACAACAACTATGTCAGAAAACTTTCAATTTTGAATGATTTATAAATTTAGATTTTATAGTCATTGCAGTAGGTAATGTAGCGCCAAAGTTGGTGATGCATCAATGTATGTTGCATTTTATGCCTTCATGTAACATTAATCAAGCTCAGGTGCTTCGCTCAGTGGATTCTACACCATCTGTTCAGTATTTTATTTTGGATGACATGGGAACCACCCCCGAGGAATCACCACGATTGTGACCCCCTGGTGGCATAAACCCCCCACTTTCCCCCACTACCCACACGTCAGGGTCAGCAAGATAAACTAACGCAAAGGCTGAGGTGTGTGACGAGACTAAGGATCGCTGAAGTTGCACAACCGAGGATTTGAACCTGGGTTCCTACTCTAGGGATCCTGGGCCTTCTCCACTGAGCTACAACCCCTTCGGCCATATGTTCAGTATTGTCCAAGGCTAGTTGCTCTTGTTCAATGGATACATGCATGTCTCTATCTCAAATGGTTACTATCAAAGTTTCCATCTCATTAGATGATGAACTATCTGTAGGGACTGTCAAGATGCAGGACCTTTGGGAGGAGTCTGCCTTGAGTTGTAAGTTGTTGATGTTGTTGTTATTGTTTTTGGTGGTGTTGTTGTTGTTTGGACTCGAGTTTGGTCGTAGGTGAAGAGCTGCTCGTGGTAGTCTGCAAACATCTGGTATGAGTTTGTGGCACCTGAAGTCTAGTGGTGGCATGTGGGAGCAGTAGTCTAAAAAAATTGTCCTTGTTGGTGGTCGTGGTATGAGACAGTACCGACGGCGGGTGCGCTCTACAGCCCGTTGTATCACTACATTCTCTACTAGCAACTTGGTTTGGGCTTCTTGAATGCCCTCCTAGAATTATCGAGAAACCAAAATATATCCATTTGAATATCCCTAGCTAGATATGGTAGAAACATGTAGTCATACAAGCCGGTTTCAAATTCTGGGCAGAAACATACCTACGGCTGCGCGTGCTCACTAGACTGAAGTTGATACTCATGCATGATCCAATCAGACTTGCGGCCTTTGGGTGCTTTCCCTTCATAGAAGATGAGTGTATTCCTCATTCCGATTACCCTAGACCCTGACAACACCGCCTTGTCCCATCACATCGCCTTCCAGAACCCCTTGATCATGGCTCGGTTCGTCCTTGTCCCCATTGGGTACAACTTGTCCTTGTGGCTAAATAAGTACCACTCATTCTGATCCTTGTGGTCGTGTCGGGACTTGTCTGCAAGAGAATGTGTGAGGAGCTTGGAATGTGGTAAGGATACCAATCACCATTCTAGCTATAACTTGTATTAATTAGGAATGCAATCGATTGTAGTAAGAGATTTTGACCTTTGAGGTCCCATGGTTCTATTTTGTAGAGGGTGACATTGATGATGACCTCTATGTCAAACATCTATGATGCCACCTTCTTTGCAAGGTAGTACCCCATTAGTTCCTCCTTCGTTGGGTGGAATCTGAACCCCGGTGGCACGCAAGACTCAACTTCCATTACAAGTTCGCAAGATCCTACCAATAAAGACACAAGCGTGGAGATTATGAGTAAGGTCATAATGCCTCCATGACCAAGTCAGTTATAACTGAAGTTTAGAAGAGTTGCAATTCACACAAGATGTAAGAACCCATGCCCATGTGCTCTTGCTTGACCTTTGCCTCCTAGTTTTCCAAATAGTAAAAGCTCCAATAACTTTGATACGGAGCATTCCATTGTTCAGTTGCACAGCTAGCATCATATTCAGGAAGAGCCCTATATTTTAGTTGCACAACTACAACCTCCTCTTCTTCTTTCTCCTTAGCCTCCTCAAGATCTTTGTAGAAGAAAAGATCCACTATTACGCCCCACTTGTGACCCAAAGGGATTGAATCACGCATTTGCAAAACCATCCTAGCAAGAAACCAAAACAAACAAAGAGATAATAAATAGATCAATTTATAAAAGAGTATGGATCGGTAAAGGATATCTATTAGTAGATCAAACAAATTAGCTGAGAGTGAAAGAGAGAAATAATGATCATTTAGGTTTTCTTCTAGATTCCGCTGATCAGTAAATGATGTACTTGTAGGTGGCTTCTGACATGAGCAACACTGAGCCCCCTTCACATTCATCATCAGAAGGACTAACTTGGGTTTAGCTCATGTAAAAACATCCAAAGAAAAAACACATCAGCTACTAATCAACAAACACCTAGTAGTTGTATATTGCCACATGCATGCATATGATTAGCTCCACTACAAGGAGAAAAAGAAACAAGAACTTTTAATCTAATCTACAGGAGTTATTTCATGTGATAACACACAAGTCTTTGTCAATCTTCCTTACTGATGCTTCTTTCTTAATGGAATGATCTCTTAGAGACCAATAGTTATCTCCATATGAAACACCATGTGTTGAACTAGAACCTGTCATCCCTTTTAGTTTTTTTTAAAAAAAAGTAGTTTTCCTCCATCGGTCCTCAGAAAAGACAACATGGTGCTTCTTGAGCTCCATAAAAGCTTCAATCCTGATCGCTACATTATACCTGATGTTAAGGATTTGTTGCATCGAGCATCTTAGTTTCCTTATACTTCTACAACCATGAAGGGAGACTTCTAGTTGATGAATGGATTGAACCATTGTCACAGTCGTTGCTTCGATCCTTCCCTTGGCTTCTTAATGGAATTTGCACGTCGCTAAAAATGAAAGAAATTGTAAATAATTACATCTCTGAATCCAACATGCTTGGATTCTAAAATAATGTTCACTCTTTCTACTTTTTGTTGAGAAATTATAGAGGAAGATGAAAATCATCGACTCACAACTCATAAAGACACAAACATTCCCAAAATCTAACAAAACAATGACTCAATTTAGAACCACAAGAAACCGGATGTAAATAAAGTATATGCATATATGTCAGTAAGAAATGGAATGGTTGTATGCTTGTAGAGAATTTTTTTGAAGATGAATGTAAATAGAGATGCATCTCCACTTCTCTATAGACTTTTACACAACAAAAGGAACAACAACTATCTACACATACCCCTACACCTATTCAAACACCTAATCAAAACCAGATCAATCTGCCTTATACATCAAAAAAAGAACCTATGAAAGCATCAACTACTAACTGCCATATATGTCTCTGTACTATCCATTAACAAAAGGAAAAGGATAAGGGATCATCACAAACCACACAACCCATAGGCAAATTGTTCCTATCAGCCAACCCACACGTCTTGGGATTCTAAACTAAGATTAGTATCCTCATAAAATCGATCCACAACCGTAAAACCATCACAGTCTTGTAAACCCAAACAAACATGTTCACCCTTTCCCTAGGATAAAAGGCTCATCCTAAGAAAAAGCCTGTTAGACATCTCCCTCCCCCCAAACCAACATCTATCCACCAGAAACATGTACAACAAAAATAAGGAACCAAATCACATCACCCAAGACATCTAAGCTCATCCATTAGTACTTGTCATAGCAACAGAACCCCGATCAAGACCAACGAAAGAATGCAGCTCCCTTGTATAGCTATCACCTTCCCAACAATCATTGGTGGTAAAACCAAAGAAGATGGACTATCCTTATCGAGGGACCTTCAGGCACCAGGGTAACCCTGCCTATACACCCAAGGGGTTAGTATAAGAAGATTTAGGATCCGCCATTGAAAACAAGATAAGGAGAGGAAAACATACTAACCTAAGAAGGAGGAGAAAAATCAAAGAGGAAGGACTATACTGGGATGATTCCACACCCTTTAAATCTCTAATTTCAAGCTAGGGCATCGGATAAGGAACTGGACTCCTTGATCGATAGTTACAGGTCGAGGTGCCAGAGTCTAGGGCATCAACGGCGGCGACAACAGTCATTGCTTCAGCCAACACTCTAGCAAGGAACCGTTTTTCGGGCAGGTAGTTTTGCGTGTCACCAAGCTATGAATGGGGTTAGACAAGGAGCAGGAGTCCTTGGTCGCAAATTGAGGCCGAAGCACCAGTTGCCAGGACTTCAATACCGGTGACACAATCATCGGATTGGGGGAGAGTGTGGCATTGTTGGTTGTGAGTGACTGGAGGAAGGGGGAGCCACACGAGAGGTGTGGATTCTAGGGATTTGAGCAATGCAGTCAGATTGGAAGAGAGTGGTCAATGGTGGATGATAGGTGCCGATAGAAGAGACGATTGGATGATTTTTGTGTGCTGACCAGTGTGTGGTGCACGGGTGTTTTAGGGAGTGTGAGTTCATTTGGCGAGCGGTGGGCAAAAATGACCAAGAAGGATTTTGACTCTATTTTTCCTAAAACATTAATTTGGATTGGTATCATTAATATATAAATTTGTAAAATTTTGATTTTTTTTTTAAAACTTGACTCTTACATTTTCAGAATCAACGAGTGAGAGTCCTATGTTTAGGGTTGTAGAAATCTCTTATTTGGGTTGATCATATGTCAGAACAGACTTGTTGAAATTTTAAGAGAAAGACCTAAAATCAATTTGGGCTCAAACTTTGTTTGCTGTGTCAAAAGAGGGACGAGCCATTTTTTAATTTGGAATGTGAAACCGATTAAGATATATATTTTGATTAGTCTTTTCAGTTAGGAACCGACACAAAACTATGATTTCTTTTTTACTTCATCTAATTCTGATTTGATCCTGATAATTAATATAAACCTTAATCAAGATGGACAGATTTTGAGCAACCCATTTACTCTCAAACTGACTCAGGTTTGTCAGAAAGTAGAGTTTATAAGATAGATGTGTACTATATTTTTACTAGTATAATTGACACCCCCTAGATTTATCCAAACCCAGAACCAACATGGTTGGTCGGGTTCTTGCGACAACCACCGCATGTTTGAAGGAATATGCTTCTAGCGATGGGTGGTCTACACAAGGTGTTTCCATGGAGCAATTTGTATTGCAAAAAAAGACCCATTAGCCTTACAATGATCATAAAAGAGACATGCGTGGGTTTGGGGATGATCTTCATTCTAATATACCCTTATAAATTACTCTCATAATGACTTAAAATGACTCTCAACAACAATCCTTCTCTCACATCTCTTTAACAAATTGTCAAAAAAATCTATTGATATGTATCCATGAAAATGCATTTGGGATGATCCATGATGCATATCATGATAGTGTCTGCTCACAGCAAGTGACTTGAAATGCATTTGTGAGTAGTTGGGGCCCACATCTTGACAGTGTCCTCTCACAACAAGTTCCTTAAATGCATTCTCGAAGAGTTGGGGCATGTATCATGAATGTCCTCTCACTGTAAGTCCCTCAAAATGCATTTACGAGGAGCTAGGGTCCATATCATGAAAATGTCCCCGCACAATGCATTTGGGTCAGTTTTGAGTCGAATAATAGTAGGGTTGGTGTAAAATAGCCCATTAGAATTGATACGGAAAAAAATTAATATAGGGACAAAATTTGTGTATGAATTTAGAGGTGTTCATCATGCCAATACCCTTTTATGAATGACTCTCAAAATGGATTAGAATGACCCTCAGTAGACATTTCTCTCACGTCTCCATTAAGAATTATCAAATAAATGTATTGATATATCCCCCAAAAAATGCATCTGGGAAGAGCCATGGCCGATAGCATGACAATGTCATCTCACAACAAGACCTTTGAAATGCATTTGTGAAGATTTGGGGGCCATATCATGACAGTGTCCTCTCACAGCAAGTCCATGGAAATGTATGTATGAGGAGTCGACGCACACATTGTGAGAATGTATACCCATAGAAAGCCCCTCGAATTGTATTTGCGAGGATCTAGGGCACATATCATGACAATATCCTCTCACAGCAAGTCTATGAAAATGCTTTTGGGTGGTGCTATGGCTCCTATCATGCAATGTCCTCTCACATCATGTCCCCACAAATGCTATCATTGAAGATATGTACATATTTATTGTCCTCTTAAATGTTCATAAAGGAGACATGTATGAGTTTGGGGACAATCAGAGCATTGCCAGTTGGGTTCTTGCGACAATCGTTGTCTGTTTGCAAGAATTGTTGTTGGAGATAGGTGGTCTGTGCAAACCATTTTCAATGAGAAATTTGTTTAACCTACTTAATTTTATAGCATGTTGTAACTGATAGCCATTGTTGAGAGTTATATCTCTCACTGAGATGTTGGTCTCGGCTCGTGGGTCACCACATCTTTTTAGGTGATCATAAGTGGCATCGTCAGGATTGTGGTGGCGAGGAAGAACAAATTGGAGAGTAGTAGGAGCAAAAGGTTGGCTACTAGTTAGAGTGTCCTAGAGTCGTCTATGTACTCTCAAGTCCAGACAGGAGATGTTTCACAGATGATATGTATGTCGACTTGAGTTTTTGGGTAGTGTGTCGATGTTTGTATATGGTATGTATATGTGGAACAAATGCTTTTGTATACATGTTGTGGTTGAATCCACTGGATGTACATGTAAATACCCGATATGGTATGTGTTGTTATGCAAGTTCGAGTTGTTGAACCTTTATGTAAATATTTTAAAACATGATGGTAAGGTTCAAAAGTGATTTTAATTTACCCTCTTTTTCTGGCTATATGGTTAATTAGCAGTTGATCATGTGTTATGTTTTGAGTAATCTTGTTTAGAGTGACGAGCCGTCATACTTACAGAGAAAAACCACCCATTTTCAACAATTACTATTGGGGTTGGGTGGTCTACACAAGCCTTTGCCAAGGAATAGTTGGCCTCATAAGGCAAAGGGACATTAGCCTTATAATGATAAAAAAAGAGGTGTCTATGAGTTGGGGACGATCTTCATGCCAATATGCCTTTATAAATGACTCTCAAGGTGACATAGAATGATTTAGAGTGTCACTCGCATCAATTTCTCTCACACATCTTGTTTGTGAATTTTTCAAATAAATATATTGATATATCCCCACAAAAATACATTTGGGAGGAGCCATGACCTATATCATGACATTTTTTTTGTCACAATAAGTCCATATAAATGTAGTTGTGAGGAGCTGGGACCAGATTAGTTTTGTCTCACACCAAATCTGTGAAAATGCATTTGTGAGGAGTCACAACCCATATCATGAGAATGTCCTCTCACAACAAGTCCATAGAAATACATTCGCAATGAGCCAAAGACCACTTGCTTGCGGAGTCACAACCCATATCACGAGAATGTCCTCACTTGTAACACTTTCTTACTAGCTTGCAACTCATCCTAGTTGGGCTTACATCTCTCCCTTACAACCCATATCATGAGATATGTATATTTTTCTTTTCCTCTTAACTATTTATAAAGGAGACATTATAATTTTAGAGACGATTAGAGCACAGTTGGTCGGTGCTTGCATCAGTCACATCTTATTTACAACAATTATTGTTGGGGGTGAGTGGTCTATACAACCCAATACCAAGGAGAAATTTGCCTCACAAGAGAAAGGCAACAGTAGACGAGTATGAGTTTTGAAGACAATCTTCATTCCAATACCCCTTTATGAAAGGCTCTAGAAATGACTTAGAATGAATCTCAACAAAATTTCTCATACACATATCCTTTATGAATTGTCAAATAAATGTATTGATATATTCCCACAAAAATACATTTGGAAGGATCCATGACCAATATCATGACAGTGTCCTCTCACAACAAGCCCATTGAAATGCATTTGTAAAGAGTTGGGGCTCATATCATGATAGTGTCCTCTCATAGTGATGTGGCATGCACAGATGAGAAAGGAACTATAAATTAAAATCTCGTTGATCCCACAAAATACTGAGAGCTTGAGGTCATGAATCATAATGTCTTCTCATGATGAGTGCGACAAATCTAATTATAAAGAATTAGATTGCAAATGGGACATGTGGAGGAGGGGTCTTAAATGTCATATGAGAAACCTCCTCTCATAACAAGTCATCGAGTAACACTAGTCATCGAATATACATCCATTTAGATGGTTTGAAATAATCTTCGAATAACAACACTGGCTTGTGGAACTATGACACTTAGATTATGGTACTTGCGATAATTGTGGTGCTCACTTGTGGGGCTTGCAGCACTCTCTTTCTAGGCTAGAAGTGTTGGTATGTATGCCTAGAGAGCCAATCATATGATCATTGTAATGGTATAAATGTAAACGATTTGATTAATAATAAAGTTAAGCTTTTGATGTAATATGTTTAACTAGGTTATGAGATAATGAAATAACATAATGAATGTCTAGAGAATGACATTACTCAATGACATATGTCTTCAGATTGAGGACTTGAAGAATGAAATCATATATATGTTAAGAGTATATGCATTCTTGTTATGTCCCTAATCAATTGTTATTGTTGAAGGTTGATAGGAAATAATAACACATAAGATCAGAGTGTGAGTTGGTCGATGATCGAATCTCATTAGTCATGATATGGAAATATCAAACTAACCACACAAATACATGTTTGAGAACAGTGTATCAGACATACCCACCATAAGAGTGATATATGGAAGCCTTAACTAGGTAAGTTAGAATCATGTCTTACAGTGATGGTGGTATTTATGGTTCTTAGACCTGAAATCACTGCACACATCACATGTTGTTTGGTGTGCTTTGACATCATCAAACACAATCCTGAAACATGGGTTGTCATAAAAGTGATGATTGGGTGACTGTGACACATGGAGACCGACTCTGAGTGATAGAGATGGAACTTTTCCCTCCTAAGGGAGTATGATATATAAGGCCTCTTGATTAGCGAGACTGAGAAATGTGTGGCCATGCACATGTGAGTCAATATGTGATATTGAGCTTACATATATCTCAGACAGTCTGCTCCGGTTCAAGGAATAAGATTGAACAATAATGAGGATGACTGCTGTTGGTTCGTTTACACTAACGAGTTTCAATCATGAAGATGATCTTTTACTCAACTAGCTATATCTTGCAAGTATACAAGAGTAGTTGTAGTCGAGGTCGAACACGAGGAGCTAACGATAACTTAATTGAACGCAGCAGTACTAAAGTTCAACAATCTAGATCGGTTTTAGAGGGGTAGAAAGATCTGTTCCAAAAGCATAAAAGATTTGGTTTTAACTACAAGAAATTTCAGATTTTTATCAACGAACTAAGATTATGAGGAACGTTCGAATTCAGAGTTAATGGATCTTGGACATTAGGATTTCACTCATACGCCATAGCAAACAAAAAACAAAGCAATTTAAACATGCAAAAGATCAAGTTTCTAGGAAAAGATGTGTTACAGCTCACCTCCCGGTGTAACCGCAACGACCATAACTCAAAACAGCACTCTCGTGCATGAATTTCGTATATGATCACAAACAGATCCTCAACTCATTCTTCCCTACTCTCGTAGAAGAAGAAAGGTTGCCAAAAAGGACGTCTCCATACAAACCTACTTGTTTTCTCAAACTAAGCAAGAAAGCAGAAATCATGCATATATGGCGGCCAACGATACATGCAAGAAAAAGAAATTACCGACGCCTTTAAGGTAGAGAAACAAGAAACAATTGCATTTAGTACGAAATTACTTGTTCAAAACATGCTATGGCATGGGAGTTACTCTCCCATGCCCAAGAAAAAGGATCTACTCGTCTATAACTGTGTACAGCAAGATTTCTACAGAATTCTCAATGCTAGACATCGTTTTGGGGAGGAAAAGCAAAAAAGAACCAAAGGTGTAACCACAAGGGGTAAGGAATCCGGCTTTAGGACGAGACTCCCTTCCTTTAGCTGCTCCAAGACGGCCCAACTCCTCTCCCGAGAAGCTGCACGGAGTTGGAGAAGCTTTGCTGCACCTTGGGGAAGACAATGGAGAAGTGGGGAAGAAGAAATGGCTTCTTTGCTCAAGAAACCACCTTAGTTCCTCCAAAATCGCCTTGCTCTCCTCTCCTCTGCCTTTGGGACGAGAAAAACTTCCTCAATGGTCGAACGTAACCGTCCCATTCCTTCCCTCTTTCTTTTAAAATCGTGTTCTGAAAATTTGGAATTCTGAAACTGACAGGTGCACGCCGTGCACCTTGGAGGTGCACGCTGTGCACCTGCAAGGCAGTTGTAACCGGCAGATCTGTGCACGGCGTGTGTTGAGGAGTTGCACGCCGTGCAACCTTACAGGTTGTTTTCAGTAAATTCCGTCCCAGGTGCACGCCGTGCATTTTGGAGGTGCACGCCGTGCATTCTCTTTTCTGGACTGAACGGATTCCTCTGGAGTGTTGCACGGCGTGCGTCTGGGGATTGCACGCCGTGCACTTTGCTGTTTCAGCCAAATGATTCGTCTGGAATGGTGCACGCCGTGCGTTTCCCTGTTTCTGTAGAAAAACCATCTAAAATTAATCCTTTTTGTGGCAATATTGCAATACAAGTTATGGGACGTGTAGAGAAACTAAAAGATGGCAAAACTAATACAAAAGAGACTGAATTACGCTAGAAAGAACCAAATTTGTATGTGAATATATGTAGAAAAGATGATATACGAATCGCACAACAAATCCCCCTAAGCTTAAACCATTGCTTGTCCTCAAGCAAAAAGAGCACGGGAAAAACAATAGAAGAATTGCGAAGAACATGATTAGGTCAAATGAAATGAAAGATATGCATAAAACCAAACCAACCATGATCAACACATTTATGCTCACAGCCATCGATTCAACTCGAACACCCCAGAAAAAGATTTTTGTTCAGCAGGGTTTGCATCAATTTCAATGAAACAATCAATCAAACAACACTAGGTAGAGTTTGGATGACCAAGCCAAACAATCAGTAGATGTGCAACTCTTACTCTCAACTATTAAGGATAACAAAGGATGAAATCATAGTTGAAAAATTACAATTTTTGCTGTACTCTTCCTCTTTCCCCTTTTGTTTTCAGAAAAGATAAGATCAAAGATTGGGGGCTCCGGCACTCGGCTGCTAATGTAGGCTTATGCACACGAGGAGTGACGGTTGGGGTATTTTACCCTCTTTTAAGACATACCACCTAACCATCATTGCCAGATCGGACTTACACTAGGCTAGCATGGTATGTGGGCGGTTTAGCCATCTTTTATGGGGTAAATATATATATATATATTTTTCTTTTTATTTTTCAAGGAGAGTCAACAGTAATGCAACATTAACTAGATTTCATTCATCTGTTTTGAAAAAAATTTCATTGAAAGAAAGTTTGCATATGCACTGAGAGCTTGGCAAGGTCATCCCGTATTCTAAATGATGTTGTACAGTTGACTGTATTTACAAAAATGATACCATTACATGTTTTAAACAATCAGGGATGTTAAAGGTGAATAATCAGGCTAGAAGCATACACTGGAGTTAAATACATGTTGATGGTTTCAAGGTTTCATTTGATTGATGCATGTTTTTCACACTTCTTCAATTGAAAATTTCTCGTCAAGAGAGGACGAACAGTTAAGCAAGGGAGTTCTTTCCACATAAAAAGGATGAATCTCATTTTGTATTAGATTTTGCCAACAGAAAGAAAAGACAACAACTAAGAAGACAACAGAACAAAAGTACAAAAACAAATGACAAGAAGAAAATAGCATTGAAAATAAAAGCTAACTAAGATACCGTCCAAATGCTCCCCCCTAAGCTTGAAATCAGCAGTGTCCTCACTGCGTTATCCAAACTTTAGGAGTTTACACCGGATACCTGGAAAGAGTGATATCAGAAGAATGGTCCGCCGCCTCCTAGGTCTGGGAGGAACTGGTTGACGATGTCGTTGATCTCTTGCTGATCGTGCTGACGCTGTTGGTCTTCAGTAAATGGATGTTGTGGGGCATCGGGGGCTGTCGTCTCCTGACGGGGCAGGGACTGGTAAGATTGGGGCGCTGGGTAGTGGCCCTGTGAGATATGCCACGCGTCCATGCGGTTTACCATATCATACACAGCGGAGTACTGTGTACTCCAATGGTCGAACCTGGTCTCATTAATCGCACTCATCTGGTCCAGGCGGGTGTCCAAGTGATCAAAATGCCGCTCTACATATGTGAAGAGATGCTGAACATCTGGCATCGTCCAGCCATACTCAGTCTGAGTACCAGTGGACGGTGGCTGTGGCGTGGGTGCTGCTGGAGTGGGTGCTGGTGTCGAACTGCTGGCACCCCCAACGGGTGTCCCCTCTTCATTTTCTGGCTGAAGCTGCACTTTCCAGGTTGCTTTGTCTCTAATGTCATTACGGCTGGCATCCGGGATAATGACAAACTGGGTTTTTGTGATATGAACTTTGAACCGTAACTCGCTGTTGCCGTGTCTGGAGATCAGACCACAAGAAATAAGATAGGTAATGTCCACGAGATTCTTTCCCAGAGCTGGTTCAAGGTCACCTATCTGCAACCCCAACTGCATAGCAAGAAGGCTAATGACCCCGCCACACATGATATCACCAGCTTCCCTCTTCTTTTGCTTCTTTGTTTCAAGCAGCTTGCACATCATGTAGTAACCTGAACTGATGCGCTCGTTTTGTACCACACACCACAGAAAGAACAGATCAGTCTTTCCTACAACACCCTGTGTTTCATTCTTTGCAAAAGGTCCTGTGCTGAGGAGACGATGAAGTACACGAAAAATGGGGTTATGTATGCTGGAAGCCCTTGCATTCCGTGCCTTATGCATCGTATCAGAAGTTATTTCAGACCAAAACAGATCACTATTGAAAGATGAAGGATAATCAGTGTAACCACCAAAATTGCATTTAAGTAAAGTACAGAATCGTTCTAGACTCATGCAGAACTCTTTATCCAACAGACGGAAACTGATTTTTTGAAACGGGATATGAAAACGATCACCCTCGGCTTTGAGGGTAGTAAGAAACTCGTATACCAACCGGGGGTAGGTTTTTGTAACCCGAGTGCAGAGGTATTCAAGGCCCAATAATTTTAAATGGCGTTCTACCTCGTCTTTGAATCCCAGCTTGGTCACTGCTTCTTTGCACATGTACCTTGAGGGGAGAACGCGCCTAGTAATTAGAAACTGATAATCTGCGTCCTCCTCAGGCTTGACTGTGAACTGCGTGGAAGGTACAAACGTTGGCGTTCTTGTTGCAGAAGTTCCTGCTTCAGGTGCAATGTGGTATGCCGGACGGCTGCTAGCTTTGCGTTTTGTTGGTGCCATGAGATGAAAGGAAGAATACACAGGAACTGGTCTCTGGCGAGCAGTTGCACGGCGTGTCTGTGAGATGCACGGTGTGCACCTGCAGATTTGGGGAAGCCGGAAATCTGCACGACTGCTGTACGGTTTGTGGAAAAGAAGGGGGCGATTGCGGCTGCTCAGCTCGGCGTGGAGGCAGAGGTGCGACGGACTGTTGCAAGGGCTGCTTGGCGGCGTCTTGCTGGTTGCTGGGCGGCTTGGCTGCTTGCTGCTTGCTGCTTGCTGCGCTTGCTGCGGCTTGCTGCGCTTGCTTCTTGCAGATGAGCGGGGTAGGGGGCTTGGGGTGGAAATGCACGGCCGGAAATGGAGGTGGGTTGGTGGAGGTCGGCGGCGTGCGGAAATGCACGGCCGAGCGGTAGATGGTTGCACGGCGGCTGGCGGCGGAGCAGGGAACGGGCACTCGGCGCTGATAGATCTGCTAGGGTAGAGAGTGCACGGCTGCTAGGGTTAGGGTTCTAGGTCGTGCATTCGGACTTTTATATTTCGAAATTCACTTAAAAGTGCACGGCGTGCATTTTTAGGTGCACGGCGTGCATGGTTCCAGACAAAATTCGGACCAAATAGCTCCAGCTGCACGGCGTGCGTTTCCGATGTGCACGGCGTGCAGGTTTCCTGTAGAATTCTCATTCAAGATGCACGGCGTGCGGCATAAAGATGCACGGCGTGTTTGCTTACAGGCTTTTCATTTCTGACTTGTGTAGTGGAGTGCACGCCGTGCATTTGTGAATGCACGCCGTGTACTTTGCTATTTCTGCAGAAAATTTCAATTGGTCAGCATAAAATTATGACGGAATGAATGGAGATCAAGTCTAAATTATTACATTCATCCATGACGAGCTAATTAACAAAATTAAAGAGAGTTTTTGACTCAAACAACTTAAACAAATCTATCCTAACGTGGGGTCGACTCCCACAAGGTCCTCCGTTTAGAGTCCGGAGTAAGACTCTTCAATCTTTTCATGCGTCATGGAGGGAGCAAGAGGCTCCCTTGTCTAGAATCTCAGAGGATGAATACAGCTTGCATCTTTGTCCATTCACTTTGAAATTCCCATCTTTTCCTTGTAGTTCCATAGCTCCATATGGAAAGATTTTCAATACAAGAAAGGGACCCGACCATTTAGACTTTAGCTTTCCCGGAAATAACTTCAGCCTTGAATTGAATAATAAAACTTGATCTCCTTCCTGAATGTCTTTCCTGCGGATTCTTTTGTCATGCCATGCCTTTGTTCTTTCCTTGTACAGCTTTGCATTTTCATAAGCATCGAGGCGCAGCTCTTCAAGTTCTTGCAGTTGTAGAAGGCACTTCTCCCCAGCTTTCTTCATATCAAAGTTTAAGAATTTAATAGCCCACAGCGCCCGGTGTTCAAGTTCAAGTGGAAGATGACAAGACTTCCCATAGATAAGTTTGAAAGGAGTGGTTCCTATGATGGTCTTGTAAGCTGTGCGGTATGCCCAAAGTGCATCATCAATTTTCAAAGCCCAATCTTTTCTTGAACTGGAGACGGTCTTCTCAAGAATGTTTTTCAGCTGCCTATTTGAAACTTCCACTTGCCCGGATGTTTGAGGATGATAGGGCGTAGAGACCTTGTGGGTGACGCCATACTTGGAGAGAAGGTTGTTGAATTGCTTCTCGGCAAAATGTGTCCCTCCATCAGAGATGACAGCACGTGGAACACCGAACCTAGGAAAGATGATCTTTTGAAAGAGCTTTATTACCGATTTAGCATCGGGTGATTGGGTTGGAATGGCCTCAACCCATTTAGACACGTAATCAACAGCAACAAGAATGAAATGATACCCACATGAGGACGGGAATGGTCCCATGTAGTCAACACCCCATACGTCAAACACCTCAACCTCTAGGATAGAGTTGAGCGGCATGTCATCACGGCGAGATATACCTCCAGTTCTTTGACATTTGTCACAGGATTTGACAAAAAGATTTACATCCTTGAAGAGCGTAGGCCAATAAAAACCGGCTTGGAGAATTTTTGCAGCAGTCTTCTCTCCTCCAAAATGGCCTCCATAAGAAGAAGCATGGCACTCTGCAATGATGGTGGGAATTTCTTCTTCGATCACACAGCGGCGTATTAATCCATCACTCCCATGTTTGAATAGGAAGGGATCATCCCAATAATAGAACTTTACGTCGTGAAAGAACTTTTTCTTTTGTTGATATGTCAAGCCGGGTGGAAGCTGCCCTGTAGCAAGGAAATTTGCAATGTCGGCAAACCACGGTGCTTGAACGGATGATAGAGCACAGAGTCTTTCAATGGGAAGATGATCTTCAATAGGTAGTGAGTCTCCCGCTGTAGTGGACAATCTAGAAAGATGGTCAGCAACGCTGTTTTCAGTACCTTTCTTGTCTCGAATTTCTAGGTCAAATTCATGTAGGAGCAGCACCCAACGAATAAGGCGCGGCTTTGCATCCTTTTTGTTCAAGAGGTATTTGATTGCAGCGTGATCAGTATACACAATCACTTTGGAACCCACAAGATATGGTCGGAACTTCTCAAAGGCATATACAATAGCAAGCATCTCCTTCTCTGTAGTTGTGTAGTTGACTTGCGCATCATTGAGGGTCTTACTTGCATAATGAATGGCGTGGAGTTTCCTGTCTTTTCGCTGTCCTAGAACAGCTCCTACTGCATAGTCACTTGCATCGCACATTAATTCGAAGGGAGCATCCCAATCTGGAGGTTGAATGATGGGGGCTGAAATGAGAGCTTCCTTGAGCGTAGTGAAAGCTTTATTACATTCTTCATCAAAGACAAAATCTGCATCTTTTGCTAGGAGAGAACATAAGGGTTTTGCAATCTTTGAAAAGTCCTTTATAAATCTTCTATAGAACCCTGCATGTCCTAAAAAACTTCTTATGTCTTTGACTGAAGATGGGGTGGACATTTTCTCAATAGCTTCCACCTTTGCCCTGTCAACTTCAATGCCCTTGTTAGAAATCACGTGTCCTAGTACTACACCGGATTGTACCATAAAATGGCACTTCTCCCAATTTAGCACTAGGTTAACCTCTTTACATCTGGCTAAGACTAAAGACAAATTAGACAAGCATTGATCAAACGAATCGCCGTAAACACTAAAATCATCCATGAAAACTTCCATAATATTTTCAATGAAATTCGAGAAAATGGCCATCATGCACCGCTGAAAAGTGGCAGGTGCATTACAAAGGCCAAAAGGCATGCGGCGATAAGCATATGTGCCATATGTGCAAGTGAACGTGGTTTTTTCTTGATCAGGCGGGTAGATAGGAATCTGATAAAACCCGGAATATCCATCCAAATAACAAAAATAAGAATGTTTAGCAAGGCGTTCCAACATTAAATCAATGAAAGGTAAAGGGAAATGGTCCTTGCGAGTTGCTTTATTTAGACACCGGTAGTCAATACACATACGCCAGCCTGTGACCATGCGTGTCTGTATCAACTCATCATTGTCTCCCTTTATAACAGTTGCACCCCCTTTCTTAGGTACTACGTGAATAGCACTAACCCAGGGGCTGTCACTAATGGGATAAATAATTCCGGCATCCATTAATTTTAAAATCTCTTTCTTTACCACATCAAGCATGTTTTGATTTAAACGTCTTGGTGGTTCAACGGTTGGTTTTGCATCATCCTCCATGTTTATTCTATGCATGCAGATTTTAGGATGAATGCCTTTCAAGTCATCAATTGAATAACCAATTACATCTTTATACATGCGCAATTCAGCAAGTAATTTATTTTCTTGTTCTTTGGTTAATTCATCATTTATTATAACAGGAGATGAAGAATTTGGGTCTAGAAACGCATACCTCAGCCCCGGTGGAAGGGCTTTAAGTTCTACCTTTTTCTTTGGAGCTTCTTCATCAACCTTTTCGTCCTCACGTGGAGCTTCTTTTTTATTTGCTTGAGCTTTATAAATAGGAATAGCTCCAGAATTTTCAGAATTATTATTTTGAGCAGTCACGTCATCACAATAGTTTATCATGAAATCTATCATATCATCAACGTAATCATCCATTGGATCAACAGTATCAAATAGACAAATCTCCTTTACTTGTGCGGGTGCTTTCATGGCATCTGAAATGGAGAATTCAATTTCTTCTTTTCCCACACGTAGGGTCAACTTCCCTTCCCGGACGTCAATTAGACAACCGGCAGTCCTCAAGAAAGGTCTCCCAAAAAGAATAGGATTGCGGGGGGCCTCTACCATGTCAAGTACTACAAAATCGCATGGTATGTAGAATTTGCCAATATGTACAAGGACATCTTCTAAAACACCTCTAGGGTGTTTAAGAGAGTGATCAGCTAGTTCGATAACCATCTTTGTTGGCTTTAGATCTCCAAGATGTAGTTCTTGCCATAAGGTGGTTGGAATGAGGCTAATGCTAGCCCCCAAATCTACTAAGCCTTTTTCAAAAGTGACATCGTTGATTTTGCACGGCAGTGTGAAAGGTCCCATGTCATCCAACTTTTCCGGAATAGAAGGAATGCGGTTTTGAATAATGGAGCTCACATGTTCAGAAAGTTTAACTGTTTCCACTTGATCGACTGCTCTCCTTCTAGACAGGATGTCTTTCAAGAACTTGGCATAAGAAGGCATCTCAGCAATTACATCAGTAAAAGGAAGATTAACTTGCAACTTGCTAAGAATGTCCATAAATTTTCTGAACTTGACATCGTCTTTATTATTGACAAGCCTATTAGGGAAAGGTGCTGAGGCTTTGTAAGACGGCGGGTTTTCAGATTTACCTTGCTCTTTGTGGCAATGGGGAATGGGAGGCTCTTCCTCATTAAGTACCTCTATGTCTTTCTCCTTGGGTGGTGAAGGTCTTTCAATTTCAGCTCCACTTCTTAGAATGATGGCGTTGGCTTGCTGTCTTGGATTTACCTCCGGCACACTAGGGAGAGAACCGGATTTCTGTCCTTGTTGAGAAAGAGCTTGTTGAGCTATTTGATTTTCCAGCATCTTTGTATGAGTGGTTATGTTGTCTACCTTGGCTGAAAGTTGAAGAATAGCATCTTTAAGTAGCTTATCATTCCCCCTAAACTCTTCATTTTGCTGCGTTTGTGTGTTGATAAATTTTTCCATCAAAGCCTCAAGAGAAGATCCTTGGGGCTGTTGTTGCTGCCCTTGCTGAAAATTTTGAGCATGGTTATTGTTCTTGTAGGAGAAGTTGGGATGATCTCTCCATCCTGGATTGTATTGGTTAGAATAAGGGTTGTACTGTTTGTTCCTCTGCATCTCAATCGCATTAACCTGTTCAAGATCTCCCTCCATAGTGTTGGGAGCAAAACATTGAGAAGAAACGTGCCCTGGATTACCACAAGCTTCACATGTGGCTTCTGCAGACTGAACCGGCAATGTAGTCAACTTCTCGAACTTTTGGGTGAGAACATCAAGCTTTGCAGCTATAAGATCGACGGCGTCAACAGCGTACTTTCCTCCCAGCTTTGCACTAGAAGAACTTGCATTTGATGATGAGTTGGCTCTTCTGTCACCTCAACCATTGGCAATGATTGAGTGATATATCTTCAATTATATCATAGGCCTCCCTATAAGATTTTGTCATAAGAGCACCACCGGCTGCAGCGTCTAGCGTCATCCGGGTGTTATAGAAAAGCCCGTTGTAGAAGGTCTGAAGAAGTAGCCAATTAGTGAGACCGTGATGAGGGCAAAGACGTTGAAGGTCTTTGAACCTCTCCCATGTATCATAAAGTGTTTCACCATCATTTTGAGAAAAGTTAGTGAGCTGATTTCTCAAATGAGCAGTCTTGCTTGGAGGGAAATATTTGGCAAGAAAAACATTAAGCAGCTGGTCCCAAGTTTTTATAGACTTCTTCGGAAGAGATAAAAGCCAAGTTTTGGCCTTATCCCTTAGAGTGAAGGGAAAGATCATCAGTCGTACTCCGTCTGCAGATACGCCATTAATTTTGAAAGTATTCAAGTACTCCAGAAATTCTGCGATGTGAAGACTTGGGTCTTCATTAATGGTACCCCCGAAGCGGTTTTGTTGGATCATCTGCATCATAGAAGGAGCAATGGAGAAATTGTCCGCTTCTATGGCTGGTAGGTCGATGGCTCCACATATGTTTGTGGCCACCGGCATTGCGAAGTCCTTGAGCGGGCGGTCATCTTCCATGACTGGAAGGCTTGGTGAAGTTTCTTCAAGGGATGAAAAAGATGGAGATGGTGATGGAGGCGGAGTAGTATCCTCTAGCTGTGATTGTTCTTTCCTCCTTGATCTTCTCAAGTTCGAGATGTTTCGCTCTATCTCAAGGTCTAACAACGGAGTTCTTTGAAGACCTCGTTGCGAACGACGCATACAACCTGAAAAGTAACAAAAAAAAATTTGAGAACACACTAAGAGGTATATGGAATTCGAAAATGATGTATAATGATCTAGTCTCGAATACTAAGTAGTACTTATTACTCCAATTTAATTACCGAAGCTCCCCGGCAACGGCGCCAAAAACTTGTTAGTTCGTTTACACTAACGAGTTTCAATCATGAAGATGATCTTTTACTCAACTAGCTATATCTTGCAAGTATACAAGAGTAGTTGTAGTCGAGGTCGAACACGAGGAGCTAACGATAACTTAATTGAACGCAGCAGTACTAAAGTTCAACAATCTAGATCGGTTTTAGAGGGGTAGAAAGATCTGTTCCAAAAGCATAAAAGATTTGGTTTTAACTACAAGAAATTTCAGATTTTTATCAACGAACTAAGATTACGAGGAACGTTCGAATTCAGAGTTAATGGATCTTGGACATTAGGATTTCACTCATACGCCATAGCAAACAAAAAACAAAGCAATTTAAACATGCAAAAGATCAAGTTTCTAGGAAAAGATGTGTTACAGCTCACCTCCCGGTGTAACCGCAACGACCATAACTCAAAACAGCACTCTCATGCATGAATTTCGTATATGATCACAAACAGATCCTCAACTCATTCTTCCCTACTCTCGTAGAAGAAGAAAGGTTGCCAAAAAGGACGTCTCCATACAAACCTACTTGTTTTCTCAAACTAAGCAAGAAAGCAGAAATCATGCATATATGGCGGCCAACGATACATGCAAGAAAAAGAAATTACCGACGCCTTTAAGGTAGAGAAACAAGAAACAATTGCATTTAGTACGAAATTACTTGTTCAAAACATGCTATGGCATGGGAGTTACTCTCCCATGCCCAATAAAAAGGATCTACTCGTCCATAACTGTGTACAGCAAGATTTCTACAGAATTCTCAATGCTAGACATCGTTTTGGGGAGGAAAAGCAAAAAAGAACCAAAGGTGTAACCACAAGGGGTAAGGAATCCGGCTTTAGGACGAGACTCCCTTCCTTTAGCTGCTCCAAGACGGCCCAACTCCTCTCCCGAGAAGCTGCACGGAGTTGGAGAAGCTTTGCTGCACCTTGGGGAAGACAATGGAGAAGTGGGGAAGAAGAAATGGCTTCTTTGCTCAAGAAACCACCTTAGTTCCTCCAAAATCGCCTTGCTCTCCTCTCCTCTGCCTTTGGGACGAGAAAAACTTCCTCAATGGTCGAACGTAACCGTCCCATTCCTTCCCTCTTTCTTTTAAAATCGTGTTCTGAAAATTCGGAATTCTGAAACTGACAGGTGCACGCCGTGCACCTTGGAGGTGCACGCCGTGCACCTGCAAGGCAGTTGTAACCGGCAGATCTGTGCACGACGTGTGTTGAGGAGTTGCACGCCGTGCAACCTTACAGGTTGTTTTCAGGAAATTCCGTCCCAGGTGCACGCCGTGCATTTTGGAGGTGCACGCCGTGCATTCTCTTTTCTGGACTGAACAGATTCCTCTGGAGTGTTGCACGGCGTGCGTCTGGGGATTGCACGCCGTGCACTTTGCTGTTTCAGCCAAATGATTCGTCTGGAATGGTGCACGCCGTGCACTTTGGAGGTGCACGCCGTGCGTTTCCCTGTTTCTGTAGAAAAACCATCTAAAATTAATCCTTTTTGTGGCAATATTGCAATACAAGTTATGGGACGTGTAGAGAAACTAAAAGATGGCAAAACTAATACAAAAGAGACTGAATTACGCTAGAAAGAACCAAATTTGTGTGTGAATATATGTAGAAAAGATGATATACGAATCGCACAACAACTGCTTCATGCATGCAGTTGAATCTGGATATCAATGACAAAGGAACTATACAACCTGTTACGACCTCACCTTTCAGTAACCCCCAATTAAGGGAGACCAAGAGGTTGAAGCCGCACCCATTAATCCCGGATCAAAGGTTCGACATATAACCATAAACAATTATTAAATTCTAACAGACTATACTGAAAATGGTAATAAAATTTTTCTTTGCATACTTTGAAAAGTTTGGAACAAACTAACTTCTAACTAGTTCCTCCTTTTTCTTTAATTCTTGAATTCACAAGGTGTCACTTTACTATTTGTTCTTTTCATTGTACCTCAAACGCCGACAAACAAAACGTCGGTCAGCCGAAGCTGGTATGTGGAGGAAACAGATAATGTTCAACTATGTTAACAATATAATCATTCAATTAATCATTTAACAATCAAGATTACATTTTCAACCATACAACTCAATCCATACATATTCTCGAACTCTGGGCTGTCCCTGCAGTGGACATGGATATCACCTCTCTTTTAGTTAATAGAGTCGCATGGCACTATCCGAAGATAGCCCAATATCTAACTCATTATGACTTGATGGTCCTACCTCAAGGGTAGACATGTACTAAGTCAACCATAGACCTGATGGACCTACCCAATAGGTAGCCATGTACTAGGTCATCCATAGACCTGATGGACCTACCCATTAGGTAGCCATGTACTAGGCATTTCTCTAACCTGATGGACCTACCCTTAGGCAGCCATGTACTAGGTTATCTATTATGCCACAGAGAGAACCAGGATCTGAGTTTATAGGCATATACATTAAGTGATAGTCATAGTCACTTTATAATTGCAATATGAATATCCAAACAGTTTAGGTGCATTCAATGCGATTAAACGTCCGAGAAACCATCGAAAAACTGAGCGGTTATTCATAAGTAACCACATACCTGTTCAGTAGATTTCTCAAGCTAATATCAATTCCAACCAAGAAAGCAATCCAAGGAAGTAATTCAACCACATAATCAAGAATCCTGAAAAACACATGTATTCCATTTACTACATACTTTATCAAGATTCTTTTTATTCAACTTGAAATCACTTCCTAAGGTTTCTGTATCCATTTTAGGGTTTCGTTTTGCATTTAGGGTTTTCCTTCATCTTTTACCATATTAAACCCCAATTTTATGCCATTACTCACAAACCCTAATTATCTCATCTATTCTTCAATATTAAGGTTATTTTATTAAAATATAATCTCATTTTCATATTACAGGCACATTAATCATCAATCGAGCTTCTTTTTCATTAAAGCTACTATTTTATCATTTTTAATCCATAACGAGATAATTATCCGCATCAATCATCAATTTCCAAGTTCATTAGGGTCTAATTAACATATGAACTCATTTGTCATAACTCTACCTTTTATTCATGAGAAAACCCTAATTACTACATTTTGGGTTTTTATCCATAATTAGGAACCTTTATATTCAAATTGGATTTAGAACATCATAACTCTATCCTATTCATGGATTTGCACAATTAAAACCATTAAAAGCATATTTTTCCCAAATTAGGGTTTCTAAGCCCATTCATGTAAACATAGGTACATGAAACTCTAAATTAGACTAATCACGTGCAAAGTTCTTCCTTTTTGAATTCAATGTTCCTTTTTACATTTAAAAGATTAATATCAACTCTAAAGATCCATTAAAACCTATTAAACACATTAATCATATCAAAATAGGGTTTCTTAATCTTTAATTCATTAAAGATGATAATTGGCACTACTTTTCGAACTATGATCATATTCAGGCTACAAAACTATTTTTATTTGATTCCTTGTGTTCTCCTGATTAAAATTCATATATAACTTGTTTTAATCCGAGCTACGATTAAATAAATATGATTTTTGCATTAAACCACTTACCTCGGACCAATCACAGAGCGCCACGTTGCCCTGGCTCATGCAAAGTGACGCGCTTTAGGAAATATAAAGGAATTACCGTTATACCCCTATTTAAGTCATCGGTTGTTTCAGCCCGCGGAGGGGCAGGATTGTCCAGCGAATGTTTGGTCGTCTTCCTCCTTGGATCAGCCGCGACGCGGCTGCCCTAGCTGCCCACGTCGCAAGTCCACCTCCGGGTTCGAACCCGTTGACCTCCATGGCTCCTACCCCCTCTCCCGTCGTGCCCTTGCGTAGGCGGGGATGCCTTCAAAGCGTGTCCAGTCGACCGGGATCGGGCTCAGCAGGTCTGCCGCCTTGGCTGACCTGCAGCTGACCTACGGACAACCAGTGGCATCGTGTAGGCGGAGGGAGCCAACGCGACGGCCGTCCAGCCTCTCAGACAAGGTAGAAGCATCACACTCTCCTCACACGGTCCTCACTGCTCTAGGGATCGATCTACACCCTCTATTAGGGTTTTACGTGCAAGAAACATGAAGAGGGGAGAGAGAGGTGTGTAAGATCTTTCCAAATCCGGCCAAGAGCTCTACCCCTTATATAGGGGAGAGTATCCATGCCCTTCACCGCTCATCAAGGGATTAGCAACACCCCTTTCCTATTAGGAATGTAATTCCTATATTAAAAGGCTAGTTTCTCTCTCTCTCTCTTATTTCTTTAATGTTCCTTTTCTTTTGCTATTAGGATTTCGAAAAGTATCCCTCTTATTCTCTTTGTTTGTGCTTTTTAATCCATTAGATAGAGTTTCTATTTTCTTTTAATAGAAAAAATACCCCCTTTATTGCAACACCTCATAATTCCTTAATAATGCATTATATTATCCTCTTATTTTGCCTCTTTAGTATTTTCTCTTTTTTTCCTCTTTATTGGGACTCCTTGAATCCCAAGAAACTCTATGATTTCGAAATTACTTTTTAAGGATACTTATTTTCCTTCTAAATGCATCTATATGCATTATTCACATTATCTTGTTTATTTCTTATTAAAATATCTCTGTTTGAGGATTTCTTTTTATTTCTCTTTTATTTTCCTCATTGATATTCCTTTTATCATTAGTAATCCTTGGGATACGAAATTCCACAAAGGATAACTCAATTATATCTCTTTTCACTTGTTTTCCACATTTTAACATTATTTCCAATTTCTTTCTTAATAAAGAAATACTTAATTAATCTTTTCTTTTCTCATTACTTTATTTATGAAACTTTGTACTCCTTGGAGCCCAAGGAACCCAAGAGGCACGAAATCCTCTTTGGATTTGCCTTCTAGAGGTTTCCACATATTTATTTTATCAATTATTCAATTATTCATTCACTAATTGAATTTTCTTTGTTATTTCCTTGTTATTGGGCCCAATAGCCAATAAAGCCCATAACACAACCATTAAGGCTATTGTAAATGAAATCCACCTATTCAAAACAAATCATATCTTTATTTGTTCAGTTATCTTTAATATGAGAAATTACATTTCTCACCAAATGATCCCAAAAATTGGGGTTGTAACATCCTTCTCCTCTTATAGGAATTTTGTCCTCAAAATTCAATCAAGCAAACAAACAATTCAGGATAAGACTTTTCCATGTCCATCATTGGCCCCTATGTGGCTTTGCCGTACTCATGGCATTTCCAAAGAACCTTTATCATCACACATTCTTTTCTCTGAGTTCTTTCATCCTGGCGTCTATAAACTACACAGGTGACTCAGGCCATTTCAGCCTCCCTTGGGGCTCGCTAGGTTCATTGCTCAGCACATGGTCGGGGTACCTCACATAGTGCTCTAAATTGGACACATGGAAAACATTTCCCATTACTCTATCCTGAGGGCTAGGGTCAAACCTAACCTTCTCCACCCATCCATTTCTAATGGACCCATGTATCGGGGACTCAACTCTCTTAGTTATAACTTAGAGGGGTCGGATTTTCATGTCACATTTTCTCCCACAGTAACTTGTATGTCAGTCTACTTTGCATCTTCTCACGACTCTCATCATCTCTAGGCTCCTTTCAGCCCTTGCATAATCAAAGTGACTTCATCTACACGTACTGGGGCCCCTTTTTCTAACCATCATGTGGCCCTTTTCTAACCATCATGTGGCCCTTTTTACCAACATCACCTTACTGAAGTGGTGTCCGACACAACCTCCCTTACAGAGCTTCATATAAAACCCGATGTTGGCTATGGTGGTCATTGTCACATATTTCATAGGACAAGAACTGTCTCTAGATATCACCCTGAACGAGCACACATGCCGTCATCAGACCCTTTAGTCTGGATCATAGTAACCATAGTTAGGGGTGATAAACTATATTAACATTGAGTTCTTCATGTACCTACTTCCACTTTATGGAAGTGAACCTTTAGGTCAAACTCAAGAACCTTTGAACTCACTTCATGGTATAGTTGAACCATCTTTCTCATGGATACTTCAACTGGATCTATCCCTTAACCGAACTTCTTCCTTTCTCATATTATCTAGGTAAGGTGACCTACCATAACCCATATTGTATCTCGACCTTCTTTGGCCCAGGGAAGACCTATCACAACATCCATAGTGTTGAGCTCCCATTCCCTCTCAGGGACTCTTTTGTCCTCTACATCGATACACTGGGTTATTGGGGTTCGTCCTTTACCTCCTGGCTTGCATGGCCATAAACCACATGAAACTTCATCTTAAGCATCCAAAGTGCTATTGCCATTTTCCACGGTGTATGGTGATCTTCAACCATGATTTCCTGTATGTCATGATTCTTTCAAGATAAAATCCTTTGAAACCCTAATCCACTCTAGTTAGGGTTTCGTCACCTTCTCTTCCAAAGAAGTGCATCTGAGGTTCTACCACCATCCTTTCATTACATCAAGGACTAGACTGGCTAACCAAACAACCCTTAACTTTTCAATGCATCTTGTTACATCTGAGTGTTATCCAAACACCTCTCCTTTTCAAACTTAGGGTTAGCCAAACAACCTCTTCTAGCTTCTAGTCAAACAAGTCAGATGTATCTCAACCAGAACATCCATCACCACCTCATATCCTTAGATATTAGGTAACATTGAAGACATACACTTCCATGTATTTCACTTATCATATTACCTCAAACTCCATGTCTTTCTCCATTAAGAACACTCTCTGATTTCATCATTATGGTGACCAAACTCAACCTGGTATAACTTGTAAGTTCTACATAGCTCATCATAGAAACTTCCTCATAAGGGGACTACCTCATTCCTCTCAGTGGTTGCAAGCCATCCATCATTCATTTTTACCTGGGTAGGTTACTCCCTCTATCCCTATTTCTCGTGGCAATGTTCCAACCTACATTATCTCTTATCCTTGGTGTATGGCATGCGTAATTTCCTATCTCTCACCCCCATAACAAGAGGAAATAAGCATTTGGTTGCAGTCCAAATACATAGTTCTTCATGTTCCAAGAGTAGAGATGGTACATCCCACCTTGCCAATACACCTTTATATCTAAGTTGCAATGTGCCACATATGTCTCTACATCACAGACATCATGATATCAAACAAGTCTTGAACCTACTGAGGTTTATATCCTTGGTCATCTCCTCTAGGTCTATAGGGTACCGACTCTTTTGGGGTCATCCCTCTTCCCTCATGCATCAAGAGAGTGCCCTACTCATCTGCCCTTTGGGTCCCATGAGTTCATGAAGGTGATCAATCTCCTAACCCATGGCCCTCAGACAATGCTAGTTGTTACCTCCCGACCCTATGGTCATGTGCAACTGGGGAATTAGGCAACTCCTACTTTCATCGGTCTTATCCCTACCTGACCCTATGATAGACTTAGGATTCTCCATTACAGTACATGTTCACTTAGAACATTACCCAAGTCTTCATCATCTCTCTTTCTGCATTCATGGGCTGGCTCTCATCCTTTCATAGGCATCATGGCAACCTGCCTACCTTGGTCGAGCCCCATACTGGTTACCTCCATGGTAACACATTCACATGAAATAGAGATGGATATCTACGGGCCTGTAGATTCATGCTCATACCATGTACCTTTCACTTAGCTTCTCAAGATCCTGTGAGACCTCTTTAGGTTACCTTGAACCACCAAAACTAATATACACCCTTCCAAAGGGGTCCCTCTCCCAGGATGGGAGGAAAACTATCTCTAAGGTCACAAAAGCTCTTAGGTCTAGGGTTTGCATCCACACAAGCCTACTTAACCCTAGCAAGCCATTAAGGCACAAGTAGATCACTTACTGTACCATGCTAGGTCATACTTGTTCTCTTTCCTCAATGTTGGATCAAGATCATACCTTTCTTTATCATCAACCTAGCTGTGAGGGGTTCATCAAACACACCTTAAAATTCAGGGGCTTCTCTTTTCCTCTATTCATGAGGATTACCATGCTCGCTTCTATAGGAACTCAACTTCTCATCATGAGCCTTAGGTACACCACTTCCCCTCTTAGGCCTAGGAACCCCAGGTTCACAACATGCTCTGTCTCTTAACTACAAACCAAGCATGAAAAAGGCATGACACACACTCCTTGTCATCCTTCAACTCAAGCAACACTTAGAGTTGGGTCCTCCTTAAGGACAACCAACAAGGTACAAGGCCTCATAACCTGCTACTAAACCTTTCTAGGTCTAAGGAACTCTTTTTCCTACCTCAGAAGGTAAACACATATACTTTAGGCACATAGGCACCAGATGCTTCATCTTCACTCCCTAGGGTTTGGTCCCTCTAAAGGCAACCAAGATATCATCAACTTATGAGGCCACCACTGTCATCCATTGTTCAGAGTGTTAGGCTTCCATCCTTCTTGCTGGGTTTCCTACTCTCTCTAGAGCTAACCCTACATCCAACCTCACCATTAGAGGTCCTCTCTTCATGAAAGATCAACCTCTAAAGCATTCTCTACATGGGTGACGCCTAGGTTTGCACTTATGGTTGCTCACGATCATCCATAACCCTTTATGCTCCATCATAATTCCTTATCCAGGGTTTCATCTACCGTCATCACGATGACGTGCCCTAGGTTCCCGCTATGCCCTACTTGCTCAAGTCCATAGGTTTTCTATGGTCCTTCACTAACATCATCATCTAAGGAACTCCACGACCCTTCCCAGGGTTGGGTTGCCAAAGGTGCTAGGTCACCCATGGATCATATGGCATCCCAAAGGCATGTCCTTTCAACACCTAGTCCAACTCATCTCTCTCTAACCTTCACTTAGGGTTAGGGTTAACATCATCCTCAGAGGATGTGCTAGGTCTCTACTTGCAATGGAGATCTCTATCTCCAAGACTAACTCATCCTCTTGACAAGAAGGTCTAGCCTCAGGTCTCTTCTGAGAACATGACATCTTATGTCATACGACCTAAGCATGTATCTATTATTTATTTTGCGCTTACTCTATTAAGCTTATGTCCATGACATCTTATTTACATGCCTTCCATTAATTTAGTGGAGGATTCCTTAAACCTTATTAACCTTACCCACACCTCAAGAGGGTGAGGAGAAGAAAAAAAACCCTAATCCTTTATGTCCTTATCAGAATGTTGTGATGAGAAGGGATGAATAAGATGAGAAGTTCTAAAGGTATCTTATTTCGATTCATACCCTAAGACTTTGTCCAGACAGTCACACGGATCCGGGAGTCCTCGTATTCCGACAAGCGATGCGGAGGAAAATATTGCCAGCCCCCGGTCGTGATCCTTTTCTAGACACCTCCGTCTTTTGGATAATCCTCTAATATCTCCCTTGGGTTCTATGGAGTTTGTAAAATTTAATAATTGTTAATGGTTAACTGAGGAACCTAAGCTCTGATACCAAATGTTACGACCTCACCTTTTAGTAACCCCCAATTAAGGGAGACCAAGAGGTTGAAGCCGCACCCATTAATCCTGGATCAAAGGTTCGACATATAACCATAAACAATTATTAAATTCTAACAGACTATACTGAAAATGGTAATAAAAATTTTCTTTGCATACTTTGAAAAGTTTGGAACAAACTAAACTTCTAACCTCAGCTGCACTATTCTAACTAGTTCCTCCTTTTTCTTTAATTCTTGAATTCACAAGGTGTCGCTTTACTGTTTGTTCTTTTCATTGTACCTAAAATGCCGACAAACAAAACATCGGTCAGCCAAAGCTGGTATGTGGAGGAAACAAATAATGTTCAACTATGTTAACAATATAATCATTCAATTAATCATTTAACAATCAAGATTACATTTTAAACCATACAACTCAATCCATACATATTCTCGAACTCTGGGTTGTCCCTGCAGTGGACATAGATATCACCTTTCTTTTAGTTAATAGAGTCGCATGGCACTATCCGAAGATAGCCCAATATCTAACTCATTATGACTTGATGGTCCTACCTCAAGGGTAGCCATGTACTAAGTCAACCATAGACCTGATGGACCTACCCAATAGGTAGCCATGTACTGGGTCATCCATAGACCTGATGGACCTACCCATTAGGTAGCCATGTACTAGGCCTTTCTCTAACCCGATGGACCTACCCTTAGGCAGCCACATACTAGGTTAGCTATTATGCCACAGAGAGAACCAGGATCTGAGTTTATAGGCATATACATTAAGTGATAGTCATAGTCACTTTATAATTGCAATATGAACATCCAAACAGTTTAGTTGCATTCAATGCGATTAAACGTCCGAGAAACCATCGGAAAACTAAGCGGTTATTCATAAGTAACCACATACATGTTCAGTAGATTTCTCAAGCTAATATCAATTCCAACCAAGAAAGCAATCCAAGGAAGTAATTCAACCACATAATCAAGAATCCTGAAAAACACATGTATTCCATTTACTACATACTTTATCAAGATTCTTTCTATTCAACTTGAAATCGCTTCCTAAGGTTTCTGTCTCCATTTTAGGGTTTCATTTTGCATTTAGGGTTTTCCTTCATCTTTTACCATATTAAGCCCCAATTTTATGCCATTACTCACAAACCCTAATTATCTCATCTATTCTTCAATATTAAGGTTATTTTATCAAAATATAATCCCATTTTCATATTACAGGCACATTAATCATCAATCAAGCTTCTTTTTCATTAAAGCTACTATTTTATCCTTTTTAATCCATAACGAGATAATTATCCGCATCAATCATCAATTTCCAAGTTCATTAGGGTCTAATTAACATATGAACTCATTTGTCATAACTCTACCTTTTATTCATGAGAAAACCCTAATTACTACATTTTGGGTTTTTATCCATAATTAGGAACCTTTATATTCAAATTGGATTTAGAACATCATAACTCTATCCTATTCATGGATTTGCACAATTAAAACCATTAAAAGGCATATTTTCCCCAAATTAGGGTTTCTAAGCCCATTCATGTAAACATAGGTACATGAAACTCTAAATTAGACTAATCACGTGCAAAGTTCTTCCTTTTTGAACTCAATGTTCCTTTTTACATTTAAAAGATTAATATCAACTCTAAAGATCCATTAAACCCTATTAAACACATTAATCATATCAAAATAGGGTTTCTTAATATTTAATTCATTAAAGATGATAATTGGCACTACTTTTCAAACTATGATAAGATTCAGGCTACAAAACTATTTTTATTGGATTCCTTGTGTTCTCTTGATCAAAATTCATATATAACTTGTTTTAATCCGAGCTACGGTTAAATAAATATGATTTTTGCATTAAACCACTTACCTCAGACCAATCACAGAGCGCCACGTCGCCCTGGCTCATGCAAAGTGACGCGCTTTAGGAAATATAACGGAATTACCGTTATACCCCTGTTTAAGTCATCTGTTGTTTCAGCCCACGGAGGGGCAAGATTGTCCAGCGAATGTTTGGTCGTCTTCCTCCTTGGATCAGTCGCGACGCGGCCGCCCTAGCTGCCCACGGCGCAGCTCCACCTCCGGGTTCGAACCCGTTGACCTCCACGGCTCCTACTCCCTCTCCCGTTGTGCCCTTGCGCAGGCGGGGATGCCTTCAAAACGTGTCCAGTTGACCAGGATCAGGCTCAGCAGGTCTGCCGCCTTGGCTGACCTGCAGCTGACCTACAGCCAACTAGCGGCGTCGTGCAGGCGGAGGGAGCCAACGTGACGGTCGTCCAGCCTCTCAGACAAGGTAGAAGCGTCACACTCTCCTCACACGGTCCTCACTGCTCCAGGGATCGATCTACACCCTCTATTAGGGTTTTACGTGCAAGAAACATGAAGAGGGGAGAGAGAGGTGTGTAAGATCTTTCCAAATCCGGCCAAGAGCTCTACCCCTTATATAGGGGAGAGTATCAATGCCCTTCACCGCTCATCAAGGGATTAGCAACACCCATTTTCTATTAGGAATGTAATTCCTATATTTAAAGGCTAGTTTCTCTCTCTCTCTCTTATTTCTTTAATGTTCCTTTTCTTTTGCTATTAGGATTTCGAAAAGTATCCCTCTTATTCTCTTTGTTTGTGCTTTTTAATCCATTAGATAGAGTTTCTATTTTTTTTAATAGAAAAATACCCCTTTTATTGCAACACCTCATAATTCCTTAATAATGCATTATATTATCCTCTTATTTTGCCTCTTTAGTATTTTCTCTTTCTTTCCTCTTTATTGGGACTCCTTGAATCCCAAAAAACTCTATGATTTCGAAATTACTTTTTAAGGATACTTATTATCCTTCTAAATGCATCTATATGCATTATTTCACATTATCTTGTTTATTTCTTATTAAAATATCTCTTTTTGAGGATTTTTTTATTTTTCTTTTATTTTCCTCATTGGTATTCCTTTTATCATTAGTAATCCTTGGGATACGAAATTCCACAAAGGATAACTCAATTATATCTCTTTTCACTTGTTTTCCACATTTTAACATTATTTCAAATTTCTTTCTTAATAAAGAAATACTTAATTAATCTTTTCTTTTCTCATTCCCTTATTTATGCAACTTTGTACTCCTTGGAGCCCAAGGAACCCAAGAGGCACGAAACCCTCTTTGGATTTGCCTTCTAGAGGTTTCCACATATTTCTTTTATCAATTATTCAATTATTCATTCACTAATTGAATTTTCTTTGTTATTTCCTTGTTATTGGGCCCAATAGCCAATAAAGCCCATAACACAACCATTAAGGCTATTGTAAATGAAATCCACCTATTCAAATAAATCATATCTTTATTTGTTCAGTTATCTTTAATATGAGAAATTACATTTCTCACCAAATGATCCCAAAAATTGGGGTTGTAACACAACCACTGTAACACCATACACAGATTGTAGGTTGAAGTTGTTATCCAACTTTTCATTTACTTGGATAGCAATGATGTGTGACTAGGCACCGCATATTGCTTGTGATGTCATAAGTTGTTATGGACATTCAACGCCAACGTAATATGGAACCTATAGGGTCACACACATAGGAGCTCATCTAGAAGAGGAGTTTGATCTTAAACGATGATTGACTTGATTATTAAAATGTTTCGATATTCAATTCATGCAAAAAATTAGCTGATTGGACTGCCAAACAATCAGTTCAAGTGTTGAGATATCCGTTTGGAGTGTCAGGCTGATTGTATTGTACATTGGCTGGAATTCAGCCTGACCCGGGTTGTGAGATGCCCATCTCGCTTGTGTGAGATGGCCTCTGGCATGCTGCAAGATGCCCGTCTTGTCTGCACCAAACGACCAGTTCGGGGTGCAATTCAATTGCATCTAGGATTGGTGTTGATGCCATGCCATGAACTAATTGGAATTGAATTGTCGAAATATGTAAAAAATTGGAAAAGTATCAGACGACCGTCTAGACTGAGCCAAACGGACATTTTGGCTGTAGCGGGCTGTGAATTTTCCATAATTGTTGCAAAAATTTGAGATCTTTTGGTCCTTTCCACTCCCGCATAGACTGGGAATCATGATCCTGGCCTCTACTATAAATAGAGGGGTATTGGGGGCTTCCCATAGCACAACACATACAATTGAGAATCAATTACTCTAAAAATTGTGGCCCTCTCTAGTTGTGGTAAGCAAGAGAGTCCAAACAAGTCCTACCTGACTAGGGAGGGATAACAAGGGAGAGAAATAATTGAGGATCATTGTTGTGGGAGAGAAGGTTGGTGACTAGTACACCAACATGAGGGACAACTCCTTCTTGTCCATTCTAGCAAGATGATAGGAGTTCTAGTTGGTCCGTGTGGACTTCTCTACAGACGAGGTAGCCTTTACTCATCTCTAAGGAGGACGATGCCAGCCAACAGTTTGTGACGAGAGGAACTACTGCAGATGACAACGTTCAAGTTTGTTGTCCGTGGATGAGTAGTCAGATGAGTCCCAATGCAACTAAGAGCTACACAGACACTGTCCAAGACAGAGTGCACATCTACATCAATGAAGATTGTCGCTGCACTTGCTCTAGGACCAGGTATGTCCTCATAAAACCATCCTTTCCATTGCATAGTTATTGACGCAATCCTCCAGTTAATGGCAAATATGTTAGTAATTTTTTTTGTTTCTACTACCTATCTGATGTCGTATTTCCCTATAAGAATCACTAGCTTGCAGTGCTTGTAGCACTCGCTTGCAGGTTTTCAACACTCACTAGTTAGTTTGTAATTTCCACTCGTGGGACTTGCATCACTCACTTGTGGGACTTGTATCACTCGCTTGCGGGTGCTTGCAGCTCTTGCTTGTTGGGATCACGTCACTCACTTGTGGGGGTTGTAGATGTCTCTTGCTTGGCTTGTAGCACTCATTATGACCCATGTCTTAATAATATCCTCTCACGACAACTACTTGAAAATGTGTTTGCGAGGAGCCAACTACTTGTGGTGGGTACCACCTGTTTGCAGCAATTGTTGCTTGGGTTGTATGGTCTACACAAGTCAATGCCAAGCCAAAATATATTTGCAAAGATCTAGGGCCCAAATCATGATTGTGTCCACTCCCATCAAGTCTGCAAAATATTTCTGGGAGGAGCTATAACCCATCTCACGACAATGTTCTATCATAGAAAATCCCTAGAAATGCATTGATGAATGCACTCATGAGTTTGGGGATGATCAAAGCATGGCCGGTTGAGTGCATATGGTAGCCGCCGCCAATTAACATCAATTTCTAATGAGGTGGGTGGTCGACGCAAGTCCCTGCCAAGGAACAATTTACCAATAACCCATTCTGAATTACTCTTAGAATGACTTAGAATGACTTACATGAACAATTTCTCTCACACGCCACCTTTACGAATTGTTAAATAAATATATTGATATATCCCCATAAAATATATTTGAGAGGAGTCATGGACCATATCATGACATTGTCCTCTCATAGAAAGTTCATTGAAATGCATTTATGAGGAGTTGTGGCCCATATCAAACAATATCCTCTTTCATCGAGTCCCTAAAAATTCATTTGTGAGGGGCCATGATCCATTTCAGTATAATGTCTTCTCACATCAAGTCCCACAAAATGCATTTTTGGGGAGCCATGGACCATATCATGGCAATGTCCCTCTCACAAAAATCTATAAAAATGCTTCTGGGAGGAGCTAAGACCCATATCATGATAGTGTCCTCTCACAGCAAGTCCCTAAAAATACCTCGATAGAGTCCTAACAAGATAAGGGAACTACAATGTCAGTTGGTACTCGCTTGTGGGCTTGCAATGCTCTATAGTTGGGCTTGTATCTCTTACTTGTTGGGATGGTATCTCTCACATGTAGTGCTTGCAACACTTGATTATGGGGTTTGCAATACTCGCTTGTGGGTGTTGCAGTACTTGCTTGCGGGGCATGCAACTTTTGCTATCTGGGAATGCAACACATTCTTACAGGGCATGTTAGTCTTGCTTGAGGGGCGTTCAGGTCTCACCTGTAGTGCTTAAAGGCCTCTCTTGATCAGCTTGCAATACTCGCTATGGCCATATCATGGCAGTGTCCTCTCACAAAACTTCTCTAAAAATACATTTGTGAGGAGTTGGGCCCACATCATGAGAGTGTCTCCTACAACAACTCCTTAGAAATGCATTTCGAAGGAGCCATGGCCTGTCGTGACATTGTCCTCTCACTACAAGTCTCTAGAAATACATTTGTCATGTGTCATAGTCCATATCGTGATGGTATCTCTCACAATAAGTCCACGAAAATACATTTGAAAGGAATATCGTGACAATGTCCTCCACAACAAGTCCCTAGAAATGCATATGAGAGGAGCCAAGGCACATATACAAGTCCCTAAAAGTGCATATTTGGAGGAGTCGTTTCCCATATCATGATAGTGTCGTCTCACAACATGTCCCTTGTTCACTCATAACAATTCCTTTATAATGCATCTGTGAGGAGCTAGAGCCCATATATTGACAGTGTCCTCTCACAACAAGTTATTAAAAATGCATTTCTACGGAGTAGGGTCTCATATCATGAGAATGTACTCGCACAAAAACTCCCCTAAAATATATTTATGAGGAGGTAGGGCCCATATCATGATAGTGTCCTCTAATAGCTAGTATGCGAAAATGCTTCTAGAAGGAGCTAGGACCCATATCATGATAGTGTCCTCTCACAACAAGTTTCTAGAATACTTTGATTGGATACGTGTATCTATGTATTGTCCTCTTAAATATTCATAAAAGAGTTGTGTATGAGTTTAGGGACAATCGGAACACAAGTGATCACATGCTTTTGACAACCACCACTAGTTTGCATCAATTGTTGTTGTTGGTGGGTGGTCTATGCAAGCCATTTTAATCAGAAATTTGCCTTACAAGACAAAGCACATTAGCCTTAGAATGATCACAAAAGAGACATGTATGAGTTTTGGATAGATCTCTATATCAATATTATTTTATGAATAACTCTCATAATGACTTAGAATGACTCTCAACAACAATTTCTCTCACAGATCTCCTATATGAATTGTCAAATAAATGTGTTAATATATCCCCACACAATTGCATTAAGACAATTGTTGATACTTATTGTTACTTGAGAGATGTTAGATGACTGGCATATCTGTCACCTAAAGATTAGGTGACAAGTATGTATGTCACCTAAAAGTTTGGTGACAAGCATGTATGTCACCTAATAGTATACCCCCCTTAAAGATCACATGTGACTCTCATATACATGTCACCTTTATAGTAAACCCCCATTCGAACATAGGTGATTCAAATGTATGCCACCTATTGAGTGTAATTCTTTTAAGTATGATAAAATGTCTATCATCTATATTACAAAAAGTTATATAGACAATAAGTGATTTACATGAATGCCACATAAAGCATGTAATCCTTTAAAAAATGATGTGTGTCATCTATTTTACACAGGTCTGTACGTGTTATAAGTGATGTGCGAACATGCCACCTAAAGTGTGTAACCTTTTACATGACTCCCACCTATACCATATTTTTTAGTAGTATATGGCCAGACCTACTGCAATGTTATCATAGACGCAGTACGTTCAACCGATAAGTAGTGGCTCAAATGGTCAAGCACGGTGTCTCCTCATGAAGGGACCCGGGTTCGAATCCCAGTTGCCGCCTTGATTTATCACCCTCCCGGGCGTTCGGCCTCCACCATGGGCGTGGGAGGGGGGGGAATCTTTCTCTCTTAATACCATAGATGGAGTACCTTCCATGAAAGGAGTGTAGGAAAACAATTGATTTTTTTGTGTGTCCTGTACTTTCCTTTTTTTTGGTCGCGCAAAAATCCTGTTTCTAATTAACCAAAACTTAAGGTACAAAAAAGTGCCCCTAGATAAAACTACTGGGTCTCATCCCCACGCAGGGGGAAATAAAGGACCCAAAAACAGAAAAGATACTCCATACTAAAAAGGGGCAGAAGAAGAAAAAGGCTCCGAACACATCAGAGAGAACAGACAGAAAGGAGAAGAAACGACCAGGACCAATTAAAAATACCCACAAAGACGCCTTTACGAGACTACACCTCAACTACCTGATCAAACAAATGAGCCAACCCCCCATCCCTTCTTGTAGCCGGTCTTCTCAAATGGATCACAAGAGAAACAAAGAAAGGAAACAGGCCTGCCACTCACAGTTTCCCACTTGAAGAACTGAACCATCTACACTTGGTCAGTGCTTCACCGAACAAGGAACCAAACAAACCACATAAGACTAGCTCTATAGCATAACTGCAAACAGTAATCCTTTGGATTCTACAGCTGAGAATCGACCAAAGTAGAGCCTCTGGCATTCATCTCACCTATATATAGAGGATACCATAGCAGAAAAACACCTACAGAAGACCAAAAGACCTGTTGTCGACAACACCATATAACTAGTTCAGAACACATATGGAACCTTGACAAGCACACAGACATCAGTCAGCAGTTAGATCCCGAGAAATGGGAATCGTTCCACCTTCAACGCCTCTATGCTTTTTCTTTTTCTTCTTCGATCTAGCTCCCTTATCCACCATGAAATCATCTAGCAACTCCGGATCTGAGTAACACGAGCTAACTGAAGAGACTTCATCAAAATTCCAGGTGAATTTTTGTTGGTACTCCAAAGCTAGCCCAGTATCCACTGCCAGTTGTTTCACCCCCTGCGGAGTGGCTCTTAACTTTGGAAGGAATAACTCCCAGTCCAAGTTAAGAGTTTCATTCCCTTCTTCAAGCGAGCAACATCGCATCTCAGGTTCTGGCAGCAAACCACCATCACCTTTTTTTACTAACAGCCCCTGAAGAATCTGTATTACTAGCGGCTTGATTATGGCTCTCATCAACATAACGTCGAGTACTTTGTCTACTGATCATCTTCCCAGCTCTGATATGCATTTGGCAAGGCATTGGTTTCCCCTTAGCCTTCACAGGACAGGACGAAAGCCGATGACCGAAATGGTTGCACCCAGTGCAAAGCGTAGGCTTCGCCACGAATCTGACCTTCAAAGGTTTAGGAACGTCGTCGACTCTGATTGTTACCTCACTCGGAAACACAGAGCATGACTCCATTTCCACGCAGACTAATGCTTCCTTTAGGCAGTTAACCGACAGGCAAGCATCTTCTACGTCGAGGGGTCTGCCTACCAGGCTCGCCACTCCAGTGATCTTTCTCGGGGTCCAATGAGAACCAGGGTTCTCGATGAATGCCCAGACAAGGAGCTTCGAGAAGGATAGAGGATGAAGAGGGGAGCCGGGTTCCCAGGCATGAGCGATGATGAGAGCGACGTCCATCATCCATGGCGCCTCCTCCAGAATCCTTTCCTTTTCCGTAGCCGTAGGGAGCTTAACGACAAACCCTTTCGTTTCTTCCACCGTGATCTCGAAATCCCCACTTGGTCGCCACTGTCGATGAATCCAGCCGAGAAGCTGGCTTCGATAGGGCTTCCTTCCCGTAAAACGAATGGAGACGTACTCTTTCCAGGTAGGAGCAGCCTCATCTTCACTCGAAAACGAGAAGGATTTGGTTCCATTTCTGATCTCAGGCTCAATGAATTCTAAAATAGAGACCTCTCCACACTTCTTGCCCAGTTTGTTGGCTTCAAGCCAATCGACCTCGCCGCTCGGAGTAGTAGAGATTTGTTCTCCTGTCGGGGAATGCAGATGTGGATGCGAAGAGGTTGAAGCCAAGGGGTTTGCCAGGGTCGAAATCACCTGAGAGGAGCTGCCATTCGGGGACGACGGGTTCCTTTGCTCTCCGGTAGCCACACTTGAGCTCCCTGGAGGAATCGGTGCCGATTCAGGTGAAGGAGGACTCGTCGCCGGCGAATCTTCTTTGCCGCTAGGGATTCTCCCCCTCCCTCGCCCTCTGCCTCCCCGACCGCCTCTGCCGCCCCGTGCCCTGTACTTTCCTCGTCATTTATTTCAATTATTTTCTGATTTGTTCGTTATTCAGTCTTCTTGTTTCCAAGTCTTACATGTTGTATAAATCGTTTTCATGTATCAGTATAACAAGGAGAAGCAAAAGTACCCGGCCGTTGTGGCTCGGTTGGTTAGGCACGGCTTGGCCCCCCCGGGGGTCCCGGGTTCGAAACATGCCGTTCCACATCGTATTTACAACCTCTTGGGCCATCCGGGCTCTGGCACCTGTTTGGGGAGGGGGGGGCTAATGGCCCTTTCATATCCAAAAAAAAAAGGAGAAGCAAAAGCCATCTTCCTCATAAGAAACAAGCCAACAAGACACGAATTACAAATTAATAGCCTAATTACAAATTAACAACACCGAGGGGTTGAATTTAAATGATGTGTACCACAATGTCTTAGCCTTAGCTCCTTCCCCGGAAACCCCAAGCAAAACATGCAAGGGGAAGAAGTGCTTAGTCCACGGCTGCAACATCATGTTTGCGGCGCCCCCTGCCAATGGCCTTCAAAGGTTGTAAACAAGGCAGCTTTGATATTGACTGTATGAACGAGGGGGTTGTGTGAACAAGGAACAAAGAAGAATCCACGCCGGTGAACTGGACAACGAAGGCGGAGGGAAGGAGGGCAGCCGGGAGTGCGCGAACTGGGAAATGGAGGCAGAGGGAAGGACCGCAGTTGGGAGTGCACTCGTGAGGAGAGAGAAACAAATGTTCTGTTCAACGTATGAAACAGACTTGACAGACGTTAATTGCTTTCACAAGGGGTTCTCCATCTGTGATATGAATGCAATCCAACGGATAAGAAGTTGATTGTATTGACAATAGAACATAAGGTATAAGGATTTCACAAATGTAAACAAAGAAGTTGTTGGGCATGTTGTTATGTTCTTCTCTACACGTCACTATCGTTACAAGTTTAATATCTCATTGTAGCATATTGATTTTGTAGAAGAGAAATGAGTTATATACAAAATTTACTATAAATGTGAGTTTCTTTCACAACATTAGATGGAGAACGTAATAAGTCAAAATTATTACAAAATTTAACTATAAAAATAGAAATGTGATAAGTATTTTATTTTTCGCTTTATATTGTTGGTTGTTATTGAGTGTGGCCAGAATATTTTTCAAGAAGTATTTTTTTGATGGTGTATTATATATCTCTTATTACCTAACTGTAATAGTTACTTCTCAAGTTCTGGATCAAATTTTAGTAAGTATATCTTCGTTATTGTTGCTATGCATTATACTTCGACTTCTTGAAGAAGTCATGTTTAAAATGCAATTTTTTCTTAGACGTTTCAAATGCATGAATAGGAATAGCTCCCAATCCCTTGATATTACATTTAATTCCCGTATTATTCAGTAACCATTCATGTATGGTATTTCTTCCCATTTTATTCATTTTTCACGTACTTTCTTAATTTATACTATATAAGAATGTCCAGTAGAGTATATATGTGAGTGTGTAAATACACACGCATATATATATATATATATATATATATATATATATATATATATATATATATATGTGTGTGTGTGTGTGTGTGTGTGTGTGTGTGTGTGTGTGTGTGGCTTATATTTAATGCCCGTGTGGCAGCCACCAGCTCCATATTTAGTTACTTTTTCTGGAGTTTTTTTACTTTACACGTATACATGATTACATTACCTTCTAAAATATTACTTTACATACATAAATACTTACATTTGTAACAAATATACAATTACAATTTGTTCTAGAATTTTTACTGAGTATTTTGTCCAATTTTACTTTTTTAGTCAAATAGTTTTTTTTTAATCAAATTGTTACTTTTCGGGCAGAACGGGTAGCAAAATCCAGATTACCCGTGCGAGCAATGAATGAACAACCATATATATACACACACATGTATATATGTATATATATACATGTTATGTATCATGTATGTATGACATAAAGCGAGGTATTCTCTCTTCCTCTAACATGCCCGTAGCGGAGGTCGAACACCCATGAGGGTGGTAAACTAAGATGGCTGATGAGTTTCAAACATGTGTCCCTTTGGTAGGGACATTGTGCTTAACCGCTGGAACCACTCATTTTCAGAATATGTATGTATCAAAATATGTGTGTATGTGTGTAATATATGTATGCAATAGATGTATAGGTGTTTACTTATATATTGTGCATTTTATGTATACATATATATATATATATGTGTGTGTGCAACATAAATGTATCCTCTGATTTCTATCGGCTTTTTTCCAAATCATTGATAACATTTTTATCGCACATTGCCCACTTTCTAGACAAAATTTTCCACATAATTCCCGAACCGCGAGTTTCTTAGCTCGACCAGTTGTATCATGAATACCAAATTTTAGACTATGTTTCTATGTAGTTTATTTTCTATGGATGACATTTCGATTTTGTTTTCTTATATATTAAGAGAGTTTCCACGATATTTCTTTATGATTTGCCTTTGTCTTATGTTTTGCTCATTCATCAATAGCGTGAAGTTTTGATTTACATATGGCTATCAACATTCTGCATTGACTTGGTCATATATGGGTTAAAATTTAGATTGTAATATAAACATTCTAACTTCTTTAAGATAAATGACTCATTTTTAAGTATATAAATGTAATGAACCTAATTGTATATGAAAATTCATACATTTAAGTAATAAATCAAGTCAATAAATGTAATGAATTGGGACGGTTCGATATTCAAATTCAAGTCAACACTTCCATAATCGGAACTGCTACAATGATCCCCGTTTCATATGAAATTTTATAAATTTAATGAAAGTTAAACCAAAAAAGAAGTAGCAAGTTGTAGCATTCCCTTTTCGAACACACACACACACACACACACACACACATATATATATATATATATGTCATAAAATTCTATTCTTTACAATTAAAGTACATGAAACACAATGCGTTAATTGGAAACATATTCATACATAGTTTTTGGACATGCAAACTATAACCAGTTCATCTTAAAATCTAAATGTAAGCTAGTCTCAAAATAGCATGACTAAGCATATTGTAAAAGATATCTAAGAGTCTAGACTAACTTAGTAAATGACACCCCACTAGGAAATGCTTGAAAATCTTCTAGTTCTTGATAGCCCTTTCCATCCTTCAATTTTTCCAAGTCTTGCAGACATCGCGTCCTCAGCCATGCAAAACAAACGTAACACATCGGTAAGAGGTACTTGACACTTTATATAACACAAAGTAAATATAACTTAATATGAAGTAAACTTGACATGAACTTGACCATGGATTTATCTTAAGCATTAATTGAATATCTTAAACATGATGAATTGAATGAGTGAATATATGCTACCTCTCTTAATTCCCCATAGGAGCCCATGATGTCTAGGAAGCCTATATTGCTAAGAAAGCCCATAATGACCCAAAGGTCCATGATTGAGGTGCATATAAACACTTACTCAATTCATTATCTTAGATCCTTAATCTTAAATGTCCTTATTCTTAATCTTGATCATAATGAGATTGCTCCCTCTTAGTGCCATAATGGGATCTCTCCCTCACAAGATCTTAATGGGATTTCTCCCTACTTTAAACATGATTGTTTATTCACAAATCATAGGCATATATAGGGTTTATACATTAGAACTTAAGCAATAAGTCACTTAATGATATTTATTGATGATGTTATCTTAGAAAGCATCAATAATTTCATGAAACACAATAGCATGCATAACCATAAAATAAACATTCAATAAACAAAATTTTTCTTGTGACAAATATCCATGGCCCGCTTACCTAGAACAAACCACCTTAGATCAAATCCTATGACTTGACTGAGCCTTTAATCACATGTAATTTGATTAAGGTCATAACGTGTATATGACTTCATAATCTCTAAAACCCTAATCTTGTTCATTGAATTATTGAAGTGTTTGGATGAGGAAAATAGAGTCTAAAAACAACATAGATTTATAGAGAATCAACATTCCTTTCCAAACATATTTTCCATCATTATATGAAGTCAAATGCAATAGTTATGAATTTTTTAAAAATACCAATAAGATTTTAGGGAATCTTATGTGTGACATTCATTTAACTCAAAAATGAAAATGATGTAAATAAATCATGTAAGTACTAAATAATCATAGGCGTACGTGACACATTAATCAAAGATGTGGGGGAAAAGCGTCCTTCGGTCATTTTAGACACACCACAGGTTCTAAACAAACATGTGTGTGAAAACCTTGAATTGCCCTTGCAACCAAAATCATTCGATCAATGTGATGGGGACACCAAGGTCCTTAAAAGACCTAGTTTCTACTCCCTTATCCATGGCACTAGGAGCCTCTTGTGAAGCTATAAGATGTGGTAAAAATCAGGACAAAACCCTTTCATAGAAGAAGGTGGAGTTGCAGATGCAATCTTCAAACCACTGTGCACTCATTGAGCTTGAACTTGAGTATTGGGGAGCATGGGAGCCCCAGATCCAAGCCATGGCTATGAGCGACTACTGTTGGAAGTACAAGGGCATTGATGAAGCCAATCAAAGTGATCAGAGAGGTTGGGAGCTCCTCGCTATGGGCTTAAAAAGTCAAAGAAGTAAAAGATGAGGAACGAGGATCCTCGTGCCCATGTTTCATTGGAGAAACAATAGAAATAGGGGAAAAGCAGGTTGGAACTCAAAGCCATAGAAACAAGTCAAAAACACCTCAACAGTAGATGGTTTTGGGGGCACAATGAGGCCAAAGGATTTATTTTCATGGCCGGTGTGCCACTAGGAGGCCAGGGTAGCAATTGTAAGTGAAGACACCTAGCCTTCACTATTGGATACAATGATAGGGGCAAACATAGAGAAAACTAATGATGCAAGCATGAATAATGGTTGGAGGCATGTCTTACTAGATTTTCAATTAGAGGTGGAGATGGGTGGTGGTCGCTAGAGAAGGAAGGCGAGTAGGAGGTAATGGCTCAGTGTATTGGAGGTGCAATTGGTAGAAGAGGAGAAGGTGGTGGATATTTTGGGACCGCTATATAGGGGGGGGTTCAAGGCACCAGGGTGGTGTCTGTGAAAACATGGTCGAGAGGGGTTGGAAACCCTAATTTAGTTTTTTTCCCATAGTGAGATGTGGAAGGCGAGTTAACACTCATTCAAAATGGTAGAGAGAGACGAAAGCATAGGAGGAAAAATCTCATGAAATGATTGTGAAATGAGAGAGAACGGATCATTGGAAGGTAGCACATCTGAACTTTTTTTGAGATCATGAAGAAATCGGAGGTAAAGGATGCCAGGTCAAACATTAGATCATGAATGGGATGTCACGACAGTCACCGAATAATGATTAATAAGGAAGAAAACATTAGCAGCGGATTACTGAAAATCACTAAAAATTAAAACCATTTACAAAGAGATCCATGTCCCAGCGAGAGATATAACTCTCCTTCAAAAATATTATTATTGCAGATAAACAGTAATAAACTGAACAGAGAAATCTCTATTGAACAGTAGGATTTAATCACTATTAAGCAGAATAGAGCAATATCATCTTTTTAAGCATTACAACTATAAATGATAAAGTAGTAAATCATCTATCCATTTCAATAAGGAATATAAAGAACATGTATAACATTTGTCCATTTAGAATTCAGTAAACAATGTAACATCAACCAATGATTTCCGTAGTTCATACTTAAGCAAATATGCTACACGGATGATTACATTTTACAATCATTCTTATGCCCTAAGGAAGTGAGCCGTACCGCTCAAATCCAACCTTCGGTTGTGAAACCCAAAGCTGGTGCCATACAAGATCAAAGGAAGAGCCGGACTCCACGATCTCATCCATCTCGGTCAGTGCAAGACCACAAGAAGGACCGTAGTCTTTTGCTTAAGTGACCTCAGTCATAGGGTTAGCTTTCATAGGCTACCCATTCTCTAGCCCGCCTTGGTACAGGTCCCGACACTAGTAAATCTGAGCCACATGCCAATTCACCGTGCTCTCTGAGCCATGAACGCATTCATGCTCCATCACACTGAGCCATGGGCCTATTCACCATGATCTTATACATATCTTGAGTCTACAACCGAGGTTGCACTCTAATCCTCCTACTTTCGGCTAGGAGAAACCCTGCATATTCAACAATATACGCTCTGGATTAACCAGCAGGAGAATCCATTTCACCATCACCAGCTACTGACGATGATGGATCTATGGCCAGGGCTCTACATGATAAAATTCCACTTGATTATTTAAGTACATTATCATATTCTTTTAGCATCAGTCAAGTTTCCAAACAAGAATTATTATGACAAATGCTACAAAGAAACATGTAATACTTCTATCAAGTACTTTCCAAAACTTTATAATACATTGAGATCTCAGTCCCTTGTCTCATTACTGGAAATTCACATCCCTCAACAATACCATCATCATGTTTACTGGATCTGGTTATTCAAACCCTTAGTTCTTCACTGAACATGGTTACCACTTATCAGGTAATTATTACCTCCAGATCATCTGACCAAGGTATTCATGATAATTATTACACAAGCATCTCACATAGCTCACCAGGCATATTCAACTTCTTATCACCTCTTAATAGGCAACAAATAAAATAATGGCTCACAAGGCCCATTAACATCATAGCTCATACCTGGTTATGCTCATCATCTCATGATACCTGCAAGGTTAGTATACTTGATAACAACCATATCAATTGCATCTCAACATTATGCAATACAAAGATAACTTCACTATTCCCTCATTAGGGTTAGGGGTTCCCATCTTTATCAATTAGGGTTTCACATAACCTCACCCTATATTAGGGTTTCACATAACATCACTCTATATTATGGTTTCACATAACATCACCCTTTAGAGGGTTTCACATAACATCACTCTATATTAGGGTTTCACATAACATCACCCTTTATTAGGGTTTCACATAACATCACCCTTTATTAGGGTTTCACATAACATCACTCTATATTAGGGTTTCACATAACATCACCCTTTATTAGGGTTTCACATAACATCACTCTATATTAGGGTTTCACATAACATCACTCTATATTAGGGTTTCACATAACATCACCCTTTATTAGGGTTTCACATAACATCACTCTATATTAGGGTTAGGGTTTCCCATCTTTATCAATTAATTAGGGTTTTATGATTATCTCATTAATCCAAACCCTAAGTCAGTGCTTCCACATATCTTGGAGCACATAGCATTATTTAAGTATTAAATCAAACTTATCATTGTTCCATGTACTAGGAACACATATCACCATCATACCTTATTCAATTGACTTAACCTTTCACTAAGTACATGAACCTATGCTTATCCTAGTGTATTGAGTTTATTACTTTCATAGGCATCAAGTGATAATTATTCTAATTATACTAATCACCTAAGTACTTTAGAGGTACTTCCATTGAAATCAACCTTGAGATACTCTTCAACCACTTATGGGGTTATTAGTACTTACATGGTTTGAATCAATTAGACCTTCAAACTGTTTGGACCAATTGAACCTTCAAACAGTTTAAGACTGTTTAGACCTTCAAACGGTTTGAGACTGTTTAGACCTTCAAACGGTCTTACTTTAGTTAAACCTTCAAACGGTCTTGAGGTCACTTGACCTTCAAACGGTCTTGAGGTCATTTTACCTTCAAACGGTCTTGAGGTCACTTGACCTTCAAACGGTCTTGAGGTCACTTGACCTTCAAACGATCTTGAGGTAACTTGACCTTCAAACGGTTTTGAGGTCACTTGAACTTCAAATGGTATTGTCCAAAATCTTCAAATGGTTTGAGACCATTTGGTGCATTCAGAATTGAAACTGTTTGGACCTAAAATTAGGGTTTTGAACCCAATTGAGCTAGGGTTCTGAAACTAAATGAGTTCTAAATATTTTGAAGTTGTTTAGCCATCAAAGGTTGAGACCATGTGGATTAGATCAGGTTGAAACCATTAGACCTTTACACATTCTTGAAACCATTTAGCCTCTAACGGTTTGAAACCGTTTGACCTCTAACAATTTTGAAACCATTTGGTCACCAAACGGTTTGAAACCGTTTGGTATCTAACGGATTGAAACCGTTTGACCAACAAAATGAAACCGTTTGTTATTGATATTCTTGAGGTGTGTGATAAGATGATGTCATCATCATCAAGCTTCAAACCTCCAAATCCTGCTGCCATATATATGATAAATTCATCAATTTATTCAAGAAGAAAATAAAAGATCAACATATGATGAGAAATTGAAATCAATAACAACATTGATGGGTTCAAGTTATATAACCCGCCTTCAAATTAGATTCAAAGCTTCAATCTTCTCATATCTAATGGTGAATGAAGCTCCTTCAACTATCCAAGGTTCGTTTCCAACTCTTTGGATGCAAAAGATAGCCAAGGTTGAGCATTGGATGGAGGAGAGAAGAAAATGAGTGTTGAAATCCGATTTCAACCATCAATTCAAGGTTGAAGATGATCATGGAGCTTACCTTCAACTTGGGGGGAACTTTTCCTCCTGCTCCTAAGCTCCTTGGCCGTCGGCCAAAGTAAGGGAAAGAAAGTGGTTTGCAAAATAGCCTTTCAAGTCAGGAGAAAATTGAGTACATATAATTGATTTTCTAGGAGAGAGAAAGTAGAAGAAAATTCATCCACTTTCTTGCCACATGCCCCCTCCCTTTCTTGCTTCCGAAGCCAACTTCCTTTCCCTCAATTTCCTCTCAATTATCCTTGAATTAAAAGCAACTACTTAAGCACCTTAATTATTATAATACTATTATCCATTTTTAGTGGACATTACTTTTTAATTAACAAATGTGAGTGGATTTCTTCACCTACTTAGGATATTTCAGTGCCACTCAAAGCATTTGGACGTCCTTGCACTATAGGATTTCAACTACAGCCTTTTTAGTTGATAGGCACTTCAATTAACATATTTATTTTTGCTACAAAATAAATTAGGGTTTCAATTATGCTTATTTCTTGATTATTTTATTGTCAAGATTATCTCTCCTCAAATATGGTATAAAAAAGACACCCCTTTCTTTTTATTTTCTCAAAATGATACCAAGAAATAATATGTGACATAATAAAGGTGGTATTTTACATATACAACCCTAGGTTTTGGGTAAATTACAAATTACACCAAAACTAGCATTCAATACACAAACATTATTCAAACAAGCTCCTTCTTGGAACTTAGGCTTCCACAAGCCATACCTCAACATCATTCTCATCCTTATGATGCTATAACACTTGAGGAACATTTATCATGTAACATTTTAAGGTAACCCCTTAAATTGGGTAAATTGCACTTTAGTCCAAAACATGTAAAAATATTGTTTCAACATTATTCAAATAGGAACAAAATTGAAACATAAGCTCTCTTTTAGTCTTAATTACTTTTCAAAAGATAAAGACAAGAATCTAAAATACTTACTTAAGCAAAACTTCTAGGGTTAAGACATAACCCAGACCAAGGATGTTACAATTATCCACCCCTAACATGGATTTCGTCCCCAAAATCGTCAAGAGAAAAGAGAAGGGTGCTTCCTCCTCATCTCTTCCTCTAGCTCCCACGTAGATTCTTCAACGCCATGATGATTCCTGAGAATTTTCACAAGCATTATGTCTTTTTTTTCCGACTTTTTGATTCTCCTGTCAAGAATCATCATTGGTCCTTCTACATAGGATATATCTTCTTTTAACTCTACATCCACAAGTTGCAATACTAACTCTGTATCAGGGTGACACTTTCTCAGCATGGATATATGGAATATTGAATGCAATTTGTGTAGTTCAGGTGGCAACTCCAACTTATAGGCTACCTTTCCAATCCGTTCAGTGATTGGATAAGGCCCCATAAATCTAGGATCTAACTTACCCTTCTTTCCAAATCTAAGAACATCTTTCCAAGGGGAGACTTTGAGATATACTCTGTCTCTAACTTGGAATTCTAAAGGTCTTCGCCATTTATCAGCGTATGACTTCTTTCTATCTTGTGCAAACTTTAACTGTTGTTGTATTACTTTAATCTTCTCAGTTGTCTGTTGCACTAATTCAGGACCCAAAAGTTGATATTCCCCTGTTTCATACCAGCATAATGGAAATCTACAACGTCTACCATATAATGCTTCATATGGTGCCATATCAACACTGTGCTGATAACTATTGTTGTAAGTGAATTCTATTAAGCTCAAGTGTATATCCCAACTTCCTACAAACTGAAGGACACATGCCCTAAGCAAATCCTCCAAACTTTGTATAGTCCTCTCAGATTGTCCATCCATCTGTGGATGAAATGCGGTACTGAATCTTAACTGCGAACCCAAAGCTTTATGTAGTCATTCCCAAAAACCACTCGTGAACTGGGGACCTCTATCAGAAACAATTGTCACTGGAACCCCGTGTAACCACACTATCTCATCTATATAGATCTGTGCAAGTTTCTCAGCAGTATAAGTTGTTTTGACAGGAAGGAAATGTGCTGACTTAGTCAACCTATCAACTATCACCCAAATGGAATCATGACTTTTGGCTGCGTCTAGGGTAAACCAACCACAAAGTCCATGGTTACATGATCCCACTTCCATTGTGGTATAGGTAAAGGTTGCATTGTTCCTGCGGGCTTCTGATGTTCAGTTTTAACCTGCTGACACACTAGACACCGCATAGCAAACTCAGCTACACGTTTCTTCAAACCAGGCCACCAATACATATCTTTCAAGTTATGATACATTTTGGTTCTTCCTATATGCATTGCATACATCGAAGAATGAGCTTCCTCCATTACTAACTTCCTTAAGTCATTGGCATCAGGTATTACCACCCTACCATGGTAACATACTACCTCATCATCTGACTCATGAAACCCATCCCGTTTCTCACTACCATACTCTGATCTAATCTGCTGAATCACAATATCAGCATGTTGTGCCTCTTGGATTTGTTGTTTCAGAGTAGGTTTTATGTGCATCTCAGCTAACAGTCCAACTAACAGGGATATTTTAAGTTGTACATTGTTTTTCCTCAAAGAGACAAGCATGTCTCATTTAAAGCACACTAAAGAGTTCAATTGTGCCTTGTCCATAGTTGGCGACAATGATTTTCTACTTAGTGCATCCGCCACTACATTAGACTTTCTCGGATGATAATCAATTGTACAATCGTAGTCCTTGATTAACTCCATCCAACGACATTGTCTCATGTTCAACTCATGATGTGAAAATATGTATTTTAGGTTCTTATGGTCCGTGAAAATTTGGAATGTCTCTCCATAGAGATAATGTCTCCAGATCTTCAACGCATGAACCACTGCAGCTAATTCTAGATCATGTGTCAGATAATTTTCCTCGTGCTTCTTAAGCTGTCGAGAAGCAAAAGAAATCACTTGTTTATCCTGCATCAACACACATCCTAGACCGTTCTTAGAAGATTCATAGAAAACAATATACCCCTTCCCTTGCTCAGGTAAAACTAACACAGGCGCACTTGTTAACCTTTCTTTCAACAACTGGAAAGAGTGTTGACACTTGTCATTCCAGACAAAAGGAACCTCCTTCCTAGTTAACTTAGTTAGGGGTAATGCTACAGAACTGAAGTTCTTAATGAACCTCCTATAATAGCCTGCCAGTCCTAGAAAATTGCGTATCTCCGTTGGTGTCTTTGGCTTTTCCTACTCCAAGACAGATTCTATCTTTTTAGGATCAACACGGATACCTAAGGCAGATATTATGTGTCCTAGGAAAGACACTTCTGATAACCAAAATTCACACTTGCTAAACTTAGCGTATAGCTTGTGCTCTCTCAGTAAAGTCAGGGCCTAACGAAGGTGTTGCTCATGTTGTTGAGCATCTCTACTGTAAATCAGGATGTCATCTATAAAGACTACTATGAATTGATCAAGGAATGGCTGGAAGATTCTATTCATGAGTTCCATGAATGCAGCTGGTGCATTAGTTAGTCCAAACGACATAACTATGAACTCATAGTGACCATACCTTGTCCTGAAAGCTGATTTAGGTATGTCACTCTCCTTGATACATAATTAATGGTATCCTGACCTCAGATCTATTTTAGAGAATATAGTTGCACCACACAACTGGTCAAACAAGTCATCTATCCTTGGCAGAGGATATTTTTTTTATGGTTACTTTGTTTAGCTGTCTATAGTCGATGCATAATCGCATAGACCCGTCCTTTTTAACAAAGAGAACCGGAGCACCCCATGGTGAAGTACTCGGTCGAATAAAACCCTTTTCAAGCAGTTCCTGTAACTGTTTCATGAGTTCTACCATCTCAGCAGGTGCCATTCTATATGGTGTTTGAGCTATAGGTTGCGTGCCCGGAATTAGATTAATCTCGAAATCAATCTCTCAGGGTGGAGGAACACCTAGAAGTTCCTCAAGAAACACATCCTCAAACTCCCTAACAATCAGAACTTCAGAAAGACTAGGACTCTCTGCCCTAGTATCTACCACATGTGCCAAGAATGTGAAGCATCCTTGTCTCATCAACTTCTCAGCTACCATAGCCGACACTAGACAGGTTGGAAGAATCTTTCTGTCCCCCTGAAAGATCCATGTAACACCATTGTCTGTGAACATAGCCTGCTTGGAACCGCAATCCAGGACAACCTTATACTTTTCTAGGGTGTCAATTCCAAGGATTATGTCGAACCCATGCATCTCAAGTGGTATAAGATCCACCTGAATGCTATATTCTGAAAAAGAAAGAACACAGGGAGAACATACCTCCCGCAACACTGCAGATCCAACTAATGGAGTTTCTAATAAAAAATTATCTGCTCTATGACTGACAGTCATATTGCAGTAATGAATCACTTCTCGAGTGATAAAGGAATGCATAGCACCCAGATCAATCAAAATAGATACAAAGCAGGATGAAGACAAATCAGAATGAAATAATTCCATCTGACCTGTCACGACTCGTGGATTGACCACTACTTCCGGCTGATTAATAGCATAGAATCTTGTCGTTGCTGGTTGTCGACCACTCACCTTGTTGTTGGATATAGATGAGACAACTTGGGATGCATGTCCACGTCCTCGAGTGCCACTGCTAAACTGTCACTTATGAGAGCCTTGTTGACTCTGCCTCGGTGGTTGGGTTACACTCACGCCTCTAGCTAGACAATCTTTCATCAGATGTCCCATCTTCCCACATTTATAATAGACTCTGTTCTCCCACTGTTGTCTAGATGGTCCTGTTACTGACATTGATGATGAGCTGTGGGCTCCCTCTGGTGGTAAACTACGGCCTCTACCCTTACAGGATGTCCACTGTGTCTGAGTATTAAACCTCGGTGGTGTTGTTGGTGCAGAATACCTTGGTTTCTTAAAACTGTCGGACCTCTGTCCCTAGAACTGGGTATATACTTTCTTACTGTTGGCCTGACGCTTCTCAGTCACAGACCTTTCTATCCGCCTAACCGACTCCACAAAGGTGGCAAAGCTCTTTCTATTCTATAGAGCAGATACTGGTGTGGTTAAATCATCATTCAAACCCTTCTCAAAACGTTGAATCCTCTCCTCATCTGTAGCAGCCATGTGCGGACAAAATCGTAGAAGCTCCATAAACTTAGCTTCATACTCACTAATGTTTATTAGTCCTTGCCTTATCCGCTCAAACTGAGAGATCTTCTCATCCAGGTAAGTCTTGGGAAAATATCTACTAGCAAACTCTCGTCGGAACTCTTCTCATCCGACTTCAACACCTGGCCTTTTACCTTCTTCTATGGCCCACCAATGGCCAGCACTCCCCTTCAACATGTACACCACATGTCTAACCTTCTCAGCTTCTGGGATATTAAGAATTCTGAAGGCCTTTTCTAGCTCAGTCAGCCACAAGTCTGCATCTGCTGGGTTAGCTGTACCAGCATAATCAGTGGCTCCTACCCGTCAAAGCCGCTCAAAAGTCTTTCCATCTCCATGTCCCTCATTGTGAGCTGGTGCCCTAGGTGCAAGTGGTGGCATCCTATCCGCCATATGTGTCATTGTCACCATGAACTGCCCAAACAGAGCATGGAAAGCTGGATTTTCTAGTATAGCTTGGTCAATCTAGGGATGTTCAGGTGCTAGTTCTTCTCTAGCCTGACCCCTTGCACCTCCTCCTGGTGCAGCAATACTGCTTTCAGCAACATGTTCTTCGTGTGATCCAGCCATCTTCAAGCTTTACTTCTTCTCCTGAGAGCAGAAGTCACTATCAGATAAACCAAAAGACACTAGAACAGACTCAACGACCTTAATCCTATGTCTCTGTAGACTCATCGAACCTAGAGCGCTGATACCACTAAACTTGTCACGACAGTCACCGGATAATGATTAATGCGGAAGAAAACATTAGAAGCGGATTACTGAAAATCACTAAAAATTAAAACCATTTACAAAGAGATCCATGTCCCAACGAGAGATATAACTCTCCGCCAAAAATATTATTATTGCAGATAAACAGTAATAAACTGAATAGAGGAATCTCTATTGAACAGTAGGATTTAATCATTATTAAGAAAAATAGAGCAATATCATCTTTTTAAGCATTACAACTATAAATGATAAAACAGTAAATCATCTATCCATTTCAATAAGGAATATGAAGAACATGTATAACATTTGTCCATTTAGGATTCAATAAACAATGTAACATCAACCAATAATTTTTGTATTTCATCCTTAAGTAAATATGTTACACGGCTGATTACATTTTACAATCATTCTTATACCCCGAGGAAGTGAGCCGTACCACTCAAATCCAACCTTCGGTTGCGAAACCTAAAGCCGGTGCCATACAAGATCAAAGGAAGAGCTGGACTCCACGATCTCATCTGTCTCAGTCAGTGCGAGACCACAAGTAGGACTGCAGTCTCTTGCTTAAGTGACCTCAGTCACATGGTTAACTCTCATAGGCTACCCATTCTCTAGCCCGCCTTGGTACAGGTCCCGACGCTAGTAAATCTGAGCCAGGGCCAGTTCACCGTGCTCTCTGAGCCATGAACACATTCATGCACTATCACACTGAGTCATGGTCCTGTTCACCATGCTCTTATACATATCTTGAGTCTACAACAGAGGTTGCACTCTAATCCTCCTACTTTCGGCTATGAGAAACCCCGCATATTCAACAATATATGCTCCGGATTAATCAGCAGGAGAATCCGTTTCACCATCACCAGCTATTGACGATGATGGATCTATGGCCAGGACTCTACATGATAAAATTCCACTTGAGTATTTAAGTACATTATCATATTCTTTTAGCATCAGTCAAGTTTCCAAATAAGAATTCACTACAAATAAAAGACTATTTAACTACAACTATTATAGCTACACATGATTTATATGTACTTAAAACCTCTTTTAGCGATAAATTAAAATAATATAATAAATAAATGTAGTTAACTCGATTAATTGTAAATCGCTATACATAGTCCTCTTCCTAATCCAAATGTAGCAAACAAAATGTAGTCAGTTACCCATAATTTTAAATTATAGCATTCTTATCTAAATTTTACTATGCGAATTCCTTTGCGCGCGTTCTCCCACAGCCCACACACACACTCCTCCTAGTCTCCGCCCGATATTCCTACCTCCCCCAATAACCGCATGGTTTCCTCTCACCCTCTTCTGATTTGAAGCCTCCCCTATCTTATGTCATGCGGTCTCCCCTCTACAGCACTGTCTCCTCCCATCTCTCGACAGGTACTCCTCCATCCTTCTGCTGCCGGATCCCTCCATGCCATCGTCGGACCTCCTCCTGACCGCTGTCAGATTGCCTCCAGGATGCCGCTTGTTTTCATCCTACCCGTTGCTATCATCCCTCACTATAGGTTACGCCACCACCAACCCTCCTCCAGGCAGCCAGAACAACTCCTCCGGCAGGGCCAATGATGTCGAGTTGTACGGGCTTTTAGATTGCATTCCAATCAAATTCGCTGAATGTATTAGGGATTTTTTGAAGAATGAGAAAGTCCTCCTTGTCAAGGAGATGTTGAATTCCGGTCACCAAAACTATAACATGTGGTATAGTTTTTCTATTTTGTACCATATAACAAAGGATCAATTTTTTTAGCATCTAAACTTGTTGATGCTCTGCAGCAAATGCTGCCTCGTCTGCTATCTCGATTGCCTCTTTGGTGCTTTTGTTTTCTGGATTGTGTCATTTACTTTAATTTAGTGGTTAGATGATCGTCCCAGTGATTAATTATTCTAGCACTATCAGATTTGAATGGTGCATGGATGTTTTTAACAATCGATCTAGGATATTTCTTACCACATTCCCATCCAACAGAACCTTTTTATTAATGTATATGTTTCCTTAAAATTCTCTTACATACTCATGCATAACTGTGACTAAATCCTACTTACTGAATCTGGAAAGGGATTCTACATTATACTCGCCGGTACCTTAATCTGTTAGTAGCTCTCTATCACATTTGGTGGTCAGTGGAACAACTATAAGATTACATAGAGTCTTATTCAGTTGTTGAAATTGTTTTTTAGAAAAGGATGTGAGTGGAGTTCTAACACCGGCTATATATACAGTGGCGAAGCCAAAGGGGGGCAAGCAGGGGCCGCGGCCCCCCCAAAAAAAATAAAAATTAGGTATTTATGCATATAGATGTGTATATATATGTAAATGTGTGAATATATATATATATATATATATATATATATATATATATATATATATATATATATATATATATATATATATATGTTCTATTTTGATCAACATGGCTTTATTGGCTTAGTGGTTTAGCACGCTCATCTTATGTCCCTTCCTCCAAGTTGTTCGGGTTCGAGTCCCAACTACTCTATTTTTATAACTCACTTTGGATCCCATGTATGCGGCATCCGGAATATATAAAACTTGCACGATATTTTGACAAAAATCATTGTGTAGCCTAATAGTTAGCAGCTGTAGCATTGTATTCGTCCTGGATGGTTGCCTGAGTTCGAAACCGTCTACTTTATTTTGGCCCCCCCAATCTTGAAGTGCTAGCTCCGCCCCTGTATATATATAAATATTAGTATCTTGGGATGCTCCCGGTTGAGTGTGTCTGGTTCAGTAGTAGGACAGTTGTGAAGACTTATGAGGGAAAGTTGTCACGATTTTCACAGTTTATTCTATGATAACAAAACCTGATAGTTAGGCTACCATTATATGTATCCAATAAATTTATTGCACACATAATTCACTTGTATCTATTTGACATCATTTCACGAGATGTTTTTATTCAACTTTTACAAGGTACATGAACACTCCTTGATTATGCGGGGCAACAACTTTTAGTCAGGAACTAAAAGTATAGCTACCGGGATGATCTAATACTAAATAAACAGGTGGGTGCTTATTTATAAAGTTATGAATGATCTCTTTTAGTTGCAATTTCCCCCTTATCTAGAACCCGCTAGTATGTGCTCAGCTATCCTTTTCTTGAAATTGCCACTCTGTGAATCTTGTTTTCCTTAATGCTTGTGATGTTTTCTTTTTACAGGACACTGTGTCTACTAAATAGCTAGTTGACGTTTGTCTTGGGTGGCAAAACATGTCAAAATTTTTTAATGAACATAAAGTGCTAGGTTTCAGACCTCAAGCCAATTAAAGACACTACTTGGTGCACAAATATATCAAAGATACAAATACGAAACCCATAAAATTCATCAAATGTATCTCACTCATCTACAAAAAAAGCCAGAGCTTTCCTATCAGCTACAAAGTAGAATAGTCAACCATCACCCAAATTTCTCACCATAAACCAATCATGAGCAAAGCCAAGTAGGGAGTTCATTTAAATTTTTCATGAGCAATATATACCTTTTTCTCCTGCTGCCATGTCAGTGTCCTATATTCAATTATTGTTGTCTCAGATATTTGTGTCTGTGTCTAGAACCAAATATATGCAGCTTGATGTGCATCTTGTGACCATATATGCAGGCTGTGGCTGCATGTGTAGGTCGTAAATGCAGCAATATGACGTGATTGTGATATTTAAGTAATCGTGTTTGGTTTTTCATATTTGGAAGCATTATTAAATGGTTAGTAGAGATGCTGAGTGCACATCGTTAGATATGACTTGGCATTTTGTCTTCAAAAGTTATTGTTCTTGGCTTCCTCCAACCACAAGGATATCTGCAATTATCTAATGTATAACCACTAGGATTTCGGCTAGTAGCTAGCTAGCCACACGTATTGGGCAATGCAATTGATTCTGATGAACTCTTAACATCAGCTGGTTGAAAAAATGTACATGATTTAATACTGCACTGAACTATCTCTATAACATATGTTGTTTCGTCTCTGTAATTGAAATATTTAATAGGTAATTTTGGCCTCATGTCTTGGCAATTAGTCTGCATCAATTATCTAAACAATAAGCTTCTGGCAGATCAAAATTGAATTTTTTGTTACACCTTGCTTTCATTTTCTAGCAGTTTTCTAGATCTACTTATGATGAAAGTCACATACGCATATAGATATCTGACTTAAGCAGAATGATATAATTTAGTTGATTCATATGCATAATACCATTGTTTCTCCAGTTGGGATCCACAAGCTCCACATTTTGATTTTTTTGGGACTGTTTTCCCTGTAAGTGCAGCTGCTACCTACATGGCCCTTGGAAAAGAAAAGGTGTACGTGTAGTAGTTGATTCAATGTGCAACATAGCGTTTTGGAATTGATTCATATAATAAAAAAATAAAATGTGGATCATTTATTTGTTCCTCCTCAGCTCAATGATTAGATAGTACGCAAAAAATTATTCCACCAATAGGAAAAGACATAGAAACTCCTTTGTACACTTCAATGATTGTAGATTGGTAACTTGTATTTCTCCATATGTCAATGTTACAATATTCAGAACCTTTTATAATGGGCTTTACAAAACAAATTGCATTGTTTAAAATGCACAAATCACACAAATTTAAAAGGCCGATACAATTACATCGAGAGCCTTGAAGAGATCGAAAGACAGGTACATTTATGAACTGCCTACAAGGGAACACAACTGTATCCCAAAACAGTTACGGGATCATCTGAGCAGGAGGCGAATGTATATGGTAGCATTCACATTGGACATGTGTCCTGATGGTAATAGTAAGAACACACGCAGAATCTTACCATTGCAACACTTTAAATTTCCATACGCTTCAACAACTTTGCGATGGGAAACCCAATGCCTATACCTTCACACCACAATAGATATAAGATCCCTTGGATGTGCATCCTTTCACAACCATAAACATGTCTATGACGCTGGGGATGTACCATCCTTCATAGCTACACGTGATCTAACTTGTCTGGAATGTTTCATCCGCTTAAATAGAAATAATGGGGTCAGAAGCATTTACAGCTCACTACACCCATTAAGGGTGAAAAGAAAGACTGGTAATGGAACATAATCTCTGCTCCAAGAAAGTAGGGTAATTTTTAAGGGGTAATTTTTAAGGACATTAAGTTGATCTCCATGCATACCGAATACTTTGATTTTTTGCTTTGTTGAACCACTTGTAATGACTGGAGCTTGATGGTGAATGGCCAAGGCTGTAGGAGAGCCACGATGAGCATGAAGAGGATTTCTGTACGAGGGAATATTTTTGGTGATTCCTTTAAGTGATAGCCCTAATAAGTCCATACACAAAAGTTATTAGTATTGTTAATTAACAGAGTAACCATTGTGATCTTATCACTTAATTGATGTGCTTATTTAGGTCTTGTTTGCTGCAATTGTGATATCTACTGAATGTTGTCATTATTGCAGGTGGCAGAAACCTGATCATAAACCAGTATTTGAGTACCATTTCAAGTATCAACTTCGACATAAGAGTATGCTCATAAACTCATCCCTTCTACATTAGAAAATGGCTTCAAATTTGAGCTTGTTGCAAACGAATTATACAGGGGGCATTCGAATGTATACAATTGACCCAATGGTGAAGAACAATTTTTAGGTCTTGGTGAAAGTGGAGTTCTACCATTAGAACTTTGTACTTTGATTTTTTCCTAGAATCTAGGAGTGATATAGTTGACACAATGCTAGTCACAACTTAATAGTTGAACTCAGTTTATGCAGGTCTACTCGATTCATGGTCTTTCTATAGACATTTGATATGTCGAATGCACTTTATCTAGAAACATGATTAGGTTTATCAATACTACTGATAATCATAGCAGTGTGTACAATACAATATATTATTCTTGTCAACTTATGTGTTTAGCCTTAGTTTGTATCAAATAGCAGGTGGTGATACTAGATTTCTCAAAGAAAGTAATTGTTTATGATACAATATAGCATTCTTTGTAATATTCTTCCAGCTTCTGTTTATAAGCATAAAGATCTACCGGTTATCCTACCAAGGTGTTTACACTCTGATGTCCTTGTTGAGGGTGCTAATCTTGCTCTTGGATTCAGGTCGTTTGGCTAGCTGTGACTTATCAAACCATTGGCTTCACTTAGAATCCCAACAGGTGAACTAACACATTCAACCCATGATTTGTTTATTTGTGTCCATTCCTTTTTGGATTACATATATAGGTATCAGTCAATTAACCTCAGCCACTGTTTGGTAGTACACTTGCTGGATTGCTTGCTACTGCAGGTTCTTCAAACAATTTCTCCCTATCTTCTTGACCCAACATATGGCTTCTCACGCTGGAGACTTGTGTTTGCATTTGGGATCAAGCAATAGGTTGAAATAAAGGTCCCAAGCTCTTCATCTCATGGGGTTCTTCAAGTAACATGTTCTTTTAGCAGTTTTGTCTCCCCACATAATGATTCCGCTATGCATGAACCATAGCTCCCAAGATATGAAAATTAATGGATCTTTTTATTTCATGCACTCTGCTCTAGAAAGCATAGCCTTGTATGACATGTTGAGTGGAGTGTGGAAACAAATAATGATTTCCTGCCAAACCACACCATTGCTAAGGGGTTGTTAACGAAGAATGCAGTGACTTGTGTCTGCAACTGTGAGTTTTAGAAGATGACTCCTCTATGGAAGGAGGTTGAAAAATGCCAAGTGTCTTGGGCCTTGATTAGTATGGAAGGCAATGACTGGCCTTGGAAACCGGGAATTGTTGTTGTTATCACTAAGGTTAAAGTAGATGACAAGATGGTACGCAATAAAAGTGCTAATCGATATGACATGTGTAACCATATTCTCTTTGAAAAGGATAAACACCAACAAATACAGACACATTTGTATTGCTTTGCATCCCTACTTGGATCTCCACATTGCTTTTTAGAATTGAGACTCTAAGATAGCTACGCCAATTCCATATAAAGTTCACACGAATAAAGAATAGTAATGTTAATCTGATTTATATATATTTAAGAGATACCATGAGAACGTATATCTCTTCATATGAATCAGGAAATTAAATTATATTTTCATTTCAAGCAATAGTAGAATTTACATTCAGCTGTAGTAGATTCAAATTCTAGATGTCAAGGAAAAATTTGTTCAGCAACACATGAATGTGTTCATTTCAAATCTTGAATTCTCTTGTTATTTTATCAGTATATGATTTTGTCATATCTAGATTTACATGTCAACCAGCAAGGTTTTTCTCTAAAACAAGACCAGCAATGTGAAAGTTCTAGAGGATATTTTTGAAGAAGATACTAAATAGTTTTTAAATGTTGAATCATAGAAAATCTTTATTTGTGGGCCTTATCTTATTGTAGATGAAGATAGGAACTATTCTCCAAACTGTTACAGAAATCACTGAACCTTAGGAAATGCCAACTGGTCGTTGGGGGTAATGTTGATTCTTCAGTGAGCCTTCTCCAAGGCTCTTTAGATGATGTTCTTTCCTCTCTTCTCTTGCAGCCTGCAGGTAGCAAGGGGAGCTAAAGCTACTATCCAGGGAGTAGCAGTAAATGATAGCATAGCATCAACCAAGACAGTGCATTAGTGCTTTAGTGATCTTCCTCTTCCAATTAGGCCTTTTCTCAACCTCCTAACTACATGGGTGTCATGGGCAACCTAGAATACAGCCAGCCTTCTAGGCTTACTGGTTTAGTAGTCTTTAGCTCTAGTCAGTCCTTGCAGAGCATTTATGATTCCAGTCGTCTCCTCTCCAAGAACCATTGTACTCCTGGAGAAGGTAAACAAGTTTGTCTAGGTAATTGTTAGTTATGGTGGTGATCTATATTGGAGAAGGTAAAGAAGTTTTTTATGGACTGTCAAAATGTATTACTATATTTAGTTTCTGTGTCTTGTCAAAAACTGTGTAAAATTCTTCAGATAAAGATATGCATCTGTGAGTGAAAAGTCATTCTACTCAGAAAATCCTCCATTGCCCCTCCATTAACTCTACCACATAGTTATTATGTATATATCTGGAAGTTACCCCTCCATCTGGTCTATGACTTTATCATCCTCTTTTATGTGTTATCCAGTTTCCAGGACTATTAGAGGTAGATTGATGTGAGACACTGTTAGCCATCTATGATCACTGAAGATCCATCTCTAGTACGTCTGCTCCAATATTAAGCTTATATCCCCCATGACCCATTATCCTTGGTGTGTTCTTAGAGTAAAGACAATCACGACTATGCGTGTGACACATCTATGCTCAATTTTAAGCAACAACCATGTGGCTAACTCCATTGATCCTCTATGTTTCTTTTCCTTTCGTCATCTTTTACAGTCTCCTTAAGGAAATCCAGTTTCAATCGTAGTAATTTTTTGAAGTACATGACTTCTTGAGTAATTTTCTTCTCTTTTGAGTTTTGCATTTCAAGATCATTTGTTACTGTCTCTGGCACTTAATGACACTGTTTTTTTGGACCTATAAAGTTCTATATTTCCAAGTCAGATGACCAACAGTAAAAGGTAGGATTCTGGAGAGAGTTCAACTAAAACACAACCTCTTGGTGCTTGGTCTAGACTCATCCAATCTTGTATGTAACGTGATTTCTGAAGCACAAAGCCTATCTTCAAATTATATCTCATATTTTCTCTTGGAAATAGTAGTACTTTTTCGTAATAACAATTTTGTTTCGATCCCAAGTGAAGCGCTGATGGTTGCACATGATGTAATGAAGACTATGCTAGAAAAGGGGTACAGTATCCGTAAGGATGCACTTGTCAAGGCATAGGCCCTTGATGAATCCTACCAAATATCTACAACTGCATGTGCCAAGGTGTCTGATTTGAACCAAAGCATTGGGATGACACCATATGTGATGGACCTGATTCAAAGCCAATCCTTCAAATTCGATTGATTCATCCTGTACTGCATCAATGCGCTTGGCTCCAGGTTGCCTCTGTCGTTATACTTCTATTTTTTATTGTGTATATTTATGTTAAATTTAACCTCTCTCTCTATGTCTCTCTTTCTCTCTCTCTTCTTTTGTTGAAAACAGAACCTTAGGCTTTTAGTAATTCATCATCCTAGAGACTAGAACTATGTCTACTCAGATAAAGGAATTCATTTTTGTTCTAGACTACGTACATATTGTCAAAATTAATAAAGATTGCTTTTAATGTTCCTCTAGGTGTACTTCGAAACATATTGTCCGTAGGCGATTACTTTACTTAGTCACATTATTCAAAAGTTTTCTGATGCTTGTGCTCTATGATCGGCTAGTGCTTTGTGACCTACAAGTGGCCGAATTTATGTTCAGCTGGAGAATTTCAGGTTCTCCCTTCTAGTACTCTAGATATTTCACCCTCAACCAACAACATGCCTAAGTTAAGGTAATTCTTAATAGTCCTTGTACTGACAAATGCTACATCACCATTTCATTCAACTATTAGTTACAATGTTATACCAGATCGATCCTTACTAATGTCGACACCATACTTCATGACTGTTTTGTGTAGGATACATGGATACCAAAAACTTCCATACCAATGAGTGAGGTGTGAAAAAGAACTCAACGGAACATAAACACTTAGCACCAATAGCAATAGCTTGACCAAATGGTATATAAGTTTCTCAAGTGATAAAATGTTAACTGTACCCTCAAGCTCCTGTTGATAGTTCAACATAAGCAAGCTTTTCTTGTGTTACATTGTGTAGGACATGATCTCTAGATATCTTTTAAGAATTGATTTCCACACCAACTGAGGTAGCTGGGATTGCAACACTTAATGCATAGTCTTCACCTTTAATTTAGAGGGGGGTTCCTTCTCAGAGATAGTGTGTAATGAAACATTAAAGGAAATGTTGCTAGCGTTGAAAGCTTGTGCAAAGCAGCACATACAACCCTCTTGAGTTCAGAAGCTATGGACTCAGTGTCATGCCCTTCGCGCATTTTTCCCCTTATCAGTGAGAACAAGTTATTATTATTTGTCCAGGACTTATAATGATTCCAAATCCAATAGCTCATTAGCTTTAGTATCAAATACTAAATTTGAAAGAAGCTAACATGTTTGTTGATTGGCATTTTTTCTTGAAAGAAATAAGGACCTTCAAATGATAATACATGTTATTGTTGTTTCTTTATGCAAATTGCAACTGTCTTTTTGTCTGACCGGAAGAATTATCCATCTAACTTGGGGAATGGTGATCCCTTTGACACACCTTGGGACGGAATTAATTGTGCCAACTCCAAACATACCAAGATGTAATCATTCACTGCTCATGTTGTTATGTCTACATCAATAGTCACTAAATTGTTTCCGGGTTACTACAGATGTAGCTGCAAAGGTTCTGATTTAGTGTTTGTGAGATAAGTTTGCTGATCTGGAAATGATCACTGGGGAAAGGATGGTTAGTCAGGAATAATACTCAAAGTTTCAGTCTACCATAATTCAGGTCAGATTCATATTTCATCAAAGGAAGACAATACGAGTGACAATAACTTTTTCAAGAGTTGCTCAACTTGTTCTGTGTCGAACTCAGATGATTTCCTTGTTATTAATATCTCTAATATGTTCTCAGATTGGGTGGAAAGTCTTGTAATTAATCTCTTCCAGCTGGAGTCACATTTCTAATTGGATCTTATAGGATCTATCTTCCTCATATTCTGAAGGAATTACTTTTTGAATTGTATCTTATAGGATCTATCTTCGTGATATTTTGGATGTCCAACTAGAAAGTCTTAACAAGCATGCTTCTCTTCCAACCTTTTGTTCTGGTAGTAAAAAAAGTGAATAGCAGACAACATGACAGGAGTTGTGATCTTAAGTCTGTAGATGAAGGGTACATATCACTACTTTGGGACTGGGACACAAATGTCGAGGAACATGGATTCAAAAGGAAGTGGAAAAAGAACATCCAAAATATTGAAGATTCTAATTCTTTTTTATTTAACCATTTTTATGAGAAACGAGCAGAGATTGAACTATCAAGTTTCTCACCACTTATATGTTTAGAGAAGTACCAATTGAGTTGTACAAGAGTTTGGACTCAGTTGGAGAGGATGAAGAATCATGGCAGGTATCATTAATCGTATTTTATGTTTGTTCTTTGAATTTTATTGTCTTTTCTTTTCTGAGTATGGTGCTTCATAATAGGCATTTTGTTTTCCTATACACTGCTATATAGATCAGATTGAAATGCAGTTGTTATTGCTGATCTTATTGCAAGTCATGTGGATTCTATTTTTTTCCTACAAATAGATATGTATTCATGTTTCACTTTCAAAATATAGCATGAAGCTTGTCCTAAGAAACAAGTGAACCACCTATCTCTTGCTATTATCTACAGAAAATCTTCACAAGAGCTTCTTGTTTCCAAACCAGATTAGTGGTTCCAGAAATCTCATGTGAGGGTTTAGTACGCACACCAAATCCATCACTTTGTCCATGATGCTTGTTGGAATTACCAGGAACCTCAATTGATAACTAATTGAATATATTCCATGTTTCTTGATGCCTTAAGCAGGAACATTAGCATATGCAACAACTGGAACAAATAAGTTTGAAAGCTCCTGGCATGGTGGGAACATTTCCATAAGCAAAACCTCCTGCTCCTAAATTTTTGGGGAGAATGGCTTGGGTATGCAGATCGTTTCCGATTATTTCATTTTTTTATTGCAAACATAAACTTTTGTTGATGCTACTAATGGTGTCTTAATAAAGTCTTCTATGAATGACAACATAGCTGTGCCAAGTTGTACATGAAATTTTCTTGTTGTATATGTTAGCAAGGTGAGCAATGATTTCATTTTAGCTCATATATAGCTCTCTTTTCTCTAAATTCTCATATATAGCTCGGTTGGGCAATGACCCAAATTCCATTCACTTGGAAAATTCTGTTTTTTTATTTGTGGCTACTTCTCGATCTTCTTGTCGATATGGGACTTGTAATTGTTAGCTTCCGTCTTAGATTGTAGATATCTTTAAGTGACATCCTACCTTGGGTTGTTGAGGTTCAAGATTTGGCTATTTATCTGTTCCCTCAACATGGCTTGATGTTTAAAGATATGCAATCTGATGCGCTTTTATTCTGGTCATTTTCTGTTGTTGAAGTTGGGTATTCTGCTGACTTCAGTTGTTGTTTAAGTTCAAGTGTGGCCTCAACATCATTTCCACTGTACTGGTTAAAAGTCAGCTTGTTTATTATGACATATTAATTGATTATAACCCTGTGATGACCTCTTGAATCGCCTTCTTTTTATCTTCTGATGATTATATTCATGTGCAGCTAATCGGTTGCTAAGGTGTTCATTTTCCTCTTGTGATGTGGGTGTGCCCGATATTATGGTAGCAAGGTTCCATAGATCATGAAGTAAATGACTCATTAGGAAACAAATGGTATGCACTGCTGTCTTGGGGACTTGCAACATAAAGATAGTCACTTTGTGGGTGCATGCAACCTTTCTTCTCATTTGAACTCTGCTACACTCTTGACAATTGGATACTTCTTTTCAAATTTGGAATTGTGATAGTGCTTCACAGGGTTTCCATCTGCAGTTCACTTTCATCGCCATATGTTGGGATTGTTGTGTGGTCATAGAGTTATCCTCAACTTTTGGACTAAGAGGCCTACTACAATTTTAGAAGTGAGATTAGTCCTCATATGTAATTAGAATCAGATGGTGATGGTGGACCAGACCAAGTCCTAAAACGGTAAAAAATCTACACTAAACAAATCATCTCTTGTCATCTACCTTTCTTTATGTGATTAACTATTGCAGGTTCAGATTCTATCCGTGCTTAAAGATTGTACTACTTTTAGGGAAGAGCAGGAATGACGGAGATTGCGAGTAAGGTGCAGCTTAAAAATGAATGAAAAAAATTATTCTATTCTATGACTGCAATTTTGATACATATATTATACATGATAAAAAAAGGCATCAATGTCAACTTATTGCTAAACAAGAATCCCTCTTTGGGTCTAGATCAAGTCCAACAAAATAGAGTACAAAGAAGATTCCTAGAACATCTATGGATGGTCCATGTTGTAATAGAAAGATGTCACTATGAGGGGCGATGCTACAATCTTCAAATCAAGACTTCTTCCATTCAACAAAATCGACCCACTCATCAAGGAAATTGGATGAAGGGCCAGCGTGTCACAAGGTCACAACTTTGTGCAACACAAGAACCCATGCTATCACCAACTCATTGAACAAAAGGAGAAGACAACAACTATTCTAAAACTGGTAGAGAAAGATACATACTCTTTTTCCAAGATGCGTGTAGACCTCACCAAATTTATTAGTATGTGTATATCCCTTTCTCTGTACACATTATGTAATAGGGGCAAGGTATACATCCTCCCCATGTACATTTGACGTTTCAGTATAAATGAAAGTAAGTTTGTTGGCATAAAGAGCATAACTTGGTCTAACTTCTACAAATTTATTATTAAAAGAGCTTCTGGACTAATTACACAATATATGAATAATCAAACTATACATATATGTATATGTGGCACTACATATGTAGCTAGTGCATAATCCAACTACATATATATGCAGTAAATGCTGCCCAGATCATCATGTTTCCCATGAAGGGACATAAGGAAAACTATGAGTGCCTAGAGAGATGAAGGAAATTTGGGTGAGAATCCTAAAGGATATAATGTGCTTGGATATTATCAAAGGGACCACAAAAAAATTTGTGATAAGATAAAATAAAGTTAAGATAGAACCCTAAATCATTCCTAAGGTCAAGAAGGGAGGAGATCGAGGGAGTAGAGGTTGATCGTTCCCTGAATGCACGAGACCATAGGGTCAGGAGGTAACAACTATGTTTTCCCGAGGCCCATGGGTTAGGAGGTTGGCCACCTTCATAAGTTCATGGGGCCTGAGGGGTAAATGTGAGAGGCACCCCTAGATGCATAAGGGTAAGATCACCCCAAAAGTATTGGCACCCTAGAGACCTTGAGGAAATGACTAGGGATCGTAAATAGGAGTTATGATAAGACTCAAAGGTTATGAGAAAAGTCTTTCTATATGTGCACATGTGGAATTGAGGGAATGGTGGTATTCATGGTTTGGAGTCATGTGGAAAATGATTCAACCTAGACTGGAAAATAAAATGGTGATGTGTGATGCATCTTCTCTACTCTTAGAATGGGATGAACTCTGTCTTTGGAATGCATCCAAATGCTTATTTCATCTTCTTATGAGTGTGAAAGATGGGACAAACACATGCCATACGAGGAATAGAAGTGATATGAGGAATAAATAATTTAGTTGAAATATTTTTACTAAGAATTGGATGAATTACCACACCGCCAGGAGAGAATATTGGATAAATGGTTTAGGGGACGAGGTGAGCAAGGTAATCACTAAAATAAGATTTCAAGTGAGGATATATCAGGTGGAATTTGAATTCTGTAGGTATAGGATTTGAATCTGGTGACCAAAATAATGGATGCAAGATTTTGAAGTACCTCCTGACTCAGAAAGACCTTAACCTGAGACAAAGACGATGGATGGAGTATGTGAAGAATTATGATTTCACTATCGTGTGTCACCCTGGGAAGACTAATGTTGTAGCAGATGCTCTTAGTTAGAAACAACTCAGGTGTGCAGCTGTCTTGTGTATCCAGTAGAGGAAACTGGAAGAGTTTGTTAGGTGGATTCCATAGCCATTCACAGATAGGATCCGTGTGGCTAACATACAAATAAAACCAGACATGTTGACCGAGTTGGTAGCTGCTGAGTTAGCCAGCCCAAAGCTTGACAAGATGAACAGTTTGTTAGAGAAACCTCAGACCCATCTCTCAGTGGGAGTAGATGGTGAAATCCTCTATAAGAGTTATATTTGGGTTCCTAAAAATTCACCTTTGAAGAATCATATCTTGCAAGAAGCTCATAGTTCTAAGTGCATGACACACCCTGGTCCTACCAAGATGTTTAAAGACTTGCGGCGGTACATTTGGTGGCTTAGAATGAAGAGAGACATGGAAGCATATGTGGCCAGTTGTCTCATGTGCCAACTGGTGAAGGCTGGAGACCAGCGACCCAGTAGAATACTATAGTCAACTGAAATTCTTAAGTGGAAATGGAAATAGATCACCATGGATTTTGTGGTGGGTCTCCCCAAGACAAAGAAAGGTCATGATGCAGTATGCGCTGTAGTAGATCGCCTTACTAAGTCAACACTTTTTCTATCCTTAAAGACCACTGCCAAAGTGAAAATCCTACCTGAACTATATATTAGAGAGATAGTTGGTCTGCATGGTGTTCTGAGTTTGATTATTTTTTATTGTGATCCTAAGTTTGCTTCCAAGTTGTGGGAGGAAGTGCATAAAGAACTCGGTACTATATTGAAGTTTAGCATAGCTTATCACCCCAGACTGATAGATAGTTAGAGAGAACGATCTAGATGTTAGAGGATTTGTTGAGAGCATGTGTGCTCAGTTGGGGTGGATCATGGGAGCAATACCTACCCTTAACTGAGTTTGCTTATAATAACAACTACCAGGCCAATATCAAGATGCTTTCATATAAAGCTCTCTACGGGAAGTAGTGTCGGTCACCACTTCACTGAAATGATGTTGGTGAGAGGACCTTGCTGAGGTCAGAGGAACTATAGTTTTATGCTGATAAAGTCTCTTTTATCATGTGAAGGCTAAAGAGAGCCTAGGATCGACAAAAGTCATATGCTGATGCAAAGCAGACTGACTTGCACCTCACTATGGATGAGTATGCGATTCTAAAAATCTGACCCCTACAGGCTGTAGCCAAGAATGGAGGAAAGTTGAGTCCCTGATACGTGGGTCCATTTTAGATTTTGGAATGGATTGGTGAAGCTACCTATCGTCTAGCCTTACCCCCTCAGTATAGTATGATGCATGACGTGTTCCATGTGTCCAATCTAACGTGTTATGTGAAGGAACCGAGCCATGTGCTGAGCATTGAACCTATTGAACTCCAAGGGAGGCTGACATACCCTGAGTCACCTATAAGAGTACTGAATACCAAGGTGAAAGAGCTCGGGAGTAAAAAAGATAGAGATGGTAAAGGTTCTTTGGAAGCATCATGGGGAGGATGAAGCCACATGGGAGCTCAAAACGGACATGGAAAAATTGTACCCTGATTTTTTTGTTTGATTACTTGAATTTTGAGGACAAAATTCCTATGAGAGGGGAAGGATGTTATAACCTCAATTTTTGCTTGTAAGAATTGAAACACAAATTTTCAAATAAAAGGTGTTGAATGGAAAATTGTATGGTTTGTTTTAAAAGAATGGATTCTCTTGCAATTTTTCCCTTGAATGCATGATTTTGTGGTTCATACTAATTTGATGAAATCCAATAATGATAAAAAGGGAGAGGAGCTAAAATAAACCCCATCGTAAAAGAAATAAAGGAATTGTGTGCATATGTGAGAATTCTCTAGAAAGTGGCATTCATGGCCACTATTGATTAGTGTTTGGTTCCACAATATCTTTAATAAAAAAAGGAATTAAAATGAAGAAAATAGATAGAAAAGAAAGAGATCATATGTGTTTTAATGAATAATACATGCCTTAAGAGTGTATGAATTACATAGGAAGAAAAGTCTCTTTTAGTTTTGGATTTTGATTCCAAACGTGACACATACAAAATATAACTCATTAGGGATTTTCCCTTAAAATTGGGAAGCAAAAGGGTTAATGGGTTGAGAGATATGGATTTTCTTAGGAATCCTAAAGTGACTTGATTATCAACATATATCCATAAATGTCAAGATTTGATTAAACCAATTTCCTAGCTTTTTCTTTAGTGTGCATGACGTAGCCGTTAGATCTTCAGATCAACAGTGGTTGTGTTGTCACTTATCTCGAGTAGGAAAAGGAAAAGAAGAACAATGGGTAGATAACTTCGGGATCAATTATCTCTTTGCATAATTGATGTGTGAATCTGTAAATAAGCTCGATGAGTTCGTGGTAAGAAATCGCTCAAACCCTCCTAACTTTCCTAGGATTTGGTGGGCTCTAGGGGAATCTCCTAAACTACCACAGAGGTAGATCTAACCCAGGGGAATCCCATACCTATAAAAGGGGTCATAAACCCCTTTGTGGAGACATATCTTGTCTTAAAGCCTTCGGTCAGAGCCCGCGATCTCCCTGGGGCATCCAATTCCTCTTTCGGCTATGCTCTTCACCTATGACCATACCGCCTTCTCACCGGAGGACCTCGACCTATCATCCCAAAGCAGTAAGTGGGCAATTAAGGCCATCAACCAGCTTGTGGGGGTCTTTCGAAGGTGACCACAACCTCACCGGTGACTGAGGAAGCCAAACCCCCATAGTCAACTACTCAGTTGATTCACGTGAGGCATGCAACTCGTGAAGAGAGGTTGAATACGACGGGGAGGAATTTTACCCTCTTAGCCCTCGACTGCCTTCAGGACAGGTATGGCTTTATGGTCTTTTTCCCTTTATTTCTCACTTAGATAGCCCCGAATCGGGCCTCCGACTTGGAAAGAGCTAATAGACTGGCCCAGTTGAGCTAATAGGCGGGGCCCAAGGCTCTTTGCTAAGGTGGCATGCCCTTATTGGTTTAAAAATGATTTATTTAGGAAAATCATATCTTTTATAGGATTATCCAATGAAACAATGTTATATATGGTTTTGATTAGAAAAATCCATAGAATCGTTAAAATATAATTGAGGCCTGAATCTACTTGTAATTTGAAAAGTGTATAAAGATGCCATATTTAATGGATTTAAGTAATTTAAAACCCTAAGTTTTGATGATAAATAGATCTAATGATTCTCTCTGAGTATTTTGAGTTAAATATTAACCCTTTGACATAAAAAGGAGGGATTAAATCTAGATGAATAATCATTGTACATAATTTGCTTAGTTAGGCTTCCATGAATATAAAAGTGCATTAATGGGCCTAGAAACCCTAATTTTGATAATGATGATTTTTAATGGTTTTAATTATGAAAATCTATTAGTAAGACAGAGATATGATGTTCTTAAACTAAATTGAGAATAAAGACCCTTAATGTGGATAATTTGAGTAATTTGGGTTATTATGAATAGAAGAGTGCGTTTAGGGTTTGTTGACCTAAAAGGGTAAAAATTGGAAAATAGAACCAAGAAACCCTAAGGAAACCCTAATAGGACTTAGAAACCTTAGAATGGGATCCCAAGTCAATAAAACATGTTTGGATGAGATTGTAACCATTAGGTGTTATAAATGCTCTTCAGGATCAAGGTTTGCTTGATTTATTGCTTGGCTTGGTTGATTGGACTTTTTGTTCGGATTAGCTATCTTACTTGGTTTTGAGACCTCCAAATCAGCTACATGGTTACACTTTTGGCTAATCGCTCTAGTTTCATGGCAATTTTCTGATATTTTATCGGTTGCTTGAAATTAACTGCTTGGATGAACTTTAATTCTTGAAACTATAAAGTGACAATGGCTATCACCTTAAATATATGCATGACTAGCTCAGATCCTAGTCTTCCACTGTAGCTTTGAGTATATGCGAGAAATTGATGATCTAGATATTGGTCTTCCCTTGGGGTAGGATCATCAGGTTATCATGATTTGATGTTTGGTCTACCTTTGGGTAGGATCATACGACTATAAAACTCTATGTCTTGGTCTACCTATAGGATAGGATCAAAAGGGGCTATTTGGGATCTACTATATGAGAAAGGTAGGATCCACGTCAATTGTAGGGACATCATAGAGGCTTGGATATATCAGGATTGAGTAGTTATGTTTAAGATGTAAAGTTTGATCTATTAAGCAATAATTTGGTTGCAATATGTTGTTACAAATAGATGCAAGCTTTTGGTTCCCCCACATACTAGTATAATTCATTATACTGACCGACATTTTATTTGTCAGTGTTTTAGGGTTACATGCAGTTATATGCTTACTAGAAAGTGGATAATCATTTAAAGTGTCATTGAAAGAATAAAGCTAGATAAAGAATTGGAGGATGGTAGATACATAGATTCCTATATGGGGTAAAGTTCTCAATTCCTATGTTTTGAAAGGTATGTGAAAAGATTTTTTTTAATCCTATTTAAGCTTAATAATTATTTTTATTAATTTGCAAAACTGTATGATCCTTTTTTGGGATAACGGCTCTAGCTTCTTGGCCTTCCTTAATTCGGGGTTGCCCAGGGGTGGGGTCGTTACACATAGAATCTAATGTTTTTTCAGAACCTATCAAGCACTCAAATGGTTACTGTTGAGTGCAAAAGGGTTTGGCACCTCAAATGTTTTACTGATTCAGTTTGCACATTTTAACCATGACTGGACTTTTTTTAGTTTACATCAATAAAAAATAGATGATCGACTATTGTCAATGTTTCTATTAAAATCCTTAAATCGAATGGTTGGGTGCCAAAAGGTTTGACACCTAAAATATTGCCAGTTTTAATCAAAGCTTTACTGGTTTGCGTCTACTCTTTGATAAAGCACTTCATATAATATTTTTAAGTGTTTCTACCAAATTCTAAGATGCTATATATTTATCTTGGGAAATATGAAGACAAAATAGGCAACAAAAATAAAAATTTCTATCCATATTTCCTAACTAGTAGATTGAATCAATAATGATATATTATAAAAGGTGTAAGATATATCTTGTCCTAAAGCAAGTCCAGTGACTATCTTTGCACGGAAATGTGTTTCCTTCTTAAGTAAGATATGGATGACGGTCAACAACATCCTACTAGTGTAGCAACCACACATGATGATTTACAACATCCTCCTAGTGTAGCAGAAAAAGCTTCCATGCCTCTACGTAGTTCATATGGACCATCAAAAATTGCACCTTGAAATTCTTGAGCCGATAGGGAAGAGTTTCCTTTTCATTTGTCGAAGTGCTAGTGTCAAGTTCATTCTTCCTTGCTATCTCTCCCTTTTACATATAAGATTTCTCAGGATCTCACATTACCACAAATGTGAGAATGAAAGCGTGTTGAGATCCTTGGCCATTCCCTCATTATATAGGAGTGGATGGAATAGGGTTTCCAAACACCCCTGGAGAGGAAAGGTCAAATTTTATCTAGATTGGATGGTGGTTGCACACTACTAGTTAGTTGACTAGACTATCCAGTCATTCGAATGGAACAACTAGTTAGTCGACTAGATAGTCCAGTCAGTCAATTAGCTTGTGGTCAATGGCGTAATAACATTGCTTTTATTGTGACAATTAATGAACATCATTATGCCTATCATTAATCATTTTACCCAGTCCAACAAGTCATTTTAAATCTTTATTTGACCCATTCATATTGAAAAATTTCAATTAGTGGGTCAAGTGGACTTTCTAGTCAATTGACTGATGATTCTTATCATCCATTGGGCAACACAATCTAGTAGGTCGATTGGACCCTCTAGTCAGTCGATTGGGTTCTCATATACTATCCACAAATTTAATATGGCCTTCTAGTTGATCGACTGGGAACCAAAATAATTCAGTTTGATTACCTATATACTTTACTAACCAACTTAAATATTGTCCATCTCTAAATTCCTTTTCCTAGTGCATCCTATGGGTGTGACCCTATAGGTTCCAAATTACGTTGATAGTCAGTGTCAATAACTAGATCATGACATGACAAGCAATGAGCGGTATCTAGCAACACATCATCTCTACCCAAGTAATTAGAAAGTTAGAGAACAACTTCAACCTAAATTTGTGATTGATGTTACCTTGATTGTATAGTTCCTTTGTCTCAGATATCCAGATTGAATGTAAGACATGGAATTGCCATCCACTTAATACTCAATCTATGTTTCTTGAACAAGAGTAAACTATTAAGATGCACACGATCTCAATATCACATATTCACTCACATGAGCAAGGCCATGTGTTTCTCAGTCTCACTTATCAAGTGACCAAGATATCAATTCTAGTAGGAGGGAAAAATCCCATCTACATCACTCACAATTAATCCCCATGTGTGACAACGTTCTCGAGCACCACATTTATAGCCACCCTTATTCAAGGTCATGTTGAATGGTGTTAGAGTTCAAAGAATAAAATATGACAAGTGTAGCAACTTTAGGTCTAAGAACCACAATCATCACTATCACTTGAGAGAGAATTTTGATTGCCATTCCATGGTTTCCGTGTATCACTCCCAAGGTGGGTATGTTCGGTACACTATTCTCTAACAAGTACCTATGTGTTTGACTTGATATCTAGTATCATGACTAATGAGACTTTGTCATCAATCAACACACATTCTAGTCTTATGTATTATTGTCAACTATTTTTATTTCACAATAATACCTGAGTAGGGACATAACAAGAATGTATATACTCTTATTATACATATGATTTCATTGTTTAAGTCCTCAACCTAAAAACATATGTCATTGAGTAATATTATTCTTTTGATATCTATCATGTCGTGTCATCATCTCATAATTGAAACAAACATAATAGATGGAATGTCTTTATTATCATTATCAAATCAAATATATGATGCCACATTACAATTATCATATGACTGGATCTCTGTGCATACATACCAATAGACTCCCACTTGCACTTTGAGACACTCACTCATGAATCTAATCCCAAGTGATCTAATAAGACCATCATGTTTTTGTTGTGAAAGTGCTTTTGTTAGCAGCTCATCAACATTTCTACAGTCGGTACTTTGCAAATATGCACATGTCCACGTTTTACAATCTTGTATGAGATGGAAATGCTAAAGTATGCAACCTGGGTTCCTTATTCTATCCAATAGCTCCATTTTGGTCATGAAATTTCTACTATGCCATAAATGGTTGGAACGAACCCAAGTTCATCTAATGAACTTCTTGATCCATATAGTATTCTCGGATGTGTTCAAAACAACAAGGTACTCAACTTCTATTGTAGAATCAGTAACTATCTCTTGCTTAGAACATTTCTAGCTTACAGTTCTATTTTAATGCAAAACACATATCTGGATTTTGATCAATAATCATCATTGTGAGTTTGAAAGCTTGGATCGGTGTAACCCTTCGCACCCAACTATTCCTCACCAGCATAAATAAGGAATTGATCCTTAGTTCTTCTCAAGTACTTAAGGTTGTTCTTTACGACAACCTAGTGACCTTCACTGGGATCCTAATGATATCTGCTCATCATTCTCAAAGCATACAAGACATCAGGATGACTGCATTACATTGCATACATGATAGATCCAATTGTGGATGCATATAAAATCTTACTCATGTGTTCCCATTTTTCATAAGAACTAGGATAGTGGCTCTAGAGAGACTAGAACATAGGACATGAGTAAATTTCCTCTATTTGAGTCATGCATGTTGAACCTCTTCAACACCTTATCAATGTATGTACTCTGGTTTAGGCCAAGAAGCCTTCTAGATCTATCTCTATAGATCTTAATTCCTAATATATAGGATGCTTCATCGAAATCCTTCATAGAGAAGGTACATTACAATAAGGTTTTCACCATTTTTATGGTAGGGTTGTCATTCCCAATCAAAACTATGCCATCTACATACAATATGAAGAATACAATTATGCTTCCACTAACCTTCTTATAAACACATGTTTCATGTCCATTTTGACTAAAGTCAACCTCTTTGACCGTCTTGTCAAATTGAATATTCCATTTACGAGATGCTTTCTTCAATCCATAGATTGACCTTTGTAGCTTACATACTTTATTGGCTTCATTTGGAAGTATAAAACCGATGAGTATATTTATACTCATCTTTACATACAGTTCTTCTTGCTTTTTAGGGATGTTGTATTTCTATTTCTTAGTTTTAGCCTTAGATTTACTTGAATGCAATTTTCTTCCCTTTTCTAGACATTAATGCATTTTATATACTTTTTATGTAGAAAAAAACCAAATATACACTTCATTGCCTAGAAGGATTATCAATCCCTCAAGATGTCATACTTCAAGGGCAGGAAGACCCCAAAAGCTATCCAACATCCACCTTCCAATCACCCAGTCAGGCGATCAGCCCTGCCAGTCACCTGACTCGAGCTGCTATCTATCCAAAGTCTCATCGACTCTTCAGTTCTAACATGATTTGCATCCAGCCTACCTCGGTTCAACCCTCAATGGTCCACCTAGAGAACCAAATATGATGTCTAGATTGCACAACCCATGTGAGTCTTCTGGTGGAACAAGTACAAGCCATGCAACTAGCTGTCATCGACCACAAGTATCAAAGATTAGGGTTTTAGAAGCGAGGAAAGTATCTACAAAGGGAACTTTTGTTGTCCATTATAGGGGTCTCTAATTGGGCATTAGAAGCTACATTTACATAGCACAAACCCTATCGAGGAGAAAGGAGGTGTTAGTCGTAGTGGAGAGAATGGTCATCCTGTACCAGGCATCGTGGTCCTCTCCATTGTTCCACCTACCTATCCATTGTTGTCTCTCACTATTAGCGAGTAGACATTTGTGCTGGGGCATGGGGTCTATCCCCATAATCTCATATTTTAATCTAGCTTGTATCTAGACTCAACATTGCTATTTATAATAAAGTATCATTTTGCTTATCTCCTTGCCTTGCAAATTGATCACTTGCTTGGCATGTATGTTATAATCATGGATGTGCAGGTTGCTAAAATTGTGAATAGAACTTTGGAACGATCTTGTCATCCCCTAGAGATGTCATAAAGGGATGGTGAGGTGATTGGGTTATGATCTTCTAATGTCTCAAGATTGTTCAACCATAGTTAGGGAGTCCAATTGGATGAACTAGGAACTTGGGTACTGAGACTGGTCTATTCCAAGGGAGTTTCTCCATGCAATGATTTGTATCCCATGAGAGTTCACTAGCTAAGCCTATATTTAGTAAACTGTTATTTTGAGTTAATCTTACTAGAACAATTATGCATGCTTTGGTAGGTTAAACTCCATGCCCAAGTCTTTTTATTATCATTTAATTACTTCCTCAATCATTGTTTCTCATTAGCAACAATTTAGTTTAATTAACCAACCAACTTTCTCAGGGTTATATATTAATCCTAATACTTCTGAATATATATAACTACTTAAAAAGGTTGTATTTGGGTTTGATGCTTAAGTATACTACAATAAGGCTTCCATTTGTGTGGAGTGGGGAATTAGTGCATGCCTTTTGGTTAAACCTAAGGGTTGATCCCTTAGGGTTTTTATTGGTGCAACGTTGGAGCCTCATAAAAAATTGGCGTTGTTGCCGGGGACAATAGTAGTTATATATTTTCTAGAAGTCAAGATGTAATTAGGATTTTTCCTTTTATGCTTGATACTACTGAATATCCTCTAGAACTCTACCAATGAACTTACGACCAGTCTATTCTCTTTCAGGTGCTCCTAACACATGCGAAGATCCAAAAGCCTTGACTCTGGATTGTTATACAATCCTAAAATCGAGAGAACTCTTATAAGACTTTGCAAGGACAAATCCATGGCAGAGACAACAGCTGTGGAGGCAACTATTCAAGCACAAATTGAAGTGTCCATCATATTTCAAAGAAAACTACTTGCTACAAAAGCTAGTGCGCAACCAGAAGTCGAACTAAAGATGAGCTTAAAAGATGCCCAAGCTATAGAACACGCCAAAGAATTGAGGATTTTTTTAATCCCCAAAGGTACCAACTTGACTCATCCAGCCCAACCTCTAGGCAATTCAATTGATTTCACAGACCAATGGATCAATATTTTGCCAAATTCTCTATTCACTGGAAGAATTCAGAATGACTGTCATGAACATATCATCAAATTCATCGACCTTTGTTTGATTATGAAGCCAACTGGCACCACTAATGACGCCATGTGGTTGCAGCTTTTCAAATACTTCTTAATCGACAAAGCCAGAGTGTGGTACAATGCACTTCGAGGAGATCCAATCATAACACGGGAAGCTCTATAAAGAAAAATTCTACATAAAAGTTATCTACCCTTGATGACCTATTCGACCAGAGGTCTGATTACAAGGTTCAACCAGGTGTACAAGGAGTCCGTACATAATGCGTGGGAATGATTCAACAAATTTCTACACAAATGCCCACATCATGACACTCTTGATTCAAATCATCAAATCCTTCTATCGGGGTGTTGATGATGAGACTAAGAAGTTTCTTGACTCCTCCTCTAATGAAAATTTTATGCGACAGAGTATTGATAGAGCATTGAAGATCGTAAACCTTGTTGTTGAAAATTAGACTAATTGCGGAAGGCCCTCGTGTAAAGGTGTTCTAAAAGTAGTTATGGTTGAAGATCATTTAGAAAGCTAAAACATTAAAGGCTCTCTCTCTTAAGTAGGACAATATTGAAAAATTATGTAGTGCATACAAGAGGAAGAATCAGACGATGACACCCCAAGTGCATGTAATTGTGCCATCTTGCAAGTAATACCATGTAGTGAAATACAACACAATTCATTTCCAATAATTATATGCTTGGATTCCATGAACATGAAGCTAAGCTACCATATATAGTTAGTTAGCTGAAGATGTGAATTCTATCCACATTATTCCAAGGCAAGAGTACTACAATCTGAATCAGGCTCATAGTCACCTAAGTTTTCAGTATGGGAATCCAACCAGAGTGAGAATACTGCTTAGTAGGTCCTACCACAAGCTATTCAAGCCAAAGCACCATCAAACTATATTGGCATGTGTAATCAAGAAAATTACAGATTTAGTGTCTCAAACAGGGGTTACTAGTAGCGGCAACATTATAAAAATATAATTCATGCCCTACTTCTGCAGATACAATCAACGTCAATACAATATCAAGTAAAGATGCTCTGGAAAATGATGGAGACATACCTGATTTGGCTAGCCAATGCCACGACCAATAAAAAAGCATTGGAGTCACAGATCACTCAACTGGCGGCTAGTCAACAACCCTCAGCAGGAACAATCATAGGTTAACCAGAAAACAACCCTAAACATCTAGAACAGTTGAATGCAATAATAACAAGGTTCGAGAATGTGTACTCTACACCCCGACCCCCACTACTACACCAACTCCTCCTTACAAATATGGAAGCAAAGAAAGAACCCCAGTTGCGGCTTGAGTCACTTGATTGACCATCTAGCAGTTGCTCCAATAGAATCTCAGATACCTAACCCCCATGTGATGCCAGATCATCCAGACATTGACGAGAACTCACCCATTGTGACACCAACAGTGAATCCTAGACCGTAAAAATGGATCAGACGTACCCGTGTATAAACCTTGTCTGCCTATCTGGGTCATCCAAGAAGACTAAGCTAGACAATAAATTAATGTAATTCAAAGACACTATGAAGAAGCTTCATGTTGACATTTAGTTCCTTGACACATTAGATGAAATGCCAACCTGGTGCAAATATCTTAAGAGCCTTCTATCTAGAAAATACATGACAGAGGCATGCGAAACTAAGAAGCTGGAATAGACAACCTAGATATAGTCCAGAACCAGATGCCACATAAGAAAAAAAAACCAGATCATCCATGATAGATTGTTTCCTCAGAGACAACACATGTCACATGTGACTTGCTGATCTAGGTACAAGCATATCAATTATGTCGTATACTTTGTGCATACGCCTAGGATTCACTGATATTTTTCCAATGGTTATGACTATCCAACTTGCGGAGGCCTGTATAACAAAGCCCATGTGGATAATTAAAGATGTTATAGTAAAGCTCAAACATGAAATTTATGTCCCATATGATTTTGTGGTAATGCATATCAAAGAATATCTTTAGAGTCCACTAATTTTGGGGAGACCCTCTTGGCCACAATTAGAGCTTTGGTGGATGTTGAAGCCGGTAAGCTCATCCTTTAACTAGGAAAGAAGACTATCGAGTCTTGAGTTCTCAAAGATTTAAAGAAGGTACATAACTTGATCAAAGTATTTAACACAGAAGATAAATCGGGACCGAAACAATCATATCATCAAAAACTCCCTAAAGGTAACAAGGGTCATCCTTAGCACAAGGTATGTACTCTATAAAATCATGTTTCGGGACTTAAATATTCAGAATCTAAGGGTTTGAAAACCCTACTCACGCACCCCACGTGAGTACTATAATATCACCGGTCGAGTCTGTGATGTAAAACCAGGACACTTACTGGGAGACAACTTAGTCACATTTTAGTTTCTTATTTCATTTTTGCCTTGTTTTCACTTATTTAAATTTAATCATCTAAGTTACATTTTTATGAATCTCTATATTTTTCTCTTCCTAACAATCCAAGAAGAACATTAAGGGAGAGGACACTGACATTTTGTTGATCCAAACGACGTTAACAACAAGGCGATCTGGGAGGCAACCTGATTTCACTAACATATTTTCTTTCCTATTTTACAACCGTTCTGATAAGAAAAATAGGCCACTCTCATTTCTAGCCATTACTCAGCCCTAATACTAATGATTTCTTCACCTAACTAGTCACCCAACTCATTGAAAAATGACTGTTCAAATAGAGGCTATGTCTTTTTAACTACATCAACAGGATCCTCCACTTCCTAACTCTTCTTGACATATAGAGGATTGCTACCGCTGCTTGGCGGTTAAAGAACTCCTCTCATTAACTAGATGACCTAGACCTAAGAAACCTGATGAAATTTCGAGTGATAAGATCAAGCAAATCATGATAGTGAGTAAAAAGGATCAAGACAATGGAGTAAAAAGATTACTTTTCGACGATGCTCACAGCCGAAACGCTGCAGCCTATGGTCCACAACTAGACAAGCACCTCCAACCATCTTGACTCGTCTCTGCTTTGGGTCTCCAGATGATGAAGTTGAAATACTCGATGAGATGCCGCAGAAATCCCATATGAGTCCCTTCATAACAAGGGCATCAATGTGTTCGACAACAACATCCTGAATGCCAATTGAAGATAGAACCATTATGCTTCATGCAAAATACTACGTGTTCTTGATTGAAGAATGTGGCCACCACTATGAAATCATACAAAAGGTTAGAGTAACTCTCCCTTAGTTTTCATGTAGTGTCATCTTAATAACACTCTAAATCCAAGGACCACTCCATGACGTTCTTTGTCAAAACAATATTCACTCCTTCATGTATCATACCCGCCCAATATTCCCTACATTAATGCTGGAGTTCCTGGCCTCTTTCAAGAAACAGAGAGATGAGAACGAGAAGCTTATCTTCATGTTTCAACTCTTTAATGAAAATTACACTCTTAGCTCCCATCAACTTATCACTATATTTTGCCAAGAAGCTGAGGACAAATGGATTTCCTGATGTGATGATCGGGATCATCATCATCAACCAAACTATAAGGAAGACACTTCTCGGGGAGAAATCATTGGAAAATCATGTTCCAAGCCAATAAAAATGAAGGCGTCCATGATACATAGCCCATTGGTATGATATATCCATAGTGTTCTTTCTTGCACTATCTTATGCAGGGACTCCACTCAGGGTGTCATCACAACAATTGACCTTTACGCCCTCTGGTGCATTCTTCATCACCACCTCTTTAATTGGGGGAGCACTTTTATTGAGCATGTCAGGATACAAATCTCACGTAACATCAGCACGAAATTCAACCAGGGTGGTTTGGTATTGGAAATCTCTCTCTCCCTAGGATTCTTGGACATACATCACAAGGTCGTTCAACCAAAGGGGACCCACTATCTGATTGATATCTCATATTTCACTATAGGGAAAGTCATATGGCTAGGTCACAAATAGGATACTTATGTTGTCATCTTCTACAATTGATTGGCTCAGCTGACTCTACCCATCCCTGTAAAATTTGCTTCAGCTAACATATCCTACAAGCTCAAAGATCTCTCAAAACAATTTTAGTGCTTCTATTAGGCCAATCAAGAACCTACCTCTCCCAACAACGGTCATCACGACAAGCCAGCCGAGAGCATTAATGAGAAGGGTCCATGACCTATATACAGAGGTACTAAGCACAACCACGATGATTCTGATAAGGAATGCAACCCCTCTACCATTGCAACTTTTGCTAGAGCAGGTGGCAACGTCACAATGCCACATAGAGAGTGAATTGCAACAATAGGCTCACCAATTAAATCACATATACCATATGTATCACTCTCACAAATAATGGAATGCATGTCAAAGAGATTATTCAGCCCAATCGATGTGCTTCCCTGAAGCAGGTGTTGAGCATCAGTTCTCGGACCCACAATCAACGTATTGGGGAGGTGACTACATGACAACATGTTTAGACCCTACTAATTCTTCCCCTCCATCCCGACTTAGCTTTACTCAGTACAAGAAAAGGTTTGAGTTTGTGGTGGGGTGGGTGGTAAGATTCGAATCCACCCAATTATCTTCTTTTAAAAGTGTTATTTTCTTTTTCCTTATTTATTTTACTTTCATCTTCATAATTGTCCTATTTTGTGTGAGTTGTGTCCTTTACATAGTCGGCCACTTATCTATATGCAAGTACAAGACCCTAAGATAGGGTATCCCAGAGGTTGAGTAAAAAAAGGTTGAGAGGTTATAGTAAAAAACAATGCATAAAGATGAAAATATAATTCCAACTTGTAGAGCTAGTGTGCCAACTTGGAGTGGGCCCACCCAAGAGTGGGGAAAAGTACTTATGGGGGAGGTGAAACCCTAGATATATAGGGTCGGATTGCATCTAGAGAGCCTAACCTCCTCCTCTGAGCAAAGAGAGCACCCTAGGTTAGGACCTTCCCTAGAAAGGTAAGTTGACCAAATCAATTTAAAGATTGAGGTAACCATAAATGTCGCCTAAAGTGTAAAGAAATGAAAGCACATGTATTGAGTATGATTGTTTGAACCCAAGTATGCCATATCTGAGGGACATGAGGAAAAGTAACTAAGGAAGTGGTTGACCATATGAGATCGAGCCCGGAAAAGAAATGTTGCCATGAGTCTAATGGAGAGACATAAAGTGAATAATGAGCATTATAATGGTTAAAGTTGTGACATCTCCAAGAAACCCTTAGGAAAGGTAGAGTTCTAAGTCAATCCTAAGGTCAAGTAGGGTGTCTTAAAGGTACATAGGTCTTATGGGATTTGGTGTTGATTGTGCCTTGAATGCATAAGACCATGTGGTCGGGAGGTAAAAACTACGTTTGCCTGAGGCCCATGTCTCAGGAGGTTGGCCACCTTCATGATGTTCATGTGGCCCAAGGGGTGAATGTGAAGGGCATTTCCTAAATACATAAGGATGAGATCACTCCAAAAAGTACATGTACCCCTAGAGACCTCAAGGAAGTGTCTAAGGCTCATACTACATGAGGTGTAAATATAAAAGATATAAAGAAGTCATGAAAACTTGAGGGAAGTTGTGCCCAAACTTAAGAGTGAGAAAGGGCACTTGACTTCATGAAATATAGGATATTGTGGAATTAAAAGTAAGTAGGGTTTAGAGTCATGTTGAGAATGATGCAACTTAAAATGTGAAGTGGAGAGATAATGTGTGGATATACCATCTATACTCTAAGAATGGGATGAGGTATGTATTTGGGCTGCAGTCAAGTGCTTATTTCATCTCATTATTGAAAAACCACTAGAGGGGGGGTGAATAGGGTTTTAAACTAATTTAATAATAATTTAACTCAAACAACCACAAATGAGAAACCAAGAAGGAGACAAAGGGTTTAGAGTGGTTCCAACCTTAGCAAATACTAAGGTTGTCAGTCCACTACCCGGTTGCTTACCCAACCGGGATTTTGAAAGTATTAATTTTATTACCTTCTCAAGGAATTACACAAAATACAATACTTTCTTACACCCCTTTGAACAGCCTTCACTTGAAGTAGATGCACCAACTCAAGGTAGCCTTCTTGAAGTAACTCCAAGCTCCCCCTTGAAGTAGCCTTCCTCTTAGAAGTAACCTCCCGTTGCACCAGCCTTCTTGAAGTAGTTCAAAGTCTCCTTCACCAAGAAGATCACCACCCTCTCCAATCCGCAACCTCCAACCTAGGAGTAGCAAGGAGAGTACAAGCAATGAAAGTGAACAAGAAAGGAAAATGGAAATTACAACTTATCCTTTGAAACACAAGGCTTGATTTGCCTAGATCAAGCGTGTAGATCTCCTAGCCAATGTATATGGAATTGTGATTGCTGTGGATAGGAGATACTAGCCTATAGGACACGAAATTTGAGCCAAGAAAAAAAGTAGCCAATTGCAAATATGCTCAATTGCTCACAAACAGGTTGCTCAATGCAAGTATATGCTCAAAGATTGCTCAAGTGTAAAAACCAGTAAGTTTAGGTGTCCTAAGGCATGTCCTATTTATAGGAATGTCCTACAAGTGCTTAAGGACATTCTAGACACTTTCTAGGGGGTTCTAAGTGCTTAACTAGCCGTTAGGTACAAGTTTGTTGCTTTAACAACGACTAGTTAATTAATTCTGCAGTTGCTGTCAGAGTCCATCTCGGTCGAGAAATTGTCGACCGAGATGCTTACTCGGTCGAGGTTTTGTCGACCGACAGGCACTCTGGATCAAGTGTTTGCAACGTTCATCTTCAACTGCCAACTACCTTGTCAGTTGTGTCTAACGGCTACTTGGGTCTTTCTCGGTCGATAAGTTTGTCGACCGAGAGTGTCTCGGTCGAGGAGTTTGTCGACTGAGATTGACCCTGTTTCAATCTTTCAATTAAGGCACTAAGTGTGTGTATGAGTGTGCATATGTGACACTATTGAAGGGGGTGATCTATCTAAGTGTGGTGATTGGCTAGGGAAGATCTAACACTTGATTTACATGAAGTCTAAGTACTTGTACATTATATATTTGTATAAGTTTACAATTTATTTACATTTCATGAAATTTACAAATATTCAAGCGTATAGATTCCCTAGTACTTTTTCATCCACCTTATTCCTGCAACACTCAAGTAGCACGTTAAATCAACAAGAATGAAATGTTTGTCATTATCAAAACAAAGGGATTTACAGATGTCCATTTAGCCAACAATCTCCCCCTTTTTGAAGATGATAAACATTTCCAAAATATAAATGAAGGAAATATAAAACATATGAGTTTCATACCTGAGAATTACCTTTTATAGACTTTCTAGTTTTGCAAGTGAGTGCTGGCCAAGATGTTATGAAACTCAGTTTGATTTTATGTTCTTTCTCCCCCTTTGTCATTTCAAAAAGATATCCAAGAGAAACATATTTGATATTCTTTCTCCCCCTAAATTTTATACTTCGCTCCCCCTTAAATAGATATCCAATTTAAAATCAAGGGATTTATGCATATAATAGATGATCAATTTATCCACAATTTTAATTGTCAAGAATTTGCAAAAAAAATTTATCTTTTGTGATTTTATATATATATTACTCCTCTTACTTTATATGCTCTACGATGATAGTCTTATAAACCATGTTCAAATGATCCCATATATAAAAGATAACTCATATGCTTTGAAAAATATCCATTATAATCATGCAAAGATAACCAATTTGTTGCAAGGATAACTAACTCATTATAATCATGTCAAGATAGCCATTGCATTACAATCATGTAAAGATAACCATTTCATTACAACTATTACAACGGATACTCCAAATCTCACTGGAAAGACCTAAGTATTACATCAATATATGGGTCTTTTCCAAGAAATGGCTCAGCTCTATAATACTTGACTAAAGTTTGCCACTCCAAAGCACCTGTCTTGGTTAAGGCATATGCTTCCAAGAAGGTGGGAACACGATCAAAACGAAAATGAGTAGCAATGTCTTGTAGTTGCATTGGAGAAAACTGAGTGTGAGTGAGATCTGAAGATGGTGGAGGTGGAGTTTGGAAGTAGTTGTAGGAGGGATTATATGGGTTGATCATGCCAGGATTTAAAGAATAAGGATATTCATCTGGTTGATTTGGAGATAGGGTTTGCATCCTTTGGTTTAGGTAGGTCATGGCATGGTGGCTATAATCTAATTGTTTGCTTAGATGATATTGGGACCCATCAATATAGGTTAGGGTGTTTTGGACGGGATCATAGGATGGGTTGGGAGGAGGAGGTGGTGGTATGTCTTGAGTAGATGTCTCTCCTTCCGTCCTAGCCCTCTTGTGACCAAAATCAATACCCATCTTCTCTACTGTGTTTTTGCTTATTTTTTGTGGTCTTCTTTCCCATGTGTATCCCATATCTTCAATATGTGTCTTAAGAAAATGTTGAGTGATTTGGCAAACAAAATCAGCATAGGGAGGATTGCCAGAAAACTCAAGAATATTCTTAAGGATAATGTGGATAAAATTTATGGGAATGCATTTGATAATGACATAAATTAGATACATGCGAAAGGTAGGAACTTCAGACTTGTTTGCTCTAGGATGTATGTTTGTGGAAACAATAAGATTGATAATCCTAGCTGCAGGTTTGAGGTTAATAGCATAGTAGGTACCCCTATCTTCGTGACAAGTGGTGTTAGATTGAAAAATAGCTCGTTTAATGTCACTAAGACTAACTGTGTTGTCATCTTGGGAAAGTGTATTGAGTGTATTGCCGGTGGTAAAATCAAGGGTGTCTTGGTATTCGTATACGTCTATGTTGAGCATGTCAAGGATACCTTCTTCAGTAAAGTGAAAGCTATGCCCATTGACCATGGAGGAGAAGGAGTTATTTTCGGGATTGGAGGTTAAGTTTGCATAGAACTCGTTCACAACTTTGGAAGAATAAGAAGGAAAGGAGGGGTTCAGAAAATCCTTCAATTGTTGACCTCAAAGAGATCCTCCAGGTCGATGATGTTGTAGAAGTCCATGACTTCAACCGGCCGTCGTGGAAGTGGAGCTTTGGAGGAAAGCCTGAGGTAGCGATCACCAGCATCCGCGTCGATGAAGGGGATGTCGTTGATGATCGGCAATGGTGGAGAGGCCGTCCTTCCTTTCCTGCCAGCAACTTGCTTCTTGCCACGTGCAGATGATGAGGCCATTGCTTTGCTTTGAGATGGAGAAGAAGCAAGGAAGTCTTTGGAGGTGGAGGAGCTAAAGAGTTGCACAAAAATGCACTATAGAGAGGCTAGAGAAGTGAGAACATGAGAGTGTGATGGAATGACCCATTTTTGGCCCTTTTTATAGCATTCCAGTAACCCGGTCGGTCGACAATTTGTCGACCGAGGACCGCAACGGTCATATCCTAGGTGCGCCTCTCAGTTCCCCAACGGTCAGCTGGCAACGGTCATTTTCTAACGGTCGGATTCCAATGGTCAATTCTCGGTCGAGCAATTTGTCAACCGACATTGTCTCGGTCGAACAATTTGTCGACCGAACATGTGTTTGAGAGTTGTCCGTGTGAAGTCGGTCGGTCGAAAAAGGGTTATCTGACCAAGATGTTTTCGGTCGAGAAATTCGTCGACCGAGAACCTTTCTGTAAAGCTGTTTTTTGATTCAAAGACTAAATTTGTAGAGCATATCTATATTTTCTAAGGGAGTAATATTGTAATTTCCAGTATGATTTTGATCATATATGAAATTTGTAAGTTTTCCAATTAAATTTGTTTATGTGAGTTCCCCCTTAATCTTATAATTTTAGATAATTTGAGGATTCTAAGGTCACAAATTGATTCTTAAGATTTGATTTTGACCTTTGATTAAAGCTTCATGTTTTCAATATGATAAGCACATTTTGAATCAAGATACTAAGATTTGGTGTAATAAAATGATGTCCAAATAAGCATTGTGTCAAGCTTATTTTAGGTCGACATTGACTACGACCATAGCGCCCCTTGGTCAAACTTGATTTTAACCAAGAGGCTATTTTGCAGGTTTCCAATTTGTGCATTCATATGTGAAGTATAACGTCTGCATGTAACTTGATTAGATATTAATTTGAGGCATTTTAAGTGATGCTCAATATGAAGATATCCATTCTTAATTAAGCTTTGTTGTAGGTACATAAATATCAATTTCAATTTCTTCTTGTACCCTTATTTTCATATAAGATTCTCCAAGAAAATATGTATCCTTGAAAGCAATATCTCAAGTTCTTAATTGAGAAATTTTTATCTTATGTGTTGCAAACATTAAAGTTCTTTTTCATATCACAAATGAATTATTTTGCTTGCCTATGTATCATCAAGGATCCATGCATCATTTTCTATTATAACATAGCATCATCTTTATGAGCTGAATGATAAAATAGTGAAAACATATCCATGATGTAATGATAGAACAACATATAATGATAATTCCATGAAATACAGTGATCATTTAAGCTAGATATCATAACACATGATGATCTTCAACTTGTAAAATCAGTCATTAACAATAAATTGATAGCAATCTGATCAATTGAAAACACATTCAGCAGATTTATTTTAGATTTGACAACAGAGACCGGATCGGTCGACCATTTCTCGACCGACTGTCCTTCTCGGTCGACAGATTATCGATCGAGAAAGGTTCTGTACTATTTTAGAGCTGTTTTCAGTAAGTAAATCAGAATTGTTTTTGAAGATATAAAAGAAAAATATATTCAAGTTAGATGTTTAAATACTTGAATTATTTTGTTAAGTTGAGATTATAAATATGCAACTAGGGTCCTTGGTCATATCTCAACTTATTTTTGCTCATTTAGTTTGGGGGTTTTGGGACCCAAACTAACTCGACATCCTTTTTCTTGTAAGGACATGAAAAGGAATAGTGACCAAGGCGCAAACAGTAATGACAACATATAGAATCAACTTCATATCTCTTTCTATGATTTTGTTCTAGGTTGTTTTTGGGTACGTATGTATTTGTACCTTTAGGTACATACATAGATTGACTCTTTGGTACTTGTGTTCTTCCCTTACTAGGTTGTTGATGAGATTTTCCTTTAGGCTTGTAACCTAGTCCTCTCCTTCCAATTTGATGGTAAGGATCATTTAAGATTTTATCAAGAATACCATTGTTACTTAGGCTACTAACTTCTTGTTGTAGCTTAGCAATCTCCTCCATTCTTTTCTTGATATCTAGCTTTGCTTGTTCTAGATTAGATGATAATGAATTTCTTTCTTTCACGATAGTATCATAATCTAGATGTGAGCACAAGACGGGTTGTTTTTGAAGATCGTTCACTTGAGTTTGCAAATTAATCTTTTCTAAAGAAAGAAGATTGCAATCTGCCTCTATAGATTTTATCTTAATATTATGATTTTCAATGATCCTTTTAAAATCTTCATTTTCAGATGTAATAGCAAGAAGCTTAGCATGTAATTCATCATTTGCTTTATTATCTTTCTTTAACTTCTTCTTGCACTCAATATATTTATTATGTGTCTCTTCAAGACTAGCAACTAGCTCTTCTTTAGATAAATAAAAAAGACTTACCTCTTCTTCTTCTTCACTTGTTGTAGCAATAAGACAATCTTTTTGCTCATCTTCCTTCTTTGATCTCCATGGGCAACTAGATGTCGAGTGGCTTGTTCCTAAGCACCAATTGCAACATGTTGTAGATTGATCCAGGATGCTCCTTTTATTGCGGTTGTAATCACCATCACCCTCCATTCTTCAAGACCTGGTTAGGGTTCCTTGAAGCCTGCTCTGATACCAATTGAAAAACCACTAGAGGGGGGTGAATAGAGTTTTAAACTAATTTAACAATAATTTAACTCAAACAACCACAAATGAGAAACCAAGAAGGAGACAAAGGGTTTAGAGTGGTTCCAACCTTAGCAAATACTAAGGTTGTCAGTCCACTACCCGGTTGCTTACCCAACCGGGATTTTGAAAGTATTAATTTTATTACCTTCTCAAGGAATTACACAAAATACAATACTTTCTTACACCCCTTTGAACATCCTTTACTTGAAGTAGATGCACCAACTCGAGGTAGCCTTCTTGAAGTAACTCCAAGCTCCCCCTTGAAGTAGCCTTCCTCTTAGAATTAACCTCCTATTGTACCGGCCTTCTTGAAGTAGTTCAAAGTCTCCTTCTTCACCAAGAAGATCACCACCCTCTCCAATCCGTAGCCTCCAACCTAGGAGTAGCAAGGAGAGTACAAGCAATGAAAGTGAACAAGAAAGGAAAATGAAAATTACAACTTATCCTTTGAAACACAAGGCTTGATTTGCCTAGATCAAGCGTGTAGATCTCCTAGAAAATGTATATGGAATTGTGATTGCTGTGGATAGGAGATACTAGCCTATAGGACACGAAATTTGAGCCAAGAAAAAAAGTAGCCAATTGCAAATATGCTCAATTGCTCACAAACAGGTTGCTCAATGCAAGTATATGCTCAAAGATTGCTCAAGTGTAAAAACCAGTAAGTTTAGGTGTCCTAAGGCATGTCCTATTTATAGGAATGTCCTACAAGTGCTTAAGGACGTTCTAGACACTTTCTAGGGGGTTCTAAGTGCTTAACTAGCCGTTAGGTACAAGTTTGTTGCTTTAACAACGACTAGTTAATTAATTCTGCAGTTGCTGTCAGAGTCCATCTCGGTCGAGAAATTGTCGACCGAGATGCTTACTCGGTCGAGGTTTTGTCGACCGACAGGCACTCTGGATCAAGTGTTTGCAACGTTCATCTTCAACTGCCAACTACCTTGTCAGTTGTGTCTAACGACTACTTGGGTCTTTCTCGGTCGAGAAGTTTGTCGACCGAGAGTGTCTCGGTCGAGGAGTTTGTCGACCGAGATTGACTCTATTTCAATCTTTCAATTAAGGCACTAAGTGTGTGTATGAGTGTGCATATGTGACACTATTGAAGGGGATGATCTATCTAAGTGTGGTTATTGGCTAGGGAAGATCTAACGCTTGATTTACATGAAGTCTAAGTACTTGTACATTATATATTTGTACAAGTTTACAATTTATTTACATTTCATGAAATTTACAAATATTCAAGCGTATAGATTCCCTAGTACTTTTTCATCCACCTTATTCCTGCAACACTCAAGTAGCACGTTAGATCAACAAGAATGAAATGTTTGTCATTATCAAAACAAAGGGATTTACAAATGTCCATTTAGCCAACAATCTCTCCCTTTTTGAAGATTACAAACATTTTCAAAATATAAATGAAGGAAATATAAAACATATGAGTTTCATACCTGAGAATTACCTTTTATAGCCTTTCTAGTTTTGCAAGTGAGTGCTGGCCAAGATGTTATGAAACTCAGTTTGATTTTATGTTCTTTCTCCCCCTTTGTCATTTCAAAAGATATCCAAGAGAAACATATTTGATATTCTTTCTCCCCCTAAATTTTATACTTCGCTCCCCCTTAAATAGATATCCAATTTAAAATCAAGGGATTTATGCATATAATAGATGATCAATTTAGCCACAATTTTAATTGTCAAGAGTTTGCAAAAAAAAATTATCTTTTGTGATTTTATATATATATTACTCCTCTTACTTTATATGCTCTACGATGATAGTCTTATAAACCATGTTCAAATGATCCCATATATAAAAGATAACTCATATGCTTTGAAAAATATCCATTATAATCATGCAAAGATAACCGATTTTTTGCAAGGATAACTAACTCATTATAATCATGTAAAGATAGCCATTGCATTAAAATCATGTAAAGATAACCATTTCATTACAACTATTACAACGGATACTCCAAATCTCACTGGAAAGACCTAAGTATTACATCAATATCTGGGTCTTTTCCAAGAAATGGCTCAGCTCCATAATACTTGACTAAAGTTTGCCACTCCAAAGCACCTGTCTTGGTTAAGGCATATGCTTCCAAGAAGGTGGGAACACGATCAAAACGGAAATGAGTAGCAATGTCTTGTAGTTGCATTGGAGAAAACTGAGTGTGAGTGAGATCTGAAGATGGTGGAGGTGGAGTTTGGAAGTAGTTGTAGGAGGGATTATATGGGTTGATCATGCCAGGATTTAAAGAATAAGGATATTCATCTGGTTGATTTGGAGATAGGGTTTGCATCCTTTAGTTTTGGTAGGTCATGGCATAGTGGCTATAATCTAATTGTTTGCTTAGATGATATTGGGACCCAGCAATATAGGTTAGGGTGTTTTGGACGGGATCATAGGATGGGTTGGGAGGAGGAGGTGGTGGTATGTCTTGAGTAGATGTCTCTCCTTCCGTCCTAGCCCTCTTGTGACCAAAATCAATACCCATCTTCTCTACTGTGTTTTTGCTTATTTTTTGTGGTCTTCTTTCCCATGTGTATCCCATATCTTCAATATGTGTCTTAAGAAAATGTTGAGTGATTTGGCAAACAAAATCAGCATAGGGAGGATTGCCAGAAAACTCAAGAATATTCTTAAGGATAATGCGGATAAAATTTATGGGAATGCATTTGATAATGACATAAATTAGATACATGCAAAAGGTAGGAACTTCAGACTTGTTTGCTCTAGGATGTATGTTTGTGGAAACAATAAGATTGATAATCCTAGCTGTAGATTTGAGGTTAATAGCATAGTAGGTACCCCTATCTTTGTGACAAGTGGTGTTAGATTTAAAAATAGCTCGTTTAATGTCACTAAGACTAACTGTGTTGTCATCTTGGGAAAGTGTATTGAGTGGATTGCCGGTGGTAAAATCAAGGGTGTCTTGGTATTCGTCTACGTCTATGTTGAGCATGTCAAGGATACCTTCTTCAGTAAAGTGAAAGATATGCCCATTGACCATGGAGGAGAAGGAGTTATTTTCGGGATTGGAGGTTAAGTTTGCATAGAACTCGTTCACAACTTTGGAAGAATAAGAAGGAAAGGAGGGGTTCAGAAAATCCTTCAATTGTTGCACCTCAAAGAGATCCTCCAGGTCGACGATGTTGTAGAAGTCCATGACTTCAACCGGCCGTCGTGGAAGTGGAGCTTTGGAGGAAAGCCTGAGGTAGCTATCACCAGCAGCCGCGTCGATGAAGGGGATGTCGTTGATGATCGACAATGGTGGAGAGGCCGTCCTTCCTTTCCTGCCAGCAACTTGCTTCTTGCCACGTGCAGATGATGAGGCTATTGCTTTGCTTTGAGATGGAGAAGAAGCAAGGAAGTCTTTGGAGGTGGAGGAGCTAAAGAGTTGCACAAAAATGCACTATAGAGAGGCTAGAGAAGTGAGAACATGAGAGTGTGATGGAATGACCCATTTTTGGCCCTTTTTATAGCATTCCAGTAACCCGGTCATTCGACAATTTGTCGACCGAGGACCGCAACGGTCATATCCTAGGCGTGCCTCTCAGTTCCCCAACGGTTGGCTGGCAACGGTCATTTTCTAACGGTCGGATTCCAACGGTCAATTCTCGGTCGAGCAATTTGTCGACCGACATTGTCTCGGTCGAACAATTGTCGACCGACATTGTCTCGGTCAAACAATTTGTCGACCGGACATGTGTTTGAGAGTTGTCTGTGTGAAGTCGGTCGGTCGAAAAAGGGTTATCTGACCGAGATGTTTTCGGTCGAGAAATTCGTCGACTGAGAACCTTTCTGTGAAGCTGTTTTTTGATTCAAAGACTAAATTTGTAGAGCATATCTATATTTTCTAAGGGAGTAATATTGTAATTTCCAGTATGATTTTGATCATATATGAAATTTGTAAGTTTTCCAATTAAATTTGTTTATGTGAGTTCCCCCTTAATCTTATAATTTTAGATAATTTGAGGATTCTAAGGTCACAAATTGATTCTTAAGATTTGATTTTGACCTTTGATTAAAGCTTCATGTTTTCAATATGATAAGCACATTTTGAATCAAGATACTAAGATTTGGTGTAATAAAATGATGTCCAAATAAACATTGTGTCAAGCTTATTTTAGGTCGACATTGACTACGACCATAGCACCCCTTGGTCAAACTTGATTTTAACCAAGAGGCAATTTTGCAAGTTTCCAATTTGAGCATTCATATGTGAAGTATAACGTCTGCATGTAACTTGATTAGATATTAATTTGAGGCATTTTAAGTGATGCTCAATATGAAGATATCCATTCTTAATTAAGCTTTGTTGTAGGTACATAAATATCAATTTCAATTTCTTCTTGTACCCTTATTTTCATATAAGATTCTCCAAGAAAATATGTATCCTTGAAAGCAATATCTCAAGTTCTTGATTGAGAAATTTTTATCTTATGTGTTGCAAGCATTAAAGTTCTTTTTCATATCACAAATGAATTATTTTGCTTGCCTATGTATCATCAAGGATCCATGCATCATTTTCTATTATAACATAGCATCATCTTTATGAGCTGAATGATAAAATAGTGAAAACATATCCATGATGTAATGATAGAACAACATATAATGATAGTTCCATGAAATACAGTGATCATTTAAGCTAGATATCATAACACATGATGATCTTCAACTTGTAAAATCAGTCATTAACAATAAATTGATAGCAATCTGATCAATTGAAAACACATTCAGCAGATTTATTTTAGATTTGACAACGGAGACCGGATCGGTCGACCATTTCTCGACCGACTGTCCTTCTCGGTCGACAGATTCTCGACCGAGAAAGGTTCTGTACTATTTCAGAGCTGTTTTCAGTAAGTAAATCAGAATTGTTTTTGAAGATATAAAAGAGAAATATATTCAAGTTAGATGTTTAAATACTTGAATTATTTTGTTAAGTTGAGATTATAAATATGCAACTAGGGTCCTTGGTCATATATCAACTTATTTTTGCTCATTTAGTTTGGGGGTTTTGGGACACAAACTAACTCAACATCCTTTTTCTTGTAAGGACATGAAAAGGAATAGTGACCAAGGCACAAACAGTAATGACAACATATAGAATCAACTTCATATCTCTTTCTATGATTTTGTTCTAGGTTGTTTTTGGGTACGTATGTATTTGTACCTTTAGGTACATACATAGATTGACTCTTTGGTACTTGTGTTCTTCCCTTACTAGGTTGTTGATGAGATTTTCCTTTAGGCTTGTAACCTAGTCCTCTCCTTCCAATTTGATGGTAAGGATCATTTAAGATTTTATCAAGAATACCATTGTTACTTAGGCTACTAACTTCTTGTTGTAGCTTAGCAATCTCCTCCATTCTTTTCTTGATATCTAGCTTTGCTTGTTCTAGATTAGATGATAATGAATTTCTTTCTTTCACGATAGTATCATAATCTAGATGTGAGCACAAGACGGGTTGTTTTTGAAGATCGTTCACTTGAGTTTGCAAATTAATCTTTTCTAAAGAAAGAAGATTGCAATCTGCCTCTATAGATTTTATCTTAATATTATGATTTTCAATGATCCTTTTAAAATCTTCATTTTCAGATGTAATAACAAGAAGCTTAGCATGTAACTCATCATTTGCTTTATTAGCTTTCTTTAACTTCTTCTTGCACTCAATATATTTATTATGTGTCTCTTCAAGACTAGCAACTAGCTCTTCTTTAGATAAATAAAAAAGACTTACCTCTTCTTCTTCTTCACTTGTTGTAGCAATAAGACAATCTTTTTGCTCATCTTCCTTCTTTGATCTCCATGGGCAACTAGATGTCAAGTGGCTTGTTCCTAAGCACCAATTGTAACATGTTGTAGATTGATCCAGGCTGCTCCTTTTATTGCGGTTGTAATCACCATCACCCTCCATTCTTCAAGACCTGGTTAGGGTTCCTTGAAGCCTGCTCTGATACCAATTGAAAAACCACTAGAGGGGGGGTGAATAGGGTTTTAAACTAATTTAAAAATAATTTAACTCAAACAACCACAAATGAGAAACCAAGAAGGAGACAAAGGGTTTAGAGTGGTTCCAACCTTAGCAAATACTAAGGTTGTCAGTCCACTACCCGGTTGCTTACCCAACTGGGATTTTGAAAGTATTAATTTTATTACCTTCTCAAGGAATTACACAAAATACAATACTTTCTTACACCCCTTTGAACAACCTTTACTTGAAGTAGATGCACCAACTCGAGGTAGCCTTCTTGAAGTAACTCCAAGCTCCCCCTTGAAGTAGCCTTCCTCTTAGAAGTAACCTCCCGTTGCACCAGCCTTCTTGAAGTAGTTCAAAGTCTCCTTATTCACCAAGAAGATCACCACCCTCTCCAATCCGCAGCCTCCAACCTAGGAGTAGCAAGGAGAGTACAAGCAATGAAAGTGAACAAGAAAGGAAAATGGAAATTATAACTTATCCTTTGAAACACAAGGCTTGATTTGCCTAGATCAAGCGTGTAGATCTCCTAGCCAATGTATATAGAATTGTGATTGCTGTGGATAGGAGATACTAGCCTATAGGACACGAAATTTGAGCCAAGAAAAAAGTAGCCAATTGCAAATATGCTCAATTGCTCACAAACAGGTTGCTCAATGCAAGTATATGCTCAAAGATTGCTCAAGTGTAAAAACTAGTAAGTTTAGGTGTCCTAAGGCATGTCCTATTTATAGAAATGTCCTACAAGTGCTTAAGGACGTTCTAGACACTTTCTAGGGGGTTCTAAGTGCTTAACTAGCCGTTAGGTACAAATTTGTTGCTTTAACAACGACTAGTTAATTAATTCTGCAGTTGCTGTCAGAGTCCATCTCGTTCGAGAAATTGTCAACCGAGATGCTTACTCGGTCGAGGTTTTTTCGACCGACAGACACTCTGGATCAAGTATTTGCAACGTTCATCTTCAGCTGCCAACTACCTTATCAGTTGTGTCTAACGACTACTTGGGTCTTTCTCGGTCGAGAAGTTTGTCGACCGAGAGTGTCTCGGTCAAGGAGTTTGTCGACCAAGATTGACCCTGTTTCAATCTTTCAATTAAGGCACTAAGTGTGTGTATGAGTGTACATATGTGACACTATTGAAGGGGATGATCTATCTAAGTGTGGTGATTGGCTAGGGAAGATCTAACGCTTGATTTACATGAAGTCTAAGTACTTGTACATTATATATTTGTACAAGTTTACAATTTATTTACATTTCATGAAATTTACAAATATTCAAGCGTATAGATTCCCTAGTACTTTTTCATCCACCTTATTCCTGCAACACTCAAGTAGCACGTTAGATCAGCAAGAATGAAATGTTTGTCATTATCAAAACAAAGGGATTTACAGATGTCCATTTAGCCAACAATTATGAGTGAGAAAGATTGGGTGGACACATGTCAAGCTTAAAATTAACATAGGAAAGTGAATACCTTGAGAACTTAATGAGTGACATAGAGCTGGAGGTGTTACCTCACCCTTATGAGTAAAGGAATGAATAATAGGTTGGAAATCTAGGAATACTAAGTTGAAAAGATAATCACCAAGTGAAATTGAAAGAAAAAATGAACAATGTAGTCACCATGAGATGATATCATGTAGATGCTAAGGATGTGGTTAAACCTTCAAATTGAATTTAGGTACCAATCTTAGTGATAATGAGAAAATTTTTGCATATCCATAAAAGATATCAAGAATATCTAAGTAGGATTTCTAACCCCAAGGTTTGAAAAAGAAAGAGTTATCATTCACCTTGAGCATACTAGGTCTGAATTTTGAGGACAAAATTCCTTTTAAGGAGGGGTGGATGTAATATCCTCAATTTTGGTAAACTGAATTATAAATATAAGTAGGATTTGATAAGCAATTTTCATCAACAAAATTATTTATGAGATAATAATGTTATTTGCTTATGTGGCATGGGTGCTTGTGGCAAAAGTTAAATAAAAGGGAATTCATACACAAATAATAATGTTTGTTTGATATGATAAATGAAATAAATGTCAAGTTTCCAAAGTAAAATAAAATACATGGTGCTTTGGAATAATTATCTTGCCGAGAGTGTCAACACAATGTTTAAGGTATCAAATGTAAATATTTTGATGAAACAATAACAAAAATGAAGAAAATCTACAAACTTATAGAAAAATGACATTCCATAATATAATGATAATCATTTTATGAGATGTCTAAAGAAATAAGTTTTTTAGATAAAATACATCCCAATTAATAAATATGAAATGGGAAAGATTATAATAAATTGATATGGAATAATTGCTTTAAAGGATATGCCATGGAGAGAGATAAAAGAACAATCTAGGATGCAATTAAGTGCCATGCATTTATATACATTACTTGATGGTTTTTGGTGTATCAACCAAAGTAATATGGAGTTTTGTTTTAGGAAATGTATTAATAAAAGGTAAAGAGAGGAGAATACAGTTGTGCTCATGGACACCATGATAATATGGTAAAGAAAAAGATGAATGGATATAATTTAATTCTTTTCCTTTTATTCCTTGGAAACCACATATCTGGTCTTTTAATGTAAGGCTAGCCGACATATACATGGAGGAGAATCCCAGGATTCTCTCGGTCTGTCTCTCTCCCTCTCTACCTTCCTTTCCTCTTTCATGGTGACCACTAGGGTTCCCTCCTAGTCTTGTATATATGGAAATGACGGGCTTGTCCTCTTCTATCCCTTATCAGCCTTAGTAGTTTTGGGTCAAGATCATCTGAACCCCTTTGTTCTCATCCGTCCCTCCATCCTTGAGTCTATGTCGACGGACCTGCATAGAAGATCATGACTTGCAGGGGAGGTAGCATGGCTGCTAGAGGGGAAGGGAGAGTTCTTGCGAGGGAGAAGCTCTTGGTGAAGAAAATCGGAGGCCTAGAACATGGCTTGTGATTGATCCAGCAACATGGCAGCAAAGGACAATGCCCCAGGCTACAGGAGGCTCAGTGCTGGAGGTAATCACAGATCCAATGAGGGATTACATGGAGATTTTTGCGGTCGACCATGTATTGGTCACAAGGCAGGCGAGCGAGTGATGGTCGTGACCTTTGGATGGCCAAATCAGTGAGGAAGGAAGGTCCGAAGATGGACCTTTGGTGGTTGGAGAGGGAGGCTTAGAGGAATCTCTGGCACTATGGTGGCAAGGTCAGGAGGTTGAATTACTGGAGAGGAATCTCTGGCACTATGGTGACCTGGTATGCATGTGATTGCGCCTGCGGTGGTTCGTCGGTAGCGTCATGCTATAGGGTAGGGTTCGAGGGACCGGAGGCAACCGCTGCATCAACAGGCACTTCTTGAGGGCATGTAGATCAGTAGAAGGAGTGTGCGACCAGCTGTTGTAGGCTAGCGAGAGGAGCTTCATGGTGATGCTAGTGAGCAGGCGACGACACTTTACGTGCGTGAAGGTGCCCCACAAATCCATGACGAGACAAAGAACTGCGAGCGAGGGTGAAGAGAAGAAAACTGAGAGCCGGATTAGCTATGAATCAATCGGCCCAGGCCCAATCCAACCCCTGGGACATGCCCCACTCGTGCAGCATGTCGAGTGACCTTTAATAGTATCAACCAATGACAAACTGCCACGTGGCGCTCTGCTTAAGGTATATTTACATATTTTGATTAATCCATAAGAAATGCTAGGACTGTCCAAAAATAGTGAAATTATATATCAAAATGATCGGGAGAATGAGAGGAACATAAATAAAATGTAATTGAGACTTAATTATGCTTCCTATTCCAAAATGAAGGTAATATATGATTAGTAAGTATTTAGCCCATGGAAACCCTAGATTTGGGTGTTATAATGTTGAAAACATTAAAAAGCCTTTCCTTTGATTCTATTATCTGATCTTTTTGAATAATCTAATTTCAATGATGACTATGATAATAAAGATGATAATCAAGGTTAACAAAATGAATAGCTATACTTGTGGATAAATAGGGGTATGAAACCAAGCTCATATCTTGCAATATTGTTAATGATCATGATTGACTCTTAGTGATCATAATATAGCTATGTGGTCAATTTGATGATCATGTCTACACTTATACTGAATTATGGTTCATTAAGTCATTAGATTAATGAACATGGGAATCGGGGTATCAAGGCATGACTCCAATGACAACTTGACACCAAGAGAACCTGAACCCTAGAATAGGATTCAAGTAGTGTCTGATATGATTAATGTGAAATAATGTGAATAGTGACATTTTAGGATTTATATACATGTAGACTAAGATTTATTGCTTGGTTTGCTTACTTGATTGGATAATATGCTTAAAGTGCATTTTGCATGATTTTGTGCATGGCACACCATCAAGGTACATGGTTATGCTTATGATTACATGTATCGAATTTTGACATTTACGGAGGTCTCTCAAAGATTGAATGAATGATATATGTTGTATGTTTATTTATTTTATGCAAATTATAAACTCCCTATGAGTATCACATAAAGTAAATAATGATATTCTAAACCCCAGGTTACACCGATCGAAGGGTAACAGACATAAGTCCAATGATGAATGGTGGATACACTTGAGATAGTAGACCATATATGATTAGAATATGAAAGAAAATGCATATTCTTATGTGCAAATATTTGATGGTTGATTATATGTATTTGTGATTATTGGATGAACCCATGTACTAATATAGAAATATGTTGACCGCATTTTGTTTGTCAAATTTTAGGTAGTTGATACACAAGATACAAACATGAAGATAAAGATGAAATCCATGGAAGGTATTAAATCTATGCAGGAGGATTAGATAGTTTAGTATTTCTTCTCAAATGTACTTTTCTAAGGATAAAAAGTTCATGTAAGTATCTTGTAAACAAAGTTATTGAAAAAATGAAATTGTTTTCTATTATTTATTATTTGCTAAATTTGGATTCTAGGGAGGATTTGTAGGTAATGGCTCTCATCCATTTTGACCTTCCTTAATTGGGGGTTATAGAAAATTGAGGTTGTTACATTTACAACAACCCTTATTCAAGGTCACATGAATGTTTTCAAAGTTCATCAAACAACATGTGATGAGTGTAGAAACTTTAGGTCTAAGAATCACAATCACTATTGTCACTTTGTGAGATGATTTTGACTACCATTCCATGGTTTCCATGTATCACTCTCAAGGTGGGACTATCTGGTACACTTTTCTCTAACAAGCACATATGTGTTTGACTTGATATTTAATATCATGACTAATGAGACTCTATCATCAATCAACACACATTCTAATCTTATCTATCTTTGTTGTCTATTTCTCTACCACAATAATATGTGCGAGGGACATAATATAAATGCATAAAATCTTATCATACATATGATCTCATTGTTCAGATCCTCAGTAGACATAGAGTAACATCATTTTTTAGAAATATGTCATATTTTTTCATCATCTCATAATGAAAACTAATATAAGACAAGATTGCCTTTATTATTATATCAAATCAGGTACATGATGCCACACTTCAATCATCATATGTCTGTCTCTCTGGGCATACATACCAACAATTTAGTGCAAAAGGATTTTGCACTTTCTCTGTGCAAGTCAGTTTGACATTTGATTTTTTATCATTCATAAATCTAGTGTGAATTATGTGTCACACATGTATTCAAATACAACATGAGTAACTCAATAAATGTATGATTTGAGAAATTAGTTTGAGCTATATAATTTTCATGATGATTTTTAGGAGGAAAATGTTTGTCCAATACGAGACTTTTGATAAAGTTTGACTTTGTTTTTTCTTCCTTAGGTTTGAATAGTTGAAAGGTTGGCTGGTCCTTTTAGATCTGGCGTCTGGTCCCTTCCCCTTTCACTATTTAAAGCTTCTTTTTGATTTAATATGACGACGTTCATGTCTATTATTAAACATGTAAAATCACCATGTTGTACGTACACGTCCCATTTTCCTATTAGCCACGATTAGAAGACTATTGGATCTCATATTAGCACTCGTAAAAGGGATTCTGAATGACTTGTATGGGTACTTCCACCACATTTGTGGGTACATGCGAAGGGCCATAACTCTTCCCTCTATCCTAGTACCAAATACCAATTGTGGCCGTCATAACTGTGAGGTATATTTGGTGTAGTACTGAAACAAAAGAACCCTGATTTTACCTTGAAAGTAGAGATATCATAGATACCATTAGAGAACTTAAGGAGCACATATTCCATATAGGTACCTTCCTAGATGAGGATAGAAAATTGAGAATTTATAATGAGGCCAATAGGGTATATTTGTATTTCCATATTACATGCTTGTTCGAGATACAACTCATGTAGTTAAGTAAGGTTCTGAGCAATTGTCCCCAAGTTAGAAAACAAAGTGAAAAAAATTGAACTCAGTGAAGATCTGTTTGTCACATTTGAGTGTAGATCTGTTTTGCAAATTGGGCCACATATAAGGTCTGCACCATACTAGGCACACATGAGATATTCTCTAATTCATACACCTATCATACAAACCCATATTACATTGAAGATTCGTATAAGTTTCAACCTAGGAAATATGGTATTATAAAAAACCTAGATTAAGTATATATTTTGACTTGGTAAACAATTATCATTTTAGTACAAATCCTTTTTTCACATTTTAATGCAGACACTTTATGCACAATTGAGTGCAAATCTATTTCACAAATTTGGGTAGGGATCAACTCTATACTAAATTGGACACATGTTTGGTCTATTCTAATTTAGACACCCATCAAACAAACCCATATTACATTGAATCTTTGTGCAACTTTCAACATAGTAAACATGATAGTATGCAATACCCAAATTACAATAAAGCTCAACCCGAGTTTCAACATGATAAATCCAAAATTGCATAAACTCAGCTTGCATAAAGGCTTTTCCTATGTTGTTAGAACCCTTTTCACTAAATGAGATTACTCAAAACACAAAACATGATTAATCACTAATTAAACACAAACCCAGAGAAGAGGGCAAATTAAAACCCATTCAACATAACCAACATGCTCTGAAAAATTACACAAGAGCCCAAACACTTACTTGTATTCATATTATGTGAAGAATCACTTACAATTGTTCCATGGCCTCAACTACCACACATTTCCACATCTATCACTTGAACAAGCATATAACATGCCACCAAAAAAATCTGATTTGATTGAAACAATGTTTACAGACTTTCCAGCCCAGACTTGAGAGTACATGGACAACTTTAGGACACACTAGACATCTAATAACCTTCTAAAAGGTTCATCACTTCATCTCCTCCTTGCTTCCATGGGTCTATTGTCGTTGTCGATTACCTAAATTGATGTGGTGAACCACAAGAGTGAGACCCATGTCCCAACAAGAGATATAACCTCCAACAATGCTTATTGATTACAACAATCAATTAATTAAACAATTTAAGTAGATTAGGTATGTATAATAAATAATCTTAGCATCAATGATGATTGAAAAAGTACATGAAGGGATTGATAACAATTATCATCATTAGTCATACTATGAATATTTTCCTTGTTAAAAGTATAAGCAATTCAGTAGCATATGCATAACTAGCATAAGCAAATCTAATAGCATATCATCTTTATCATCATGAACAAGACTGTCAACATAAGCATAGATAACAACATTAGCATGTTTAACAGTTGAACATATCAACATCATAAGTAGGGGTAACGGTATAAGCACAACTATATGCATAATCACGATTCACAATCCAGACATGGCTAATAGTATATGTATAGCTAGTAGCTTGTAATAACTATCAATATAAGCATGGCTACTATATGTACATCTATAGCATGAGCATATCTACAACATAGCATATCTACTATCTTTTAATGCATTAAACACCATCTTATGTAAAAGAGAACAAACAAGGGTTATTGTCCAATGTGAAGTGTTGTGTGTAGCCCTATATAGATATACTACACTGCTCTATTACATCTTTTATTAATTCCCTGAGGATTTGAGTCGTACCACCCAAATCCAACTGACCATTATGAAGTGCTATTCAGTGCCATACAAGATCTATGGAAGAGTCAGACTCCATGATCTCTCCCTACTCGGTCAGTACGAGTCTGCACCATAGTGACATATCAGTCATACTGCAAAATAGCAACATATAGTCATGTAAACAACTAGCCCGCCTTGGTATAGGTCACGACACTAGAGAACAACTCACACATGGTCATTCTATAAGAGGCATCCTACAGTTATATTGTTGACTTTCACAAATATCACAATATCTGACACATGACCGTAGCCATCTTCCATAACCTGTAATTGTGGATGACAAGGATACACACTCAACTTGCCACCCCCACATACTCAATAGTATGCGCTCTTATTTTCCCTTAGGAATACTCATTTCACCATCCAATAAGTTCTGACATTGAAAATGGTTCTATGGCACAGGGAAACTACATGATTAGGGTTCCACTTGATTTGTTATTCCAATTGGGTGAATTAAGGATGCATCAAACAAGTGGGCATACAAACCCTAATTCAATTCTAGTAAGAATCATTATATAAAAACTCCAGAAGATATAAAATGTATGGGACATAATTCTTGATTACAATCAACACATGGTATTATTCATTGCCACACATGAGTTCACACTTGTCACTATATCACCATAGTACACAATTCCTTATCACATTGTAATAGGGTTCTACCCTTATCACATCATAAATAGGATTACACCTCATTCAGGGCTCAACCATGCCCAAAGGTCATTAAGACCATTACACTATTCCCTACAAGATCATCATTATCTTTACATGCCTTATAACAAGGATCAACAAAATCACTTTACATGTGATACACAAGCTCAACATAATATTGCATTAAAGAGTTGAAAGATGTTCATAACATAACATAGTAGGTTCATGTTTGTATTAAGGGCATTCCTTTATCATATTAATAAATAAGGAAGCTAGGTATGATTAACCATCATCATACTCATAGTGCACATATTTAACATAAGAGAGCATCAAATATTAGGTTATGATAACACTAATTATCACATTAGAGATTACAACAACATTAGGAAGAATATCCCCTCATTATATTAACCATTCAAGGAAGGATAGCATAGCTAACCACCATTCTCTATTTGCATTAGGGTTAGGTTTAGCAAGATAGATTACATTGAAGTTATAGTTCAACACTCATAAACAAAACCAAACCCATGGCATCCCCATTGGATCATGGAGGCATAAGGTGAAGCATCACCATCACATTCCATACTATCTTCAAGTATGGATCCACACATAACTCAAGGTGTAACCATAAAGTTATATTATACTAGAGTTTCAACCACAATAAGAGAGAACTCCATTATCCTATTAATCATTCAAGGGAGGTTGATCATGAGTAATCACCATCACCTAATTGCATCTGAATTAGGGTGTAACAAGATATGTCCCATTAGGGTTACATAACACACAATATGAACCTTATCGATTATGTTCATATGAGGGCAAAGGTAAGACTATATTATTAAGGAAAATCTCCATTTGGTTTCAATATCATTCACACCTTACCAACTTACCATATGCATCATCCCAAAACCATTGGATTATTAAGAAGGTAGAACTATAGATTGTTTACATAAGTAAACACCTTGAACAAGCCACCTATAGATCCATTTAATTGTTTCCTAGAAAGATTCATCATCTAACCCTAGAAATTCCTTGTTTTATAACATAAAGTTGACCAATAGTTGTAGGGATGAAAACCCGCCACCGGTTGTACATTTAATGCAGCCTATCCATTTGTCAACAAAAACTCCTTAAGTTGATCGAATGGGGGGAACCATTGAATTCCATTACTAGAACTCACATATTATACTATAGGCTCCAATCCAAACCATTGGATGTAGAATCATTCAATCTCAACCATTGGATCAGGTTCATTTTTCAAAACCATCAATTTGAGTATAAGTCTAACCGTTGAATCAATTGAACCAATAGACAACTGGTTTAGGGCTTAATTGAAGGTACATATAAAGACTTGACTCGCCATCAGTTGTGATGACCTGATCCACAATTGGTTGTGAGACATTGTGTCACCATATGTTGATAAGATCAGCTCTACTATCATATTTCACCATTGGGTGTTGAACTAATGTCACCATTGGTTGATACCATCATTAGAGTATCAAACCATTGCTCATTGAGCTTCCAAAAGAGCCTAACACTGACCTATGTGTGACCATCAGTTGACACCATCATTCATCACCCTTGGTCACCTCCATCAGTTGTCATGAAAGCAACACCATCGAGTCATGTATTCAGAGAAGAAAACAACCTAGAAACCCTAATATGGACCATCATTTGATAGGTGCTTAGCACCATAGGTCGTGATACCAACTTGACCTAAGTCATCTTCTACCTTAGGAAGAACGTGCACATGATTACATGTTCATCTAGAACTGGAACCAAAATAGGGAACACCATAAAAATTGAAATCCCAAGCAAGCTTAGCCTCTTTAAGCTTAGATCATCCTTTTTAAGAAAGAACATACTAACAAGCTTATAGTAAGCAATATACATGGAGCAAGTTATATAACTTATCTTTAAGAAGAAGATTAGATCCCAAACATCTGGAAAACTCAAACAGGTAGGTAGAAAACCCAAACATAAGCTCTAAACTCATCCAAGTAACACCTTTCTCCACAAAAGAAAAACCCTAGTAGAAGAAGCAAGAAAGGTAGGTTGTTGAGTTCTCGAACAAATTTTACCATGGAAAGCCATGGTTACAACCTGGAGGAAGGTAGGAGGAAGAAGAACAACAAAATCAATGGACGAAAAAAGGAGATACCTACTCATTTAGGTCAAGATCACAAAAAGGAAGCTTTAGAAACCCTAAAGGAAGCAAAATGAAGCCCTAGGTGCTTCCTCTAAGAAGATCGACACCTTCTTCGTCCTTGGGCAGATCCTCCACCTACTAGAATGGGAAAGACGAGCTCTAGAAAGAGAAGAGCATATAGGGGACCCAAGGTTTCGTTTTGGGGCTTAAGGATAGGTATATAAAGCTTAAAGATAAGAGAGAGAAGAAGCTTGAGGTGTTCAAGCAACTCTCCATGTGTCCCTAGTCTAGAGCTTCCATGGACATGCAAGAAGCAACTACATGGTCTTCCTACTGCCTAACCTTCGGTACTTGATGCCTAGAAGGACCATCAGTTATTCCACATAGGCTATCCATCGGTCTCCACCTCTATAAGGACCATTGGCCATCACCTACTACCATAAAAGGGCAAAAAGGTATATTCTACCCCAACATCGGTTGAGAGCCTTTACCCACCTTAACAATCGGTTGCACCACTTCTAGGGTGAACCTTCAACCTTCATATATCTAGTTGGAACCCTGATCAGGCAAAACATTTGGCCTCCTTGGTTGCACACTTAGCAACTCCTTCATCCATGAAGGGTAAACCCTAATTCACCATAGAAGTGAATCACCACCAAACCAAGGTTCAAGAAAGTTCCCCATGGCTCAAAAAGATAAAGAATGATAAGATAAAATATAAGGAAAATAATTCATGTGACAAATTGAAAAGAAAATCTCAGATTTGGGTAAATTGTAGAAAAGTCCAAAATGTACATAAAACTACATAACTTGCTCATACAGTGTCCAAATTGGACCAAACTTAAAACTTAAGCTTGTCACATGATTCCAAAACATATCATAAGGTTATATTAAGGTTTTATTACTGAATTATTATAATTAAGCATGTTCAAAATATTAAGCAAGGTGAGGGGCCTTACATATGTTTTGACCTGGTACATCCAATCTCATAAAAAAAACTAACTCGAGATTTTGAACTGGTAAGCCATATCCTTCAAGTACATATTATTTTGCACATTTTTCTTCATATAATTTTTTCAATTTTGTGTGTGTCCATTTTATACAATTGAGTGCAAATCTACTTCACAAAGTTGGGCATAGATCAGGTCTGCACCAGACTTGACACATGTCAGATCTTCTCTGATAAAGTACAAAACATAGAAACCTAGATTAGATTGAAGATCTTATCAAGTTTCAACCTAGTAAAGCCAACATAATACAAAACCAAGATTAGGCCTAACCTTTGACCTGGTAAGCCATCATTCTTCAAATTGTTGGCCGCATCAAAATGCTTCTCAAAACCCAAAATATAGCTGAATTTAGCTCCTTAATTGGCCATATGGTATGCTAGTTTGGCTCACCCTACCTGATGCCTACTTAGGTTTATAAAAACAAATAACCCTATAATCCAACATCGACATGTATCCCCCTTCTCACACATTTCTCAAACATATTTACATCACCTTCATCCACCTCATATTTAAGTTACCACCATGCAACCTCATTTGTTGTCCCTACATTAGGAGTATAATGAGTTTCCATGTAGTCATCATAAAGGACTAGCGGTCAGACAAACTTTGTTGAAAGTAGCCATCTTCCTATATTTTTGAAAGAGTACACAATTCTCCTATAAATACGAGGGGACAAGGCAAGGAAGAAAAAATAAATTCTAATGGGCCTATTATACTTAGGCTCATATTACTATGACTTGAGTAAAAAGAAAATAGAAATAAGGAAAATGCACTAGCTAAAGGTAAATATTACTCCCCCTCTAGCTAGAGCACATATATGAATCATGTACAACTTGCAACAAGCTCCTCAACTCTCTTTCCAAAGGAAGGATTTGTAAAAATGTTTATAGTTTTCTCATGTGTAGGCAAAAAAGGGATAGTGATCTTTTTGGTCAACACAACGTCTTGGAGAAAATGGCAGTCCAACTCAATATGTTTGTCCCAATATAAACATGTAAATTGGTGGTGACAAAGGGATTTTTGTATATAATGCATGCAAAAATAAAAATAGTAAAACGAGTATTGTATTCATTTTTGGGGGATAATATTTATATTTTTAGTATCATTTAAAACTAATACGAGTATTGTATTTTTTTGGATGGTAACTATTTTTTCAGTAACACACTAACTCAAAAGTAAGTATTCCATGTTGTTATTTTGGTATAGTACTCATTTTTGTGTCATTGTATTGTAAAAAAAAATCTCGTGATTCATTTCATGGTAGAAAAACTTATTTTTGGACCCAAAATCCATTTGTAAAGGGAACACATTCATGTAAAAATGAGTATTGTAATTTAAACATAGTGATATTTTTGTGAATATATCTACTATACTTGAAAATAGAGTATGATGTATGTCAAGAAATAGTACTCATTTTATAAGTTCAGTATTATTTGTTATAAAAATGGGCATTGCATATATTTTTTAAGAGATGGTTGTTTTTGTTAGAAATAAAAAATGAGAAAGGGAGGTTTAGATTTGCCAATGGGTTTTAGCTAAAAAACTCAAAAAATTAGAAAACAAGTGACTCGTGCATGGATAAGAAAGGATGGAATATGAGAATCTAAATTCAACTCACTCATTTATGAATTGAGAAAGGGCTAAAAATTGGTACCCCAATCTTCCTGTTTAAACAATATTGTGGGGGTTTATATTAGAAAATAATTGTGTAAATAATGAGGAAGAAAACAATATGATGTTTCTCTTTCCTTGATTTGTATTTCATGACCAAAAGGGTTTAACACTTCTTGTCTCCAAGTGGATTCACACCTCGGGAGTCTCAGAAAGCATAGCAAAATTAGGTGTAGACGTTGGTCCAATACATACTTCTCAACATTGACTACTTTCACACTTTTGTGCATCAACATGTTTGGCACTTCTCAGCATGAACTAGTTTTGCAAAGAGCAATGGTCATATCTCTCTCTCTAGTCTCTCCCCTTCTCTTGGTCAAGGGTCTTTTCATACTGTCTTTTTGCTCCATTTTTAGAGTGGAGAGAGCTATGGAAGTTGTTTTTCCCTCTTTCTAAAAACTAATGCTCCACTCACCACTCTCTCTGTGGACAATCATGGGGTGTCATATGGACCTCTGTCACATTTTCTTAGACCATAATGATTTTGGTGGGTGTGGATTCAGTTGGCACTTACAAGCACGAAAGGTTTTGGTGCCCAAAGTGTCCTTTTCTTACAAAAATAAAATATGAATGAATTGGTTTGTCACATCTCTGTGATAAGCCCTTTGGCGTCCAGTGTAGTATGAAAATAGCAAACCCAAAATATGTGCAGTCTGATTTAACACATCTGGGAAATCCATTAGTAATCAATGTGTCCTGTAAAAAGGGAACACAAAATGTTTGTGACCTGCTTTAACACATTTGGGTGCAAAGCCCTTTGGAGCCAATATGAAATAGTTTCTCAAAAGATTCTAGAAAGGGTGGAGCTCAGATTTCATCTAATATGGGTAAAAATTAGATTTGTACCTATAATTCGTAAGGTCAAATTGGAATGTTTTTACATGACTCACCTATAACCTAGCTAACACCTGATTTTTCCTATTATGATTCAAGACCCGTTGGGATCAATGATTTTTCTAAGTTTAATGTGGGTATAAATCTTGCTTGGACTTTGTGCGAATCGGTTTTACACCCAGAAATGACCAAACTGTATCTGGTAGAACAACATTTGATTCCTTTAGCATATTTTGAGGATTTTAGTCATTATATATGACATGACTTGAATCATGTAAATCATCCAAATAGCAAGGATTTGATGGGGACCCAAAAATGTGGTTTCAATCATTTTCCCTTCTCAAGATGAGGTCCAAATTTTGGTTGGTGAATCCACCCATGTCAATGGTTGATATCTTGATACTGACTGACTCCTATTTTTGGTTAGAGAGCATTATCACTATAGATAAAAAAAAATTCAGCTAGATTGGTCTTGAGTAGACTCATGGATTGAGAAGATTCATAACCAAGAACCATAAAAACACATGAACTGGAAAGTAAACGATTATCAAATCATAAAATCTGATGATAAGATATATATTTCCTACCTTAGTAGGTCTTGAAACCATATTGACTATGGTAGAGTTTAATTTAAATGTAGAGGAAATGCCTATAAGGGTCAAAACTTATGTTACCAAGTTGGAATGAGTTGAGATCAGGAAATATGCATGCTTTGAAATTTGTTATAAAAAACCAAAGGATGATGTATATAACAATATACGAGGTAATTTTTCAAATCCTGACATAAATCCATCTCTCGAGATTAGCAATAAGGACACAAAGTAAAGTCCACCATGGTCTGCCATGAATTGACCTAGGTTACCTTAGATAAGAACAATGTTGTCTATTTTGATTAAATATGAACAAAGAGTTATGAGCAGTATAATGATTTTTTTTGTTGGTGCACAATAAGGTTTGGTGTTCTTTTCATTGTTGTAAAAAAGAGGTCCAAAATTTGAGGGGTTATTGTGTAGAGAGGCTTAGCATTAGTTTTTTAATGTTTTCTAATGCAAAGGGGTTTGGAGCATTTCTTTTTACTTTTTTTGTGTTTCTTTTGCAAAAATTATGGTACCAATTTGTTATTATTTTTTTTTGTTATGGATCAAAAGGGTTTGTGTGGTTTCTTCTGGATGCAAAGAGGTTTGTCACCAAAATTTTGTTTGAGTTGTTTTTTGCGCAATGAGGTTTGGCACCATATTTTTTAGTTTTTTGTGGGCACAAAGAGGTTTGGTGCCATTTTTTTGTTTTTTTTTGTTGACACAAAGGTGTTGGCACTTTGATTTTGTTTGCTTTTTCAACACTCTATTGATAGGAACGTGAGGTGATGGTTTGATTTGATAAAGAGTCTTTGTGAAATAGAACCCTTAAAAATAAAGAACACAAATAAAAGGGTTTTTTGGTAGTTAGGATTAGATCTGTGATCACTTTGGTGAGGGAAAAAAAGTTAGCTTGGAACAATTTGGTGTTCCAAAGTTCAAAACCTTATTAGCAGCCCAAGACACCGATAGAGGTTTGGAGCTTCCTAGGTCTGGCAGGTTACTACACGAGTTTCATCAACAACTTCAATGTCATTGCTCGACCTTTGACTAGACTGAGTAGGAAGGGTGTTCCTTTTGTTTGGGATGACAAATGTCAGCGTTCTTTTCTATTTTTGAAGGAAAGCTTGACAAGTGCACTAGTTCTAGTGTTCCCATAACAAGGGAAAGGCTACATTGTCTTATGTGATGCTTTCAAGAATGGGTTGGGTTGCAAACTGATGCAGGATAAGAATGTGATTTATTTTACTTCGTGAAAGCTTAAGAAACATGAGGAGAATTATCAAACTCATGACCTAGAGTTAACTAGTGTAGTTCTTGCTCTGAAGATTTGTAGGCATTACATGTATAGGGAAAAGTGCCAGATCTTCACTGATCACAATAATCTTTAGTATAGCTTCTCTAAGCAGGAGATGAACATGAGGCAGAGAAGATAGATGGATATGATCAAGGATTATGACTGCATAATATACTATCATCATGGGAAGGGAAATCTAGTGGCTAATGCTTTGAGTAGGAAATCATCATCGTCATCATATGTAGGTAAGGCACATTTGCATTGCATGGTGTGTTACAAGTGGGATATGCTAAAGTCACTTCAATAGATGAATGTTTAGTTGGAAGTATCTATACTAGCATGTTTGTTTCCACAATTATAGATCAAAATGATGTTAATACAATTGATCTTGGATGCATATAAGAATGATACCATGATATAGAATATCATATCAATGTTTGGTAGTGAGAAGCATGATGTGTTTCATGAGGTAGATGATGGAACATTGTGTTTTCACAATCAAATAGTAGTTCTAAACATTGTTGGCCTAAGGGAGATGGTGCTTCAGGAATCTAATTCCTCAGCGTACGTGATGCATCCGGGTAGTACAAAGATGTACCATAATCTGAAGGATGTATATTGGTGTCCAGGATTGAAGCGTGATGTGGACGAATTCATGGACAAGTGCCTAATATGTCAACAATTCCAAGCAGACCATCATAAGCATGTAGGGACGTTATAGCCTTTGTCAATTCCACAGTAGAAAAGGGATCATATAACCATGGATTTTGTGGTTGGTCTCCCAAGAACAACCAAGGGTCATGATTCCATCTGGGTGATCGTTGATTCACTAACAAAGTCAACTCACTTATTACCAGTCAAAACCACCTACGTAGCATAGAAGTTGGCACAAGTATACATTGATGAGATAGTTTGTTTACACAACATATTGATAACCATAGTGCTTGATAGAGGTCTATAGTTTAAGAGTAGGTTTTGGGGACATCTACATACATCTTTGGGGACACAAATTAGGTTTATTATAGTATTTCATTCATAAGTAGATGGTCATCTAGAGAGGACCATACAGATTCCAGAGGATCTTTTGAGGGTATGTCTTCTTTAGTCACTAGATAGTTGGGATGTTCACCTGAATCTGATAGAGTTTGCCTAAAACAGTAGCTATCAGAGGATCATAGACATGACACCATATTAGGTTTTGTATGGTAGTCTATGTAGGTCACCTTTATGTTGGTATGAGACATGTATCATCTTTTTGGTCTTGAGTTAGTGAAGTAGAGTATAGAAAAGATCAATGTGATCCAACAATAGTTAAAAGCAACCTAGGATAGGTAGAAGTCATATGTAGATATCCGTTGTAGACCTCTAGAGTTCCAATTTGGAGACTGCTAGTATCTTAAAATTTCCCCTTGGAAGGGTGTGCCGAGGTTTTGGTAATAAGGGTAAGTTGGCTCCTAAGTTTATGGGACCTTATCCTATATTGGCATGAGTTGGAAAAGTGGCATAGAAGTTGGAGTTACCACCATACTTGCATAGGATGCACAATGTTTTCCATGTTTCCATGTTGAGAAAGTACCACCCTGATATAAAGCATATGTTACAGCTTGTGGAGGTGGAGTTGAGTGAGGATATGTCCTATGTTGAGGGTCATGTTATGATGCTATATAAGCATGTAAAGAAGCTTAAGAAGAAGTAAATAGCCCTAGTGAAGGTGTTGTGGCACCATCGTGGAGTGGTGGAAGCCACGTGGGAGCTAGAGGATGATATTCTTAGGAAGTGCTCGTCTTTGTTTGCTTAGAATTTTGGGAGTGAAATCCCTATTAGGGGTTTATGGTTGTAAAATCACTCACCTATCTTAAGGCATAATGGTGCTTGATTAACTTAATTGGGTTCTTGGGTGCTTAATTAAACTCTTGATTGTTCTTTGATATCAGTTAATTAAACTATGCTTCAAGTTTGGTCCAGTTTGGACTTTGTTTGCATAAGTTATGAAATTTTATGTGTTTTGAGGACCTTTGTGAAATTTACCCTTTTCTAGGGTTTCGTCTATAATTTTACCACATGCATGATGTGCTTGATGAGTGTCCTTTATATGTTTCATATGGTTGCATCTTTGTATGGCTAGATGCACGATCAGATGTTGTCTTGAAGGTTGAGACATCTAGGGTTTCTCACCTAAGTACCCTAGGTTGATGGTTTTCCTAAGAATGTTGGGAATCTGAAGGTTTCACTGTGAGAGTGAAGGATATGATGGTTTCCCTTTTATGCTTGGGATCTATGAGAGGTAGTTCCTCTATGAGATCCAAAACCTTAACTTACCCTAGAAGGGTAACACCACCAAACAAAGGTACAAATAGGTGCCCCATGACCCAAAAATCTCAAAAATGATAAGAAAACATATAAGTAACATAAATCATGTGACAAGTTGCAATAAAAACCTTATATACGGGTAAATTGTAGAAAAATCTAAAATGTGCATGAAATTGCATAACTTGCACAAACAGTGTCCAAACTGGACCAAACTTGAAACTTAAGCTTTTCATATTATATAAAGCACCTCATATGGTATAATTAAGGTTTTAAGAACTTAATTAGGATAATTAAGCATGTTCAATCTTATAATCAAGGTCAAGGATGTTACTGATCGTTTGTTTCTTGATTAGTTCTTTATTGACTTAGAGTTGGCGTGCTTTATGAGGTCGATTGCTTCTGCCCTATTGATCTCTATTCTTGGCTTCAGATCAATGGGAATGCTTTGGGGGTTATTGACTAGTTGGTTCATAGACCTTTAAGGCGATGGCATGCCTAATAACTAATGTCGATTGTCCTCTTTGAGAGCTTGGTGAAGATTGGTCGACCTGGAGATCGATACATGGAAGGCCGATCACTGCATCTTGATGGCGGATGATATTTGAAGGTCGTTCAGTAGGTCGATGATGGCTTTGAACACAGAAATTGTTTTTCTATCTACCTTATAGAAGTGCTAGTTTGGCTGGTATTGCCTACAAGTAAGGAAAATACACTAATTGTGCACCACAACTAGAAAGGACAATTTATGGAAAGATAAAGAACTAAACTATTAAAGGTGTATCATTGCTAATAAAGATAAAAAATGAGATAAAAACATAGAAATATTTCATGAATTTGGGTGTTATCAGGGCTTGGAAACAAAATTCACAAAAGAACAAATAGTTTAAAATGTCATCTAAGGATGGTATGTGCACACAATAGGGAATTCGGCAACAATGAGGGAAAGGTTCAACAGTTAACACATCAATGCTCCCAATAAAAGAGAGACATTATATCAAGAAATGGATTCACAATAACAATCATGCCAAAAGGTAATTCATTTAAATAAGATGATTGATAAGGATGAAGCTCTTGCCTTTTAAATAATTGTGCAACCATAATTAAATAAAACAATTGAATTTTGATTACCATAAAGACTAGAGTAATCTAAAAGTAGGGTTGGTACCCCTACATTCTAAACCAAGGTCAGAAGGGATAAAAACTTAGTGTCAATTAAATCTATATCCTTGCAAAAGGTCCAAAACTACAGTGCATGGAAGGAGAACTAATACCTCAGTGCCTAGAATGAGGAATAAAACCTTAGTGTCTATATATATCACAGGTGGCAGAGGGAATGAAACCTTAGTGCCTAGCTGGGGAGTAAAACCCAATGCCTAAAAATATGATATATCTTCTTCTAGATATGACTAGTTAAAATCACACATGCATAATAGAGTAGGAAAGTCATTAATTCAATCCAAATAATATTCATGTCCTATAAAGGGATAAGAATGACCATGGCATAACAAGTGAGATCAAATGATGTGTAAACAATGCACAACAAGTTTAGTTCTTCATGAGAGGAACACCAATAATAAATGGGATCTTTCAATACGATTATCCAAAACATATACAAATGGGATTCAAATTAGGGTATCATGCCTAATTGAAGGAAATTAGGGTTTAAAGTCAACCAATAGATTATGCAAGGATAAACTAGGTGATCTTACAATATGGATTAAAAGATATGCAACATACTTGATAAGTAGATCTAGCAACATACACTGTCAAACCCTAGGTTTAAGTTAGGGTCATAAATAATATATTAAATATTTAGATGAATTAGGTTTAAACTATCTTTTTGGTCAGTAAATTAGGTTTAAACTATCATAAAACAAACAAGCATAAAGACAACCTCTCTACTATTAGTTATTTAAGTTAGAAAAACTATTCCATTCTTTGAATATTACTTCTATGATTCCAAAAATTGTTTGTTCATATTTCTTGATTTTCTTTTGGAAATAGGTAAATAGTATTGTTAAAAGGGACTAACGTCTGATCTCTACAAAACATGGCAGGTCAAATGGACCCCCAAGTAGTAACTATTCAGGGTATTAACTACAAAATCCCAATATTAACATGTGAAATAAGACCCGTGTACATGTTTTTTTTGCTTTTAAAACATTGGTAATGTCATATGTAATCTTCACAATTAGGTCCTCAATAGGTGGCTTTTCATGAACTTTATAGTTCCTTTAATCTAGACAACAAATCAAACGTTCGTGAAGTAGATGCCCCTAAAATCCAGTCTTGCTATATAGTTTCTGAGGCTGGTCAACATCCATTCTCACATCTCTTTAAGATTGTTAGTTGTACAAGGCCCCCGTTTGTTTTTCAATCCGACAAGTGGCCAAAGATGCTTAACATACCTCCACTCAGAAAAAAAATATCCATGGCTTTCAATTACATTAAGGCACAACGTACACCTAGGATCAGTACTAATACCCCAATTGTTTAGCCTATCCTTTGTCAACAATATCCCAATAGTGATTTTGAAAGTCATTTTGCTCCATTTAGGAATGTGATAGGGACCCCACATCATTTTGAACCAAGCCTCAGTGTTACCTACATCAAGTTTGATCCATGATTTCATCTTCTAATTCACCATCCTAATAAAACTATGCTCATCCACATCATACAGGTGGTTGAAGAGATCCCACTTCTTGTAGATCCCCTTCCACACTCTAGCAGATGAAGACTCAAGGGAAGGAGGAGAAGGTTTGTACCCTCAGTCTCGTCCATGTAGTCCAAATACCATGGGTATATGTAAGAAAGTTGTCCATCCTCTTTGGTTGAGAGGAATCAAGGATATCAAGCATATTACAATATTATTAAGCCCCCTTCTTTGTAAGGTTTTGCAATGGTGTCTTAAGAGACACCATGACTCTCCCTACCAAAAATGAAGTTAGTTATTAGTTTTTTCATAGCATCATTGACTGAAGGAGGCACCTCACACATCTCACACTTGAAATGTATCATGCTCTACAACAACATTTTGACCAGAACAAGACACCCAACCATCAAATGTGCAAACCAGACCATCTCCCAATTCTTTCCCTCGTCTCATTGAGACACGTCTTGTAATATTTAAAGAAGCCCCTGCCACCAACAATTGGATCATCACGGTGCTTAGTTGGAAGGGTGCCCTATTTCAGCCCACAAGACCTCTTTAACCTTCCTCTCTTGTTGTCATAAGAATTTGATAAGTAAACACAAGATTTAATCTCACTTATATAGATCCACATCATCTTATCAAAAGTAATCATAAGCCTCTTGAGATCTTTCACTCTAGTTGCATGCCCATAAGAGAAGACTATCACATCCTTCACAAATATGACATGAGTTCTGACTTTGATTTCCTTGCATTTGAAGGCTTTGACTTTTCCTCTCTTCTCTTCCAACTTAATCAAATTTGTGAGTCCTTCCATCACAAGAGTAAACACATGGGGAGACAATGTGTCTCCTTGTTGTAGACTATTGGCAACTTTTAGCATGCCTAAATGGGATCCATTTATAAGGATTGAGAAGGAGGTTATCTCCATACATTGTTTCAGCAAGTTTATCCACCTTCCATAAAACCCCAAGGATTCCATAACATTCCACATTGTATCCCACTAAACATGATCATATGCTTTAGTTAGATCGATATTCACACATGCTTTAGCACCACTTTTCTCTTTAAAATTAGTTAAAAATTTAGGATCCATCAAGGTACAGCCTGTAATCTTCCTTCCTTTTATAAATGCACAATGTTCTTCAAAAATGATATGTGACGGTACCTTCTTCAATCTCTTTTCAAGAAGTTTATCCAAAACTTTGTAAATTAGAGAAAAACATGTTATGGTCCTACAATCAGTGATTTCATTGCCATCCCATTTCTTGGGATCAACTTGATGTAATAATGGTCTGTATCACTAATCATGTTTCCCTCATTGAAAAGCCACTTTATAGCCTTGATGATATCATCTTTGATCATTTTTTGCATGTATTGAAATAATTTTCTATTGAAACCATCTGGCCTCAAGGCCCTAGAGGTTTCAATAGAGAAGACAGTGTCTTTGATTTTTCTTTTAGTGGCATCCCTACAATGGTCATCATTCTTTGATTGAGTCACTCTACAATAGGGAAGCATTTCTTCTTTAGTGTCGTAGTTGGTAGTTGGTTGATTACAACTTCACAAAGAACCCCCTACTTCTTTTGATATGTCTTTTCTACTTTTAATGACCTCCCTCACTCATTGATGAGTTGGTGGATAGGTTCTTTCATCTCCATATTTTTCACAATAGTGTGGTAGACTTTTGTGTTCCTATTTCCATACTGGATCCATCTTAATATTCTATTTGCCAATAGTACACTTCTTCATCTTTGAGTAGCTTCTTGAGTCTCTACTTAGTTTTTCTCTCCTCTTCAACCTTCTCAGGATTCCTAGGGATGACATCTAGATACAGTAGTCTCCATCTCATAGTCTTTCTTTGCTTTACACAGTAGATTCTTTAAGTGAACTTTTTCTTTAGTCTGACTTTTGATCAACTTCTTCATGTTTAGCAATTTCTTCAACATCATGAAGAGCAGGTTGCCCGCCACTATAAATTTCCAGATCTCTTCAACTACCTACTTAAAACTTTTCCAATCACAACACCAATTGGAGAAGCAAAAAGATCATTGGATATGGGGTTTGGATACTAGGTCCATTTTCATCCACGTGTGGTCACTAACGGGGTTAGATCCCAACTAGATAACAACATTGTTCCATATGCCCAAGCCACCTTTCATCCAATAGTCCTCTGTCAAGAATGCTTGCAATTCTTTTACCTAGTTTATGCTTGTTGCACTAGGCAGTTAGCCATCCTTTCACGTTTAGTTCCATAAGACCAGTCAAATCCACATTGTTGTTGAAATATGCCATAATCCTATCAAGTATTCTAAGGCCTCAGTGTTTTTCCCTTGCCTTCCTAACATTGTTGAAATCCCCTATAACTAGCCAAGGGATTTCATCCTCGACAGTGTCTTAAATATCTTTCCACATTCTATCTCTATTGATCTCATGATTTTCACTATAGATCCTAAGACGATGAATGATATACCTCCTCTATTATAGCATCTAAGTGTAGCCACTTGGTCTATGATGTTGATCAAGTCCACATCCCATATAGAAGGATTCCAATCGACAGTGATCCTAACACCGTCTCTCAAATCAACATTGAAAATGTATGCCCACCCTTCAGGGAAGAGGGTCTTTAGATGCTCTTGAAACTCCATCCTGATTCTAGTGTCAAAACACAACAATAGGGAGACCTATTCTTTCTTAATGATACCCCTTAACCTCCTCTGATTCTCCAAAAAGGAGGCACCTCCCACATTCCATGCAAGAAGGGACATAATCAACCTGTTTTGGGACCTCCCCATTCACGGGGGTTGTCCTTGTTCCTTCCTTTTTCTTTTTAGTAGTACTCCTAGTTTTCTTGGGGTTGCGACTTGATACAGCCTTATTTTAGGACTTCATCTTGTGTCTTTTTCTATCTCAATCACATCAAAACACCATAAAATACAAGTTAAATCCCCCAATATGCGTATTATTGTCAAATGCACTTATTGATGTGCTTTGCATACTGTTTAGGTATTTGTACCATGCTTTGGATGGATGAGAGAGAAGGAAGGAGTTCTAGGGTTCCTCCACCCATTGAGGGATCCAAATAAGACCTCAAAGCTCCCTCAACCTACCCCTAATGGCCAAGGATCAACATCAAGCAAAGAAGTTCATTGATCATGAAGTTTCAAAGTGAAATTGCCACTGAAGACCCCAATTGGTCATGGTGCCAAGGAACGATCGTGCTGGACAATGCTACAGTTACATAGTCAACCTCAAAATTGGAAAGCTACAACAACATCACCACCATGGTCGTACTACCCAACACGGCCATGCTATGAAGCCCCCAAAATGGTCGTGCCAGCCAACATGGCCGTGTTGCCAAAGATGAGAACAGGCATGCTAGATAGAACAACCTCCATTTCATTCCCCCCACCACAGTTGTGCTACCCAGTACGATCGTTCTACCTAGCCCTCACCGCGATCGTACTGCCCTGTACAGATATGCTACCAACCTTCATTTCACCACCTTCACTCTGATATTTTCCATTTCTCACGACGGTTGTTCTCCCCCACCACGGTCGTTCCTACCCTCAGCCACCACGGTCGTTCTGCCTAGAACGGCCGTGCTACCACCCTAAACCTAGATTTTTCTACACTATTTTTTCAACTATACCCCTACTTACCCTAGTGCTTCCACCACCACCTATATATACATGGGTGTTAGACACAACACTAAGTTAGCTTCCATTACACCCCCTACCTACTTTAGAGCATTCACTTCCACCTTCCTTGCATTCAAGTCACCCACCCACCATTTTCACCTCATTTCCACCATAGAAACCTAGTTTTCTAGGTTTTCTATCATAATCCCCTTCATTTCCATGATCTTCACCCACCTTAGAGGAGGGAGGTCATTCTATAGTAGCTAGGAGGTGAATAAGAAGAAGCTACTCTAAGATCCCATGATTCCTATCCCTTTCGTCTCCTTTCTTTTCTCTTTTGTATGAGCATGTCTAGCTAAGCCCCTAGTGGTGGGCTATTTGGGGTTAAAATGTGACTTTGATACCATGTTGGGGAAATAACATGCATTGAACATATTTCATTCTATGATGACTGCATCTTGCTTCTATCTCATTTCTCATTATCTTACATGTGGTTTGTGCTTTTAAACATAGATTGCTTGTTTTGTGATGCTTGATGACACTTAGCTTCTAGGGGAAAATGGAATGTATGTGGCAATCTTAGGAATGGCTCCTAAGTCCAATTAGTGGATCCTTAGCTAGCCCCCTTTATTCCTACATACTCTCCCTTCTTCTACAAGTAAGTGTGAGATCTAAGTAGCTAGTGTAAGTGTGATTAGTGCAATTTCCTAGAGTTTCCTAAAGGCTAGATGGCAAGTAACATGAGGTGAAACACCCTCATCTCTACTCCCATTCCTACCCTTGTCTCTCAATTTTCCTAATACCACTTACCTTATAAACCTAGACTTGCCAAGTCCTATTAGAATTACTCCTAGCCCTAGTTCTCCAACTAGTAGCATAGGGTATATTCCAATAGCACTTGCCTTGTTGAATGGTTTGGTAATCTAGATTGAAATATGAGAATTGCATGCTATGTCAACCTTCCCCCAACTAATATCAAGTTTCATTCCCAAACGGCCCACCTATCCATCTTATTGCTTAAAATCCACCCTTTCCATCTTAGCTTGTTAATGCTAGCTTAGTGTATTGCCTTTTTTAGTTCTTAGCTCTTTGCTTAGTTCTTGATAGTTAGTTATTGCTTAAGTGATTAGGACTCTTTTGAGCTTGCTTGTGTTGATTTGTCTAGCTAGTGATAACTTAGGCTCTTGCTTGTCCTATTGCTTAGCTTGCCTCTTAGTTGATAAATTGACTTGGTAGTGTAGTGTAGTTCCTCTTGCTCTAGTTTTGTAGATTACCTTACCTTTTTCTTAGTCTTAACTTACTTAGGGTAATCTAGGGTTTTTGTTAATCTAGTTTCTTTCTTTCTCTTTCTTGCTTGCAATCGTAGCATAATCAACCAAAACCAACTTTAAACCCTTAAACCCTACACTCCACTTTAGGAACATAGCTAACATTAACCTATTTGTAGCGCCCCTCTCTCCCTGAGGATCGACCCTAATCTTAGCACTTACATATACTATAGCATGACCCTGTATTCTTGTAGGTACATGTGATTAGTTGAGCTTGTGTGTTACACTAGGTCCACATATAAATTTTGAGAGATCCATGTGTTTTCCCTCAGGGTTGCATCGAGTCACCTTTTAGTTAGCTAGTGTGTGACCTTGAGAAGTTCGCACCAAGCTTTCTGGCGTCGTTGTTGGGGAGTGAGGTGCTCAGCCTAGCTAGTTAGTGTAGGTTAGCTTTTCCTACTACCCTCACCATTGCTAATCTTTATTCTTTGTTTACTTTTGCATATTGTCTTTCTAACTTGGCTTTTGTTGCTTGTTTGTGTATTATGCAGGTGACAGTTGTACATGAGCAATACGCATTCGACTTGTACCGACTTGGTGCCATACAACCCTGAGATAGGTAGAAGGATATTCCAAAGCCACCACAAACAACACCAATCAACCAAAATGGAAGGCAATGGTCCTCATGGTGAAGATCATGGTGATGTTCAACCATAACCCAACCGCCCCCTCCATGAGTACTTCACTCTAGGGAACTAAAATTCCCCAATTTCCACCCTTGTTGATAGGTATGGCAATAATATTCCATCTACCATGACCCGATCCGGCCCACCCCGGTCCATCCCACTAACCAGTATATCCATCCGAGAGATGGACGGTGTTTTGGTAGATTTACAATCTCAAGTTCTCAACCACAGTATTATCGGGTGACTAGAAACCTACCACCCTGACACTGCCTCTGAGAAACCCACATGTGAGCTTGAGAAACCCTACATGGCCGTCTCACTGCCAATGTTATGCACCACCGTTGTCGGCTAAATAGGAAGATTCTCATCTCAAATCGAGTAATAGAACTCTGCACCGCTGGCTAGCTTCTCACCGTCGTGAAACCTAGATTTGGAGGTGTGCAAGATGGAGAGTCAGGTAAGTAGCATCATCGTCATCAGTAGCGTCGTCGTCAGTATCATCCTCTACAGTGAGTACTCTGTTCCTTCCACAACCTCGCTCGTCTCCACTGCCCCCGCTTCCTTGCCTACTCGCCTCAAATTTGGGGGTACTCTGTTCATCAGGACCAGAGGAGCGATCCAGCATTATCGTCGTCCGTAGGGATCACTCACAACCTCACTGGCAGCAGACGTGTCTTGAGATCTCTGTGCGAGCTCTGTACGTGGTGGTGAAGGTAAATGCTTCCTTACTCCCCTTTTGCTAGCCTGGGTTTTTATCTTGGAAAGACAAAGTCACCAATGGAGCCACCCAACTAAGGAGTGCGGCCTTCTCGTCAGCGTTAGCAGGGACTACGGCTGAAACAGAGGTGGCGCACATGATCAGTAGAAGCAACGGTAGAAGATGAGTGATGAATAGGAGGTGTGAAGGAAGAAATGAGGCGCATGAGGCATGTCAGCGATGGTGGTGGTGGTTGTGAGAGGTGGAAGGGGAGGAGGAGAGGAAGTGTTGGTGGAGGTGGCTCCTCGACCTCGGCATCATCAAAGAGCAGCACCGTGCCCCAAATCCCAACCCCTTGTGTGTCAAATGCCTAGGAAGCAGGGTTTGAGGGAGTGGGAGGGAGCTAGCCTGCGTGTTGGATGGTGCTGCCTGCTACTAGTAGGACCAAACTAAGGTTAGATGCTCTTGCCTACTGTAGATACTCTCTTTCTGTCTCGGAGAAGAAAAATGAAGAAGAGGGGAAGAAGACTCATTGGGTGCATTGGGTAGAGGAGGGTTTTAGGGAGGCTTTTGAATTCAACTCCATTGAAGCCCTTTCTTCACTGGTTGTGGTTGGTTGCTGCAAGAAGAAAATCCACTATAGCAGAGGTGGTGATGGTGTTTGAAGCAGGCTATGCTACTGTGCCAGGATCCTACCACCACGGTTGCTTCGTCCACCTTGACCCCTTCTGCTTGCATCAGATAAAACATATCTAAAGCCTCTCTTGAGCAGCCCAGTTGTTCATATCCAGCGATCACTCATGCTAAAAAATGATTGATGTGTACTAGTATATGCTAAATAATGATTTGTTCTTGTTCCCTCATGACGCACCACTTCTTATAAAATTAGTGAATCCTGAATGTGATTCTCATTGCAGATTGTAGTGGAAATTGTGGGGTGTGATAAAGGACGAAGCCAAAATTATTCTCCTATATCAGAGCCAGGTATGCCCATTTGCAAGCCAGTTGTGTACAATGTAGATATGTAGCAAAAATGTTGTTTCTATATATAGTCTTATAAATGCCAGTTTACAATAATATGGTTACAAATATCATGTCACACATCTGTTGTCTATGTATGTTTAGAATCTAATAGTTATACATCTCTCAGTTATGTGTAAATCTAATTGATGATACATTTCTAGTCATTGAAACCCTTTCTGGAGAATCTACTAGTTATACATGTCTTAGTTATATGTAAATCTAATTAATGACGCATTTCTAGTCATGGACACCCTTTCTGGAGAATCTAGGTCCCCAAATCCAAGTTCCCAACCTACTCACGCAAAGACTATACCTGATGAAAGTATAGCTGTTTCATCACCACCAATTAGGGTACTTAAGGAGTAAGATTTGGAGCCATTTTAGTAGGAAGAAGGTGGAAGGGCGTTGGAAGGCAGAATGTATATATTGTCATAAAATGTACGCAAAAAATCCCAAGCATGGGACATCTCATCTTCATGATCATAAGAATATAAGATGTCCAATCTTCAATGGGGATAGTCTTAGGAGAGCAATATGCACAAGAGAGGCACTCAAAAATGGTTTCAATCGAGAAAAAGGAAGAAAGGTCGTTATAGATATGATCCTTTTTCATGATTACCCTTTAAACATGGTAGAACACATTAGATTTCGAAAAATGTTGTCTGCCATTCAGCCTTTATTCATCTGTCTGACGAGAAACACCATCAAGAAGGATATTATAAAGATATATGAGGTTGAGAAGAAAAAGGCAATGGAGTACTTCAAGAGTTGTAGTTCTTGAGTTGCAGTGACAACTGATATGTGGTCTTCAAGTTATCAAATGAGGGGCTACATGGTTGTCACCGCACACCATGTTGACTCCTCTTGGTCTTTAAAGAGCCAAATACTGAGGTACTCTCCTCAATATTTAGATGTTAGTTAAGTAATGTTATTTACCTCCTTTTACATGTCTTTATAATCTATACTTGCATGTTTAGGTTTTCCTATGTTCCTTGGCCACACACAAGTGAAGTGTTATGTGAGGTTTTGATGACATGTCTAATTGATTGGAAGCTTGATACTAGATTGTCATGTATCACTGTCGACAACTGCTCAACAAATGATAAGATGATTGAGTTGGTCAAAGATAGACTATACCCAAACTCCACAATATTAGGTGGTAGATTTTTACATATGAGGTGTACTGCACATATATTGAATCTTGTTGTGAAAGATGGTTTAGTAGTAATTAAAGATGGAATAGAATAGATACGAGATGGTGTTGCATATTGGACTGCAACTGCAAAGAGAGAAGAGAAGTTTGAGGAAACTGCGAGGCAATTGAAGATACACATAATCAAGAAATTATCTTTAGATTGTCAGACTAGGTGGAATTCTACCTACTTAATGCTTAGGACTGCAATGATTTATAAATATGTGTTTAATGTATTAAGGCAACGGGACAAAAACTTCAAGGTAATACTAACTGATTCAGATTGGCAGTTCTATTTTGAAGTTTGTGAGAAACTGAAGGTGTACTATAAAGTAACTGAGGTGTTTTCTAGAACTAGATATCCTACTTCCAATTTGTGTTTCCCCAAACTTTGTCAAATTAGAGTGGCTCTGGACATTTGGCAGAAATCCCCAAATCAGGTAGTTGTGGAAATGGCTAAGAATATGTTGGAGAAGTTCCAAAAATATTGGGATAATATTTACATTCCAATGGGAGTTGCCGATGTACTTGACCCAAGGTATAAAATGAAGATAGTTGAGTATTATTTTGGCAATATATATGGAGATAAGGTTGTCAAGCACATTAAAAAAGTATGTGATGATTGTAGTGATATACTGAATGACTATAAAGATAGAACAGAGATGCAAGATGAATTGGGTAGTGAATGGCCATCTTCAAGCCCACTAGTTTCCTCTCAAGAGGACGCTGATGATGATTTACTAAACTTTGAGGCTTATGTGAAGAAGGAAAAGAGAGACTCAAACTACTTAAAAATAGAACTAGATAAGTACTTGGAAATTGATATATTGCCCCAATCTTCAGACTTTGATGTACTAATGTGGTGGAAGATGAATGGTGATGGTCATCCTACCCTAAAAGCCATTGCTAAGGATTTTTTAGTTGTACCAGTTTCCACTGTAGCCTCAGAGTCTGCATTCAGTATGTTAGGCAGGATAATTGATCCACGTCATAGTAGACTCCTTCCTACTACAGTGGAAGCTTTGATGTGCACACAAAATTGGTTGAAAAATAGCCAAAAACAAGGTATATATCTGATACATATTGTTTATTTTATGCATTAAACCGATGATCAATATTGATAATTTTACGTTTGCACTCATATAGACAATGCAAGTGGATCAAGTGATCAAACTAGTTTTCTGGGAGATCAAGAGACTGAAGATGATGGTAAAATACGTCTAATTCTTAGTCTAATTCTCAGTTATAGTACATGTCAATTGAAATATATTATTATTATTATTATTTATATTCAGGAACACCGTCTATAAAATAGAATTTTTAATTTACTACAAGGATGTTGGGAATATGACTTTATTATTCAAGGTAAACCAATTCATTCTTTTGTTTAACACTATGGTCTTGGACATAGGTTTTTCTTAGGTTTTCTGATGTTGTTTGTTATTTAGAATCACATATTTCTTATGTTTTCTTGATGTTGTTTGAACTTCAAATTCATAAGTAGCTTCGAATGTTGTGTAAAATTGTGATTTTGCCGTGGAAGATGTAGATTTTATGATGCTATTTAAAATTTAGGTCTGTAAGATGTTCCAGGATTTCACATAATGATGGCTGCTATTATGTTTACAAGAAAGTTTCTTAGTTTACTTAGGTTGGAACATGTAAAAAAGAAGTTTTTGTGTAAATGATGTTCTAGACTTGTTTTTTCCTTTATTAGTCATATGAAATGATGGCATATCAATGTGAATTTGTTGGAGAAATTTATGTGCTAGACTTGTTTCTACTGTTTTAGTCACATGAAATGATGGCATGACAATTTGAATCTAAATTGCAGCAAGTATAATTAGAATCTGAATTGCATGGTGTTTGACTGGCATCGATTTTGACCTGTTGTGCAACTTTATGTGTGCATCATACTATTTTGGGCTAAATTTATATGTACTTAATTGCAAATATGTGAAATACAAGGTCGATGATATAATGTTCAGTAAATGTATAAATTTTGGAGGATTTGAGAAAATTTTTGTGCAAATTTACAATATTTCGAGCCAAATGTGTCTATTGTGTGACAATTGGATGGATGTATAATATTTCAATAAATGTATAAAATTTTGGAGGATTTGAGCAAATTTTTGTGCAGATTTATAATATTTCCGGCCAAATGTGTCTACTGTGTGACAATGGGATGGATGTACAATATTTTAGTAAATGTATAAACTTTTGTAGGATTTGAGCAAATTTTGTGCAGATTTACAATATTTAGGGGGTCTTGTGCAATATGTTGGGCTACATGTCTGTATGGGGCGCAATTGGATGGATGTACATAGGGGTACTGTGGGAATCCACGTACTCACATCCATTTCACCCATTTAAATGGTGCGAGGACCATTAGCATGTCAAAATGTCGGGGTGGATTGGACGTGATGTTGTGGGTGCGGGTATTCACTTTTTTCCAAGCCTACTTGTTGACCAAATGCCAAGTCTACAATTCTCCATTCCACCCACCCTTCTCAGACTCCTTCCTACTTACTATGGGATAGAGAAAGAGAATGCCTACCACCATATCAATGCCTTCCTTGAAACTTGTTCCGCTTTCCGCACACCCTCCACCGTCGATGACTCAATCTGAAGAACCCTTTTTCCCTTATCTTTGAAAGAAAAAGTCAAGGAATGGTATGTCTCCAAGCCTGAGTTGGTGATATGGAACATGGTGAAGAATGAGTTTCTTAAGAAGTTCTACCCAATTGCCAAGTTGACCCAGATGTATTACCTTACGAATGTTGAAATGGGGGTACTTGGCCTTGTGATGGGACATAATCACTTTGAGTAGTGCTTACATAACTGCCATCATTGTTTACGTTGGCCATGGGTTAGACAGGAGCCTCCCTTCTTCATGATGGGCAAGTGAAAGGAGATATGATCAAGCCTTTATTCAAGGCGGCTAATGTTTTATCCTTGAGAGGACACCTCTTTCTTCACTTCATCAAGGCTCCTTATCCTTCCTAGAACTTCTTCCTCAAACTTGGAGTTGTACTTGGGCCCTTGGTGTTGCCTTGGCTGCCCTTGCCCCTCCTCATTTGTTGTTTCCATGAGAAGTTTGGATGATTCCTCTACTCAGGAGTATAGGAGTTGGACATCGGGCCTTGGTTGTTTTGGTTGCCAAAGGCATGAAAAGCATGCACTTCTTCTTCCTCAGCATCAACTGCCATAGTGGATTGTCTAGAAGAACCACTAGTTTGGTTCTTCATCATGTTCATAATATCTGCCATCATCTTAAGAATTTGTGGGTTGGCTTCAGTCCCGGATGGAATTACACGAGGAGGTGGAGGAATGTAGTTTTGGTCCCAATACTCTCCTATAGTTGAAGCCTAGTGGTGAGAATTCTCAGTAAGGTGCTCAAACAAGGGCCAAGACTCCTCTAGTGGCTTTGCCATGAAGGTGCCTCTACATGAAGACTCAACATTGTTTTGGCTCAATTCAATTAGCCCGGTGTAGAATGCTTGAACAAGCTTCCACAAAGGTACATCTTGATGAGGGCAGTCACGTAGAAGATTTCAGAACCTTTCCCACACCTCTTGGAGTGGTTCATTCTCTTTTTGTGAGAATAGTTAAAGGCCATGGACACTTGGAAAGATACTAGAACTTCAACTTTTTCTTTTTCTTTATCTTAAAGTTTCATATACTTATCCCTAAGCACCAAAACGAGCCATTTTCTCTCCACCACTTCCCTCCTTCTCTGGACCTTGTTCTCCCTCTGTGCTTCTATGAATTTCTTGTCCAAGGAAGAAGAAAGAGGGGATCTTCTTGGAAAAATAATCTAGGGTTGCAATTGATTTCCTTTTTGGGCTTAAAAAGCTTCCTCCTAGTGATCTTGACCTAAAAGTGTAAGTATTAACTTATTTCCTCCATTTATTTCTTTCATGCTCCTCCTCCTATATCTCTCTAGGTTGGAGCCCTACTGTTCCATGGTGAAAGTGTCTTTAGAACTCAAAAATCTATCATTCTTGTTTCTTTTTCTAGGGTTTTGCTTCTTTGTGGAGAGAAGTACCTATTTGGCCAAGTTCAGATCTGAATCTAGGGATTTCTTGCCTTATTTGCTTGAGATTCTTGCTGTTTGAGATCTTACCTACTCTATAGAGGCGATTTATATAACATTCTTCACTTATTTTGCTTACTAGAAGCTTGTTAGTTCATGTTTATGCTTTAATGTGATGATCTAAGCATAAAGAAACCATGCTTGTTTAGAATTACGAATTTTTGTGGTGTTCCCTGTTCTGTTCCAGTTCTATATGAACTTGTTAACATGCTTACGACCTTTCTAAGGTGTAACATGATCTGGGACAGGTTGATAGCAACAACCTATGGTGCTAAGCGCAAAACAATTGATGGTTCAAATTAGGGTTTTCAAGCTATTTCCTTCCCTATCACACAACCGATGGTCATACCATTCAACAACCAATGGTGTTGCTATCTTGGCAACTGATGTTCATGATCAAGGGTGTCAAATTTATGGTGACAACCTATGGTCACCCCCTTAGGTCAGGTTTTGGCTCAATTAGATGTTTAATTATCATCCACTAAGTATTCTAATGATGTTATCAATCGATGATGACATTAGCTTAATATTTGATGGTGTTAACTGAATGTATTACTGATCTAACAACCAATGGTGACCTAATGATCACAATTAATGGTGGATCAGGTCATCATCATATATGATGAGTTAAGAATGTAATTGTATATTTGACTAAATCTTAAACTAATGGTTCCTTGGTTCAATTTATCTAATGGTTAGACCTATATTTCAATTGATAACCTTAAACAATGAACCTGATCTAATGTATAATATTGGAGGCTTCAAAATCCAATGGATTAGAATAAATCACATGGTATTATATGTGGGTCCTAGAGATGATAATTTGATGATTCAATACCATTAATTTGTAGTCTTACCTTTGCCATCATATAGTTATATTTGATAAATCACTATAGTAAGTGGATGTGTAACTCCCATGTGATCTAGCTTGTTATACCTAACCTTAATGTAATTATATGATGTTGATTGGTTATAATCATACATCTTGAATGATTAATGTGATAATGAATTATACTCTTCTTGTGTTGAAACCACAATGTAGTACTATTTGAATATCATAGTGCCTTGCCATGTTAATATCTATGGACACATACGTGCTAATGATCTTTTGAGCCTTGTTTAAGGAAGGGAATGATGATGATAACCTTACTATGAATAATGTGATGGTCTTAACGACCTTTGGGCATGTTTGAAGCCATGATTTAGGTAAAATCCTCTTCATGTTCTAATAAGGGTTAAAACCCTGGGACTTGTGATAAGATATTGGTATCTTGTAATAGTATGATGATAAGTGTGATCCATTAATTTGCAATGAATGATAGCATGTGGTAATATGATTAAGATTTATATATCAAATGTTTTATATCTTTTGAAGTTGTTATACGTATACTCTTGTTAGAAAAGAATTAGGGTTTGAATGTCCACTTGTATGATAAATCCTTAATGCATTCAATTGGCATTAATTAATCAAGTGTAACTTTAACCAGGTAGATCCCTGCGCCGTAGAGCCATCTTCAGTGTCAAAACTTACTAGATGGTGAAATGAGTATTCCCAAGGGAAACTTGGAGCGCATACTATTGAGTATGTGGGGCTGTCAAGTTGAGGATATATCTTTGTCATCCACAAATGCAGGTTATAGAGGATGTCTATGGTCATGCCTCTGACATTTGATGTGTTTGAGGACATCTGTGGTTGTACCTCAGATTAGAGGGTTTTGTATACCTTGGTTTCTAGTGTCATAACTTTTACCAAGTACAGACTAGTTGTTATCAGTTGACTATATGTCACTGTTGGCAGTTTGACTGGTATGTCACTACATTTTACTCATACTGACTGAGGGGAAGAGATCTTAGGATATCGACACTCCTAGATCTTATACATAACTGAATAGCACTTTGTAGTGATCAGTTGGACTTTGAGTGGTACGACTCAAACTCCCCATGGCATAATAATAAAAGATATAATACCAGACGTGTAGTATAATTGCTTGGGTTTAATACGTATCACATTGGTTGATTAACCCTTGTCTTGCCTTTACACTACATAGTTCTTACATGATGCAGACTTGTGAAAATTGTGTAATTCTACTTGATGCTACAACTTATTTGCTTAACTGCTTAGTATGCTTAAACTGTTCAATCTGTTCATATTGCTTATTCAATACCCTAACTGCTCAATATATTTACTGTTAATTAATTTGTTATAATCAATATATGTCAGAGAGGTTATATCTCTCACTGGGATTGGGTCTCACCTATGGGTCACCACATTTTTTTAGATGGTTGCGGGAAACGAGGTCGAGGTTGCGCTATGGAAGAGAACCAACATGGTGATCAATAGATTCAGAAGGTTGGTTAGTTGTAGATGTTAGTAGTAGAGTCCTAATTGTCATCCATGTACTCTCAGGTTCGGGTATGGGATGTGTTTTCTAGATGATATACTCGTATCGACACGAGATTTTGGTAGTATGTCAATGTTTGTAAATATATGACATGTACCTGTGAAATATCTTTTATACGCAGGATGTGACTGAGGTCTTTGGAACCATATGTAAATACTTGTTATAGTATGGAATGATGAACCTTTTGTAAATGTTCTAGAGTTTATTTATATTGTTGGAATTGGTTTTAATTATCCTATATTTTTTACTATGTGATTAATTAGTAGTTGATTGTGTTTTGTGTTTAGAGTAATCTCGTTTAGCATGATGAGGTGTCACATTTCACCTCTAATGTCTGCCATTCCCTCTTTTCTCTACTCCAGAACAAAGTCTTGGTCGATATCAATCTTGATCAATTGGGCCTTCCCTCACTAGGCAGGAGGTGGCCTGGTATTATTTTTGTTTTTCCTGGTATTCCTGTCTCATGGCTGCTCTGGAACTATCATGAGATTGAGGTGAATCTAGGGCATTCATCGATGTTGTGGTTGAACACTTTACACCATTCATATCTATTAGATAGGGCCTCATACCTAATCTTAATATGTCGTTCATCCTCATTAGGGAGTTCTCCCATCATCTTCAATGGCATATCCTCCTTGATGATATCAACATAGAAATGTGCATAGCCCATGACCAATTCATCTGATCTATGATCAATTGTGCATGGCTTGCCAATAGCATGTGCTATCACTGCACTTGTTATGGACATCCAATGCTTTCCCACATCTAGTAGTGAGACAAATATAGTTGCATCTCCAGTGTTTCTCTCCTTATATCTACCTTTGGTGTACACCTTCAAACCAGCACTAATTAGTCATCGAAGAACCATAGACCTTTTAAAAAGAGAAGTATTTAGGTCGTACGCATTGGAAAATTGGGTAAGAGATAGTCCACCATTGAGGATAAAGATCTTCATGTCTATGGGTTCTAATCATCCACCCTCAGAGCTATTGTGGATGGCACTTCTAACCTACAATTAGAATTATGGTTGAGAATTTGTGGTAATCCTCCATATCATCCATGATTCCTCTTGTGAACATCATCAAATGCCTTTGATCTCCTTCCCCAAAGAAAGGCTTTTCAGGGTCAGCCTCTACTACTCCTTGAAACCTTAGAGGAGGACCAACAATAGACTTGACGCAATCTCAGGCATTGGTGATATCGGTCATAGGAGGAAACCAATCTTCTGTAGCTTGAGCATCTGAAGCACGAGGAAAGGGGTAGTAACAAGAGCAGGTCTTGCACCTCTTCCCACCATGGGCACGGACCCCTAATCCTAGAGAAGGAGCAGTGCTCATGCCAAGAGAGGGAGAGAGGAATATAGAGGCTATGATTTAAAGCTATATTGAATTGCTTATATTTCTTAATTTACAATATGTTTGTTATGAATTTTTACAGGTTCTTGACAATTACAATAAACCAAATAATTAGATTTTTTAATTAGGTTATAAGTCCCACACTATTAGATGGAAAATATTGTTTCAAATTTCAAAATACAATTTATTCTAAATCATGGAGTTACCATTATTTTGTAATGAATTTATGATCATTAAGCCATTTAGTAGGAAAAACTCAAAATTTCAGGGGAAATGAGATGCCCTCCCCTGGCATCACATGCTAAGTGATAGCCATGTGACAGGGAAGATCCAATCATTTTACCAACTCAAATCATGTTGACAAAAAGTTAAGCATGGGCGGAGAGACCAAGAAACCCTATTCGCATGACAAAAATGGCATTGACCAAAAGGGAAATAATATAAATTGCTCAATGTCATTGTTTCATGATTTGTCGATGGAGAAAGAACTAGAATCTAGAGGTAAAGGGATTCAACCCAACCATGGCATGCCCCACCCAAACTAAGAAATACATGGGCTTCTCTAGTGTCCCCTGACCTTGACAAGCTAGACCACAAGGTGTGAGGTGACTATATGATCAAGAAGTAGTCCCCACCATAGTCGGTAGGGTGAATCTATTGGATCTTAGGATGAAGGCATTGCAAGAAAAAATAGACTACAAGACAAGTTCATCATACCCTAGAAGATATGCACATAAAAAACTAAGCAAAATGGTGGATGAGAACCCAAGAATCAATCTCAGTCACAGCAAGCATGTACATGAATGACAAAAAAGAGATGAAAGGTAAATATATATCTACCAGACTTACATCCCAATGTTTGATGTGTAAAGCATCATACAGGCACCCGGAAGCATTCTTGGCCTACTTTTGGCTTCTCCATGGAAAAAGGCAATCCTATAGATAAGAGATATTGATTGGTGATAGTTGAGGTCAGTCAAGTGTGCTCCTAGTTAAAAGAGGTCGAGGAAGAACGTTCATCTAGTTTATGAAGGTCATGCACTGGTGACAGAGGAGTATCTATAGGGTTGAGGGTCTGGAAGGTTGATAGGTAAAAAGGAGCTTGATTATAGAGTTAGAGAAGGTCGGGGATAGTTAGAGAGATTGAGCCAACCAAACCTTAGAAAATTTAGGATCAAAAAGCACAGAATGGAAAGGGGAAGCTAAAGATGAAGATATCTCAATCAAATGTGGAGTGAGGGGAAAACAAAAAGATAATAATTATGTGTATTGTTTTGGGGAATAGATAGGTTTAATGGAGGAATCAAATGCATTGATCATCCTTTGATTCCCATCCAATGGTCACAGTTTCAATCATGAGTGACTAAAAATCTAGAAATTTTAAACCATAGAATTACACATTAAATAATCAAGAGATAAAGCTATTTTATCAAGAAACATCTTCTATTTTTGCATTTTCTACCATATTCTTCCCTTTTTCCTTTAGGCTAGATAGCAATCTTCAATTGGGGTGAAATTTGGCATGTGGCCTAGTTAAGATATTTATAATCCTCTTTAGTCTTGAGTTTTAAAGTAATTTATTAGGAACTTTAATACATCAAGTTTTATTGATACTTCTGTCCAATCTTTTATCCTAAGTAATATGTATTACTTGTATATTAGAATATAGACTTATATACGATTCTCTTATCATGAGACACATTCCTTGAAACTTATTTATATATATTTAAATTATTTAGATAACCTCTCTTTGAAGGATATTTAGAGATTTTATAATATAAATAGATATAACTAGTTACCAAATTACTATGTGTTTCCTTATTTATGTATGTTAAGGAATGTCTAATAATTACAGTCACTTTTTATATATGTATATATAAATTTATTCAATAGGGCTAATTTTTATGGATAAATAATAATGGCATATTTACATGTTTAAATCTAACTCATATAAGGTAATACATATGAGACACTAAGTATATAAAGTATATTAAACAGGTTGGTAAGACATATATTAGTAGATGACATGTCTCATAACCACCAGTATAATATAATGACAATTACAAGTACTTGAATATATAAATGTGTCAGAACAGAGCACCAAAAAAATAAATGTGTCACAACTCCTATTAATTCACATTCTACCAACAAGTTTGATAATTCTTGAATCCATATATATATCAGAGGGTTTTTCAGTTACCTCAATTCTATACTATTTGGGCCTTTCTTCTCTATTAGTTAGGTTATATCCTTTTTATCACCACACTTCCTCCAATATTCCTCCATAATTTTCTCTTTGCTTCTCTATCTCGCACATAAATTTCACCTCCTCTTGCTTCCTTGCGGGCTTCTGCACAGAGAAGTTAGAGGTTTAGATATAGTTGGTGACCTCAATCTCTCTATCAATCAAAAGTTCATTTTCTTATACTTTACCTATTTCACTAGTATCCCCAACCTCTCCTCAGCTTCTTCCCTATTGGTAACAATGCCAAAACCACAGTGGCACATACCAAAACAATCCCCAATCTTTGGTTTTTTCATGCTTATCCCAAAGGATAGCCTCCATACTCCTCCCAGACCAGCCACACTGGTTGGAAGGCCTTTGAACTCTAAATGTTCAAATAACCATCAAATATGCTTCCTTAGGGCTACGGGAGGATAAATGACCACCTAATTTCCATAGTAAGTACCTTCCTCAATTTCCCCTTTTCTTCCTTTATCACTACGTGGGAGCAATTTTTGTATTCAGGTCATTGTTTCTATTTATTCCTCTAGCTTGAGCTTCATTTTTTTTAGAAATTGGTTCTCATACTATTTTTCATTGCTTTTATTTGGATTTATTTCCTTATATTGCCTTGTATAATGTAGATGTAATGGAAGAAGTCATGGCTTAGTGGCTTTTCGCTTGCAATAACTCTGTAATTTGGGTCTCGTTGACCCTATGGGGTCCCTCAGTGTCCATTTGTGGCTGACGGGGGCAGTTTCAAGCCCCAACTTGATGCTCCAATAGCATTAGGGACCTTCTCCTACACACACAAAATATTGTGAGGAAGGGGAAGATCGCAAACCCTTGTGGTGTTTTGTTTTGTGATTTTCATCAAGAGTAACACATTCTTTTCATATCTTATCATGATCTTGTGAGTTCAATGATGTTCAGTGGCTAATATACATGTGTCATGTTGTGTAGTTGTTTTACTTGAAGCCAAGGTATATCAACCACTACAACCAATTTTGATTCATAAATTCCATTAAGCATATTGTTTTTAGAAACCAATAACTAACTTTGTGAATGTCAGAAAAATACATACAAATAGTAGTTGGCATCAGAAACATGTCATATGCCTAATAATATGAGTTTCATAAGATGAGTTCATTACAGTAAAGAGGGGAGATTCTACCTTTTCTAATGCATGTAACTAAATGTTTTGAAATTTAATTTGTCTAATAGTTTTCTTTTGACCCTACAGTGGACATAGGGTTTGGTTGAGATCTTTGAATTCAAAGAATGAGGTGTGTTGCATCTTTCTTGAATCATAATTGGGAAATTACCTATATTTTTTCTCTAATTTGACCTAATTGAAATATGCACATGGAGTTTCTCATCTGAGATCTACTTGACTTACTTTGAGTCCCAAGACTTGGAATTTATTATATTATTCATTCATTAGTTGAGATTGAAGTTGGGTATATAATATGTGTATCTTGTTCATTCTCTCTCAAGTTATATGGTACTTGGTGAAATCGGATTGTGTAGTTCCATATGTGAAATGGAAAATCCAAATTTTCCATATGATAATATAAATTTTTTTAAGTGCATCTAAATTGTAAATACTAACTACTTGACCCATTCTCGTGGGGTAAGACTAGAATGGAGTCCTTTGTGAAAAGTCTTACTAAACCCTAATCTTGCTTTCCTATTTGTAAGCATGCATTATGGTGAGTAGTTTTTGACACCCCAGTTTTGCTCATTCAACTAAAATTCATGCTTAATGTTAATTCTCTGGCTAATGATGACTCCATTCCACATTTTTCTATATTTTTTCTTTTCATGCACTTTTCCAAATTTTCACCCACTTTTACCCATTTTATGGTTTCTTGGATGAAAATATTCTTTTTAGACTCAAAGTGAACTTTTCCCATTAGTTCTATTTTATTATAAGCCTTTTACATAAATTGCCTTGTGGAATTATCATGAATAAAATACTCCCTTTTTCAACACAAATATTTTCTTTTTATCTTGAAAAATCTGAGGGATAATCCTAAATTATCTCTCTCTTTCCTTATTTTGAAAAAAATCCACAGTTTTCATGATTTTCTCTAGAACATTTCTAAAATAACTAGATAATTGGGAACATGATGCAACCTGCCATGACCACCTGAAGGGTCAAATCAATCCACCAGTGACACATGGAGGATCATCTCGATCCGCACATCACACATGTGTGGTGCATTGTGGTGATGCACTACCATCCATCATATTATGGGCCTCTTTTGACTCTCCTAAATCCACAGAGAGAACTATCTCCCTCTTTTATTTTATACATTATTTGTGATCAAAGGATCCTTCATATGACACCACCTTCCTTCGAATGTTTTAAGATTGTAAAACAATAATCTGACCTTGCTCCTAACTACTAGTCTAACATATCAATCTTAACTACTCTTTTTTTATAACGAGGAATCCCTTCCGGGCAAAGTGGACATGATCCAGCAAAGAGTAAACCTCGGGACCAGCAGTGTCATTGGGGGGGACACCACGGCATGCCTAATCAAAAGCCAGCCACAGTTGCACCACAACAGATGCCCAGATTCAAACTCGGGTCCCTTCATTGGGGATTGTCGAGTCGCACCAATGAGATACCCACCGCCCCCTAATTTTAACTAATCTTAGTTGTTTACAACTATGCATAGATGCAAAATTGCTTATGTGATCTGTTTGAATATCTATGTCTATCATATCTCATAACATATCAGATCTTGTTCTCAGTTCATATATCCTTATCATCATTTAAATCTTCTTATGCATCGGTCCTAACCAACCGTGAAGGATCTTCGTTGTGGAACCCAACTTACCTAAAAATAGAAAATTTAGGGCTATGATGGAAATGACACAAACATCTCTAACATCGAAGGACCTCCCATAGATAACATGTGTTTTATTGCTTTGTTGCTTTTTTCTTTTCTTTTTATTCAGCTTGAAACCATCATGTTTTAAAATTGTTTTTAAATAGTCAATACTAGTTTACCGGGCAAGATGGTGGTCATCACCCTTCCCCACTCATAACTAGATCATTGGATCTAGTTTTATTGTTTCAATTTATCTATCCAACTTGCATCCCAAATCATCTTCCAATATTGTATTCACAATGTTTTATTCTATTTTTCCTCATTTCCATATAAAACATGGCGGCAACTCCAAAGACACTCTTTTCCTTATTTTTAGTGCGACTACCAAACTAAGTTTCACTACCATGAATATATGTTAAACATGTGTTTTTATGGGTAGATGCGACATATTGATGACTTCACTGGGGACTGCCAAGAGAATCTGAATTGAATCCTCCATTTCTCTGTGAAGTTCATTATTTTCAGGATTGCTTTTTTTTTCCTTTCTTTCTTTCTCTTATTTCTATTTTTCTACTTTTTCCTTATGACTAGGATGCAAGTTCATGCATCACTACAATACACACGCCCCTGGCTCGTGGATTGAGGTGATTTGTGGGTCCTCCTTTCAAGTATTCTTTGGCCAATGTTCTTTTTTCTTCATGCAGTCTCCTCTTTTATTTGGTTTCTAAGTTTTCTTTTGGTTTTTTGCTTTAAGGTTCCAAATGTGCTTTTCTTTTTTAGGGTTTCGATCTTCTTCCCTTCTATAATATGTTTTTATCTCTTTTTTAAAAGAAAAAGAGAGAAAGGATAGAAAGGATGAGCATGAGATATGGATTGAAATGAGATCATTTCTTTCTTGAAAAAGTTTGGGATTGTGTGCTTGTTTTCTAGTGGTTTGTCTTTCATGGTTTGTTATTATGGGCTTGCTTTAGAAATATCAAAAAATTTCAATTACACTTTGCACTCCCTACATGCCTACATGTCATGGAATGGATGCCAACCTAGTGTTGGATCCTTGGATGTGATGCAGGGGTGTTAGTAAAGGTACCGATGTAGCGTTAAGGTGGACATACAAAGGCCTTGAGAACAACCCCCTCTCCTAGTTATGATTGATTAGGGAGGCCATAGTCATTATGTGTATTGGAAGTATTACCCATGTCCATTTAACACAAGTTGCCCCCTTGATGACCGTCATCTTGCCATAGATAAATTAAGGACCAACCCCTCTTATGTAGGTCATGTTTGAGTGAGGACGTAAATCTAATATATGCTCATGGTCTACAAAGGGGAGGGTTATTTTCTTCCTATACATGCATCTTGTGTTGATTTCTTGAATAATTGATATTGTTTCTAACACCTTTCATATTAATGATCAAAATATCAAAAAAAATTCAAAGGTTAACAATCTTTTCCAAGTTCAAATAATCTTCAAAAGAAGATTAACAATATCCAAAAGAGGTAAACAATCTCAAACAATCTTTCAAATATGAATAATCTCCAATAAGGTTAACATTAAAAAGTAGTCCTTCAAATAAGATTAACAATCTCCAAAAAAAAAGGTTAACAATCTCAAATAATATTTCAAAGAAGATTAACAATCTTAAAGAAGGGTAACAATATCAAACAATATTTCAAATATTAACAATTTTAAAGAAGGTTAACAATCTTAAACAACCTTTCAAAGAAGATTAACAATCTCAAATGATCTTTAAAAAATTAACAAACTCAAAGAAGTTTAGCAATCTCAAGAAAACTTTCAAAGAAGATTAACAATATAAATGAAGATTAACAATCTCAAACAAACTTTCAAAGAAGAGTAACAATCTCAATGAAGGGTAACAACTCAAACAATCTTTTAAAGATTAAAAATCTCATACAAACTTTCAAAGAACATTAATAATCTCAAATAAGGGTGAAAATCTCAAATAATCTTTCAAAGATTGATGATATTTTTTCAAATCTAGGGTATTCTTTCAAAATATGACAATTTTTTTAATATATCCTACTTTGATGTCTCGTCAAGATGGAGAGCTCTTCAAACATGATTGAGATGTTACTTGTTAATTTTGGGTTTGTCCCTCCTCTATGGTCCTAGGAAATGACCTTAATCTAGGTCATCATGTGTCTTTCATGCATATATCTACAGTCCTAGACAACAACCTAAAACTAGACTACAACACGTACCCAATTTCATTATCAACTTTTAGATGCCAGGTCAAGGATCCCTCCCTTTTAAACTCTCACTGCTTCTAAGAGGTGGGAATCCTTAGGAGAAATTCATCGAACCAAGACAAAACAAGGGTGTCATGAAGGTTGTCAAGGGTTTAAATTTGGGAACCCCACTAGACATGGACACCATGGGGAGGAAAGGAATATATTGAGCCCAATCATTAGCCTAGAAGGGGATACCTAAATCTTAATCAATCACAAAACCCCCACCTTCCCCATCCTTCAAATAACCCTCTTTAGACACTCACCTAAGGAATATAATACCATGTTAAAGTCACTAGGAAACATGTCATCCCACTTTCCACCATCTTTAATTTACTCATCCATGGCATTGGCAAGCATATCCAGTTAAACTTGAATCACCCGTATGCATCTCCCAAGCTAGGGTCAGGTGCCATCACTTAAAATCAATCATGAAAAAATGAAAATATCTCATGTATTTTTCATATGAGAGAAACGTAGAACACCAAAGAGTAACATTTTTCATTTCTCATAGAAAGTGGGAAGTCCACCTACTTGTGGGATGGTACAATGTGTAGAGGGAAACATAGTATATTCTCTCATTTCATATCACACCCTGCTTTTTAATCTCATTGATCTGAATTTTAGGACATCATGGGAAGATCAAGGAGCATGTACTTTACCTGGTTTCACAAATGATCGACCCAAATGGTCGAAAGAAGCAGCAAGGATTCACAATCTAATGGCAGCATCAAATGAGATGTCGACAGCAACAAGCAAGATAAGCCAATCAGATGGGAGAAGCCAAAGGAAGCCATCGTGATACTTGAAGGTTCCACTTCTCTGGAAGTCCCTCAACTATGCACACTGGAGAAACCAAAAAATGTCACCTCCATGCCTTCACTACCGCAAGTTATGCAGGAGGGTGGAATCATCTATACTTTTCTAGACAAGGAGCTTCATATGCAAACTCATCAGTGCTATTCTTTCTATATTGCATGTGGAACCCCCATCAACATCAGCCACATCCCTTTCAATTAGATCCACACTAGTATCCACCATTTATGAACATTGGGGCAGTCCCGGTTACTCTAGAAGTGATGACATCCAACTAGATTCTCGATAGTGTGGCCAAAGAGAAAAAGGAGGAAGAAGCTAAATGTACAAAGGAAGATCCTAGAGAGGCAGAGAAGGTCAGCACCACAGTGAAGGTTCAAGTGCAATACATGAACGACCATGGACCCTTCCCCATACTACATTCATTTTTCCACCACCATACTCCTAGTATAATCCTTATGTGAGAGGAATGTATGGATTCCCTCCACCAGTGTATACAGTGCCACCAATTACAATCAAAATTCCAATGATATCTATTGTGGCTACCCATATGAAGTTGTTATCCCAAAACCTACCATCATTGACTCCCTCTTGCTCAAGATTTCATAGAAGATCAAGCAACCAGAAGGGAAGAAAGATAGTGGGAAAACCATAAGCAATTTCAGTCATTTCCCAAATGCAAAGTTGTTGGACAACTTTAACATTCCTGAGTTTCATGGGTACTTTGGGAGACCCGATGGCCCACTTCAAGGCATATTGTGTGCAGATGGTGGAGGTTCAAGACGATGACAAGGTGTTGATCCATTTCTTTGCACAAACCCTATTAGGTCCAGTCTTAGCATAGGACAACAAGAATGACATGACTACTAGAACCACCTAGGCCAATACGACCAAAAGCTTCATTGACAAGTATTCTTAGAATCTATACCAGGTCCCCACCAAAGAAGACTTGGATGCACAAGAGAAGAAGGTGGAAAAAATCTTTTCTAAGTTCATTGGATCATGGACAGAGTTGGTATCCTCCCTATTATTCATGCCTACATATAAATAAGCCCTTGAAATGGTGATCAGAGTAGCCACACTAGCCCTTGCAGCCTTGTTATCTCCACAAAGGTATAATAGATTCCCAGAACTGATCCAAGTAGGAGTTGAGATTGAGAATTCCATCAAAAGAGGGGCCTATTAGAACATATGATTCACCTATCAATCTCATTCGACCTCCACAATGACCAACTGGAAGTCCAAATGGACAAATATAGACATGTCATCATGTAAGTGCATGTGTTGGGTTTGGGTTAGGGCATTGTGGGTGGGATCTTGCAGATGTAAGTTAAGAAGACCCAATGTTAAAGGGGTGGAGCAATATCACATCCAAACCTAATGCAGCGGGTTTTGAGTCTCCCTTAGGGTGCCCATATAATATGTACACAATGGACATATATTGCTAATTGTTGCTCTACAATAAAAAATAAAATGGTTCATTAATAACTTTTGTGCCAACATAGGAAAATGAGAGCAACCATCCACTAATTTTGGTGTCAAACATAGTTTAATACATGTTTCTTTGTTTTAAGATAAAATTGTAAGAGAAAAAGTTAGCCAACTACTATAGTGTAAAAAAATGATATATCTATCTCTCTCTCTCTGTGTGCACGCACATTACAAATAGCATAATATATGACCATAACAACAATATATTTGTCATATAATGTTAGAATTTCTTAATATAGCATGCTCTTATAGTTATCTACTACATGAAGTGAAGAAAAACAAAATATAATTGTTACAATTGAAAATTAAACATGCAGCACACTATGTGCTCATTAACTTAAACAACAATATAGAAGATAACTACTTTGTTTCCACTAGTACAAAAAATTAGCAAGAGATATCAATTATGATATTTAAACTGTCTTTTACATTGTATACATTAGACCACCAATTTAGTTACTTGATAAATGTGTGGGTGTGGCATGTCTTAAGAGTCATATAGGTATTGTATTTATATTAAAATATTTACTATAGTTAAGTAGGCACATGTGGGTTTCTGGATCACCTATAATACCCACTAACAAAGGGGAAGGGTATGGGTTTGGGTGATTTCTAGCAGGTGGAAAATTTTATCACCCAAACCCAACTTAAAGGGGTCTACCCGTGGGTGACCGCGGATTTTGACTCAGTTTGACAAGTCTAGATAAAGAGTAAGCCGTCATACTCAACAGAGGGAGATGTACTAATCCCAGCTTCCATGTGTAAACGACAACAACTGCTCATCCAAATAGCTTCAGCTCAAGCTCCCACATCTTAAACTACCAGTTTTATGATGCCTCGATAGCAACAAGCTCAAATATTGTCACTCAATTATCAGCCTTAGTACATGTCACCATAGTATTTGTGACCGCAAAACAACTTCTACGGGTATGCACCACCACTTTAACAACCACATGTGCAACAAGCAGCAATGAGTAGACCTCCTATGACAAGTAACCTGCCACCCCAAGTAGAACTAGCAGTAGCTACTATCATGTCAGAAGAGCCTCTCAAACAAAAAAGTAAATTCACTCCCTTGGGAGTGTCCCTTAGTTCCATCCTTCTGTATATCAAACACCTACTAAAATGCCATGCAAATAGGGATCCTTGAAATCCCTTATGGAAGAATTACAATGCCAATTCCTTTTGTGACTTCTCAGCGAGCCAAGGGGCACAAGATAGATTCATGTCTCACACTCAAGCATGCCTTGCAAGATTTAATTAAATCTAGTGAGGTCAATGTTGTCACACCAGAGATTTAAATATTTTCCAATTTGTAGAAGAGCCAGAATAGGAAGTATCTCTAGATGAAGCAATGCAAATCACCCCCGCACACAGCAAAAGGGGCTTGTGACTCCAAGGACATAAGATTGGAAGTGTTTGCTTCTACTATTGAGTTAAATACCTCATTGCACCTGATCTCATTTTTAAAGATGAGATACATGTGGGGGGTCACAAAACTCCCCTCATGATCATTAATATCTACAAGGGCCTCAAATTTCCTTCTTGCTTATTCGACAATGGGGCATGCCTCAATGTGTTCCCACACAAGACACTCATAGAACTAGTAAGAGATATGCCTAAGTTGCACCCGACAACAAAGAAAGCAACCTCCTTCGATGGGGTAATTCAAAAAATGATCTAGAGGAGATCACCCTCAAGCTAAAAATTAGGTAACATACTTTTTAGTCTTGTTTATGGTCATGGAGTTGAGTACCTCCTTCAACCTTCTCTTAGGAAGGTCGTGGATTCACCACGATAGGGTGGTTCCCTCATCACTACATCAGAGACTGAATTATTAGATGGGACATGCCATCGTTATAGTCTAAGTTGATAGTCTTAATGCCATAGCCAACATTGAGGAGGATGACCGTCAGCTTAACTTCAAAATGTTGCATATCACCAACATAAGATACATTCTTCCACAAAGAAGATGATCTTTCCATCTCATGTATGATCCTACATTGTTTTCCCAATGAGTACTAGAGATGCACACTCATCCAGATCAAGGTCTGGAAGCCAGACATCGAGGATGTACAGAGATCATCTAGATTCCTAAAGGATTGGTCCTAGGGTTCTATGACCCATCCAATGCATGACCTTGAATCACCAGGTAGACTTAGTATATGAAACACATAGCATTGTGACCCACCATGAAGGATTTCACCAAGAGGGGCTATCTCAATTGTCTATCTCTAATTCATGATCTAATGAGAGAATTTAGATGCATCAAGCTAGATGAAGAGTGTAGACTCATGGTACTGTATTGATTGGGCATCAGTCCCAATCACAAAGGTACCCATTCTTACTTCCCATGTACTATAGTTGTAACTGAAGAAGATGTTGACATCACCAACGCTATTGTCTACATGACAATGTCTTACCTTGTGCGAGAGACCAACAAAGATGAACATGATGGCTACCTCAGGATTATGTCTAGCATCGGGGAGATGATCCTCATCACTTAAGACATTGAAGGCATCTGGACCGCCTAGAACAATAAACATTTTGAAGATTATATCATTCCTCTAAATGATGAAGCAATCAAACTCATGCCTACCCCTGAAGTCAAAACAGCCATGACGGAAGAACCAAAGTTCAGAGAAAGCAATGAAGAATACCACAATGACGATGTTAGCAGGGAGAAAATCACCAAATCGATAGTAGGAAAAATGGAGACACCATCCCATACAACTGGTTATGATCCTCTCAAGATTTTCCCCAGGTGGCCAAGCCAAGTTGAGTCTGAGACTATAGGTCCAGAAGACATGGAGGAAGACTATTAGGTTTCATGGGATATATACGAAGACTACGACATGATTGAAAAATGGGGGTAAATGAAATCTTTTACAAGAAATTTGTAGAAGACCCATAATCCCTCATCCTCCCTTTGCAGAATGTTGATGAAGTCCACAACTAGTTTGTGGACAACCACAACATCCTAACTATGTCACCTCCTACACCTACAAAAATATCATTAGAGGAATGGCACCCTAATGTTGTAGAGATCCCGGAGTGGTTGTTTATTCATGCTCTACCACGTCCCTATTCTCTCCCACAAAATCCTAAATTTTTGCAAAATCCCTTAAATCCTAGAATATAACAAAAATTAAAAACCCTAGAAATAGTTGAAAGAGAGTTGGCTCTCTAGGAGTTTTCCAATTATTTCAATGAAGAAGTAGATGTTTACAATGATGAAGACATTGAGATTGAAGATGTCCACATACCAAAATACATGATAAAGGAGCACCAACCTTTTCATTTTAAGATGAGATGGGGACACTAAATCCCATATCATACCCAAAGAAACACAAAGTCAAAATAGGGGTACATCTACCATAGAATATCAAATACCAGTTGATAAAGCTCCTACACCACTACATTGATGTATTTGCATGGATATACTCTGGCATGCCTATGTTGGATGAAGCGATCACGGTTCATTGACTAAGTATCATCCCCGATGTTCACCCTATCAAGAAAAAGGCTACGAGGATGCATCCAAAATGTAGCCTCATGATCAGAGAAGAAGTTCAAAAGTAGTACAACACTAGTTTCTTAGAGTCACTCAACTACCCTACGTGGCTATCCAACATTGTATTGGTACCAAAGAAGGATGGAAAGGTATGAATGTGTGTGGACTATCACAATCTGAATAAGTCATCCCCCAAATATGGCTTTTTGCTTCCACACATAGATGTACTTGTTGACAATACATCTGATCATGCACTCTTCATTTTTCATGGACGGGTTTTCTAGCTACAACCAGCTTAAGATGGCCAAGGAATATAAAGACAAGACATGATTCATCACAGAGTGGGAAGTATTCTTCTATCTATTCATGCCATTTGGTCTCAAGAATGATGGATCTACATATCAAAGAGCAAAGGTTTCTTTATTCCATGAAATGATGCATAAGGATGTAGATATTTATGTGAATGGCATGATATCCAAATCAAAAAGTCTAGAAAACAATATCACCGATCTTAAAAATTTGTTTCGATGACTATGAAGATCCAGCCAAGTGCACCTTTGGGGTTACATCTAGTAACCTACTGGGGTGTGTTATTAGTCAGAGAGGAATCAAGGTCAACCCCATGAAGGATTGAGATATTTGGGAAATGTCATCCCCCTGAATTGAAAAGGAAATATGAGGCATGCTCATTCACCTTTAAAACATCATCACTTCATCACCAAGATTAGGCATATATGTGAGCCCATATTAAAGCTATTCAAGGAGAATTTTGACTTTAGATGGAAGAAAAAGTGTGAGGAATCACTCCAAAAGCTTAACGACTACTTCTCCAATCCACCAGTACTAAAGCCAGTAGTGCTAGGGTACCCTCTCACCCTTTGATTTTTAATATGTGAAACATTGATGGGAGGAGTCTTGATTCAATCAATGACTAATGGCAAGCATTCTATCTACTATATGTCCGAGAATTCAAATGATATTAATGCTCTCTACACTACAATTTAGAAGTATTGTCTAGACTTGATACTTGAAACAAGTAAGCTATGCCATTATTTGATGATATATCCTTTACATCTCAGTTGAAAGCATGACCCTCTACTATTTGTGTGATTTCCCTACCCTCACTGGATGATGCCCTAAGTGGAAGGTAGTTTTATCAAAGTTTGACATCACATATCTAGCAATGATGACAGTCAAAGCACAAGCTCTAGCTGATCAATTAGCATATTTCCAGCTCCCTGAAGAAGTGACACATGAATATGAATTGACAAATGAAGATATAGGGATGATCAACCCACCTGGCCTAGTTATCCTTCTAATCCCTAAAGATGTAACACATGATTGTGAATTTCCAAATGAAGACATAGGGATGATCAACCCACCTGATGTGGTCATTGTTCCAAATCCTAATCAGTGAACAATCTTCTATAATGAGGTAGTGAATCGTAAAGGAGTTGGTATTATATTTATCCTTCAGAACCCAAAGGGAGAACATCTATCTGTAGAAAGATGGTTGGAGTTCAACATCCAACAATGTGGTTGAGTATGAAGCTTGCATCATGGGATTCCAGCTCACCAGAAAATAAGGGGCATGTCACTTGTGTGTCTTTGAGGACTCCCTCTTCATGATATCTCAGCTCTAAAATATCTAGAAGATGTGCCATCAAAACATGGTTCCATACTAGAAATACATGTGCTCTCTGGTCTGATATTTTGAACATGTCTCCTTTTACTTCTTCATAAGAGAACACAATTCATTTATTGATTCTCTAGCCACCATTGCTTCCTACATTGATATCCCAGGGGAACATACCTTCTCATTCAAAGAACAGGCACTCTATCAACCTAGTTGTTGTACGGTCATCGACGATGTAGTCAACAATACATAAAAGGCTTGGTTTCATGACATTAAAGCATATCTAGAAAGTCATGCCACCCTTGATGGCCTCTTCCTAAGAGAACAAGTGCCCAAGAGACAAGTCATGCAATACATCCTAGGAGTAGAATACATGTATCGTAGATTTTAAAACTAGACTCTCCTATGATGTGTTAAGAAAACTGAAGCAAAACCCATCATGAAGGAAGTTCATGGGGGATTGTGTGAGACACATATGATCGGGGTCATGTAAATAAAGAAGATTCTACTTTTGGGGTACTATTGGAACACCAAGGAAACATATTGTTTCTAGTATGTCTTCAAGTGCCAAGTTTGTCAGATATATGGTGACTACATCCATGCACCTACTAACCAACTATGCAACATGGCCATGCCTTGGCCATTCTCTACTTGGGGAATTGATATGATCGAGAAAATCAATCCTAAGGCATCAAATGGGAATTGTTTCATCCTGTTAGTGATAGACTACTTCACAAAGTGGGTAGAATATGTGTCCATCACCATCACCAACTCTTCGGATCAACACATAATCAAATTCTACAAAAACAATGTCATAAGTCGGTACATGATGCTGCATGAGATTGTCTTCAATAGAGATACATCCTTCATAGCTAAAATTGCCAAAGAGGATTGAGATTTTTGGGGATCAAACACCATCGAATGTCAACCTACTTACCCCAGATGATGGAGTTGTAGAAACTGCCAAAAAGAACCTAATAAAGATTTTGAAGAAGGCAATCAACACCAATGCCAACTGACATGAACACCTCCCCATGGCCCTCTAGGCTTATCAAACTTCTATCAAAACATCCACAAGAGCTATGGTATATTCACTAGTATATGGGATGGATGTGCTCTTTCTAATCAAGGTTCATATCCATTCTCTCTTCATACTACAAGAAGTAGATATTCCTAAGGTAGAGTGGCTTCAAGATCGAATTTACTTCCTTCACACACTTGAAGAATGACAAACTAAATCTCTACATCATGCACAATGTTATCAAGCATAGACAGCTTGATCATTCACCAAGAAGTTCTATACCTAAAATTTCCAAAAAGACAACTTGGTACTACATGGCATCTAACTCTAGGGGCAAGTTCAAGCCTAAATGGGAAGGGGCCTACATCGTCCACGACATCTACACTGGAGTTTCATGTGTCTAAAGGGCATGGATGGAGATATTGATTTTGTCACACAAATGCTAGCCTAGTCGAGCACTTCTACTATTGATAAGAAAGCTTCAACTAATGCAAACTTCTAGAAAAGAGTCATGTAAGGGATCCAAAAGCTCCCATAATGCACTTAAAGTCTACTAAAGTGTCTAGATGTATATTTCGGTGCACCACGAAGAGGAAAGGTCAAAGTAGAACCTAGGGCCTAGGACAAAAGGAGCATGGATATATCACGAGGCCCCAATGGTTCTCCAACCTATATTTAACTCCTTAAAGTAGGACAACCCTAATAAAATACTAAAAAACTATTCATGATTGTGGAAAAGAAAAGGTGAAGCCCCATGATCACTATCATATGACAGTTGCTAAAACTATGAGTGCCCCAGAGGCCTGTTAGTTTTAACCCCCATGATCAAAGATTCTTAACACCTAAATCTAGGTAAATTCCACATAATGCTAACATCTTTTGGGGTTAACCTAAAAGGGGAATGACTGAGGGTTGAAACAGAAGTTGAAACTCCTTGCAGCTAGCCACACCTCATCTCCTATAAAAAAGTTAAGACCAATCCACGCATGGACAAATCTGGGACAAACAAGGTGGAAAACTCTCACTAGGAAAACCCCACTCATTCCTTACAGAATCATAACATCTCACACTAAGGTCATGAGCATAGATGTCGATTCAAAAGTGCCAATTGAAAAGAACCACGATGAGTGGACATCTCACTAAAAATCACAAAATAGTCCTTTAACTAGGAAGACACGTGGTTGTGGTGGATTGCTACACTAAATCTTCAGGGCGTGAGGCCCACAAGGGTGTCTTTCACACCTGGAGCCTTGACCCAATTGGGTAGGGAATTGTCATTGATACACCTATTACATGGAATTTAGCACTTAGCGTGACATTTAGGTTCAATAGAGCGCTAATCTATCTCATCCCCAACAACGAAGGGCCCCTTCATGGAAATATTGTCTACAAACATTCAGAAGGAGGAAACAATGTACCATTAAGAGACCACAAAGAGTGACATCCTAAAATTCTTGGGGTCAACTCTCCAGTTGCACAAAGGAAAGCAGATGAAAAGGATGTAACACAGAGAGATGTTGTTGAAACACTTAAGCCCATAACCATCCTTGATGTGTTGAATACATAGACAGTGGCTCTAGATTGATTTTAATCACCTAACTTTTCTAAAGGAGGCTCATAGTGATACGCACTTCAAAATAAATTGGGAACTAATTCCAAATACATAATGAAAACATTGTGAAGGAAATACCACAGTCGGGGCTGCATACATGAAATGAAAGAAAATATTTTTAGTTCAAAATATTTATCTTACAAAGCATGGAACTTTATGACACTAACAAAAAAATGTTCAAACGATAAATCCCCTAAAAACACCATGTTCTTCCTTTTAAAGGATCACATGTTACTACCACTAAAGATGCATATTCAAGCTATTCCAAAAACTTAGAAGAGTAGTCCCTATCTATAGGGAATAAGCCACGGGTCAGCTTCTTTCAGTCCAGCCACATATTCTCCCTCGTCTCGTGAATCTTTTGAGAATCGATCATCAATTTTTGAAATAAGGTGGAAGCAATTTGACTAGGTATGTGCATTGACATTAAATTGCCTAAACACCAACACTAGGTAGTATGCAACACAGCGCTCCAAACCTAAAAAGATGATCTACCACTAAAAATTAGGTATGGAAACTCCATAGTGTGAGTTTTCCATCCCTCCCCAACATATGTCCACTAATGTCAACTAGCAAGCCATTGAGCCAGATCACCACATGGTTGTAAAGGCTTGCCGACTTGGATATGCTTTCAGAAGTACTCCTTCACAATGAGATAATGTGGGGAAGACCACAAACCAAGAAGGACCAATACACATTCCCAAATAAATTTGTAGGAGCTTGAAGGGTCCTCTCATCTTCCCAGTCAATTGTGCTTCATCAAATCACTCATACAACTCGTCCAGTATCAAGGAGATAACTATTTACTTCCTTCATATTGCAGCCATGACTCTAGAGACAGCAGTTGTCACTTGATCAATAGTCTCTTCACACAATATCTTAGTCAATATTACCAAGGTTTTGGTTTGCAAACACGGCATACCTGGAGAATCAACACCACATCGTGCTTTCCTTTTGAGTGAATCCCATAGGGAGGTCATGTGAATAAAGCTACCATATTTGGTCAACCATTAAATGACTTGAGATTTCTCTACTTCCCAGAGACTAGCCAGCTTGACGACCCAACTCGACTTCTTTGACGCAACAAGATAGGTATCATATAGGGGAAGTCAGGTCATCATTGCCACATATTCTAGAGTAGGAGTTAGAATGACATCCCCAAATTAGAAGGAGTGATTGAGAGGGTCCTAGAATAGAATAGTTGCTAACATTAACACTCTCACAGCATGGATATAAGACAGATGACGAAGATGATGAGTCACACTAAAGCTTGCCAAGTCGGCATCCTCTGTCTTAAAGAGATCTGTAATACACTGACGCTCAAGGGCCAGATTCAGGGGCAGACGCCTCAAGAGAGGGATTTCACTTATTACTCACTCTACCATGACTTGGAATTTTAAAAACCATAATGTGAAGAAAAGATAAAACCTTGTTTCCCTATTTTTAGGCTTTAACATGGCATATCCATCTCCCAAAGACATGGGGAGTCTTTCTCCATTTCCCCAAAGGAATAATGTAATCTGCAATAGTTAACAACATCAACGGTTAATGCTGACACACTTCTTAAGGATGTCGGACACTTTGTCCCACTACCTCATGGATTGAAGCGGTCTATCACATCAGTTGGTGCATGGATCTAGGTACTCTACAAACTAACCAAGACCTTTCAAGGTCAAAATTTTTAAAATTTGATTCCAAATTGAAGATCAAAAACCTCACAATATGATTTGACTTACACTCAAACTTTTTTTTCAAATTGAAAATGTCTTACAAATACAAACACTAATAATATAAGATTGTATTTCTATAAAGGTAAATACAACACAAAAACAAAACTAAATACCAATACTAGTTCTTTAGCTTCTTCTTCAACCACCCTGCCAAGCACTTGTCCAAAGGTCGATGATCAGAAGAAGACCCAGAAGACGGGTTCTCCAAGCTTACATCAAGATGGATATCACTAGTCAAACTCTAGTGATTAGAAGGGGAGTTTTTGGATTGTACCTCCACAACCGAAGCAACATCCAATGACAAGAAGAACCTGGTACAACGCTCATGACTGATAGATTTGTGGCCAGAACTAGGACCTTTGTGGGAAAATTTCCCATTTCCATGGATCCCTTAAATTGATGGTTGTGCCCATATCCTGGTGGGATGCTCAAACTGAAGAGTTCACCCACCACGCTCATACTCGCATCATCCTCCTAGAAGGACGAAGCCAAGCCAAAAGTCATCTAGGAAGTTACATGAACCTCCAACGTTGAAGTCCTGATGCGACCTCATCTTGGGAAGATAATCAAATTCCCAAGGGGAACTAATGGATAAGGCGGGACCTCGGGAGGTGAAACTTCCTCAAGAGGAGGTGGATGATGAAATGCATATGCATAATCATCTTGCTCCTCAATAGAGTCATAATCAAGCACTTACATAAGATCATGTCAATCCATTAGGATTAGATGAAGATAAATTAGAATATGCACACTTACCACATGAGGACATCATAGGAGATTATATGCCTCTTTGGAAAACAATATTGACTGACCATACGTATAATACCACTCAAAAGTACTTTTCACATGTCACCTAACCCCACATCTACTCCTAGGCAGCCTAACAAATCCTAAGACTGGGAGGAACCAGTCTAGTCAAAGAGTCAAAGGGGAAGTTTCATCCGCTAGCCCACTGATGAGCACCACACTCGCCCATATACAAGACACTCCCTGAGGTTGACTCAAATTGGATCCAACAAGCATCTAGAGACAATGCCTCAAAGTAGGTCACACACAACATGGCTGCTTCACCACACTAAAACTTGGAGAAGATCATGAATCAGACATGGGAAATAACAAGGAAAATATGAAGTCAACCAAAGTACATGCATACATGATCATACATTATCAAAGTACTACACATACTTTGGTTAAAGTCATTATCTCCAGTTTACCTATCCACTACCTATATTGCACCCAGACCAGCAATGATAGGTTGGAAGAGAAGCAAGCAGATAACCCTATGGACCACTCAGAGTAATAGGTCCATGAAGCCAAAAATGTTCATAGCCCCAAATCTGCAAAGTAAAGATCAGCCAAATCAATCACATTCAGATATTTCCAGGTAAAATAGAAAATAATAGGTAAATACATTCTGCCATCAAGCCTACAAATTCACTACAACTCTTCATAGATCAGACCATTTCCTCACAGAGAATTCACCCACGAGGCACCTCCTCAAGCTCATCAGCATGTGGACATACACGCCGCCACCTCAGTCAAAATAAGGAATTGTGTCCAAGTCAAGAAGGAAGGAAAACCAACCAATATCTCCCCTATTTATAGTGTTGTTACCAAAAAGGAAAACAGTGATCAATACATATAAAAATACCCTAATGCTTAGGGTAGCATATAAAAGTTCATTGGCACCCCACCTCTCACCCTTGTGAAATAAGTTTGCTCGCAACCAAGTGAACTTGACTTTGAGTCTTAAATCCATATCAATGTCATTAGGGTTCATCCCTAATATCCCAGTAAGGCAATGACACCCCCACTCCTATATATTAGGCAAGGTACACATGTGAATCTCGTCAAACCCTAACTCGGTGATCCCAGCAAACTCAGTAGGGATGATGTCTAGCTCACCAAATACAAAACAAAAGGTACTAGTCTCCAGGTGGAAATGCTCGATCAGAGGAATAATATTGTGTCTATCAACTTTCCCACAATGACGAATGCTACCAAAGTTGGTCCCTTCAAGTAATTCTAACTCCTCAATGACTTACCAAGCATACACCATCCCATCTCATTCCAATGGGTTGGCAGATATACATTTGATGATCCAAGACCCTACAAGATTGAGCAAAATACAAAGTAAAAGATCGTCCCATATGTGGAAATCCCGATTCAAGATCGAAAAAACACAATGAAAATAACGAGGAGAAAGTATATGAGTTATACCTTATTGTCCACTCGATGACCTTTATGATTCATGTTCATCCACGACATGCTTGTATGAACCACATACCACTCATTTGGGATCCTCCTTGAACCACCATGAGGACTTCCTAGAGCAAATACTTATCAAATATTTCTTATACATCTTGCTCATATGTGATGGGCTCCTCCCAATTCAAGTTGCAGGTTGTATATGAAAATTCACAACCGTAATGGCAAATTCTTTGCACAACAATTTGAATCAGCTCAATCTGACATTGGATGACCAAAAAAGATGTGAAAATTGTGAAAAGAGCCAAATTACAAATTGAAATGTGTATTCTGATCACTTGCAACCTATAAACCATGAATAATGTTGGGAAATTCAAAATATTCATTTCGCCACCAAGTATGAAAATGTCCAAACTAAAGTTTAGAGATGAAGGATATACCTCTCCAAAGATGAATGAAGCCAAATATCTTGCAAATACCATCAAAATGGATGATCTGGAGCGTCAACACTGTCGAAAGACCACCACACACCACACTATCAGGCTAGACCATGACTGGCAGATTGATGTGATGTGTCATAGTGGTTTCTCTCTCCTCATCATTATTGTTGTTGTTGTTTGCTCGAGTTGATCACTTTGTCATCGTTGTTACGTGTGAGTGGGTGTAGTTCGAATGGTGTTTGACGTCCTCTAATTTCCTCTCATTGTAAAATATTTTTAAAAAGAATTGCAAATAAGTCTCTCATTTTCAACAAAATTTCAAAATATAAAAATCATACAAAACCACAGAAAAACAAAAATTACAAATAAATATTTAAAATGTAAAAAAATTGAGGATTCCAAACTTTATCTTAAAAGATAAAAGTTTTCATATTTTATAGGAGACATAATTCTCTCAATTCCTCAAATATTATACTTTATTTATCATGGTCTTAGATCAAAACCTAAAATTGAACTAATCATGCCTTCATTTCTGAATCTTTCTACAGTATTGGATCATTAACTTAAACTAAATTAAAATTTCTTCTCAATATTTTATATCCTTTATTATGGGGTTGGACCAAGACCTAAAATTGGACCAGCTTTGTACCTACTTCCATATCTTTGATGGTCCTAAATTATGACCTAAAATTGAACCAAATCAGTGCTCACATTTTCAAAACCTTTTATGATCCAGAATCATGACTAAAGAACCAAACTTGAAACCTTGCTTCCATATCTTTGTGGTAAATACAGACCATGTGAGAACTACAAAATTGGGATAATCTGTCGTTTTCGGTCTAGGGAAATGGATGATGAGCTAGTAAAGGAACATGTCCCAGAGTCCACCTTTTTACTAGATGATCACCTAGATGCCCAACCTTGTCTTGTTTTGAAGAATTTTTAGTACTCTAGAGGGCATATAGTTAACCAATATAGTCATTTTCTAGGAAGGTCACCTTAAATATGGGAATTTGTTTGACACTCAATCTTCAATATTGAGCAATTTAATCATTATCCTAGATAGGAAAATTCACCATATTCTTCCTTTTTTAGGGTCATGGTCCTAACCTCAAATAGGTCCACTCCGGAAAAAAAAATTGAAAACTAAAAGGAGAAGGAAGAATAAGATGTTGATTCTTTCTCAAATATCTTTTCATAATTGAGCAGTTGACATAGTTTTTAATGATTGCACACTCTCAGTTTTAATTATTTTTGGCAACCCACAACACTTATCTACTTTTTGATCCATCTACTTTTTCTCACTAAGGCACGAGTTAGTAAGAGAATTGGACATGCTGGCATTACAAGTGGAAGTAATGATGAGAGTCACTTTTGACATCGATAAACCTTTAATGGCTCATCAACACTCCATGGAAACAAATTATTGGCCATACATGGGTAACACGCCCACGAGGATACTTTAGTCTATAGAGATCATTTAACCCCAATATTACTTTAGTTTTGCATGGCTATTTCATTCATTCATCCCTAGAAGGAAAAGGTTTCCCATTCTTTCCACCCTCCAAAAGATTTGTCATAACATCCTGGGAAAGTTCAACCTTTTTTCCCTTTCATGACAAAATTGGGGATCATACTTGGATCAAGCATGTGGTTCTCACTCTTATCTCAAACCTTGCCTTGAGAGGGGCAAGTTGTTCACACCCCATTTTTTCTCACTCAACATAAATTCATGCCTAATGTTAATTCTCTAACTAGTGATTGTGTCCACTCCACATTTTCCACATTTATATTTTTCCCCCACTTTTCTATATTTTTCCATATTCTTTCATAATCATTTTCAACCACTTTTACCCAGTTTGCATCTTCCTGTGTAAAAATATTATTTTTATATTCTAAATGCAATTTTCCCATCAATTATGTTTTATTATAAGCCTTTTTCATAAATTTCCCATTTGAATTATCCCTAAAAATGTTCTCTTTTCTCCCATAGATATTTCATTTTATTTTTCCCAAAAGGTCTAAGGGATAATCTTGCATTTCTTGCTCATTCATTATTTCATTCAAAATCCACAGTTGTCTAAGATTTCTCTAGAATATTCTTGAAATAATTGGAAAATTGGAAATTGGTTGCATCTTGTCTAGGCCACCCTATAGATCAAAGAAATATGTTGGTGACACGTGATAGAATGACTTGAATGACACGCCACACATGTGTGGTGCATCATGGTTATGTTTTGTCTCTTCGAGAAGGTTTTGACCATCATCTCAAATTCTAAAATCTACCAATAATACCCCCTCTATTCACATCATTTTGGGGCCCTTTCGACTCTCCTAAAGCTAGAGAGAAAAATACCTCCCTCTTTTATTTTTCACATTATTCATTATTAGAGGATCCTTCCTATGACACCACGTGCCTCTGAATGTTGTTAGACTACATAATAATAATATGATTGTGCCCTTAACTATTAGTCTAAACTATCGATCTTAACTGCTTATAATTGTTCATAGATGTGTAACTTCTCTTATGAAATATTTGCATATATATGTTTATTTGATCTCGTAACATGTTAGATCGTGTTCTCAGTTCATATATCCTTATTGTCATTTAAATCATCTTAGCATCGGTCCTAATCGTCTGTGAAGGATCTCTGTCATGGAAAATCCTAAGGTGATTAGGACTGCAACTTTTCTCAAAATTAGGACCTTTGAGGCTATGATGAGAAGGAAACGGACATTCATAGGTCCAAAGGCAAGAACACTAATAAAAACATGTTTTTTTTTCTTTTTTTTTCTTTTTTTTCTTTTTAATCATTATGAAACCACCATGTTTTCAAATTGCTTATAAATGGTTCAATACTAGTTTATTGAGTGAGATGGGGGTGCTAAACCTTTCCCACTCATAATAAGATTACCATATCGAATTTTTTTGATTTTTTTTCTTTTTATTTATCTCTCCAATTTGGTCTCAAGATCATCTTCTCATCGTGAATTCACAATGTTTTATTCTCTTTCTCTTCATTTTCCATGAAAATGTGGTGGAGTCTCTAAACAACTAGTTCCTTTATTTTCCACATGACTGTCAAACTAAAGTTTCACTACCAGGATATATGTCAAACACATTTTTTTTTGGGTAGGGTGTGACACCTGCATAATGTAATCAATTGTTAAACTTATGACGATGATGCCAATGGTGTGACTTGGAATTTGGTGATGATGCAAATTCCATATATGTGGGTGGTTACGCATGTCATATTGTTAATGGAACTAGGTGGTGATGCTTGTTCCTAATTAATGGGTGGTGATTCCTTTTATTTCTTTTTGGGTGGAAATACCCATTGTTTGAGGTTTCTCTTGAATTTAAGATTGGGTGGTTATGCCCATTAATTTGTGTTGGTGATGCCATGAAGACATTTTTTATTCTAGTCTTTCAATAATTAATTGCATGCCAATTTTCTTTGTGAAATATATTGCATATAATGATTTATCCATTTACACTTATCATCTTGTTAATGGTTCTTTTTCCCTCAACTTGAATGATTTCATTTCTCTCTTTTTTGTTGTGAACCTAGATATATTAATTATTCTCAACATTCATTTTATTACCCATTTCCCTACTATACGCACATACCCTTTTTTTATACGTTTCCACCCTATGTTGATTAACTTTCACGTTTCTCTTTTGTGGGGTTTGCTTTCAACCCCTTTGGTAAAGGGGAATTTGGAAGGATGACCAAGTTGATCAGGACATGCATATGGGTTGTTGATGTTCCAGGGGAGATAGATTTGAAGTGGTTGGATTATCCTCTTCACCCAAGACTAATGTGATAACTTCTACCTCATGTATTTACCCATATGGGTGTCAACCTTGTAATATTATAAAATTGTAAAGTTAGTAAAAATTTCTTCTACTGCTATATTTTGAACGTAGCAGTTGAATAAATTGGATCTTATTCCCATGTAAAAAAAATATGTTGGTGTTTTGCATTGGGATTGTTCTTATTATTAAATTGAGAAAGGATTGGATCCTTTCTTGGGTTTCACTCCTTACATATTATAAATAGGTCCCTATATTTTCTATTAAATTTCCAAAAACCCTCTAAGAACCATAATCCTCATCAAAAAAATAGAAAATGTGAATAAATTATTCAAAAATCATACAAATATGAAGATTAAAAAAAACTTTTCTTAGAAGTTAAGAGGCTTACTATTATACGGGAGGAAAAATCTATGACTACCCCTGAGGCTTAATCGTCTTTTTGGATCTTAAATCTTCAATTGTGATCCACTTTACTCAATTTCAAACCTTTTGGTCTCAAATAGACTCTAAATTTCAAAAAATTATGATCATATTCAGCCCAGAGTCATGTAAAATGTGAAGCAGATATCAAAAGTCCCATGATCATGGACTAATACCTTAAACTAAATGACCTTCTTAAATAATTGCATAAATTTTTTTGGGACTTAATTTATGACGTTAAACTAGACCATTTTTATATCAAACCTTTTTGTGCCTTGTACTAAGACCTTCAACTAAACCATGACTTCTTCATGACTAAGTCTAGTCTCTTAGTGTAAGTCCCCTAACCTTGCTTAATTTACAAATGTGATTCCTTGTCATAATTGGATGATTAGTATCAAAATTTAACTTCGACTTATGATTTTATATATTTTGATAAAGTTGTGTTTAAAATTTGAATCAATTCATACTATGTTTAATCCAGTTATACAATTTCATATAACTTGTGAACTTTTACATAAATTACCCTTTTTGGATAGTATGAACATGATGGTGACACTTGCTTGAGTTGCTTCATGGTGTAACTAAGAATTTATAATTTTAGTTCTCCATTGGATACTTTTAAAACTTGCTTTAGGAAAGTTACAAAGTTTTGGTGAAGTGGTAGTGTAGTGTATTGATCGGTCGACTAGTTTTCTCAGTGACCGCTTTCTTCTCGGTGACCGATTGTTTCCCCAATAGCCTATGAATCTCCAACGTTAAATGGACAATTGGATGTACAACCAGATTTCTCACTGAACAATGAGTTTTTGACCAATCAAGATTCGGGTGACCGACTAGTTTTGGTCGACAAGTTTTGGTGATCAATGAGGCTTGGTGACCGACGGACGTTTGTTGTTTGATGGAATCTCAACTTTTTTATCAATGGTATTTTGACACTTTTTATCAATGGTATTTTGACAGATGAGTTCCCGATGCTCAACGAACATCCTGACTGATGGATTCCTTGACACTGGATGGGAGCCAACGGATGGTCTTCTCAACAAAAGTTTTGTCCATCCCTATAAATACCCCCCCTCTATCTCCTTTTACTCTTTTAGTGGAGCTTCAGTTGCAACATGAGGATCCTGACGAGTATTTCCTAGAGAGAGGAGGTCAATGAAGGTTCATCAAGGTCATTGATTTCAAGCTTTTGTGAATGCATGTGCTAGAATTGAAGTTCTTTTGGCTATTCCATAATTGTTGATTGTGTACTTGCTTATTACATGTAAGAATCTTGCCCTTTTTCTCATTTTTCTTGTTGTTCTTTACCCTCCTTCCTCATGCGGACAAAGTTCCTTGGTCTTCCTTGTGTTTGTTACCGGAACCCTGCGTTAAGGGTTGAGAACATTCTTTTCTTCCTTTCTTATAGAATCTCCCTGCTCTTGGTGATTGGAGGCGTTTACTAAGTTTCAGTGTGGGCAAAGCTTGATTTTTGGGTGTTGATCTTGAAGGTTCCCCCTTGGAGTGTGGTTTTTCTCTTTCTTTCATGTGAGTTATATACCATTAAATGCATTTCTTGCCTACCTTCTTCATACATGACGATAATCTCTCTTTGGAATTCTTAAAAATGGTAAAAAGATAGTCCTTTTAGTAATGTTGTAAATGATGATAACACGAATTATTAAGTCTTACTTAGTAATTGTGAGTACTTTCTTGGGAAATCAAGGAGTCTGAAATCTTAGAATGAAAGTGTTTTAAATTTTCAAGATACCATGTATGTGACATTTGGTATTAGATCGATTACATAAATTGACATTCATGTTAATCCTTACCGCTTGTTGACTTTCTAAGAAATAATGAAAACTAAAATTGTTGCCATAATGTCGTATTAATGGTGGGACAAAACCCTAATTTTGATAGTAGCCTGGATAGCTATAACATTGAATGTTGAAGATACTCTAAAGCAAAGTTTTAATGGATCGATATGCTCGATTGTGGGTTCGGTCTCTCTACAACCAAGAAATATTATACATACCTTAAAGGAATGCTATAAATTAGTTTTATTACTTTTATATCTTCTACAGTTGTGATGATACCCAATTATTCTATAAGATATTTTAAAGTATTGTGTGTAATTTGATTGATGTAGATAAAAATACTTAACTGTCTTAAGTAATCCAGTGCAACCTTAATCACATAGTGCCTTGAGATCATGGAACTATCTCAGTGTCAAGACTTGCAGGGTAGTGAAATGAGTAATCAAAAAGGAACTAGGAGTCGTATATTGTTGAGTATATGCAGGTACAGGGAGGTTATATCCATGTCTTCTTGATCCCAAGGTTTTTAGAGAGTGGTTGATGTCGTGTCTCAGATATGGAAATATTTGAAAATGACTGTGGTCGTAACTCAGACTTGAGAGCTTATACCCTAGAATCTAGTGTCATGGCATGTGTACCTAAGATGGACTCGGTTGTTTTAGTAGTTTGGTCAATGTACCACTACGATTGTTACTCATATTGATTGAGAGGAAGGGATCTTAGGATTTCGGTCATCCTAGATCTTATACGGGTTGATTTCAACTTTGCAGTGGTCATCTATATTTTGAGTGGTACACATCAAACTACCCAAAGCTTAATAAAATATGTAATCCAGCCATGTAGCATATCTATTAGGGTTGCTCGAAAACTCATATTGGATGATGATCTTTGCTTTGTTTCTTTTAATTTTTAGGTGATTTATAATGTTGTAAGAGAGATCAATTGTGCTTATGTTTCTAGCCATGCCTGATCTTGACACATGTTATATAATCTTTCAACTCTGTTATACTATCTATTTTAAATGCTTATATATATAACCCTAGTAAGCAATAGATGTTTTTGGATTTATATCTCTCACTAAGACATGGGTCTCTCCTCGTGGGTCACCACATATTTTTAGGTGATAGACAGTGTTGTCGGGTGCGGTGTGACGAAGAGGTGTAGTTTGAAGATCAATAGAGTCAGAAGGTTGATATGGTTAGCATGGAGTCCTAGAGTCATCCATGTACTCTCAAGTCTGGGTGGGGAGTTTTGTATGTCATGTATATCGACTCGAGATTTTGCTAAGTATGCCTTTATCAAAGTAAATTACATAATTATGTTGATAGCATCTTTTATATACAGATTTTGACTAAGGCCATGGAGCTTAGTAAAGATACCTGGTATGGATATATAATGCAGTTGGACCCTTTTGCAGATGTTTCTCATGGAACGTTGAAATTTTATTCAGTTTTAATTTTGTACCTTTTTTATAATTTGAGTAATTAGTGGGTGTTTGCCATTTATTTTTGAGTAATCTCATTTTGTGTGGTGGGTTTCCACACTTACTTACCTTGATTTTATTAAAAAAAACTACATCGTGTAGTAACCATCAGTTGGGTCATGGATCATGACCTTAAAGTGTACCATCGACATGCATAAAGACCAACTCTAAGTAGGAAACATCAGTAATTTATCATCAAAATCCTAAGATAAGTAGCCAAACCTTGCATTTGCACACATCATTCAATCCCTACATAAAGTAGGCAAACCTCATGTTTTCTTTTATGAATCAAAGTCCTATCCTGGATAGGTAATATTCTTTTTACCTATTATTTAAGGCCTAAGCTAAGTAGGAAAACCGTCTTTCATATGAAGCCCTATCTTGAGTAGGCACCTCACTATTTTATTTTTAATTTTAAAACTTATATCTGCTCAGTCTCATTTTTATTTAAATTCCTACATCTTGTGAGCATCATGCGCTTGATTGTATCCTACCTTGAATAGGCACTTTGCATTTCACAAATCCTATCTTGTATAGGCAACTCCCCACATTTATATTAGAGGTTAAGGTTGTGATTCTAATCTGGTCCATCCACCAAGTTTTCATAATTGACCTAATTCACTCATCCATCTAATCGTAGAGAGAGACAATAATCTTCCAAAATCAAGCACCTTCAAAGATCCTTCACAATTATAGACTCTTCATCCTCATCACAACATCCTTAACAAGTCTTACATTTGGCATTCATGACCAAATTTTTTGGTTAGACTTGACTCAAGATGTAACATACCTAAATATAGGACCATAGATTACCTCTAGGATGTCTTGGAATGATTGAGTTTCCCTCTACAATCAGCCCTTAACATGATATTAGATGTATACCTTTTTATTTGTTTACACCAACTTTTTGGTGAGGAACAATTACATATGGATTATCATGTAACTTTGTAATAGTTATGTTTTCTCTTATTATTAACTATCTTGGTCGGTGATATATATATATATATATATATATATATATATATATATATATATATATATATATTTGAATATATTCCATTTCAAAGTATGCATTTATCAATATAAAGAATACACTCTCGAGTGTACAGATCGCACGAATACACTCAAGTGTGTTTGCATATCAAGACTATTTTTCACAAAATATAAACCGTTGATCTTCACTGTCATGCTATAACTAGGCTACATACAAATTTTGAGCCCATTTGGATGAGTGTAAGTCACTCATCGAAGGACAACAAAATCGACGCGTGAAACTAATTTGAAATACATAATTTTTGCGGTGTTTATAATATGACCTATAAATGTTCAAATGTGCTCAAATTTTGTATATGAGCTATTCATAAGATGTTTAAGAAGATCAACGGATTAGATTTTTGAAAAAAATATTACATCATGAAAAACTACTTGAGTGTATTATGCTCTGAATACACTCGAGTGTATTCTAGCATGACTCTCTCTCTCTCTCTCTCTATATATATATATATATATATATATATATATATATATATATATATATATATATATATATACATACATACATACATATATATACATATATTCATATATAGAGATATATAGAGATATACATATATATTCATACATATATACATATATATACATATATATATATAGAGAGAGAGAGTCAGGCTAGAATACACTCGAGTGTACAGATTGCACGGATACACTCAAGTGTGTTTTCATATCAAGACTATTTTTTGCAAGATGTAAACCATTGCTCTTCACCGTCATACTATAACTATACTACATACAAATTTTGAGCCTATTTGGACGAGTATAAGTCACTCATCCGAGGGCAACAAAATTGATGCGCAAAACTAATTTGAAATGCATAATTTTTGTGGTGTTTATAACATGACCTATAAATGTCCAAATGGCTCAAATTTTACGTATGAGCTATTTACAAGATGTTTAAGAAGATCAACGGATTAGATTTTTGAAAAAAAAATATTGCATCATGAAAAACTACTTGAGTGTATTTTGCTCGAATACACTCGAGTGTATTCTAGCCTGACTATATATATATATATATATATATATATATATATATATATATATATATATATATATATATATATATATATATATATATATATATAGTCAGGCTAGAATACACTCGAGTGTATAGATCGCACGAATACACTCAAGTGTGTTTGCATATCAAGATTGTTTTTTGCAAAATGTAAACCATTGATCTTCACTGTCATACTATAACTAGTCAACATACAAATTTTGAGCCCATTTGGATGGGTTTAAGTCACTCTTCCCAGGACAATAAAATCGACACACGAAACTAATTTGAAATGTGTATTTTTTTGCGGACTTTATAACATGACCTATAAATATCCAAATGTGCTCAAATTTTGTATATGAGCTATTCACAAGATGTTTAAGAAGATCAACGCATTAGATTTTTGAAAGAAAAAAATATTGCATCATGTAAAACTACTTGAGTGTATTCTGCTCTAAATACACTCGAGTGTATTCTAGCCTCTCTCTCTCTCTCTCTCTATATATATATATATATATATATATATATATATATATATATATGTGTGTGTGTGTGTGTGTGTGTGTGTGAGAAAGTCCCTGACGGAAGTCGAATGCCCAGGAGAGTGATAAATCAAGACGGCAACTGGGATTCAAATTTGAATCTCTTTGCTAGAGGATATCGTGTTTGACCACTTGAACCACTCCTCGTCGCTTATATATATATATATATATAGAGAGAGAGAGAGAGAGAGTCAGGCTAGCGTACACTCGAGTGCACCGGAGGCGCCGCACACCTCAGTCATTTTTTAAGATGCAATAAATTTTTGAAAATTTTAAACCATTGATCTTCTTAATTATCATAAGAACATACTATATAATAAATTTTAGCTCATTTGGACACTTACAAGTCGTGCATCTAAAGGAGGCAGAAACCATGTATTTCAAATTAGTTTTGTGTGTCGATTTTGTTGTACTAACACTCATCCAAATGAGTTCAAATTTTGCATGTGACCTACTATTATTGTAACCAATAAGATCAATGGATTAGATTTTGGAAAAACATGATCTAGATAGACAAACACCATTGGGGGGGTTGTGTGTATGTGTGTGTGTGTGTAAACGCATGCAAAAGGGGGTGAATGATTATTTGGAAATAGATGAAGCTAGAACGCAAGCTGGATGCATCCAAAAGGGAGTGAAGGATTATACTGAAATAGATAAAGCCAAAACACATGTTGGATGCATTCAAAAGGGAGTGAAGGATTACATTGAAATAGATGAAGCCAAAATACATGTTGGCTGCATCCAAAAGGGGGTAAACCAATCAGAATATATAGGGACACTGCTGTTAGGCTTATCGTTTCACGAGTGACACCTCTCCGCTTTGAAAATGACGAATGCTCACGCCGGTGGGAATTATCAGCTTTGATATTGATGCTTGCACGGCATTCCCTGGATTGGATCTTTCGGCTCCCTGAGAGTCTCTCGCTTGCTCTGGTCTATCTGTTTCATCACCTGCTTATGTTACACCACCTGCTTATGTTACACCACCTGATATGTAATAGTCCGTTGTCTAAGGAGATCACCCCTCAATTTTGGACATCATATATAGACTTCTCTAAGAGCCTCAGTACCCTGAACTCCATCCCTCCCTGGTTGGTTTTAGGGTGCACATGGCATGCATGTTTGTAATGGGGTTCCTACCCCTACCTACTCGGCTTTGGACGCTTCTGGTGCTTTGAGTTTTGGTCTATATATACCAATGTATGCATCAGCATTCACTGGCTTTTATAATATAAGCATGATGATCAATTTATCACACAAAATATTACGTTTAAAAACTAAAAAATAAGCGCCCTCAGATATTCATAATGAAGCATAAGAATTATTTCTAGAGTCCATCCAACAGGAGTATTTAGGGCCAATTTGGTACGGTGTATTGAGAGGTAATTGCGTGAATTGATAAACAATGAGTACGTAAGAACGGATTTACAGTTCTAGGGAATTCATTTGGTTAGAAAAGGTACACTCGCCGTTTTAGTTTGCACTTTTTAGCTGAATAGGCGCTGACCACAGCCGGGGCGTGTTCCAGAGAACAGATCCTCCCTTCTACACCCGACTACTTGGGATTTCGGCGCGGAACAAAGTCCGTGTTTTCTGGCAAAAAAGCGGCCAACTGTGCAGCCTGAAACCAAGGAGTTCGGTTTCACATTTGCCAACCAAACAAAAAACGTTGTGCAATTCGCTAAGTTCGTTTGTCATTCTTTTGTCTTACACCCTACCAAACTGGCCCTTAATCGACTTGCTCATCACCCCAGGTTTTTTATTCTCAGCACCAAAGTGACGGCGGATACCAAATATATAGCGTTTATAATTTAGTGCGCCATTCCATCAGCAATGTCATAAAATGCTTACAAGAAGAAACGTTCAATGATCAGAACGCTATCAAGGTTCAGGAATATCACACTACAATTTGACCTAACATTGCTAACTGCATAAAAGGACAAAGGAAAACAGGAAAAAGAGATGATCAAATCCAACAAAACCATCAGATGAAAGCCTTTCACTTCATCTTTTCCTCTTTGAAGAGGACATGCTTGTTTACTCGAGGATCGAACTTTCGGAATTCCAACTTCTCTTGAATTCTCTTTGGGTTTTTCCTCTTTACATAAAAGAAACCTGTCCCTGCTGCAGAAACCAGTTTGACGAATATTGATCCTCCCTTCTTACCCATTATGTCCAAGTAGACTGCAAAAACCGTGCAATAGAAACAAAGTTCGTGACAGATTACATGAGAAGAGAAACTAATCAAAATAAAATTAAAAAGTGCATAAGAATATGTAGTATGCATTCTGTCTGAATTAAATACAAGCATTTGTATGAAATTAATTCAACCCCTCAAACACTTTGGGAGGCATAAGGCATCTTACTTTTTGCAGCAAGTAGCAGAGCTATATATCAAAAATTTAACCATTACCATACCATCAACACTTGTATTCCGCAATTATATTAACACATATTTCAAATCCATTTTCACAGTGATAAGATGACCACCCCAAAAAAATAAGTAGCGATAACTAAGTAACTAATTACTTTTGCTGATTGCCACATGACTAGTCATAGCTCTCATTACTTCCAAGCACCAGTGCCGGCGGTACTCAACTCCACCTTCTCTTCTTGCAATCTTCTTACCTTTCCTCCACTCTTCAAAAACCCCTTCACCTCCGCAGGGGGAGGGATGACGAAGAGTACAACAACCATTGAACAACAGACGTGCAAAGAGTGATGGTGGTCGGTCGCGGCAATAGCAGCATGCCAAAGAGGAAAGAGGTAGAGAAGAAGGATGAAAATGGATTGTTGTGCTTTCAGATTTCTTCAAAAGGGATCATTTTCTGCTATGAGGAGTTACATTTTCGGAAAGGGACATTTCTAAGATTTTAGGTAGCTGTAGAGACAAAAATGTAACCAACTTCTATTACAATATAGATATAGTTTTCTTTTTGTTAATACATCATGTTTATTTTACAAAAATGCAGCGTTTGCATGTACCACATGACTAGTCATAGCTCTCATTACTTCCAAGCACCAGTGCCGGCGTTACTCCTCAACTCCGCCTTCTCTACTTGCAATCTTCTTACCTTTCCTCCACTCTTCAAATACCCCTTCACCTCCGCAGGGGGAGGGATGACGAAGAGTACAACAACCATTGAACAACAGACGTGCAAAGAGTGAGTGATGGTGGTCGGTCGCGGCAATAGCAGCATGCCAAAGAGGAAAGAGGTAGAGAAGAAGGATGAAAATGGATTGTTGTGCTTTCAGATTTCTTCAAAAGGGATCATTTTCTGCTATGAGAAGGAGTTACATTTTCGAAAAGGGACATTTCTAAGATTTTGGATAGCTGTAGAGACAAAAATATAATCAACTTCTATTACAATATAGATATAGCTTTCTTTTTGTTAATACATCATGTTTATTTTACAAAAATGCAGCGCTTGCATGTACCACATGACTAGTCATAGCTCTCATTACTTCCAAGCACCAGTGCCGGCGTTACTCCTCAACTCCACCTTCTCTTCTTGCAATCTTCTTACCTTTCCTCCACTCTTCAAATACCCCTTCACCTCCGCAGGGGGAGGGATGACGAAGAGTACAACAACCATTGAACAACAGACGTGCAAAGAGTGATGGTGGTCGGTCGCGGCAATAGCAGCATGCCAAAGAGGAAAGAGGTAGAGAAGAAGGATGAAAATGGATTGTTGTGCTTTCAGATTTCTTCAAAAGGGATCATTTTCTGCTATGAGAAGGAGTTACATTTTCGGAAAGGGACATTTCTAAGATTTTGGGTGGCTGTAGAGACAAAAATGTAATCAACTTCTATTACAATATAGATATAGTTTTCTTTTTGTTAATACATCATGTTTATTTTACAAAAATGCAGTGTTTGCATGTACCACAACCTTTACACAGCTATTTGAACATACAGTCTTCCGCGACAGTTTTCAGATCCGAAAAAAATGGACATAAGTATTTTTGCCTCTTACCAGCCAAGTACAATGACCCATACACGTACTAATCATTCTTTAACCTGCTACCGAAGCTCACCCTCTATGCCAAAATCCATGTCTTCTCCCACCCTGTACAGTCAAGGTCCCAACTCTCTCATCATAGCCATCGCTGACACATCTACCTCAACAACCAGGGGAGTAGGATGCATTGTATTGTGCTCTATAAACTGGCAATAGCACCTTTGCAGCAGATTGACCTCCATAACTAATGCAGATACATTTGCAGCCATGCACGGTGCCCCCTTGATCTTCCCTGAGGCCTGGTAAATGCCAAAGGAAACTTGAGTATAGAACAACAGAGGTCTTTTTTTCCTCCTCCACTGCAGAATCCAATCTGAGATTGCACCTCATCTTCAAGTAGGAAAAAGTAAAGCAACTGGTAAGACAGAGGTCAGGGCATAGACGGAATTTTAAGAATGGCTGGTCTTTACAGCTATAAGTGTGTCTCAGAGGACTTAAAGAGTTTAATCTATGTGATCTTGAGTCTCAAGTTGGCACTTGCTAAAATTTCAAGCACTGTGGTACCAAGTGGTCATGACAAGGGAAGTAAATTCTTGCCATCAAAAACTACAGAGACCAGAGAGTGTGGATTCTCCATCGTCCACAAAGAACTTGGCATTCCCATAAGGTCATAGCCATACCACACGCAACCCCTCTTTCCAACCATTGATTCCAGTCTCAAATGGCTGATGCACGACGATCTGGTGTGCCCTCTGTCGCTACTCCTTATCTGTCCTAGAACGAAGGATGAAAAAGTGTAATTAACCAATCTATCTTTATATACATCCATTCAATATTTTTCAAATTTACTCATGGGTGAATCGAGCATTTCTTCTCTATGATCTATAAATATCTAGCCTTGTCCTTATACCACCCCCCCTCCCTCCTCAATCGTCATGTTTTACTTCTTTAGCTTGACCCCACCTTTTTTCATGCTGCTCTCTGTGTGGACTGCTTGTCAGCCTCATGGCACCTTACCTAACTTCCAATGTAGACACTTCCTCAACACACAATTATTCCTCACTTCCTCAATCAAGCTCTGGCCTAGGGTGCCGTAGACAGGTATAATTCCTCACTGTGGATACTTCCTCAACACACTATAATTCCTCACTTCCTCAACCAGGATCTGGCCTCGAGTGCCGTAGACAGATAGCCTACATAGCTATAGGGGCAAGCAGGGATCGTACATACACGCATGCATGCATCCCATCGTGGGTTAACCTTCACATCAAAAGATTGTATGTAATTCGTGATACTCCTTTGCACAACTTGTGTACATGCCACACTGGTGATCCTATAGACAGATTGGATGATGCTACACATTATCAAGGGACCAAGGATCAGTATCGGCAATCCTCTGCCACCACACAAGAGAAATGAACCACCCAGCTAGGCCATCCATCCAACTGGCCTCGAGGGTCAGTATCCCAAGAAGCAACCAGTCGTGTTGGATTGTGTCTCCGCTTAGCTGTTGGAGATGGTAACGAGCATGCCTCTTCCAGCTTTTCCAGCTTCATGAATGGAAGAGAGAATCAGTTGTCAGGGCCATTTTCATAGCTGCAGCTTAGCGTCATTGCCTCCACTGAACCAGTTGTTGACATCCGGTATTCACTGAAAAAAAAAAATATTATTGCTTATCCTATCAGTTCAACACGCAGCTAGCTTAGATGATTCAAATACATCATCATAATAGTTTTGGTGGTCCGTTGGTATAATAATAGGTTAGCAACTTGGGGGAAATTAGCAGATCACTGTATTCAAATGTGATAGCTAATTTCTGTTAGGTTTAAAACCAAAATGGCTGACATGTATATATCTGTAATTTTAAACATGGTGATATATTAAGGGATTCGTATATGGGCGACGCGACTCTCTCTAGCGACCATATAGGCGACGACGTCGGCCGGCAGTCTTCATCTTCGTTGGAACCAGTCTTGTCTGCTTCTGTTAATGGTGAAACCATTAGAGTCAGTTCTCCTTCGGCAGCATCAAGCTTTTAAAGAAACTTGATACTGATATCACTGGCTTGGAGAAAACGGAGATCGAGGTGAAGGAGAATGCTCTAGTATATCCGCAAGAGGAAGCGGATCTGAATGCATCCGGATGGAGTAATTGTCTTGTTGGGTACGTTGTTGGCTTCAAAGTTCATCTACCTATTGTGGAACGCTATCTCACTCAGATCTAGAGCCTGAAAGGATCAATAGAGGTTCTGAGTCACAAAAAAGGTTTTTTCCTGATTCGTTTCACAGATCGTAAAGATCTTGAATCCATTGATGAAGATGGAATGTGGTTCGTGAGAGGTAAGACATTGATCTTATTGAAATGGAAACCAAGAGTTGCGTTGTCGAGATTTAGACTTTAAGACATTCTTGTTTCGATTAAGATTCATGAGTTGTCGATGGAACGCTAAGATGTTCTCTCGGATCGGTTCTTACTTGGGAGTGCCTCTGATAACAGATAGATTTACACATGACTACCGAAGACTTGAGTATGCTCGTATCCAGGTTCAGCTTCCGGCGTCTTCAACGTTTCCGGAATCCTTGGAAGTGATGAGTAGCAATGGTGCTAAACATACTATCATGTTTGAATACGAGGGGACTCCAAGCAGCTGCCCTGTGTGTAATATGTTTGGTCACAATGACTGTGAGCAGAAGAATAAAGAGAAGATGATATGAGCTGTGTTGTACGGGCGGGCGCCCAGGCGGCCAATGGGGTCTCCATATCTGGGCGCCCAGCATCAAAGGCTGTGCCAGGCGTGCTAGGCGGGCTAGGCGTCCGCGCAGGCGGGCTAGGCGACCCGCCCAGGCGCTACTTAATTGTATTTACTCATATGCTTTTTTGTATTTATCTATCTACTATTTTTATTTAGTTATCTACTGATTTGTGTTTATTTATGTATTGATTTTGATACTATTTAATCATCTACTGATTTAACTTTAGTTATCAACTGTTTAACTTTATTTATCAACTGATTTGTGTTTATTTATGTATTGATTTTGATACTATTTGATCATCTACTGATTTAACTTTAGTTATCAACTGTTTAACTTTATTTATCAACTGATTTGATTATATTATATTTATTCATCTACTATTTGTATTTATTTATGTACTGATTTGAGAATTGATTAATCATCACTGATTTATATTAGTTAATCAACTGATTTGTATTTATTCATCTACTTATTTATATTTATTCATCTACTGAATTTATTCATCTACTGTTTTTTATTTAGCTATCTACTCATTTGAATTTATTTATACTGCTTCTGAAATTATGTAAGAATCTACTGATGTAACTTTATTTATCAACTGATTCGTATTTACTTTTCCACTTATGTATTTATTCATCTACTTATTTGTTTTTGTTTCTTACTATTTTTATTTAGTTATCTATTGATTTGTGTTCATTTATGTACTAATTTTGATATCATTTAATCATCCACTGATTTAACTCTATTTATCAACTGATTTGTATTTATTGTATTTTATTTATCTACTATTTGTATTTATTTATGTGCTGATTTAGGAATTATTTAATCATCTACTGATTTATATTAGTTTATCAACTGATTTGTATTTAATGTATTTATTCATCTACTATTTGTATTTATTTATGTGCTGATTTAGGTATTATTTAATCATCTACTGATTTATATTAGTTTATCAACTGATTTGTATTTATTCATCTACTTATTTGTATTTATTCATCTACTGAATTTATTCATCTACTGTTTTTTATTTAGTTATCTACTCATTTAAATTTATTTATGTACTGATTTTGAAATTATATAATCATCTACTGATGTAGCTTTATTGATCAACTGATTTGCATTTATTTATCCACTTAGTTGTATTTACTCATCTACTTATTTGTATTTATTTAGCTACTATTTTTATTTAGTTATCTACGGATTTGTGTTTATTATGTACTGATTTTGATATTATTTAACCATCTACTGATTTAACTTTATTTTTCATAAATTTTACATGTATCCATTAAATTAATCTATCTCTCTCTCTCTCTCTCTCTCTCTCTCTCTCTCTATATATATATATATATATATATATATATATATATATATATATATATATATATATATATATATATATATATATATAACTCCTGGAAACGCCTGGGCCTCCGCCTGGGCGCCTGGGCGGCCTGGGCGTCCCCAGGCAACGCCTGGTCGCCTAGCCGCCTATACAACCATGGATATGAGTTCCCAAGATGATTCCTATTGCTAATGCTAATGTCGACTCTGAGTTAAATCGTCGTGGATTTGACTATTACATTGACACCTGAGTCTGAGAGCATCGTGCATCTTACTGAGAAAATGCCGGAGGGAATGGAGATGGAGGATGAGGACTTTCAGGACTCGCTTGAAGATTCATCCCTGATTTCAACTGAGTCTGGCCCAGCCACTGATGTTGAAAAGGAAGTGGTTAATCTTGTCACTACTAATTCTGTGGAACATAAGGAGTCAAGTCTGTTGTTTCAAAATCCAAAAGGAAATAAGAAGAAGAAGAAGACCAGAGCTAAAGGAAAGAAAGGGCAACCTGAAGATAGCTCTGCTACTTTGTCTAACAAGTTTACTAAGCTGGTAATCGAGGATGAGAAGCTTCAAGCCAGTGAAGTACTAGTTAATAGTGGTTCTAATGACTCAAAACGGCCTTACCATGTTAGAAAGCTCAACATCAAAGGTCCTAAGGTCCAGGAGAAAGTGTTGAGACTCAAGCCTCAAATTATTATTTTAAATGAAATAAAAGTTCGTATGAGTAAGATCCATAAGCTTCCTAGTAAATATTTTAGTAGTTTCAGTTGGATTTCTAATCATGCTAGTCATGTTCTTGGGAGAGTTGTCGTCCTGTAGGATGGTAACTACTGTTCTGTTGATAAATTTCTGAATAGGACCAATTTATACATACTAGTCACAACTAGGGATAAGAAGTTTCTTCTTACTGCAGTTTATGGATACAATATGGATCTGGACAGGGTGTCATTGTGGGATGATATTGAATGTATCAATGGAACCAGCCATGAAACTTGGACTATTCTAGGTGACTTCAATGCCATCAGGAACTATAATGAAAAAATTGGGAAAGAGCCTCCTTCTAAAAGATCTAAGGACGACTTTAATGACTGTATGGTCAATTGTGGTCTGTTTGAGCTCTCTATGAGTGGCTTCTTCTTCTCTTGAGATAATCATCGAAGTGGCGTGGACTTTGTTACTTCTAAAATAGATAAAAGTGTTGTACAACAATGACTTTTTAGAACTTTTTCCTGAATTTCATGGTGTTCTCATTCCTAATATCACAAGTGATCACGGGATTATGTCCCTTCTTATTGGTAACAAAAGGAGAGTCTTATCTCCCTTTAGATTTATCAATTTGTGGGATGAGAGGAAGGAGTTCCTTGAGGTTGTTGTTGCTTCCTGGAAAAGTGATGTTGTTGGGTATCCCATGTTTGTGTTGTATTCTAAGCTTAGAAAAGTGAGGAAAGATCTATCAGAGTGGAACAAGGTTGTTATTGGTAACGTGTCTGAAGAAGCCAATCTTCTAGAGAAAATTATTGTTGATCTTCAGTGTCTTCTTGAAAAAGATCCGTCTAATGTTGTTTTGCAATGTCAAGTTAATAACAGTAGAAAACTGCTATTGAAGCCCGAATCAGTGAAGAGTCCTTATTTCGTTAGAAATCTAGAATTCAATGGCTTCATGAGGGTGATTCTCACTCAAGGTTCTTGTATTCCTCTATTAAACCTCGAAGGCATGTGAATCGTATAAAATCTATGGAAATTGGTGGTGTCCTTAACAGTAATTATGATGACATTAGGAATTCTGTCTATGATTTCTATACTGACCTTTTCAACAAGAAATTCATTGCAAATGTGAATGATATTGAGAAGTTGGACTTTCATTCTATTTCTATTGATCAGAAAAAATCTTTTGGACAAGTTTGTTTGTTGTTGATCTTCAGTATCTTCTTGATAAAGATCCGTCTAATGTTGTCTTGCAATGTCAAGTTAATGACAGTAGAAAAGCTGCTATTGAAGCACGTATCAGTGAAGAGTCCTTATTTTGTTAGAAATCTAGAATTCAATGGCTTCATGAGGGTGATTCTAACTCAAGGTTCTTTTATTCTTCTATTAAAACTCGAAGGCACATGAATCATATAAAATCTATGGAAATTGGTAGTGTCCTTAACAGTAATTATAATGACATTAGGAAGATTTCTATAGTGACCTTTTCAACAGGAAATTCATTGCAAATGTGAATGATATTGAGAAGTTGGACTTTCCTTCTATTTCTATTAATAAAAAAAAATCTTTTGGACACATTTGTCTCTGTAGAAGAGATTGGATCTGTCATTGATGATCTCAATGTTGATAAATGTCCAGGGCCGGATGGCTTCAATGGAAAGTTTTTTAAAGCTAACTGGAGTATTGTTAAATCTGATGTCATTGTTGCTTTTATGGACTTTTCCAGGTTTGGTAGGCTTTTAAAGGAAACCAATCGTACCTTCATTACCCTTATTCCTAAAAGTGATGATTCTCATTTGATAAAAAACTGGAGACCAATTGCCTTGTGCAATGTAGTCTACAAAGTTATTTCGAAGGTCCTTACTAACAGGTTGCAATCTATTTTTCCTTCTATTATTAGCCATAACCAGTGTGTGTTTGTAAGAGGACGGAGTATTCATGACGCGATTCTTCTTTCTAATGAGTTAATCCATGATTTCAATAAGAAAGGTGAGAAAGGGAGAGTGTTTGTCAAGGTAGATTTCACTAAAGCCTATGACAATGTTAGTTGGGAGGCTCTCTTCAAAATTTTGGATGGGATGAACTTCGCTATTTAATGTGTTGTCTGGCTCGCGGAGATCTTCAACACTACTACTTATGAAATTTTGTTCAATGGCGAACCTACTGCCTCTTTCAAGCCTTCGAATGGGATTAGACAGGGGGATCCCTTAGCCCTCTATCTCTTCACTATTGTGATGCAATGTTTCACGTAGCTTATCAACAAAGAAGTTGAGGATGGCTGTTTGAAGCCTTTAAGTGCATCGAAGGATCTGAGTATATCTCATCTGGCCTTTGCTGACGATCTCATGATCTTTATGGAAGTTGATGTCAAGGGGGCTCTTTCTCTCAGGAGGATTTTTGATAGGCTAGTTGATATTATAGGTCTTAATAGTCAGGAGAAAAGTTCGATCTTCTTTAGTGCTGGTGTTGATGTCCAAGTGATCGTTGATATTCTTGGTATCTAGGCACGGTTCACCGCCTCAGAGATACCATGGTATTCTCTTATTTATTGGTAAAATGTCAAAAAGTATTGCTTTTCCTTGATTGATAGAATGAAGAAAAGGTTGGACGGATGGAAATTCAAGTAATTGTCTTTTACTGAAGATTGGAATTGTGTAATTCTACTCTTGCTACTATTCATAATTTCTAGTCCTCATCCTTTCCCCTTCTCAGTTCTGTTTGTGATGAAATCGAGAGGAGAATCAGGAATTTTCTTTGGGGACAGAGTGAAGGAAGGGATAACCTCCATCGTGTCAAATGGGAGAATGTTACCAAAGTGAAGGTTAAAAGTGGATTGGCTATCAAGAGACACAGAGACGTTTGTAAGGCAGCTCTTCTCTTAAATATTTGGAGAGTTGTTTCGAAGAAAGGTAGTCTCTGGATCAAATGGATCAATGAGAGATACCTCAGAAATTCTATTTGGAACACTGAGATTTTTGGTCACCTTTCTCGGTACCTTATTCAAATGATTAGGCATCTTGATGACTTCAAATCTTTGATTAGTTACAAATTTGGTGATGGAGAGAACACCTAATTATGGCTTGATCCTAGGGTCCCTCATAACAAATTTCCTAAAGACTGTACTGGGGAGGTTTGTGCTATTGTTTGTGGCACCAAGTGGAAGACGGGTTCATCTAGATTGCATGGTGTGCTAAATAAGTTCATTAATGATATCCCCCTGATGAGGGTGATGACGGAATCCTAATCAACAGTGAATCTAAAGTCGATCAAAGATTAATTTGGTTGAATGTTAGGAGTAGGGGTGTCGGAGACCCTGTGTTTTCTTGGATTTAGAAGTTTAATGGTCCCAAAAGATTCCATATTACAGCTTCAAAAGTTGGACACGACATATTGCCTACTACAGACTATGCAAGGAGAAGAGGCTTTTCTACACCTTCCTTCTATTTTATGTGACTGTCATGTGATGTTTGATTGTTCTTTTAGTCGGGCCATCTAGAATCTGGCGCTTGATTATAAGTTCATTCATGTTGTCCCAGGGAACAGAATGGATCATTCTAAATTGATGCTCAGCAAAGAACACCTTATGGGAATTTTGATTTTGCATTTTGTATGGCATGAGAGAAACTCAAGGGCTCATTACAACAAAAGCATGGATGCAGCCATGCTCTGGCTTTTGATTTAGGTTTTGGAAAGTGTGAAGCGGGAATCGTGGGGATTGACCCCCTTGAAGCGAGTAGCGGAAAGCGGGTTTTTAAAGCGGGCACTTTTTGAAAAAGCAGTCTACATTGTTTTAAAAAACATAGAAAAATTTAGTGACCGCCATACTGCTAAGATAAAGAAATAGTACTCAACAATCAAGCATCTGAATGATATTTCATTGCATCAGAATGACTTTTACAAATTAAAAAGGGTCCTAATTACAAAAGTAAATTGTTACACGCTAGAAACACTCAAAACATCATAAAAACCCATAGTCCGCACTCAACAATCAAGTATCATACTAGTACTATGTACTTAATATTGTTTCAATAGTTGGGCTTAGAAATTATCATGTAGTAAAAAAATTAGTAGGTACTAGTAGCTAGATACTAGGACTTAAATATCGTTGACTAAGGTAGTCTTCAGCATAATATAAATAGATGCACATTTAAACAGTATTACAGTAATAAAGAGAAATACATGACAATATAGTAGAATCAAGATAATTAGATATTACTCAGTAAATCCTAAAGAGCAATAAACTACTAGACTTGGTACATATAGACAATATAACAAATTTTACTACCTTATTTTCTTATAGTCTACAGATGGTTGAGCAAAGTTTTTGTACAAGTATACAGAATGGCCGACTATTAATCTGTTAGTGGTAATAAACAACATTAAAAATACATGTCAATATCATACATAGTAAATCGTAAGAAAAAAAACTGTAATATCAACTAGAGATATGATTTATGCAAACTGTTGAAAAACTACCAAAATAGGAGTGATTGTTCTATAGAAACGATGGTAGGTTGTCTCCTTCCAAAGATGCAAGACAATTGTGGCATAGAGACAGAAGTCACAAAATCACCACAACTTCCCTTCTAATTTAGACTTTTGCTACCAGCAAGAGACGCCCCAACCACCCAAGAGACGATTGTTGCCTTTGCCATCAACATATCACAACCACAAAGCACCATTATCTACATGACCTCAAATGATCCTACACAATCAAGATAAGTGAAGAATGTCCGTTGAAAAGTAAATATATAAGACAATTACTTGTCTAGGCGGATAGGTGTTCCTTCCCACCCAAGGGGCGTCTAGGGGGGCTATGAATTCCTAGGTGTGTTTTGTATATTTTTACTTTTCACATATATACAGTCAGATTTACATATAGGTTTAGCTATATTCAAATATGCCATCAATATTGGTTATCCCTAAGCTGAATCAATCATACCTTGACCTACATCACACCTAACATGACTTAAAGTAGACTTAATTGGCCCTAATCAGACCAAAGTTAGGTCTAATTTGACCTCATTTTCCTTAATTTCCCTTACGTCAAACCTAATTTGGCATAGCATGACATAATCAGACCTACATTCCCCTAATTTGGACTATATTGATCTAAATAGGACCTGATTTGGCAAAATCAGACCTAATTTCCCCAAAGCAGACCTAATTTGAGCCTTTTATGCTTGATTTGACCTATATCAGATTTATTTCTACTCTAAAATGACTAAATGTGATCTAATTGGACCAAACCTAGATTTATTTCATGCTAATTTGCCCTTAAAGTGGCTCGAATTAAGCCTAAAAAGCCTTAGGCGCCCACTTCAGTAACTTGAGGACCTAGGCGCCGTACTAGAGTCTAAAGTCCCTAAGTGCACCTCAGCAGTGCCTTGATGACTAAGGAAGGCACAGAAGCACGTCTTACAAGCCACAAGATGTGAAATGGCTTCCATGTAGGTAGACCTCTTTCTAAACAGTCTGCAAAGACAAACAAGCTCCAATAAAAAAAGGATCATTATAGGGAAATTCTACCTATAAACATTTCCAAGCGTGGTGACTGTGACACACATTGACTCCACTTCAATCATGTTAGATGTTAGAAAAGCATGAACTCTTAGCTAAGGCATCTAGAGATATTCAAAATCCTATGCAGGAGAAGAAAGTGCTCAAAGTCTTATCTCCCAAATTCTCTTGAAAGTAAGAAATCAAAACACATGCAAGGATGCATTCATTAGACACGTGTAGGTAAACTTTTGTCCTTCCCAAAAAAAGTAATAAGCTCATCTACAATGTCATAGGCCATCATTTGGTAGGAAAAGGATAGTGCAGTACTCCTGCCCACTCTTGAGGTGTTCGCTCAACGAAGTCCAACAATATTGAACTAGAAAAGGTTGTATATGAAATGATACTTCCCTAAAATACCTGCTCCTTCCTGTACGTCATAGCCATTTATAAGAGCTATGAACTAAGCTCCATCTCAATGCCAAACAACTCTCAACTGCCCATGATAGCCCTCAAACACAAGAATTCCTTAGATGGAACAAGATAGGAAGAAAGTTGGTAGTCAGTAGAATCATTAATGGAGAAATCGACTAATCAAAAATCTGCACACCCAAAATGAGATTTGTTGGCTTATTCAGCACTTCTTGTCACCAAAGTCGGCACTTGGCCTACAATCAGGAAAGAAAGGCAAGGACCACCATGTCAGATACCTCAGAAAGAATGAAACCAATGTTCTGAAAAACAGCATGCGGCATGCAGTGAGGGTACCACTTAGAATATATGTCATTTGTTGAAGCATTTTAATTGTATCATTTAGGTATATTCTGAAAATTTAACATTTAAGCTAATTTTCATGACAAGTAAAACTTCATTTACAATTTTCACCAAGTAATTCGTTTGATAACACTTGCATATTATGAACCAATGATACAATAATACAATAAAATTTTGAACCAACATAACCAATCAAGCAATAGGTAAACTTTGTGTATAACAATAAGTGATTATACATACTAAGTAAGCCAATAATAATCAAATCAACAAGTAAACAAATAGGTAGCAGAAGAGGAGGTCAAAGAGGAGGAACAGAAGAACTAGAGAGAGAGAGAGAGAGAGAGAAAGAAATATCAGTCAAAGAGAACAAGGAAAAGAGAAGGCAAGGGAAATCATAAATAAAGCAAGAAAAGAGGTATCTCATTCGATACCATTTTGACGGCGTGGAAATGCAAATTTATGGAAGTTTCGATGAAAATTTCCACAAATGCAACCGTGCCCATTTCAACGCCAAAATGAACGTGAATTAATTTATGAAATTTTACAGGTGTGATCTCTACGCCTAAATGCATCTTTTATGCAATAAAAAATTATGTGGGTGTAGGTTTTTTTTTTGGGGGGGGGGCTCCTTCATGTGGGAGGTAAGGAAACTATCCTATTTTTTGAGTATTTCGATTAAGGATTTCAACGACAAAATGTAGGAATTAAATTATGTAATTTTGCAAGCATGGGCCATGGGGTATATACATGCATGTACTTATTTGTGTTATAACATTACATATTGGATATGTAGGGCATTCCCCCGCATATCTTACTTGGGTTGATAGTTTAATGTTGATATTCACTCAATAGTCAACAATTTCATTGGCCCTAGGAATAATGCAATGTTTCTAAGCAAAATCATTTTTTTTGGTGTAGTTGGCTTCATGGAACAGGACTTCAACTTCGAGCCGACTTCGACAGGTGTGGACACAGAAGTTTTGGAAATGTCGAGGAAATGTCGAGGATTTTTACAACCAAAGTTTCGACGCAACTTCGACAAAAATTAAGCTAAAAATAGCCATTTTGTGATGAAAATCGACAGATTTCATCAAATCTAGCTTAAAAACACAATATATGTTTACATATAGCCATCCATACAGGTTTACATATGTAGATAAATGCATGCTTACATACAGTCGTCTCCAAACTACAGAGTTCTTCCATATATAAAGTTTGTGACAATAAACAAACTACATAAAAATAGTGTAAATCTATGGTAGATTTAGCAGAGAGAGGATCGGTCTATTACTGTTAGCTTAGAATAGTAAAAGATAACATCAAAATCATCTTACCTCAAGCTCCAACACTTTTTCCACCTCACACAGCCAACTCCACAAAATCCCTGAAATATGTCGCCAACTTTGACAACTTCGATAAATGTCGAGGACATTGTGGAATTTTTGTATGGACTTGGGTCAACTTCGCCGACATATGGGGAAATGTCGACATATTTGACGAAATGTCGAGGATATTGTAGAATAAAGATGTTTACATGCATTCGACGTCGCTGACCGTCGACATCGACATTATCGGCGAAATTTCGCCTAATGTCGACGACATTTAGATCTATGGTTGGCTTCCTAGCACCCCTATTGATTAATAAACCACCACTTGAATACATGTCATCCACATTGAAGACAATTCAAAACAACATTAAGCATGCACTGCATTAGCATTAAATACATTGAATAGCAAATGCTATGGAATGCAATGCAATTGTAATATACTAGAAGTATAAACTAGGTATGAGTACTAAATGGTGAAATAACACAAATCCCCCTTTTCTCATCTTCAAACAGCAACAATAACACCGAGGATTGCAATTATCAAAATTTCCATTGAAATTTTCATTGAAATTTTTAAGTGTCCAGAAAACCTCAAAATACATCGAAATTGGTGAAATTCATCAAGAGTGAAATCATCGAGATTTTTATCGAAATTTCAATAGATGCAGCCTTGATAGCAGTTTCGAGCGAAATCGACATAGTGGCATGTTTCCATTCCAAATTTCTGTAAAATCGAAATTTTTTTTGAAATGTTGCCAATTTCAAGGAAACCTCATTCCTAGAAATAAAGGTAGGTAACATGAAAGAGAGAATGGGCAGGACAGGTGAAAAAAAGACCAAACATGCCAAAGAGGAAAGGGAGTCAAGGAGGAGGACTGAAAAGAAGTTAGTAGGATTTCTGGAGAAAAATGTGAGTAGAAGATAGAATAAAAGGTAGAGGAGTTAAGGGAATGAAGAAACTAGACCAGAATGAAAAGGAGGAAAATTGGAGAAGGAAGAGAAGAAACTAGGAGGAATAGTATTGAAGAAGAACAACAATGGAAGAGGTGGAGATGACGAATAGGCAAGTGACAGAAAAGAAGCCGAAAATGATGAGGAATAATAATAGAAAAGAGAATGACAGAAGAAAAACTGTCAGTTATCTTCTTTACCTCAATAGGTCAATCTCTTGCATTATAAGAGGGGAGGAGGAAACAGTAGGGAACGATCCGCCCTCTAGTAGAAGATTGTTGCCGCCCAATAGAAGCCCAAGAGAGTGTTGCTGCTCCAGGTGCCAAGCTTTGCACGGTATGGTGGAAAATATTGTTGGTGGTGAAGGAGAATAATGAGAATTTTTCAAAAATAAATATGGCAAGAAAAACATGAAACGTGCAGCCGCACACATGACTTACAAGCCAGAATGGCAGAAAATGGGCGGATGTTGAAAGGTGGTAGTGGACATGCTTTTTTTAAATGCATGGTGGTGGTCATGCTAATTGTGCCTTAAGGCTGCATTTGGTACATGGTGAATCATGGAGAGCGGAATGGTAGGGAAATCAAAAATGATATTTAGTTAGCATAGTGATGGGAAAAGAAAACAATATCTATGAAGAATCCATGAAAAACTTGTCCTATGAAAAATTCCTTTCAAAACTCTACTAGTTATTTAGACGTGCAAAAAAAGTTTTTCCAAAATTTTCTTTCACTAAGGAAACATGTTCCCCTCCAAGATTTTCCTGCCCATAAACTTTACTTTCCCACCAAGAAATTATTTCATTCCAAATGTTATTTCTCTCTCTTGCTTTCCCTCCAACTATATTTTTTCCTCTAACATTTTGTTTCTTTTGTTAAGTAACCATTTCTCAACTAAAATGTCCTCCCCGTGAAAAAACTTCCCACTAAAAATATGTTTCACTTCAACTAAATGTTTTTGATAAGAATTCATTTTCCTTCATGAATGTTGTTCCCTCCAAGTATCGTTCAAATAAACATAATGTTGTGATTAGATTTCTTTACAAATAAAAATTTCATACTAAAAATTTGATTTTTACCTGAACTTTTTTCCATCCATAACTACTTGCTGCCAAGTGAATATCCAACAAAACGTTTTTTTCTTCCAATAAAAAGTTTTGCGCCAAATTAATTTCTATCCAAATAAATACGGACATGATTTTCTATAAATGTTTATAATGAACCGAATCTATGTCGTTATCTTTTTATTTGTTAAGAAAATCGAGATACCTAAGTCTTGGTTTTGTTCCAGGTCAATATTCATCAAGCATTTTTTCACTAAACTGTTTCCCTAATTAGTTTCTATCTATGTGTTGACATATTTTTATATAAAACATTTACAATAAACCAAATCTACATTGTTATCTTTTCCTCTGTTTAGAATTTTGTAGAAATAATGACGATTTGATTTCTCCCATATCATCAACCATTTTTTCCCTTCAAGAAAATGTTTTGTTGTTGACATCAAAGAAGCTTTTCTATAATATAAATAAATAGAATTTGTAATGCATTGAATGTTTTTATAAATAAAATCTCTTTTCCCGTCCCATACTCATGTAACATATAATATTTTTTGAATATCTCCCCATCTCTATCCCTTTCTCCATACACATGTTACCAAACAACAATTTTAATTATTTCCCATTCCCCTTTCCCTTCCCTATGTATCAAATCAAATGCTCTCCTCCCCTTTCCTATACATCCTATATATTTTTTCACCACGTAGCTTAGGTGGGTTAGAAGGAACAAGATGAATTCGAGAAGATAGGGAGGGAGATGAATCGAGTACGAAAGGGGGTGGATGTTGGTTCCAATCCACCTGCTGAACACCACCACATGTGTGGGAGGTTCGGGTGGACCTCTTGGAAGGTTTTGATGATGCTAACACCATAGATGCAGCTTGCGAAGCGATTTCTGCCGCCGTTGGGGAAGGTCGGTGTAGGCAGCCGCTGGAAACAACCATGTGATATGGTGGACGTCGGACGTGCTAGAGGAGCACCATCTGCAGTACCAGTAGGGCTTGCGGAGCGGTTTCTGCCCGAAACATCATCCTCCCCGAGAATCACAGAGGCAAAGAGGGTAATAATGCCAACGTCTAAGGCTCACAGAGGCAAAAAGGGGCGGAACTAAGAAACCCTAGTAGGCAGTGGTGTGTTGGCGAATTAAGGGGCGGAACTAAGAAACCCTAGTAGGCAGTGGTGTGTTGGCGAATTAAGGGGCGAGGAAGAAGGAGAAGGCACGGGGAAGAAATATCACTTGCTCAACTGGTATAAATAGCACCTCGGTCACGAAGCAACACGGATCGATAAATAGGGGTCAACCACCAAGCGTTGTCGTTGATCAGATCACCAGCACCGCAACCACGAACACCACAACTACCGACAGGAAGAAAGAATGGTGGAAGGGGAGTGGTGAGGGCAAGACGATAGAGGTATCTGGAATGTATCGGAGGCCACCTCTTTGGCTTTTGGCATTCTAAAGCCCGCTATGAGAGTCGTGTACTGAGTGTGACAATACAAGTATCTAAACTAGGCATTCAACAACCCCACTCAAACCGACCCAAGCCGTTTGTGGTTAATCCGAATCTGACTAAACTCAAAAAAAAATACTGACTACAAAAACCCACAAAATATTCGAGCCCAGAGTCATATGTCAACCTGACCCGAAAATGCAAGCTGCTACTTCTAAATGTGTGTTAAACAGATTTCAAGAATTGTACGGCACAACCTTTCTAAGTTGTTGCATGTGCATTAGTTGCATGAATCATACATGGTTATTTACATTGAATCTGATTTGTCCAGAACAACGACAAATCCCAGTGGCGTCAGTTACATCAACTAGACAATTATTCTCCTAAAGTGAATTAGACATGCATAGTTGGCTAATCGACCTGGCACTCGGGGGGGGGGGCTGGTTCATCGCTTACAAAAGATCTGATTTGGGCGTCTATCTGGCCCAACTAGGCGATGCGCGGCGGAGTCGGGCGGCCGCTTTTTTTGCTGCTCAGCTACTAAATTCTTTTTTTGTTTAACTTAATAAACCCAACTCTTCCGCGACATTGGAATTCCTACCCCTGCCCCCCCCCGACGCCCACCCTATCTGTTTGCGTGAACCGCAAACCGCACGGCGCAAGGAGCCGCACAGAAAGCGTCCAATGCCGACGGACGGCTTGTCTCCGTGGTCCTCCCTCTCCGGCTCTGGTGATCGATCAATGAGGCTTCTCGGTTCTCCTTCTTCCAATCTTCCTTATTATCTCCTTCTCCAAAAGCAAGAACCCTATTCATTGCTTCTCCAATTCTCACGTTTCACGTCTACGTCTACATCGGTGTCAACCGTCAAGTCTTCGTAATGGAAGGAGATGGTGAACCTGTGACACCTGTTGGACAATTTCTACCACAGTTCCTTGACTTGGTGAATATCAAGAAAGGCTAAATCCAATAAACCCGGGTGGAAATATGGATTTTAGCCTAATCTGACGGACACGAACAAGTTTGTGGGCACGTTAGCAATGGTGGGATCAAAGATTGAAACAACACATCATTGGCGGCTAGGGCTGTAAACGGTGCGGGTATGACTATACCCAAAACCATATCCATTTAATTTAGCGAGTACGGGTAAGGGTCCAAACCCGGATTACTAAAAACCAGACCAACACCATACCCAAACCTGCATATAATACGGGTAAGCGGTGCGGGTCCAAGGGTATACGGCTCTTGACAAAATTGATTTTTTTTTCAACTGTCAAAAGCAAATCCTGGACACAATTTTTAGGCCCAAATGATTGAAATTGTCCCAAAGAATGTTAACATTGGGTGCAATTCAGAATTTTCAATGTGTTTGCTGCTAGATGAAATGCAAACTTGTTTTGAGTGGGTTTTGGACTTAATAACCATTCAGACACATTTTTTACTCAAAATCTTTATGAGAAAGATCATATGCATACATATAACGATTTAAGCACTATAACAACCCAATTGAACAACCATTCGAATATGTGAGTTGACCGCTACAAACAGCTCATCAAATTAAACACACAAACACCATCGGACATGATACCTAACAAAAAGACAACGTCTTAGTATTTTTTGAAGTAAGATAGATAGCAAAGAGGAGATAGCAAATAGGAAACTCAAATTTTGGATACACATATGAAGAAAGAAGCAAGCATTGGCAATGAATAACATATTACAGTAAACTATTGGGATACGCATATGAAGAAATAAGCAAGCATTGGCAATGAATAGCACATTACAGCGAATTGAAATTTGGGATACGCATATGAAGAAAGATGCACATTGAATCAAACAGCATAACGATAAGCAGGCACAACAGTTGCAAGAGAATAATAAAACAAGTAGCATAAAAAAAGATGCAGTTTTAGTAGCAGTACCTTTCCTCACGCTGCCGGTCAACAGAAAAAAGCAACAAGATGAAGACTGGAGAAGAAGAATAATGAACGTTGAAAGGGAAGAACTGGATCAGAGGCGTCTGGGCAATTTATGGGCTGGTTTCGCTGGGATCCGGCTGGTGATGGATACTCCTGGCCGTGGAGTTGGAAGCCGGCCAGACGGGCGACGATTGGAGTTACGAGCTGCTGCAGCTGGGGTGGTGGGAGCCGTTGGTTGGAGTTGGGCGCGACCGGTGAGATTTGGGTGTGGCTGAGCGACTGGGGTCGTGGGGTTGCTGAGGCTGGGTAGCCTGAAGCTGGGGCAGACCCTGGCCGCGATGTGATGAAGGCCTGGTCCGGAACCCAGGAGGCGCCGAGGAGGAGTGGCCAGTCGTGGCGGCTGAGTGCTTCCCTAGTTCCTTGCTGGCGTTATATATATATATATATATATATATATATATATATATATATATATATATATATATATATATATATATATATATATATATATATATATATATATATATATATATATATGAAAACACAATCTAACATATTTTTTATTTTATTGATATGTTTTGTAATTAATATGCATATGTATATTAACACATAATTGTGTAGTCATACAAATAATAAAGGACTTTTTTGTACAATATAACTGTAAATTGGTTGGTTATTGTAATCAAGTTACCAATAAAAAATAGATAATTGAGCAATTTAGATTTTTTTGTCAAAGTATATTAGTTATTTAATTATACATTTTGAATAAGAATATCATATACCTGAAAAGGAGGGAGAGAATTGGAGAATCTTGAGGTTCGTTGGGGTCTTCAATTGAAATTTAGGATTTAGAGTGTTTTGGAGTTGGAGTGTTTTAGGATAATTTGATGAATCTTATATAATACTCAATTTATTAATTTATTTGTTATATGTTTACTTTGTTTAGAGTTTGGTGGGACATTAAATTAATAAAGAAGGGGAGGGATTTATAACTAAGGGGAGAGAGATGCACTATGATATGTGCATTATTAGTCCCTAAAACATGTGTCTTAAGCCCCATTTTTTCTTTTGGGAAATCAATGATTGCATTAAATTTCTATTTGTCATTATCTCTCTCTTCATAGCTAATGTTATTATCTTCACTGTCTTCCTCAGTCAATAATTTAGAAGTTATCCTTCCATCTAATGACATGAATCTCCTTCCACAATTGCTGGTCTCTTAGCCAAGATAATTATACAAAATTCAAATTATTTATTTATTGTCCCTCTTTGTAACAAATATAAAATGACAAAAACAAATTGGCATAGTAGAGAATTAGGAAATTCCAGCATTGGGAATCAACTGTACAATTCATTTTTTATTTCAAGAAAAGATGTTACTTTAAAATGTGCACAGGTATGTAAACGTTATTAATAATTCCAGTAGGAAAAATTAAATCTATGACATTTGTGTACCTGGAAGCGAAGAATAGGTTGTACACCTAGCTTTTAGAGGTTGTTACACCTGGAATACCTCTCTGTCTAAACCCTAACACTTCTATATTTAGATTTATCTTGTCATCAGTATCAGACACAAAAGTGGTAACGATTTGGTTAGCAGACAAAGAAATCATCCTTTAGCATGAAACAAATACACATTTTGTAAATCATCTCGAGGGCATCTTATGTGAGAAAACTTAGGATTTTAAACTTATCTGTTGGCTAGACTTGTAGAATGTCATGACGGTAAGCTTTATACGACTTTGAAGTGTAATATGTATGATATTAAAATCTTCTTTATTCTAGAATGTTGATTGCATAAGAGTTATGAATTTTGATCGCCGGTTAGACCTCACGGTGCAAACCAGGGACACACGGCCACTGACGGTAGTAGCAGTGGACACCTCTGCAGTGTTTTTTGCCAAGCTAGAAGTTGAGGAATTGGGTGACGATTATGTTGCCTTGGAGTTATGATGGTGGTTTGTGTTTATGCTATTGTTGTCTCCATTTTGAAGGATGGTATAGAAGTCCATTTAGGTTCAAGTTGTGGTTGGTGTTGCGATAGTGAAAGCATGTTTCATGGATCGTCGGCGTTGCTGACATGCATGCATCCTGTAAATGAACCTAATTTTAGACATCGTGTTTCCACAAGCACCTCAAGAAGGCAAGCGTGAACTAAATCTATTATCGAAGCAGTGTTGGCAACGGAAAAACAAATACATCACCAAGATATAAATGGATCAAATAAAGATCTCTAATGAACTTATATGCAACTAAACATTATCACTTACATCAGTGATAATGGTCTTTAGCTTCTGTAGCAAGCTCGTGAGCTGGTGGATGATCCCATTGCATCGTTCTCAGTTATTTTTATATTTCACATAAATGAGCCATTGGTGGTTTTGGTTTGAAGAGTGCCATTCATATTGAGCACCTTGTGCGGCTACATGGAACTGGGAACAATGGTGTGCATATCGTGCAAGGTGGTTAGCGACATGTGCACTCCTATTACCAAATCTCATAATTTTATACGGTAATTTTATACGACTAGATGCTCTCGATTTACACCCCTTCAGTACATTTCAGAGGGAAAGTAAACAATGTTCACGGGTGGTTGCCACTATAGGTAGTGAGAAAAGATGGACCGACATGCAGGTGGTTGAGTATAGCATGATCATGTAATAAGCTAATGGATAATATGTCACTACTATACTACAGAAAAGACCTTTGGCGTCGGTTATTTAGAGCCTTTAGCGTCGGTTTCCAAGCGACACTCAAGTGGGCGCCGCTAAAAGTCGACACCTTCAGTGTCAGTTTTTAACCGACACCATAACCCTTCCCGCCACCAAAAACACGCCAGTAAGGAAACTATAGGCGTTGGTTCTTAACGAAAACCGACACTATATCACGATCAAAGACGTCATTTATTAAACAAACATCGATGCCATAACCCTTTCGGCCACCGAAAACGCGCCAACAAGGGAACTATAAGCGTCGGTTTTTTGCTAATAACTGACGTCGTAACGGGATAAAGATGTCATTTTTATGCTAATAACCGACGCCATATCCCTGTCAGCACGGCCATGCTTCCCAACATGGTCGTGGTACCTGGCCACAATAGGCGTCGATTCTTACAGATAACCGACGCCAGTAAGGGAAAAGGCGTCGGTTTTTGGCTCACAACCGATGTCGTATGTCTTTGGTGTCAGTTTTATACAAATAACCGACGCCTATATTCTGATTTTTTTTTCTTATCAGTTTGCAAGCCTACTGTATGGCTGGTCAGCATGATGCAGAACCTGCAGTTCAGAACTGAACTACAGGTTTACAACATCCATTGATATCATCCAACAATAGGCCACAAACCTGCAAAGTCATTCACATTCAGACATATGTATTGATCAGATACATGTAGAAACCTACAAAGTCATTTATATTCACATTCAGTTCCATTCATTTCATCTCTTTTCACATTCAGACTTTCATGTATTGATCAGAAAAAGTCATTCACATTCACACATATGACAATTCAGAAAAAGTCACTCACATTCACACAAAGATATTTATGAGAATAAAGTTTAGAAATATCATTCTTTATTCATCGTTGTCATCATTGTCCCAATTATATTTAAAAATTCCCACTACTTGTAGGGATTTTGCCCATTCTTCTCTTACAACATCTAATTCCTCCCTCGTATAGGGAGTATGTACATCTAATAACTTTCTACCTGTGCTGAAGTCAGTTTTAAACACATGTAAAGAAAATGACGCATATATATAATTAATAATATATAATAAGATTGATATATTTCATATTATCTAATGAGACTATATATAATACCTAATGTATAGTATCGATTTCCATTACACCATATTTGATGATTAGGTCCATAAATCGCATCACATAGTAGGCACATGCCCAACCATTGTCTTGTGTAGCACACTATAAATTAAAACATACAAAATATTCAAAAATACAAATAAGCACAGTTCACATAAATAATATATACATTGGAGTCAGGAAATTACTTTCACATTCTCCCAAATTAGTGGTTGATTCTTTTTCCTGGGGACCTTTCCTCCAACTTTTTTGAACTTTTCTAAAGCCCTACATGTTAATGTAACACATTAAATTGCATAATTAAATAGTAATGTAATAACATATGTTAACATATATAAATATATGAAATATTTCTCACAGGAATAATGGTTTTTTCATTGTGTTTCCATATAATGTATTCAATTCCTTCCCCCCAGGATCTAGATAATAGATAGTGAACGTCTTGGGGACAATAACTAGTAACTTCCAATGCCTACCACTACAGGTAAGAAAGTTAAAAATTAATAACTCAAAATCCACAATAAAAATATAATTTTCTTAAGTGTAAATTACAAGCAAAGTAAACTTACTCGACATTGAATGGAGCTATTATCACTGTCTTCTTATTTTACCAAAATATTCAAAAGCAACACGTTAGTATGAAGTAACTGAAGAAGGGTATGTATCTACAAGACTACATCCCACATGGGAAAATGCAAAATATGTACATATTGTGTGTAAGTGGTTGTAGAACATGTATTACGTATGCATTAATATATAAGAAACCAGATCACCGTATATAAAATAAGGTATATGGATGTATAAATAAGATCTCACCATATCTACAGCTCTGTCATAGATGTGTTCAACCAATCATAATGAAACAACTCCAAAATATCTTGTATAAATAGCTTGTTATTGTATGATTGACCTGCATTAATATGTATGCATTAATGCGTATGAAAAACTTATATTACGTATTCATTAATATGTATGCAAAACTTGTATAAATAGATTGGTATCGTATGATTGACCTACAACATTCTCCGGAATAGTAACATTTATAGGGCAATTTGAATCATGTTCGCCTATCCATTATGCCATACCCCTACAATTAGGACCTAACGAGGCGTGTAGGTCCCTTAGAAGCCAACTTGGTACTTTAGGAGCTGGAGGTGGAGGCCGAGATGTAGCAGGTGTCTTCCTTTTGACCTGTATATATAATTTTAGATCAATTGACTCATATATACACACTAACAAATTAATGTAAAGTAAATTTACCATACAATATTAGTATAGACGACATCCGCTTTGGGCCACATTATCACTCCGCCTTCTACCTCACCAAGCGTTTCAGAATCTGGATGGGCATATGGCAGTGGAAGATCCCTCCAATCGGGGAGTATATGCATCAGGCTCATAAGAACCGCACCAACTGGTACTGGAGTCTCATGAAACATCTCCCCTAGAAGGGCTGGGTAAGCCTGTGCCTCTGCAACGATATATTCTTGACTTTTTAGACGGCATGGCTTCAACCCCTATAAATTTATGTAAAGAATGTTATATACATATATACATAAACATATCATCTTGAAAAGACTAGCTACTATATATGTCATAAAAATACTTATAGTGGATGTGCAACCTCTACAGTAGGAGAAGAGTGGGCTGCCACAGGTACTGTCTGAGTGGCAGTCTGAGATGCCTGTCACTTGCTAATTGCTTCATTGACTCTCTTATCAAGTATTTCCTCGACTCTCCTATCAAGTGCTTCCTCGACTCTCCTATCAAGTGCTTCCTCGAATCTCCTTTCAATTAACTGATCTACCTATACATGGACAAAAAAAATGCTAGCTTCTGATTATTGAATTCTCTTTCGCAATAACATTCTAAAAAAAGAATAAGTTACCTCAACTTGTGAAAGTCCCGCTCTTGGGACTGGTTTGCGCTATGATGGCCCAAAGAATGCTTTGATGCCCACACCAGCGTATGCACCCCTAACACGTCCAGGATGCTCTGGGTTACCCAGAGCGACTGTCAATTCATCACTTGTGCCCTCAAGGATGAATTTGCCTTCCTTCCTCTGCTCGTGCAGCTCTCGCTAATCGACATCAACAAAAATTGGTAAGTAAACATGACAATAATCAATATTTATCGATTGCTCTAAGAGTTGAATTTTACCTTTTTTGCAACCGCTTCAGCAATTGCGGGCTTTGTTATATCTCCCTTCTTATTTTGCCTCCCAGCTATCCACATAGCATGGCGAGGCAGAGATGCAGGACCAATAGTAGAGGACTCCTGAGTAGCAGTAGACTGAGCAGTAGACTCAGCCTGTAGTATTTGGCGAACGCCTGCATAGCCTCTTGGACCCAATGTATGGTCATGCATATTCAGTGCACGCCTTGTGCTTTGAGCATCGCTGATAGCCTTGTTAGTAACACTAAAGGTTAATCTTGAATAGGTGAATACATAAGAATGTATATTAATTAAATTGGGAGTGACGCTTAATACCTTGAATTCATCCGTTTTTCTTTGGGTAACAAACTCCTCCCAGTCTTTGGTGTCCAGGTAGTTCCATTGCTCAGTGGCTGCCTTCTGCCTAAATTTATTTTTTAAAGAGAATACAAACAAAAATTATTAGTGTAGAGTTAGTCAAAAAGTGATCAATGTCTAGAATTGAAAATCAATCAAGAACCTCTTCTCAGCATCGCGTATGTAATCTCGGGTGAGATTTGTCCTATAGTTCCTTAGGACCCTCCCACAGCGTTGCATCACACATTTACGATGCAGCGTTTCATCCATATCAAATATACTCTGCAAAATAGAATTGTTATTAACTAGTATCCTAAAAATTAGTAATCTACAAAAATAGAATTGCAAATAATAATAACTTACACATAGTTCCTTCCATACTAAGTCTTTCTTCCCCTTAGGAACTTTATGCCAGGATTCAAAAATAGGACTACAATGGCTGCGAGTAAGAACTCCAAGATATGAAATAAATGAGTTGCGGTTCACTCCAATTGGATTTCCTACATGATCAAAATTCATAACCAGTTTGGGTCCATTGCCCCTTTGTTGTAGTAACTTGTTCATCATTGTGATGCCCCTCACTTTCTCAATTTTTTTGCTTCTCATCAAGTACCCCAATTTCTTTAGGGGGTACATCACTAACCTAAAATTTGACAAAAAAACACACTTACAGGATATAACTATAAATGAACATATAGATAGAAACCTCAGGGATATATTTTTAAAACTTACATTATGAGGTGGCACATTGACATCCTCACCCTCACGGTAATCATCAGCATGGTCATCATGAGAATGCTCAGCCATCTTAAAGTTCACATTCACATTGTAAAGTTCACATTGTAAAGTTGTAAAGTTCACATTCACATTGTAAAGTAATTCACATTGTAAAGTTCACATTCACATTGTAAAGTTCACATTTAGGAAAATAAAACATATAAAAAATATAAACATGCATGCATGCCTCTAATATTGCGATCTTTTATCAATTAACAATCCTTCATTGTGATCTCCGCGCACATACAAGTCATCATTAGCTTCAATATTTGGTGGTGTTGGCAACCCAAATGAGAATGGACTGGAGTCATCATACTTATCATAGTATTGTTTTTCATCTATAGGATCTTCAATGAACTATCTTTTACCATAAAGAACTACCGACCATTTATCATTTGCAGGATCATCGATGTAAAATACTTGTTTCGCATGTGATGCCAATATGAATAGTTCACCCTTCTTGCCAATCTTTTCAAAGTTCACTAATGTGAAACCCAATTCAGCCACTATAACTCCTTTAGTGTTATCAACCCAATTACATTTAAAGATCGGATTCTGAAATCTACGTAGTCAAACTCCCATATGTCTTCAATGACACCGTAATATGACATTTTAGCTTCACGTGGACTCTTATCCTTTACAATTGCAAAAAATAATGAAGACACTTGAAGGGTGACCCCACTGTTTTGGACGACACTCTTATCATCTTGACGCTTTGTGTAATATGAGAATCCATTTATGTCAAACCCTTCATAAGACATAACATTCAATTTTGGTTTAAAGGCGAGGCATTTGATAGTTTCTGTAAGATTATCTGGTGTTTGAGATAGTTGATGTAAGACTTTATCTTCAAACTACTTAATAAATGACTTGTTATGCTCTCTAGCAAGCCACATTGAATTGGCTTGAGGATATTGTCTCTTGATGAAATGGGTATGTTCCTCGATATAAACACTCACTTCATTGATGTTGTGTAAAATATACAAGTGACCTTGTTCCAACTGCTCACGGCTGATTACTTTCATCAGTGATCCCAAAATTCCTTTGCCAAAATGCTCCTCAATATTCTTATCATTAACAGGAGCGTCATTAGCACTCAGAAAGTCATTACAAAAATCCATAACCTCTCTCGCCACATTATCCTCAATAATACTCCCTTCAGGGTGATACCGGTTTCGAACATCACCTTTAAAAATGTTCATGTATCGTTCAAAGTGATACATCCAATGCAAGAAAACTGGTCCCAACATTTTCACTTCCCTAGTCAAGTGGACAACAAGATGTACCATGATATCAAAGAACGAAGGAGGAAAATACATCTCAAGCTGACATAGGGTAACAACCACTTCTCTTTTCAATTTATCAAGAGTATAAAGGTCAATAACTTTGTTGCACAAACTGTTGAAAAAGAAACAAAGTCTTGTGATTGCAAACCTTACATGCTTCAACAATATAGATGGAATTGCCACAGGCAATATTTGTTGCATTAGAGTGTGACAATCATGAGATTTAAGACCTATCAACTTCAGATCTTTCATTGATACCAATGTACGGATGTTGGATGAGTAACCCTGTGGCACCTTAACATTTACCAAGCATTCACAAAAAGCTTTCTTCTCCTTTCTCGACAATGTGTGACAAGCGGGAGGTAAGTATGTTCTCCGATCACTACTAACTACTTCTGTTAATTTTGTCCTTATTCCCATTTCATGTAGGTCCATTCTGGATTTTATCCCATCTTTAGTCTTACCTGATATATTCAACAGAGTACCGATGACGCTATCACAGACATTTTTCTCAACGTGCATGACATCGATACAATGTCTGACTGCCAAAGAACTCCAATAAGGAAGATCCCAAAATATTGACTTCTTCTTGAATAAAGATTTGTCACTTTGTGTGGCCATCGTACATTGTGATCTCTTACCAAATTCATTGCCAAAGTCTTTTACTCTTTCATAAACATCCTCCCCTGGTATAGGTTTAGGTGCACTCCGTTCCTCATTCCGTCCATTGAATGCTTTGCACAACCTATGATACAGATGGAATTTTGGAAGAAACCTTCAATGACCAAGATATACAGTCTTGTCGCTGTGTTTTAGTCATATTGAATTAGTGTTCTCTTCACATATAGGACACGCTTTAGATCCTTTGACACTATATCCAGACAAATTCCCATATGCTGGAAAGTCATTCACAGTGCAAAACAACATAGCGTGCAAACGAAATGTCTCTCTTCGTGAAGCATCATAGGTCATCACACCTTCACCCCAGAGTTTCTTCAAGTCATCAATCAGAGGTTCAAGATAAACGTCGATATCATTTCCAGGTTGTTTAGGGCCCGATATCAACAACGACAGCATAACATACTTATTTTTTTATATACAATCAGGGAGGAAGTGTGATAACCTAGATTTTTGAGTTTTAAAAAATAATACAATATTTGAGAGACAAGCATTCTATGTAGAGGACAAATACAAAGTTGAGGAATTGGTAATTCAATCATGGATTCTTTCACCCAAATTAGGTGTTTTGAGATAGAATAATGAACTATGATACCTAATTAAATTCAATTGTGAATTGAATACCCTTCCTTATGATTATTGAAGAACTAAGTTATATGACCAAATGTTAGAATTTTGGGGTCATATTTCTTGATACAAGGTTTTGTTTAATGGAGAACCCACGACTCAAATTTCATGGAATTCCTATTAACCGTTTGAGAGATATGGATGATTTAGTATATCATAAAGTGAATAATGATTCTTTGTTTTTTTTTGGAACACGACCATTTAGTGAACTGATGACCCAAGTGTCATCTTCTTCCACCTCCGGTTTCCATGGAGGTTGTTAAATGGATTTAGAGGGCATCACATATGGTCGTCGCCAAGTGTTTGGGATTGGAATGGTTCAACTAGATTTGGGCATATCGGAGCTACCCAACACACCTGATATCGTGAGGTTGGATGGAGGGTGGAGCAAGATATCCCCACTGTATTTCTGCATTCTCCATTGCGAAACAACACCTCAGTTTGGGCGTGGAGTGCAGTGACGAGGGAGATATCACTCTCTCTTTCCTAGCTCCCTACTTCTTGTTGCGAGTGACATGGGGAGAAGAAGGCGAGCAGGGTGGCCAATCGTGTAACATCCCTGACCTGGGTTATGAATTAACCCTAGATGTTTTGTCTAATAAGGTTGAGTAGATTCTTAATCTTATCTTGGGAAAAGTAATTAGGCCTCATAAGAAACTTATGTTTCAATTTTGGTCCTGTTTGAGCAATGTTGAAGCAATGTTTGCTTATTTTGGACTAAAGTGCAAATTACCCAAGTCGAGGGGTTAACTTGCAGATGTTGCATGATAAGATGTTCCTCTTATGTTAAGACATCATAATAATGAATGTGATGTAGTGGTATGGTTTCCACAAGCTTGGGCACCAAGATTAAGCTTGTAAAGCAATGTTGTGCATTAAAACCTAGTTTTGGTGAAAAGTGCAATTTACCCAAAATCTAGGATTCAATATGCAAATTACCACTTCAATAAAGTCCCTAATGTTTCTTGGAATCATGTAGAGCAAATAAAATGAGAGTTACTTCTCATTTGAATTAAGATGTAGGAGAGAGAATCTTGATATTAAAATAATCAAGATTTAATCCTAATTGAAACCCTAATTCAATTTAGGGCAAAAATGAATAAAAATAATTGAAGGGCTTTCAACCAAAATGTTTTGGGTTGATTTTGAATAAGGATGGACGTTCCTTTGCCAAGATAAGGAACTAAAATATCTTAAGTAGGTGAAATTCCACTCACCTTATTATAAAGAAAAGTAATTTCCACTCACATATGGGATATTAATATAATAAGCATTAAGGTGCTTAATTTGCTTTTCTTTAAATTGAGGATAATGAAGGAGAATTAAAGGCAAAGGGATATTCCTCATATACATGGAGTTGAGGGGGAAGAGGCGGCCATAATTTTTGGATTAATTGGATTTTTATAAGGCATATTCTCTCTCATCAATTTCTTTATAAAAGTGCCATTTCCAAGCCCAAACCAAGGCCTTTTTCGGATTTTCTTCTTCCCCTTGCTTGAAAAACCGACCAAGGATCTAGGGAGGAGCAGGGAGCACGTACCCAACCTGTGGGTAAGCCCTTTACCTTCGTTCTCCTTGATTTCATGGTGGAAATTGAAAATAAATTATGGATTCCTTCTTATTTCGATCTCCTCTTCAACCCTAGCCAACTTTTGCAATCAAAAGCTTGAGGACGAGACTAGGGGGAGTTTCTAGAGCTTCATCCACCATTAATGGCGTGAGTTTGGAGCTTTGGAGCTCAATTGGAGGCGGGTTTTATAACTTAAACCCTCAAACATTGCTATTGCATCAATCTTCTATGCTTTGTTGATTGATTTCTTCAATTTTATACACTTTTGTTTCTTTGCTGCAAATTCCATCAAGAACGGTTGCTGTTCTTGGGTGCACGAAGGAAGGTGATGATGACATCATCATAAGCAAGCACCTCACCAAATATCTTGGGAGAAAACGATCTCAAAAGTTGGGACCAAACGGTTTCACCAAAACCGTTTGGTGACCAAACGGGTTGCAAACCGTTTGGTGGAAAACGGGTTCAAACCCGTTTGAAGGAGTTGACCAAGCATTGACCGTTTGGGAATATCGTTCCTAATTATGTAGTCTAATGCCCCTCAAAATTTGAGGGGTTAACTCCAAAGGAATCATATGTTGAAGGCCAATCAATTAGACAAATCGAATTGAATTAAGTGCTGATTTTCAACCTGAATAACTTGACCTGCTTGGGAAAACGGGTTCAAGACCGTTTGAGATGGTTGACCAAGCGTTGAACATTTGGGATTCCTGTTCATAATTATGTTGGTTAATGACCCTACAAATTTGAGGGGTTAACTCCAAAGGAATAATAGGTTGAAGGCTAATCAATTAGGAAAACCTAATTGGATTAAGTGCTGATTTTCAACCTGATTAACTTGACCTGCTTGGGAAAACGGGTTCAAGACCGTTTGAGTGAGTTGACCAAGCGTTTCCGTTTGGGATTCCTGTTCATAATTATGTTGGTTAATGACTCTCCAAATTTTAGGGGTTAACTCCCAAGGAATCGTGAGTTGAAGTCTATTCAATTAGGCAAACCCTAATTGAAAACAGTGCTGAAATTCCAATGAGTTAAGTTGAGATTTTGGGTTGATTAGCCCAAACGGGTTCAAGACTGTTTGGGGATCCTCCAAACGGGTTCAAGACCGTTTGGGGATCACCCCAAGACCGTTTGGAGGTCTGGATCAAGTATAGTTGATCAATTGAAGGTCCAAAGGTACCAAATCATACTGCAACTCAATGTTGATTTGTTGATCAACTCGATAGACCAATCCATGATGTTTTTTCACTAAAGTCCAAAGGTTGGATGAGACAAACGGTCTCAAGACCGTTTGGAGCTCATCCAAACGGTCTAAAGACCGTTTGGTAGTCACCCAAGACCATTTGGAGCTTTAGGGTTGAGTATGGTTAGGTGTTTGAAGGTTTAAAGGTACTAAGTTGATATACAATGCAATGTTGATTTGGTGATCAATCCAATGAACCAAACCCCAATTGGATTGCTTAGATTTGAGTGATATGATGGGAAAACGGTCTCAAGACCGTTTGGAGGTCATCCAAACGACCTCAAGACCGTTTGGGGTCAGGTCATACCCAATTTGAATGATGGTTCAATGGTTTCAAAGTAACTAATCCTGCATTGATTAGTGTTGATGGATCATCGATTCCAAACCCTAAATCAGTTGATTCAAACCCTAATTGATGATCAATTGAGGGTCAATTGAGGGTCAAATTAGTTGAAGGTTGACTTATCAAACTCAATTGAAGTATGAATATAGGTCCAATTGATGATTGGTTCCATGAATTCAATGATTGAAGGAATCAACATTGGAAACCCTAATTCAATTGGATACCTCATGTTATTGAAGGTCCAATTGATCAAACCTTTTTGGAAACCTAATGTAATTAGGTGAGAGATACCCTTAATGGTACTAATCAATAATGCATAACAAATGCATGAATCCAATACATGATTAGTAAACCCTAGTTGAGGGTGTATCCTTGTGAAACCCTAGTTGAGGGTGTATCCTTATGAACCCTAGTTGAGGGTGTATCCTTGTGAAACCCTAGTTGAGTATGTATCCTTATAAACCCTGGTTGAGGGTGTATCCTTGTGAAACCCTAGTGGAGGGTGTATCATTGTGAACCCTGGTTGAGGGTGTATCCTTGTGAAACCCTAGTGGAGGGTGTATCATTGTGAACCCTGGTTGAGGGTGTAACCTTGTGAAACCCTAGTGGAGGGTGTATCATTGTGAACCCTGGTTGAGGGTGTATCCTTGTGAAACCCTAGTGGAGGGTGTATCATTGTGAACCATGGTTGAGGGTGTAACCTTATGAAACCCTAGTGGAGGGTGTATCATTGTGAACCCTGGTTGAGGGTGTATCCTTGTGAAACCCTAGTTGAGGGCGTATCATTGTGATTGTTTATATGCAACTTTATAATAAAGTTATGCCTTAAACTAAGATAAGTCCATATCATGTGAGATAGCTGGACAATTCTAATGTGTGGCCTATGCATTATATGCTAAGGGTGAGTATTCTGTGATGGAATGTATTAAGAGGGGAAATACCTTAATACAAGATAAAGTTGGTGAACTCAAGAGGGTCTGAATTAATGAGAAATGGGGAACCCTAACCCTAATTTGGGGAAAAGGGAATGATAAGCCCTGTTTGATAGTGAACCCTAATTCCTGGTTAAGGAATGATGGTGTTACTATTGTATCACATGATGTGATGAATATCTTGTATGACTGTTATCATGCTTAATAACCATGCAGGTATGATGAGATGATGAATATAGCCAAGTTTGGTCTGTGACATTTATATAATAAATGTTGATTGGCTTTTTGTGCGTTAATGTTGTTGTTGCTTAATAAAAGTAACAATGTGTACGGATTTTATGAACCATGTGAATAAGTTGTTGCCTAGTGAGAGGTGACAAGATGTGAATGGGCTTATGAACCATGTGAATAAGTTGTTGCCTAGTGAGAGGTGATAAGATGTGAATGGTCTTATGAACCATGTGAATAAGTTGTTGCCTAGTGAGAGGTGACAAGATGTGAATGGCCTTGTGAGCCATGTGAATAAGTTGTTGCCTAGTGAGAGGTGACAAGATGTGAATGGTCTTATGAACCATGTGAATAAGTTGTTGCCTAGTGAGAGGTGACAAGATATGAATGGCCTTGTGAGCCATGTGTGATGCTTGGGTAACAAGTATCATGTTTCTTTGTAGCATTTGTGTTAATAAGTTATGCTAGAGAACTTGGCTGATGTTACATTTTTGTTATATATCTATAGTTCATTGATGATTATTCATATCTGTTGTATTCATTACAAGTAGATGGATGAACTATGAGTCTACCATGGGTAGATGCAATGCTCTTATTGAAAATAGAGATTTTCTTATTCTGTTCTATGAAGAATAATTCTGCCTATTAATGTAAAAGTAACCCCTGCTCAGTTTAATTTCATAATCTACTATAACAATGTTTTTGGAGGAGAGTTATATCTCTCGCTGGGGCAATTTACAATTGTCTCACCCCCGTGGGAAACATTTTTAGGTATGCATGAAAGGCAGAGCAGAAACCCTAGAATAGGGAAAGAGCAGCAGCAACAGCAACAGCAGGGACAACAATAAGATCTCAGGTGGAGATATTGTCTGTCTAGTCATATAGATAGTAGTCCTATGTGTCGTCTCTGTACTCTCAGGTCCTCGGAGTTTTTAGTCAGTGTTTTTGATATATCAGTCTGAGGTTTTGGCTTGATGCCTTGAGATTTGTATGCTGCCTGCATATATGTTTATAAGGCAGCTGATGATGTAGTCTCTAGAAAGAGATGGTACAGGATATGTATGTTTGAAACAGAATGTATATGATATACAATGGCATTTGTTGGAAAAGATTTCCTATGTGTGGATCTCTTTGCAAAAAGTTTTTAATTTTTAGTGATTTTCGCTAATCCGCTGCTTGATGAACGCTTCTGCATTAGTTAATCATGTTTTCGCGAGACGGTCGTCACAATTAAGTGGTATCAGAGCTCTAGGTTCGCTGAGTCTACAGAGACATAGGACTAAGGTATCGAGTCTGTGTTAGTGTCCTCCAGTATACCCTATAATGATTTCTGCTTGTGCAGAGAAAGGATAAAGTTTTAAAATGACTGGAGAGCACAAGGAACACATTGCTTAGGGCAATGTTGTTGCACCAAGAAGTGGTGCAAGGATCATGCAAGAATAGAATGAGTGCCTGAAAATCCCCATTAAGACCTGGTCAGGATAGAGAATCCTAGGATCATGCTCTTATTGGGCAAATCAGGGCAACGGTGATGCATAAAGAAGACTGGATATTGGTGTTACAACCTAGGTCACCAGTCCTTAATACAAAAGCTTTGGGCTTTGAAAGGATTCCTGAATGACATAGTCATGTTGGAACAAGGGAAAATATGGAAAAGATTAACTTATGGCAAGAAAGTAGACTCTGCCATGAGTTTAGACAAACAGTATATCTGTGATGGTAGTGCCCAAGGAGGGGCCATAAGATGAGATTTAGAAAATGATGCCTGGAGGAAATCTAGGAATGGAAAATCCTATATGTATAATGGTATGAAAAGTGAGGAATATGATAGTAAATAAGGTACATACTACCTGATCTTACAATACTTGTATACCTTGGCCAGGTATATGATTATTGTAGATAAGGCAAGTATGAAACTCTTAGATTGTTATCTTTTTGATTGCTCTGATCAAGCAGTCATTCTGATACAATCTAATGAGTATCATGAAATAAGAAATATGGAATCAATAAAGGAAGATGCTTTGTGCAATTCCAATAAAGGAAGATGCTTTGTGCAATTCCAATAAAGGAAGATGCTTTGTGCAATTCCAATAAAGGAAAATGCTTTGTGCAATTCGAATAAAGGAAGATGCTTTGTGCAATTCCAATAAAGGAAGATGCTTTGTGCAATTCCAATAAAGGAAGATGCTTTGTGCAATTCCAATAAAGGAAGATGCTTTGTGCAATTCCAATAAAGGAAGATGCTTTGTGCGATTCCAATAAAGGAAGATGCTTTGTGCAATTCCAATAAAGGAAGATGCTTTGTGCAATTCCAATAAAGGAAGATGCTTTGTGCAATTCCAACAAAGGAAGATGCTTTGTGCAATTCCAATAAAGGAAGATGCTTTGTGCAATTCCAATAAAGGAAGATTCTTTGTGCAATTCCAATAACGGAAGATGCTTTGTGCAATTCCAATAAAGGAAGATGTTTTGCACAATTCCAATAAAGGAAGATGCTTTGTGCAATTCCAATAAAGGAAGATGCTTTGTGCAATTCCAATAAAGGAAGATGCTTTGTGCAATTCCAATAAAGGAAGATGCTTTGTGTAATTCCAATAAAGGAAGATGCTTTGTGCAATTCCAATAAAGGAAGATGCTTTGTGCAATTCCAATAAAGGAAGATGCTTTGTGCAATTCTGTGGGCTCTGATCTCCAAAACCACAATATAAACTTAGCAGAAGCGATTCGATTAACAGCGGAAGACAAAAATCACGGGAAATTAAAACTTTTCGAGATAAGAGCTTGAATCTATAAAAACTTCTTTCATAAAAGGAGATAAACTGTTTACATCTCAGATAATTACTTCTTGAGTAATTATATACAACATGATACAAAATCTCAAGAACTCAAAACCAAAATCTCAGACCAAAAGACTCCAAGGACCTGAGAGTACAGAGAACACATAAGACTGACTATCTAACTATACAACTCAGCAGTCTGAATCTCCACCTGAGATTTACTACTGCTCCTGATACTGCTGCTGCTGATATTGGTCACCTGAAGATTGATTCCTTCGCCCTCGACGACCACCTAAAAAGATGAAATCTACGGGGTGAGACAATTTTAAATAATTGTCCCAGCGAGAGTTATAACTCTTCGCCAGAAGCTTTATTATAGCAACCAAGAATAACATAGGCAATAAAAGCTTTAAGGTAATCAGCAGCAGATTGTTATCAATTAGAACAACAACATTTAAGGAATATGAAGAACATGTATACCAAGTAATGTATCTTCAACCAATGTATCTTGTAGTTCAACCTAAGCAGATATGCTACGCGGTTGATTATGTTTTACAAACATCATTATGCCCTGCGGAGATGAGGTATACCGCTCATACTCCAACCGATCACTATTAAGTCGCATCAGTATCATACATAGGTCATCAAAAGAGTCAGATTCTTATGACCTCATCTTCCTCAGTCAGTAAGAGGATCAACATGCAGGACATCTATTGTCTCTACTACTATAGCTTACCAGGGTATTCTGGTACTTCGCTATTAGAGTCACAGTGGCATTCTGTACTCTCTTCGCTACCGAAAGATCTCTTGTTTATCTCTCATCGATGCGGTATAAAAGATTTCCTCGGGAGATTAGTGTTACATCACCCCGGCATAAAACATAGTGAAAGATTGATAGATTAAGATACATCTACATCAATTCCTACAGTAGGATGTAAGGAAATTCACAACCATATTACCCCACATATTCAAAAGTATGTGCTCCAGGAATCCCCTTAGGAAAACCTGTTTCACCATCATTTAACTCCTGACAATGATGGATCTATGATCAGGGCTCTACATGGTATGATTATACTTGATTAGTTAGGTACATTTCAGTATTCTTTTATCATCATACATGTTTTCAAACATTAATCATTAGCATAGCAGCTATGAAGGAAGAATACTAAATGTAACAAGCCTAACTCTCATCAATTATCATTTCTCAATATTCTCATCACAAGTCATCTCTTAAAGCATGACCTTGATGGTATTCATGGCTCTCACAGCCTATCAATCTCATAAGATGCTATTAACAAGGCATCAAGATATATCACTATTCATAAAGCTAACAACATGCTTTCAATGAATATAGTATCATCATCCATACCTGGATATGATCATCCTCATAAAGGAACCTGCATGGTTAAATCAACTGATAACAGTAAATAACTCGTTTAAAGAAGTTGTATCTCCCTACTCATACAAGAGCTAGGTTTCCTTGGTTTTCATCAATTAGGGTTTACTATTCACATTACATGTCATCACCCTAGAATTAGGGTTTACTATTCACCTCATGGTGAAATGATCTCATAACATACTCATGTATGAGAAACCTCATCATTAAATACCTCAGATAAGATTAAGATTCATCAATTATCATAATTAGGGTTTCCATGAACTCACATAAGTGGATCATACCTAAACTTGCACATTCATGTATATTGAAGGTATTTTACTTGAGTTTTCATTATAATTGGTACTTTATCTCTCCTCTAACTAGTAGATAGTGATTACACCACTCTAGATTAGGTTGGGTTAAGTCCTCATTGATTAACACCAGTCAACTCATCACTATCATGTGATTAGGGTTTGATTAAAACAAGGTATCACTCAATTGAACCTTTCAGGGGCATTTTGGTAATTTACCCATTGACCATCATCATGGGTCAATTCATTAGCCACTTAGCCCCTTAACATCTTAGGTTACCATTAGGGTTTAGATTAGATCATCATTGAACCATTTACACCTTCAAGTGATTAAGTATAATCAACCTTGAAGGTCTCCAATTGGTTTAGGGTTTAACCTTCAACCTTCAACCCATTTGATTCTTAAATGAACTTGAACTTGTTTAATCTCAAATGACCTTGAATCCATTTGAACCTTAAATGAGTGTGGACCCACTTAATCTTAAACGGGTGTGGACCCATTTAAGTCCAAACGAGTGTTGACCCGTTTGAGCCTAAACGAGTGTGAACCCGTTTGAGCTTAAACGGGTGTGAACCCGTTTGGACTCAAACGAGTGTGGACTCGTTTGGACTCAAATGAGTGTGGACTCATTTGGACTCAAACAAGTGTGAACTCGTTTGGGCTTAAACGATTGTGGGTCTACTTGGGTTCAAACCGCATGAACATAAAAGGTGACACAAAGATTATGCTTGAAAAGGATTTCTTATGTTGAAGCTTTCAATTGGCCCAAGCCATGTTAACCATATACAAATTGAGTCAATTAGGATGAGCCTCAATCAACTGGACACCAAATTGACCCTCAATTGAAAGCCAATTAGGGTTAAATCTAACTCAATTAGGGTTTCCAATCGGCTAATCATCAATGTTCAACAATATGATTCAAATCAGAGTTGAACCTATCAATTGACCTCCAATTGGGCCCAACTTGGCTCAAACGGTCTTGAGGTCATTTGGATGACCTCCAAACGATCTTGAGACCGTTTGCCCAAAGTTTGACTAAAAACCAAAATGATTTGATAAGGGTTGAGCCCTAATTAAATTAAAAATCAGCACTTTTCATTAATTTATCAACATCTTGTAATTGGACCCTCAAACCATCAAATTCTTTAACCCTAGACCTCCAAATGATCTTGGGGTATCACTAAACGAGTGTGAGATCGTTTGGATGAACCCCCAAATGGGTTGGAACCCGTTTGGGTCCTTCAACCCAAAACTCAACAAGATCTATATTGAAATCAGCAACTTTCACCCGATTAGGGTTAGGTTATTGAAGTGTCTTCAACTCTTAATTGGTTAGGAATTAGATTACAATTCTTTGTAGGAATGAAATTCAATACATTATGAATAGACCCTCAAACAGTCATACCTTGTTCAACCCTATGAAACGATCTTGGGGTCGTTTTGATCCAAACGATCTTGCAGGATCGTTTGAGATCAAACGGGTTGAACCCGTTTGACCTTAAACGAGTTGCACCCGTTTGGACCAAAAAGGTTCAAGGTCGTTTCATAAAGTGACCTAGGAATCCACTCCCATCATCCTCAACCTCTGTTCAGGTCGGTTCCTCCACCGTTTTGCTTGCAAAAGAGCAAGGAAGAAGGGAGGTAGAAGAAGAACTAATCATAGAAAACAAGAACAAAGATATGCATAACAAAGCTAAGAGTTAGAGTTATAAAACCCGCCTCAAACGTGGTTCCTAGAGCTTCCAAGCTTCCAAGCTTCAAGCCTTTAATGGCGTCTTGAGCTCCACAGGTCGGCCAAGGTCAATTCTTCAAGAAAAAGATGGGGATGGTCGGCTAGAACAAGGAACCTGACTAAGAAAACTAGCAATTCAACCTTGTAATACGATTTCCTCCATGAATCCAAGCTAGAAGGTGGTGTTCTCTTACCTAGAACAGGTTGGTCGTCCCCTTGAGCTCCTGAGCTTTGCTTTGGCCGGTTGAGAAAGATAAGAAGTGAGGAAGTGAAGGAAAATGTTTGCTTGGTTTGGAAAGAAAGGTGCTTATATAGTTTAGGCTGATTTACACCATAAAGACCTCTAGAACTTTGAAATTCTCATCCAAGTCCTTTCTTATTTAAGGGAACGTCCAAACTCATCTAAACTTATGCAAAGCTCATGAAATCTCAAGATCTAGGGGTAAAGAAAGCCAACTTTCAACTAGGGTACATACATGAAAGGTTTCCTTACTCAAACTTAGTGAATTTTATGTACAAAGGTCATTTTTCTTATCTGATTATTCATTGATGTGTCCCTTTCACTATTTCTACTATAAATGATGACAAGAGTCATAAAGATGTTCTAGATGGTGTATTTTCAAGTTGCACCCCTCAAATTGGGTAAACTGCATTTTACTCCAAATTAGGGTTTTTAAGCATAAGGATTATTCCACAAGCTGCATCTAGATGCCCAAGCTTGGGAAATCCATCATGTCTCATCATATTCACTCATATGATGTCTCATTATCAAAAGAACATCTTAACATGTGCAATTGCAAGTTAACCCCTTAACTGGGTAATTTGCACATAAGCCCCTGCATTACCAAAATAATACTACAACTTTGATTAAAAAGGACAAAATTGAAAATATATGTTCCTGAGAAACTTAATTACATGTCAAAAGATAATCACCAGGGTTTAATTACATATTTAGGCAAAAAACCTAGGGTTAGTTTATAACCCAGGTCAGGGATGTTACAAATTATCCACCCCTTACAAGGATTTCGTCCTCGAAATCAACAAAACGTATTAGGAGAAAAGAGCAGGGTATTTCCTTCTCATCTCATCCTCTAGTTCCCAAGTGGCTTCTTCAACACCAAGGTGGTTCCAGAGGACTTTCACAAGGCTTATATCTTTCTTCTTTAACTTTTTAGTTCTTCTATCAAGGATTGAAACTGGCCCTTCCTCGTAAGATATGTCATCATTCAATTCTACCTCCATAGGTTGTAGAACTGACTCAGTGTCGGGGTGACATTTCCTCAGCATAGAAATGTGAAACACAGGGTGTAACCTCTGCAACTCTGGTGGTAACTCTAGTCTATAGGCTACCTTTCCAACCCGTTCAATGATTGGATAAGGTCCCATAAATCTAGGTGCTAACTTTCCTTTCCTTCCAAAGCGAAGGACTCCTTTCCAAGGCGAGACCTTGAGGTACACTCTGTCTCCCACCTGGAACTCTAACGGTCTACGGCTCTTATCAGCATGCGACTTCTGTCTATCCTGTGCAGTCTTAAGCTGTTTTTGTATAACTTTGATCTTCTCTGTAGTTTGCTGCACAAGATCAGGACCTAACAACTGATGTTCACCAGTCTCATACCAACACAAATGGGATCTACAACGTCTACCATACAAGGCTTCATAAGGTGCCATATCAATACTATGCTGATAGCTATTGTTATAGGCAAACTCTATCAAGCTTAGGTGTAGATCCCAACTTCCGGTAAACTAGAGAACACATGCTCTCAACAGGTCTTCCAAGGTTTGTATGGTTCTTTCCGACTGTCCATAAGTCTGTGGATGAAAAGCCGTACTAAACCTTAGCTTGGTGCCTAAGGCTCTGTGTAGCTGCTCCCAAAAGCGACTTGTAAACTGGGGACATCTGTCAGAAACTATGGTGACAGGAACTCCGTGCAAACACACTATCTCTTGAACATACAACTGTGATAACCTTTCAGTAGAAAATGTTGTTTTGATAGGTAAGAAATGCGCTGTCTTAGTCAACCTATCAACAACTACCCAATTGGAATCATGTCCTTTGCTTGTCCTGGGTAGGCCAACAACAAAGTCCATGGTCACATGGTCCCACTTCCACTGTGGTATGGGTAAAGGTTGCATTGTTCCTGCAGGCTTTTGGTGTTCAGCTTTAACTTGCTGACACACAAGACACCTCATCACAAACTCTGCAACATCCTTCTTCATTCCAGGCCACCAATACAAATCTTTCAAATTTCGAAACATCTTGGTGCTCCCTGGATGCATAGCATACATCGAAGAATGAGCTTATTCTAGAACTAACTTCCTCAAGTTATCCATATCCGGCACTATCATCCTCCCATGATAACATGCTACATGATCATCTGAGTCATAGAAACCATGTCGCTTCTCATTTCCATACTCTGATCTAATCTGCTGAACTACAACATCAACCTGTTGTGCCTCCTTAATCTGCTCTCTTAGGGTAGGTTTAATATGCATCTCAGCCAACAACCTGACTAACAATGACACCTTCAACTGTACATTGTCTTGCCTTAAAGAGATAAGCATATCTCTCTTAGAGCATACTAAAGAGTTTAGTTGTGATCTATCCATGGTTGATGTTGCTGATTTCCTACTCAAGGCATCTGCAACCACATTGGCCTTTCCTGGATGGTAATCAATTGTACAATCGTAGTCCTTGATTAACTCCATCCAGCGACGTTGCCTCATGTTAAGCTCATGCTGAGAGAAGATATACTTAATATTTTTGTGATCTGTGAAAATCTGGAATGTCTCTCCGTAGAGATAATGTCTCCAGATCTTCAGGGCATGAACCACAACAGCTAACTCCAGATCGTGTGTCAGATAATTCTCTTCGTGTTTCTTAAGCTGTCGTGAAGCAAAAGAAATCACTTGCTTATCCTGCATCAACACGCATCCGAGTCCATTCTTGGAGGCATCACAGAAAACTATGTATCCTTTTCCTTGCTCAGGTAACACAAGCACAGGTGCACTTGTCAACCTCTCCTTCAACAACTGAAAAGACTGTTGACACTTATCACTCAAGGTAAAAGGAACATCTTTCCGGGTTAACTTGGTTAAGGGTAAGGCTATAGAACTGAAATTCTTAATAAACCTTCGATAATAACCAGCTAATCCCAAGAAACTTCAAATCTCCATTGGTGTCTTCGGTTGTTCCCTCTGTAGAACAGATTCTACCTTTGTAGGGTCAACACGAATACCCGAGGCAGATATCACATGTCCAAGAAAAGATACTTCCGGCAACCAGAACTCACACTTGCTAAACTTAGCATATAGCTTATGTTTTCTTAGCAGAGTTAGAGCCTGTCGGAAATGTTGTTCATGCTGCTGAGCATCCTTACTATAAATTAGAATGTCATCTATGAAGACGACAACACACTGATCAAGGAAAGGTCAAAAACTCTATTCATGAGTTCCATGAATGCAGCCGGTGCATTGGTTAGTCCAAACGACATAACCGTGAACTCATAGTGACCATATCGTGTCCTAAAGGCAGACTTGGATATGTCACTATCCTTAATACGGAGTTGATGATATCCAGACCTCAAGTCTATCTTTGAGAAGACTGTTGCACCACGCAACTGGTCAAAAAGATCATCAATCCTCGGCAACAGGTACTTATTCTTTATTGTTACTTTATTGAGTTGTCTATAATCAATGCACAACCACATTGACCCAACTTTCTTTTTAACAAACAAAACCGGAGCACCCCACGGTGAAGTGCTCGGTCGGATAAAACCTTTCTCAAGCAACTCTTGAAGTTGTTTCTTGAGTTCTGCCATCTCAGCAGGCGCCATCCTATACGGTGTCTGGGCTATAGGTTTTGTATCTGGGATCAAATTGATTTCAAAATCAATTTCCCAAGGCGGTGGTATACCTGGAAGTTCTTCAGGAAACACGTCCTTGAATTCCCTGACTATAGGAACTTCAGCAGGGTTGGGACCTTCTTTGGTAACATCTACTACATGTGCCAAGAATGCATAACATCCTTGCCTCATCAGCTTGTTAGCAACCATAGCTGATACAAGACAGGTGGGCAGAATATTTCTCTCTCCTTAAAAGATCCCTGTGTTGCTATCATCAGCAAACACAGCCTATTTGGATTCACAATCCAAGACAACTCGATACCTTTCTAAGGTATCCATCCCGAGGATTATATCAAATCCTTGCATATCAAGTGGTATAAGGTCCACTTGAATGCGATGATCAGAAAAGAAGAGGATGCAGGGAGAACATACCTCCTGCAAAACGGCAGACCCACTCAACGGAGTCTCCAAAAACAAGCTATCTGCCCTATGACTAATTGTCATATTGCAGTTACGAATCACTCTCCAAGTGACAAAGGAGTGCGTAGCACCCGGGTCAATCAGAACAGATACAACACAGGATTTAGACATATCAGAATATAAAAGTTCCATATGACCTGCCACTACCCGTGGATTGACCACTGCATCTGGTGGGTTCATAGCATAGAACCTTGTTGTCGCCTGGTGTTGAGGTGGTGCTGATGATCCAGCTTGAGACGCTTGTCCACGTCCTCGAGCTGCTCCTTGAGATTGCCTTCTCTGTGATCCCTGTTGACTCTGTCTCGGAGGCTATGTCACACTAACAGGCCTAGATTGGCAGTCCTTCATCAAATGTCCCACCTTCCCACACTTGTAACAACTCTTCTCCAGTTGTTGTGGTCTGGGTGATCCTGTAACTGACATTGATGCTGAACTGTGAGTCTCTTGTAGTGGTAGGCTTTGTCCCCTCCCTCTACTCGGTGTCCACTGTGTCTGAGCACTAGTTCTGGGTGGTGGAGGTGTACGTGCAGAGAATCTAGGCTTCTTAAAGTCTCTAGATGAAGAACCCTGGAACTGCGGATATCTTTTATGGGTTTGTCTCTTCTCGACTACGGATTTCTCTATCCTTCGGACTGACTCAACGAAGGTAGCAAACCTCTCCCGATTCTCTAAGGCAGACACGGGAGTAGTCAAGTCGGCGTTTAAACCCTTCTCAAAACCTTCTGATTCTTTCTTCTTCTGTGGCAGCCATGTGCGGAAAAAACCACAATAACTCCATGAACTTAGCTTCATACTCGCTAATGTTCATCATGCCTTGCCTCAATCTCTCAAACTGAGAGATCTTCTCGTCTAGGAAGGTCTTTGGAAAATATCTATTGATAAATTCCCGACGAAAATCTTCCCACGAGATCTCTACTCCAGGCCTCTTCTGCTCTTCCATGGTCCACCAGTGACTAGCACTTCCCTTGAGAAGATAGACAGCATGTCTAACCTTCTGAGCCTCTGGGATGTTGAGGATTCTAAAAGCTTTCTCCAACTCGGTTAACCACAGATCGGCATCTGCAGGATCAGCTGTTCCAAAGTATTCGGTTGCTCTGACACGACGAAGTCACTCGAACGTCTTACTGATACCTTGTCCTTCAGGCTGGGCAGGTGCCCTAGGTGCAGGCATGGGCATCCTGTCGGTGATGTGTGTCATAGCAGTCATAAACTGCCCGAACATAGTTTGAACAGCTGGGTTTCCCATGTCAGCTGGGTCAAACTGAGGTGGTTCTCTGGGTGGCTCAGGTACAGGTTGTTCTATCTCCGGGTTCTTTGCACCTCCTTGGGGTGCAGCAACACTACTTTCTGCCACATACTCCTCGTGTTGTTCAGACATCCTTAATTATCTTCTTCTCCTGAGGAGCAGAAGACTCTATTAGATAAGAAAGAAGTACTAAGGGTAGACTCGACATCCTAAGTCCTATGTCTCTGTAGACTCAGCGAACCTAGAGCTATGATACCACTAAATGTGGGCTCTGATCTCCAAAACCACGATATAAACTTAGCGGAAGCAATTCGATTAACAGCGGAAGACAAAAATCATGGGAAATTAAAACTTTTCGAGATAAGAGCTTGAATCTATAAAAACTTCTTTTATAAAAGGAGATAAACTGTTTACATCTCAGATAATTACTTCTTGAGTAATTATATACAACATGATACAAAATCTCAAGAACTCAAAACCAAAATCTCACACCAAAAGACTCCAAGGACCTGAGAGTACAGAGAACACATAAGACTGACTATCTAACTATACAACTCAACAGTCTGAATCTCCACCTGAGATTTACTGCTGCTCCTGATACTGCTGCTGCTGATATTGGTCACCTGAAGATTGATTCCTTCGCCCTCGACGACCACCTAAAAAGTTGAAATCTACGGGGTGAGACAATTTTAAATAATTGTCCCAGCGAGAGTTATAACTCTTCGCCAGAAGCTTTATTATAGCAACCAAGAATAACATAGGCAATAAAAGCTTTAAGGTAATCAGCAGTAGATTGTTATCAATTAGGACAACAACATTTAAGGAATATAAAGAACATGTATACCAAGTAATGTATCTTCAACCAATGTATCTCATAGTTCAACCTAAGCAGATATGCTACGCGGTTTATTATGTTTTACAAACATCATTATGCCCTGCGGAGATGAGGTATACCGCTCATACTCCAACTGATCACTATTAAGTCGCATCGGTATCATACATAGGTCATCAAAAGAACCGTATCTTATGACCTCATCTTCCTCAGTCAGTAAGAGGATCAACATGCAGGACATCTAGTGTCTCAACTACTATAGCTTACCAGGGTATTCTAGTACTTTGCTATTAGAGTCATAGTGGCATTCTGTACTCTCTTCGCTACCGAAAGATCTCTTGTTTATCTCTCATCGATGCGGTATAAAAGATTTCCTCGGGAGATTAGTGTTACATCACCCCAGCATAAAACATAGTGAAGGATTGATATATTAAGATACATCTACATCAATTCCTACAGTAGGATGTAAGGAAATTCACATCCATATTACCCCACATATTCAAAAGTATGTGCTCCAGGAATCCCCTTAGGAAAACCTGTTTCACCATCATTTAACTCCTGACAATGATGGATCTATGATCAGGGCTCTACATGGTATGATTATACTTGATTAGTTAGGTACATTTCAGTATTCTTTTATCATCATACATGTTTTCAAACATTAATCATTAGCATAGCAGCTATGAAGGAAGAATACTAAATGTAACAAGCCTAACTCTCATCAATTATCATTTCTCAATATTCTCATCACAAGTCATCTCTTAAAGCATGACCTTGATGGTATTCATGGCTCTCACAGCCTATCAATCTCATAAGATGCTATTAACAAGGCATCAGGATATATCACTATTCATAAAGCTAACAACATTCTTTCAATGAATATAGTATCATCATCCATACCTGTATATGATCATCCTCATAAAGGAACCTGCATGGTTAAATCAACTGATAACAGTAAATAACTCATTTAAAGAAGCTGTATCTCCCTACTCATACAAGAGCTAGGTTTCCCTGGTTCTCATCAATTAGGGTTTACTATTCACATTACATGTCATCACCCTAGAATTAGGGTTTACTATTCACCTCATGGTGAAATGATCTCATAACATACTCATGTATGAGAAACCTCATCATTAAAGACCTCAGATAAGATTAAGATTCATCAATTATCATAATTAGGGTTTCCATGAACTCAAATAAGTGGATCATACCTAAACTTGCACATTCATGTATATTGAAGGTATTTTACTTGAGTTTTCATTATAATTGGTACTTTCTCTCTCCTATAACTAGTAGATAGTGATTACACCACTCTAGATTAGGTTGGGTTAAGTCCTCATTGATTAACACCAGTCAACTCATCACTATCATGTGATTAGGGTTTGATTAAAACAAGGTATCACTCAATTGAACCTTTCAGGGGCATTTTGGTAATTTACCCATTGACCATCATCATGGGTCAATTCATTAGACACTTAGCCCCTTAACATCTTAGGTTACCATTAGGGTTTAGATTAGATCATCATTGAACCATTTACACCTTCAAGTGATTAAGTATAATCAACCTTGAAGGTCTCCAATTGGTTTAGGGTTTAACCTTCAACCTTCAACCCATTTGATTCTTAAACTACCTTGAACTTGTTTAATCTCAAATGACCTTGAATCCATTTGAACCTTAAACGAGTGTGGACCCACTTAATCTTAAACGGGTGTGGACCCATTTAAGTCCAAACGAGTGTGGACCCGTTTGAGCCTAAACGAGTGTGAACCCGTTTGAGCTTAAACGGGTGTGAACCCGTTTGGACTCAAACGAGTGTGGACTCATTTGGACTCAAATGAGTGTGGACTCATTTGGACTCAAACGAGTGTGAACTCGTTTGGGCTTAAATGATTGTGGGTCTACTTGGGTTCAAACCGCATGAACATAAAAGGTGACACAAAGATTATGCTTGAAAAGGATTTCTTATGTTGAAGCTTTCAATTGGCCCAAGCCATGTTAAACATATACAAATTGAGTCAATTAGGATGAGCCTCAATCAACTGGATACCAAATTTACCCTCAATTGAAAGCCAATTAGGGTTAAATCTAACTCAATTAGGGTTTCCAATCGGCTAATCATCAATGTTCAACAATATGATTCAAATCAGAGTTGAACCTATCAATTGACCTCCAATTGGGCCCAACTTGGCTCAAACGGTCTTGAGGTCGTTTGGATGACCTCCAAACGATCTTGAGACCGTTTGCCCAAAGTTTGACCAAAAACCAAAATGATTTGATAAGGGTTGAGCCCTAATTAAATTAAAAATCAGCACTTTTCATTAATTTATCAACATCTTGTAATTGGACCCTCAAACCATCAAATTCTTTAACCCTAGACCTTCAAATGATCTTGGGGTGTCACTAAACGAGTGTGAGATTGTTTGGATGAACCCCCAAATGGGTTGGAACCCGTTTGGGTCCTTCAACCCAAAACTCAACAAGATCTATATTGAAATCAACAACTTTCACCCGATTAGGGTTAGGTTATTGAAGTGTCTTCAACTCTTAATTGGTTAGGAATTAGATTACAATTCTTTGTAGGAATGAAATTCAATACATTATGAACAGAACCTCAAACGATCGTACCTTGGTCAACCCTATGAAATGATCTTGGGGTCGTTTTGATCCAAACGATCTTGCAGGATCGTTTGAGATCAAACGGGTTGAACCCGTTTGACCTTAAACGAGTTGCACCCGTTTGGACCAAAAGGGTTCAAGGTCGTTTCATAAAGTGACCTAGGAATCCACGCCCATCATCCTCAACCTCTGTTCAGGTCGGTTCCTCCACCGTTTTGCTTGCAAAAGAGCAAGGAAGAAGGGATGTAGAAGAAGAACTAATCATAGAAAACAAGAACAAAGATATGCATAACAAAGTTAAGAGTTAGAGTTATAAAACCCGCCTCAAACGTGGTTCCTAGAGCTTCCAAGCTTCCAAGCTTCAAGCCTTTAATGGCGTCTTGAGCTCCACAGGTCGGCCAAGGTCAATTCTTCAATAAAAAGATGGGGATGGTCGGCTAGAACAAGGAACCTAAGTAAGAAAACTAGCAATTCAACCTTGTAATACGATTTCCTCCATGAATCCAAGCTAGAAGGTGGTGTTCTCTTACCTAGAACAGGTTGGTCGTCCCCTTGAGCTCCTGAGCTTTGCTTTGGCCGGTTGAGAAAGATAAGAAGTGAGGAAGTGAAGGAAAATGTTTGCTTGGTTTGGAAAGAAAGGTGCTTATATAGTTTAGGCTGATTTACACCATAGAGACTTCTAGAACTTTGAAATTCTCATCCAAGTCCTTTCTTATTTAAGGGAACGTCCAAACTCATCTAAACTTATGCAAAGCTCATGAAATCTCAAGATCTAGGGGTAAAGAAAGCCAACTTTCAACTAGGGTACATACATGAAAGGTTTCCTTACTCAAACTTAGTGAATTTTATGTACAAAGGTCATTTTTCTTATCTGATTATTCATTGATGTGTCCCTTTCACCATTTCTACTCTAAATGATGACAAGAGTCATAAAAGATGTTCTAGATGGTATATTTTACAAGTTGCACCCCTCAAATTGGGTAAACTGCATTTTACTCCAAATTAGGGTTTTTAAGCATAAGGATTATTCCACAAGCTGCATCTAGATGCCCAAGCTTGGGAAATCCATCATGTCTCATCATATTCACTCATATGATGTCTCATTATCAAAAGAACATCTTAACATGTGCAATTGCAAGTTAATCCCTTAACTGGGTAATTTGCACATAAGCCCCTGCATTACCAAAATAATACTACAACTTTGATTAAAAAGGACAAAATTGAAAGTATATTTTCCTGAGAAACTTAATTACATGTCAAAAGATAATCACCAGGGTTTAATTACATATTTAGGCAAAACACCTAGGGTTAGTTTATAACCCAGGTCAAGGATGTTACAAATTCCAATAAAGGAAGATGCTTTGTGCAATTCCAACCCTAAACAAAAAGGGAAAAGCTATGTGACATTCCTAACTAATAGGAAGAACTATGTGAACATTCCCAATTACATAGAGTTTTATAAGTGAATTATCTATGTTAGATATATATGTTTTTCCTTTTGATAAGTATTCTTGAGTGATTATTGAAGTATGTTCTTTTATGCTTCTTCCTTTCAATGACATGGACATCATATGTTAGGGGTTTATGCTTTGCATAAACATAAACAGTGATAGGGAGGAATTAATGAAAGGAGCTTTGTGTGGAATCACAGAGTTCATAATATCTCCAGGATATTAAGATGATATGTGGAGACTTGAGGGCATGATTAATGAACAATCTGTTCCTCCTTTTCCTGGGATTTCGAGGACGAAATCCTTGTTAGGGGTTTATAATTTGTAACATCCCTGACCTGGGTTATGAATTAACCCTAGATGTTTTGTCTAATAAGGTTGAGTAGATTCTTAATCTTATCTTGGGAAAAGTAATTAGGCCTCATAAGAAACTTATGTTTCAATTTTGGTCCTGTTTGAGCAATGTTGAAGCAATGTTTGCTTATTTTGGACTAAAGTGCAAATTACCCAAGTCGAGGGGTTAACTTGCAGATGTTGCATGATAAGATGTTCCTCTTATGTTAAGACATCATAATAATGAATGTGATGTAGTGGTATGGTTTCCACAAGCTTGGGCACCAAGATTAAGCTTGTAAAGCAATGTTGTGCATTAAAACCTAGTTTTGGTGAAAAGTGCAATTTACCCAAAATCTAGGATTCAATATGCAAATTACCACTTCAATAAAGTCCCTAATGTTTCTTGGCATCATGTAGAGCAAAGAAAATGAGAGTTACTTCTCATTTGAATTAAGATGTAGGAGAGAGAATCTTGATATTAAAATAATCAAGATTTAATCCTAATTGAAACCCTAATTCAATTTAGGGCAAAAATGAATAAAAATAATTGAAGGGCTTTCAATCAAAATGTTTTGGGTTGATTTTGAATAAGGATGGACGTTCATTTGCCAAGATAAGGAACGAAAATATCTTAAGGTGAAATTCCACTCACCTTATTATAAAGAAAAGTAATTTCCACTCACATATGGGATATTAATATAATAAGCATTAAGGTGCTTAATTTGCTTTTCTTTAAATTGAGGATAATGAAGGAGAATTAAAGGCAAAGGTATATGCCTCGTATCCATGGAGTTGAGGGGGAAGAGGCGGCAATAATTTTTGGATTAATTGGATTTTTATAAGGCATATTCTCTCTCATCAATTTCTTTATAAAAGTGCCATTTCCAAGCCCAAACCAAGGCCTTTTTCGGATTTTTTTCTTCCCCTTGCTTGAAAAACCGACCAAGGAGCTAGGGAGGAGAAGGGAGCACGTCCCCAACCTGTGGGTAAGCCCTTGACCTTCGTTCTCCTTGATTTCATGGTGGAAATCGAAAATAAATTATGGATTCCTTCTTATTTCGATCTCCTCTTCAACCCTAGCCAACTTTTGCAATCAAAAGCTTGAGGACGAGCCTAGGGGGAGTTGATAGAGCTTCATCCACCATTAATGGCGTGATCTTGGAGCTTTGGATCTCAATTGGAGGCGGGTTTTATAACTTAAACCCTCAAACATTGCTATTGCATCAATCTTCTATGCTTTGTTGATTGATTTCTTCAATTTTATACACTTTTGTTTCTTTGCTGCAAATTCCATCAAGAACGGTTTCTGTTCTTGGGTGAACGAAGGAAGGTGATGATGAAATCATCATAAGAAAGCACCTCACCAAATATCTTCGGAGCAAACGATCTCAAAAGTTGGGACCAAACGGTTTCACCAAAACCGTTTGGTGACCAAACGGGTTGCAAACCGTTTGGTGGCAAACGGGTTCAAACCCGTTTTAAGGAGTTGATCAAGCGTTGACCGTTTGGGAATCTCGTTCCTAATTATGTAGGATAATGACCCTACAAATTTTAGGGGTTAACTCCAAAGGAATCATAGGTTGAAGGCCAATCAATTAGACAAATCGAATTGAATTAAGTGCTGATTTTCAACCTGAATAACTTGACCTTCTTGGGCAAACGGGTTCAAGACCGTTTGCGATGATTGACCAAGCGTTGAACGTTTGGGATTCCTGTTCATAATGATGTTGGTTAAAGACCCTCCAAATTTTAGGGGTTAACTCCAAAGGAATCATAGGTTGAAGGCTAATCAATTAGGAAAACCTAATTGGATTAAGTGCTAATTTTCAACCCGATTAACTTGACCTGCTTGGGAAAACGGGTTCAAGACCGTTTGAGTGAGTTGAAAAAGCGTTGACCGTTTGGTATTCCTTTTCATAAATATGTTTTTGAATGAATCTCCAAATTTGAGGGGTTAACTCCTAAGGAATCGTGAGTTGAAGGCTATTCAATTAGACAAACTCTAATTGAAAACAGTGCTGAAATTCCAATGAGTTAAGTTGAGATTTTGGGTTGATTAGCCAAAACGGGTTCAAGACCGTTTGGGGATCATCCAAACGGGTTCAAGACCGTTTGGGGATCACCCCAAGACCGTTTGGAGGTCTGGGGTCAAGTATAGTTGATCAATTGAAGGTCCAAAGGTACCAAATCATACTGCAACTCAATGCTGATTTGTTGATCAACTCGATAGACCAATCCATGATGATTTTTCACTAAAGTCCAAAGGTTGGATGAGCCAAACGGTCTAAAGACCGTTTGGAGCTCATCCAAACAGTCTCAAGACCGTTTGGTGGTCACCCAAGACCGTTTGGAGGTCTAGGGTTGAGTATGGTTAGGTGTTTGAAGGTTTAAAGGTACTAAGCTGATATACAATGCAATGTTGATTTGGTGATCAATCCAATGAACCAAACCCCAATTGGATTGCTTAGATTTGAGTGATATGATGGGAAAACGGTCTCAAGACCGTTTGGAGGTCATCCAAACGACCTCAAGACCGTTTGGGGTCAGGTCATACCCAATTTGAATGATGGTTCAATGGTTTCAAAGTAACTAATCCTGCATTGATTAGTGTTGATGGATCATCTATTCCAAACCCTAAATCAGTTGATTCAAACCCTAATTGATGATCAATTGAGGGTCAATTTATTTGAAGGTTGACTTATCAAACTCAATTGAAGTATGAATATAGGTCCAATTGATGATTGGTTCCATGAATTCAATGATTGAAGGAATCAACATTGGAAACCCTAATTCAATTGGATACCTCATGTTATTGAAGGTCCAATTGATCAAAACTTTTTGGAAACCTAATGTAATTAGGTGAGAGATACCCTTAATGGTACTAATCAATAATGCATAACAAATGCATGAATCCAATACATGATTAGTAAACCCTAGTTGAGGGTGTATCCTTGTGAAACCCTAGTTGAGGGTGTATCCTTATGAACCCTAGTTGAGGGTGTATCCTTGTGAAACCCTAGTTGAGTATGTATCCTTATAAACCCTGGTTGAGGGTGTATCCTTGTGAAACCCTAGTGGAGGGTGTATCATTGTGAGCCCTGGTTGAGGGTGTATCCTTGTGAAACCCTAGTGGAGGGTGTATCATTGTGAACCCTGGTTGAGGGTGTAACCTTGTGAAACCCTAGTGGAGGGTGTATCATTGTGAACCCTGGTTGAGGGTGTATCCTTGTGAAACCCTAGTGGAGGGTGTATCATTGTGAACCATGGTTGAGGGTGTAACCTTGTGAAACCCTAGTGGAGGGTGTATCATTGTGAACCCTGGTTGAGGGTGTATCCTTGTGAAACCCTAGTTGAGGGCGTATCATTGCGATTGTTTATAGGCAACTTTATAATAAAGTTATGCCTTAAACTAAGATAAGTCCATATCATGTGAGATAGCTGGACAATTCTAATGTGTGGCCTATGCATTATATGCTAAGGGTGAGTATTCTGTGATGGAATGTATTAAGATGGGAAATACCTTAATACAAGATAAAGTTGGTTAACTCAAGAGGGTCTAAATTAATGAGAAATGGGGAACCCTAACCCTAATTTGGGGAAAAGGGAATGATAAGCCCTGTTTGATAGTGAACCCTAATTCCTGGTTAAGGAATGATGGTGTTACTATTGTATCACATGATGTGATGAATATCTTGTATGACTGTTATCATGCCTAATAACCATGCATGTATGATGAGATGATGAATATAGCCAAGTTTGGGTTGTGACATTTATATAATAAATGTTGATTGGCTTTTTGTGCGTTAATGTTGTTGTTGCTTAATAAAAGTAACAATGTGTACGGATTTTATGAACCATGTGAATAAGTTGTTTCCTAGTGAGAGGTGACAAGATGTGAATGGTCTTATGAACCATGTGAATAAGTTGTTGCCTAGTGAGAGGTGACAAGATGTGAATGGTCTTATGAACCATGTGAATAAGTTGTTGCCTAGTGAGAGGTGACAAGATGTGAATGGCCTTGTGAGCCATGTGAATAATTTGTTGCCTAGTGAGAGGTGACAAGATGTGAATGGTCTTATGAACCATGTGAATAAGTTGTTGCCTAGTGAGAGGTGACAAGATATGAATGGCCTTGTGAGCCATATGTGATGCTTGGGTAACAAGTATCATGTTTCTTTGTAGCATTTGTGTTAATAAGTTATGCTAGAGAACTTGGCTGATGTTACATTTCTGTTATATATCTATAGTTCATTGATGATTATTCATATCTGTTGTATTCATTACAAGTAGATGGATGAACTATGAGTCTACCATGGGTAGATGCAATGCTCTTATTGAAAATAGAGATTTTCTTATTCTGTTCTATGAAGAATAATTCTGCCTATTAATGTAAAAGTAACCCCTGCTCAGTTTAATTTCATAATCTGCTATAACAATGTTTCTGGCGGAGAGTTATATCTCTCGTTGGGGCAATTTACAATTGTCTCACCCCCGTGGGAAACATTTTTAGGTATGCATGAAAGGCAGAGCAGAAACCCTAGAATAGGGAAAGAGCAGCAGCAACTGCAATAGCAGGGACAACAATAAGATCTCAGGTGGAGATATTGTCTGTCTAGTCATATAGATAGTAGTCCTATGTGTCGTCTCTGTACTCTCAGGTCCTCGGAGTTTTTAGTCAGTGTTTTTGATATATCAGTCTGAGGTTTTGGCTTGATGCCTTGAGATTTGTATGCTGCCTGCATATATGTTTATAAGGCAGCTGATGATGTAGTCTCTGGAAAGAGATGGTACATGATATGTACGTTTGAAACAGAATGTATATGATATACAATGGCATTTTTTGGAAAAGATTTCCTATGTGTGGATCTCTTTGCAAACATTTTTTAATTTTTAGTGATTTTTGCTAATCCGCTGCTTGATGAATGCTTCCGCATTAGTTAATCATGTTTTCGCGAGACGGTCGTCACAATTAAGTGGTATTAGAGCTCTAGGTTTGCTGAGTCTATAGAGACATAGGACTAAGGTATCGAGTCTGTGTTAGTGTCCTCCAGTATACCCTATAATGATTTCTGCTTGTGCAGAGAAAGGATAAAGTTTTAAAATGACTGGAGAGCACAAGGAACACATTGCTTAGGGCAATGTTGTTGCACCAAGAAGTGGTGCAAGGATCATGCAAGAATAGAATGAGTGCCTAAAAATCCCCATTAAGACCTGATCAGGATAGAGAATCCTAGGATCATGCTCTTATTGGGCAAATCAGGGCAACAGTGATGCATAAAGAAGACTGGATATTGGTGTTACAACCTAGGTCACCAGTCCTTAATACATAAGCTTTGGGCTTTGAAAGGATTCCTGAATGACATAGTCATGTTGGAACAAGGGAAAATATGGAAAAGATTAACTTATGGCAAGAAAGTAGACTCTGCCATGAGTTTAGACAAACAGTATATCTGTGATGGTAGTGCCCAAGGAGGGGCCATAAGATGAGATTTAGAAAATGATGCCTGGAGGAAATCTAGGAATGGAAAATCATGTATGTATAATGGTATGAAAAGTGAGGAATATGATAGTAAATAAGGTACATACTACCTGATCTTACAATACTTGTATACCCTGGCCAGGTATATGATTATTGTAGATAAGGCAAGTATGAAACTCTTAGATTGTTATATTTTTTATTGCTCTGATCAAGCAGTCATTCTGATACAATCTAATGAGTATCATGAAATAAGAAATATGGAATCAATAAAGGAAGATGCTTTGTGCAATTCCAATAAAGGAAGATGCTTTGTGAAATTCCAATAAAGGAAGATGCTTTGTGCAATTCGAATAAAGGAAGATGCTTTGTGCAATTCGAATAAAGGAAGATGCTTTGTGCAATTCGAATAAAGGAAGATGCTTTGTGCAATTCGAATAAAGGAAGATGCTTTGTGCAATTCGAATAAAGGAAGATGCTTTGTGCAATTCCAATAAAGGAAGATGCTTTGTGCAATTCCAATAAAGGAAGATGCTTTGTGCAATTCCAATAAAGGAAGATGCTTTGTGCAATTCCAATAAAGGAAGATGCTTTGTGCAATTCCAATAAAGGAAGATGCTTTGTGCAATTCCAATAAAGGACGATGCTTTGTGCAATTGCAATAAAGGAAGATGCTTTGTAAAATTCCAATAAAGGAAGATGCTTTGTGCAATTCCAATAAAGGAAGATGCTTTGTGCAATTCCAATAAAGGAAGATGCTTTGTGCAATTCCAATAAAGGAAGATGCTTTGTGCAATTCCAATAAAGGAAGATGCTTTGTGCAATTCCAATAAAGTAAGATGCTTTGTGCAATTCCAATAAAGGAAGATGCTTTGTGCAATTCTAATAAAGGAAGATGCTTTGTGCAATTCCAATAAAGAAAGATGCTTTGTGCAATTCCAATAAAGGAAGATGCTTTGTGCAATTCCAACCCTAAACAAAAAGGGAAAAGCTATGTGACATTCCTAACTAATAGGAAGAACTATGTGAACATTCCCAATTACATAGAGTTTTATAAGTGAATTATCTATGTTAGATATATATGTTTTTCCTTTTGATAAGTATTCTTGAGTGATTATTGAAGTATGTTCTTTTATGCTTCTTCCTTTCAATGACATGGACATCATATGTTAGGGGTTTATGCTTTGCATAAACATAAACAGTGATAGGGAGGAATTAATGAAAGGAGCTTTGTGTGGAATCACAGAGTTCATAATATCTCCAGGATATTAAGATGATATGTGGAGACTTGAGGGCATGATTAATAAACAATATGTTCCTCCTTTTCCTGGGATTTCGAGGACGAAATCCTTGTTAGGGGTTTATAATTTGTAACATCCCTAACCTGGGTTATGAATTAACCCTAGATGTTTTGTCTAATAAGGTTGAGTAGATTCTTAATCTTATCTTGGGAAAAGTAATTAGGCCTCATAAGAAACTTATGTTTCAATTTTGGTCCTGTTTGAGCAATGTTGAAGCAATGTTTGCTTATTTTGGACTAAAGTGCAAATTACCCAAGTCGAGGGGTTAACTTGCAGATGTTGCATGATAAGATGTTCCTCTGATGTTAAGACATCATAGTAATGAATGTGATGTAGTGGTATGGTTTCCACAAGCTTGGGCACCAAGATTAAGCTTGTAAAGCAATGTTGTGCATTAAAACCTAGTTTTGGTGAAAAGTGCAATTTACCCAAAATCTAGGATTCAATATGCAAATTACCACTTCAATAAAGTCCCTAATGTTTCTTGGCATCATGTAGAGCAAAGAAAATGAGAGTTACTTCTCATTTGAATTAAGATGTAGGAGAGAGAATCTTGATATTAAAATAATCAAGATTTAATCCTAATTGAAACCCTAATTCAATTTAGGGCAAAAATGAATAAAAATAATTGAAGGGCTTTCAAACAAAATGTTTTGGGTTGATTTTGAATAAGGATGGACGTTCCTTTGCCAAGATAAGGAACGAAAATATCTTAAGTAGGTGAAATTCCACTCACCTTATTATAAAGAAAAGTAATTTCCACTCACATATGGGATATTAATATAATAAGCATTAAGGTGCTTAATTTGCTTTTCTTTAAATTGAGGATAATGAAGGATAATTAAAGGAAAAGGGATATGCCTCGTATCCATGAAGTTTAGAGGGAAGAGGCGGCCATAATTTTTGGATTAATTGGATTTTTATAAGGCATATTCTCTCTCATCAATTTCTTTATAAAAGTGCCATTTCCAAGCCCAAACCAAGGCCTTTTTTGGATTTTCTTCTTCCCCTTGCTTTCAAAACTGACCAAGGAGCTAGGGAGGAGCAGGGAGCACGTCCCCAACCTGTGGGTAAGCCCTTGACCTTCGTTCTCCTTGATTTCATGGTGGAAATCGAAAATAAATTATGGATTCCTTCTTATTTCGATCTCCTCTTCAACCCTAGCCAACTTTTGCAATCAAAAGCTTGAGGACGAGCCTAGGGGGAGTTGCTAGAGCTTCATCCACCATTAATGGCGTGTTCTTGGAGATTTGGTGCTCAATTGGAGGCGGGTTTTATAACTTAAACCCTCAAATATTGCTATTGCATCAATCTTCTATGCTTTGTTGATTGATTTCTTCAATTTTATACACTTTTGTTTCTTTGCTGCAAATTCCATAAAGAACGGTTGCTGTTATTGGGTGCACGAAGGAAGGTGATGATGACATCATCATAAGAAAGCACCTCACCAAATATCTTCGGAGCAAACGATCTCAAAAGTTGGGACCAAACGGTTTCACCAAAACCGTTTGGTGACCAAACGGGTTGCAAACCGTTTGGTGGCAAACGGGTTCAAACCCGTTTGAAGGAGTTGACCAAACGTTGACCGTTTGGGAATCTCGTTCCTAATTATTTAGGCTAATGACCCTACAAATTTGAGGGGTTAACTCCAAAGGAATCATATGTTGAAGGCCAATCAATTAGACAAATCGAATTGAATTAAGTGCTGATTTTCAACCTGAATAACTTGACCTGCTTGGGAAAACGGGTTCAAGACCGTTTGAGATGGTTGACAAAGCGTTGACCGTTTGGGATTCCTGTTCATAATTATGTTGGTTAATGACCATCCAAATTTTAGGGGTTAACTCCAAAGGAATCATAGGTTGAAGGCTAATAAATTAGGAAAACCTAATTGGATTAAGTGCTGATTTTCAACCTGATTAACTTGACCTGCTTGGGAAAACGGGTTCAAGACCGTTTGAGTGAGTTGACCAAGCGTTGACCGTTTGGGATTACTGTTCATAATTATGTTGGTTAATGACTCTCCAAATTTGAGGGGTTAACTCCCAAGGAATCGTGAGTTGAAGGCTATTCAATTAGGCAAACCCTAATTGAAAACAGTGCTGAAATTCCAATGAGTTAAGTTGAGATTTTGGGTTGATTAGCCAAAACGGGTTCAAGACCGTTTGGGGATCATCCAAACGGGTTCAATACCGTTTGGGGATCACCCCAAGACCCTTTGGAGGTCTGGGGTCAAGTATAGTTGATCAATTGAAGGTCCAAAGGTACCAAATCATACTGCAACTCAATGCTGATTTGTTGATCAACTCGATAGACCAATCCATGATGATTTTTCACTAAAGTCCAAAGGTTGGATGAGCCAAACGGTCTCAAGACCGTTTGGAGCTCATCCAAACGGTCTCAAGACCGTTTGGTGGTCACCCAAGACCGTTTGGAGGTCTAGGGTTGAGTATGGTTAGGTGTTTGAAGGTTTAAAGGTACTAAGCTGATATACAATGCAATGTTGATTTGGTGATCAATCCAATGAACCAAACCCCAATTGGATTGCTTAGATTTGAGTGATATGATGGGCAAACGGTCTCAAGACCGTTTTGAGGTCATCCAAACGACCTCAAGACTGTTTGGGGTCAGGTCATACCCAATTTGAATGATGGTTCAACGGTTTCAAAGTAACTAATCCTGCATTGATTAGTGTTGATGGATCATCGATTCCAAACCCTAAATCAGTTGATTCAAACCCTAATTGATGATCAATTGAGGGTCAATTGAGGGTCAAATTAGTTGAAGGTTGACTTATCAAACTCAATTGAAGTATGAATATAGGTCCAATTGATGATTGGTTCCATGAATTCAATGATTGAAGGAATCAACATTGAAAACCCTAATTCAATTGGATACCTCATGTTATTGAAGGTCCAATTGATCAAACCTTTTTGGAAACCTAATGTAATTAGGTGAGAGATACCATTAATGGTACTAATCAATAATGCATAACAAATGCATGAATCCAATACATGATTATTAAACCCTAGTTGAGGGTGTATCCTTGTGAAACCCTAGTTGAGGGTGTATCCTTATGAACCCTAGTTGAGGGTGTATCCTTGTGAAACCCTAGTTGAGTATGTATCCTTGTAAACCCTGGTTGAGGGTGTATCCTTGTGAAACCCTAGTGGAGGGTGTATCATTGTGAACCCTGGTTGAGGGTGTATCCTTGTGAAACCCTAGTGGAGGGTGTATCATTGTGAACCCTGGTTGAGGGTGTAACCTTGTGAAACCCCAGTGGAGGGTGTATCATTGTGAACCCTGGTTGAGGGTGTATCCTTGTGAAACCCTAGTGGAGGGTGTATCATTGTGAACCATGGTTGAGGGTGTAACCTTGTGAAACCCTAGTGGAGGGTGTATCATTGTGAACCCTAATTGAGGGTGTATCCTTGTGAAACCCTAGTTGAGGGCGTATCATTGCGATTGTTTATAGGCAACTTTATAATAAAGTTATGCCTTAAACTAAGATAAGTCCATATCATGTGAGATAGCTGGACAATTTTAATGTGTGGCCTATGCATTATATGCTAAGGGTGAGTATTCTGTGATGGAATGTATTAAGATGGGAAATACCTTAATACAAGATAAAGTTGGTTAACTCAAGAGGGTCTGAATTAATGAGAAATGGGGAACCCTAACCCTAATTTGGGGAAAAGGGAATGATAAGCCCTGTTTGATAGTGAACCCTAATTCCTGGTTAAGGAATGATGGTGTATCTATTGTATCACATGATGTGATGAATATCTTGTATGACTGTTATCATGCCTAATAACCATGCAGGTATGATGAGATGATGAATATAGCCAAGTTTGGGCTGTGACATTTATATAATAAATGTTGATTGGCTTTTTGTGCGTTAATGTTGTTGTTGCTTAATAAAAGTAACAATGTGTACGGATTTTATGAACCATGTGAATAAGTTGTTGCCTAGTGAGAGGTGACAAGATGTGAATGGTCTTATGAACCATGTGAATAAGTTGTTGCCTAGTGAGAGGTGACAAGATGTGAATGGTCTTATGAACCATGTGAATAAGTTGTTGCCTAGTGATAGGTGACAAGATGTGAATGGCCTTGTGAGCCATGTGAATAAGTTGTTTCCTAGTGAGAGGTGACAAGATGTGAATGGTCTTATGAACCATGTGAATAAGTTGTTGCCTAGTGAGAGGTGACAAGATATGAATGGCCTTGTGAGCCATGTGTGATGCTTGGGTAACAAGTATCATGTTTCTTTGTAGCATTTGTGTTAATAAGTTGTGCTAGAGAACTTGGCTGATGTTACATTTCTGTTATATATCTATAGTTCATTGATGATTATTCATATCTGTTGTATTCATTACAAGTAGATGGATGAACTATGAGTCTACCATGGGTAGATGCAATGCTCTTATTGAAAATAGAGATTTTCTTATTATGTTCTATGAAGAATAATTCTGCCTATTAATGTAAAAGTAACCCCTGATCAGTTTAATTTCATAATCTGCTATAACAATGTTTCTGGCGGAGAGTTATATCTCTCGCTGGGGCAATTTACAATTGTCTCACCCCCGTGGGAAACATTTTTAGGTATGCATGAAAGGCAGAGCAGAAACCCTAGAATAGGGAAAGAGCAGCAGCAACAGCAACAACAGGGACAACAATAAGATCTCAGGTGGAGATATTGTCTGTCTAGTTATATAGATAGTAGTCCTATGTGTCATCTCTGTACTCTCAGGTCCTCGGAGTTTTTAGTCAGTGTTTTTGATATATCAGTATGAGGTTTTGGCTTGATGCCTTAAGATTTGTATGCTGCCTGCATATATGTTTATAAGGCAGCTGATGATGTAGTCTCTGGAAAGAGATGGTACAGGATATGTACGTTTGAAACAGAATGTATATGATATACAATGGCTTTTGTTGGAAAAGATTTCCTATGTGTGGATCTCTTTGCAAAAAGTTTTTAATTTTTAGTGATTTTCGCTAATCCGCTGCTTGATGAACGCTTCCGCATTAGTTAATCATGTTTTCGCGAGACGGTCGTCACAAATCGATTGAGATTTGGTAGACACAACCACTACCCAAGCAAGTTATTTCTACCTGCAACACCAATCAACCTCAGAAGTACCAACATAGGAGCTCCAGAAGATGGTTTTGGCTGAGCAGGAAGTAGGGATCTTGGAGTAGCCGTTAGAACCTGGTACAGAAAAATAGAGGCCCCTCCTATCTTGCAGCGATTCCCCAAAGCTCTAGAAGATGTTAGACGCAGAGGAAGGACAAAGGAGAGCAAAGCTCCTTCCCCCCTTTTCCATGCTCCCTGCGGCGATAGAGGAAGTAACCAGTCAGCGGGTCAAGATCCTGACGTCTCCTTGGACCTGAGGCGTGACTGAACACCAGGCCAGGTTTCATGGTGGAGGCATGCTCGTAGAGAACCAGGGTTCTCGCACAGCAGGTGGCGGTCAATGGAATGCGGGAGAGTGGAGGCATTGCGATCCTTCCTAGATCTAACTTGACTGCTCGCTGATGTTCATGCCCTCACGGTGACACCCTTTCAACCAAGTGGGAAGATGAGATCTATCAGCCATGGGAATTCTGGCAGAGGCGAGAGCTAGAGAGAGGGCGACGAAGGCCAGGGCACGACACTGAACTCCCATACAGCCCGCTCCGTGAAGCCAAGCCGGGGCGATACTTTTTGATCACTGGTGCTAACCTACCTAACCACGATGGCACCCAGTGCGGGGAGGATTCTGTGACCTCCTGATCTTCCATGTAGAAGATGTTGCTTACGGAGGCGTCGGCATCACTGCAGGAGGAGGAATTGCAGAAGACGAGAATGAGGGAGAGTCCGAGTTTGTCTAGGATAAGGGACCCTAGACCAGCCGGTTCACTCAGCTCATGAGGTGTCATGGTATAAACCGCGTGCAACTAGGCCCATCCAAAGAGATGAGGTGGCAATCTCTCAGCCACATGATCGGTAGCCCTGCACATAGGATCGATGGCGCCAGTAATACCTAACAACGTAATTCCTTTAATATACTTAGAAATATACCATATCTTAGAAATATGATTAAAAATAATTCCTTTACCCAATAAATTCCCCAAAAATACCCCTAGACTCAAAAAAATGTTCTCTACATTACTGGATCCTTAAATTAGGCTTTTAAAGCACAACTACTGATGATATTTTATTTAGATGATAATGCTTCATTTAAGTGGTATAATTAGAAAACGATTGAGATTAAATCTGACAAAATAAGTTTGACCTCTGATATCATCTATACATTAAATGTGGACTCCTATCCTAATATTATGGAACAATTTTAGGCCTTTTCTCATTATTGCCTAAGTACATGTTTAATCCTCATATTAATTCTAGAAAATAGACAAGTTATCAGAAAAATATGAAAATCATACCAGACCTTAATAATGACTTTTAGATCAGTATAAAAATATTAGAAACCTGTTAAGGTCTGTTTGAACCTAGGTTTGACTAAAACCCTAATTTGGACCTAAAATATCATTAATAATGGTGAACATTGTATTAATGATGCTCAATTATATTTAATCAGGTCATGGACAAAGTTCTAGATGATCATGGATATGTGAGGAATATCTGAACTCAGGTACGTGGATATAATTATATGACTAGTTTTTGCTGGATGATAATTATGAGTAATTGCTTGCATGTATTTGAATATCTTGTTGGATGTACATCTATATGTATTGTTGTTTCCGCCTTGAACACTAAGATCACTAAGAAAAGAAAATGGAATGTAGTTACTGATGGTTCATTAATCTCCCTATTAGAGAGGGAAAGTATTAATGTTGACTAGCACCTCCCTAATGGTACAAGGTACGCGGGGAGATCCCTAATGGTTCAAGGTACGCGGGGATAGGGCCCAATAATATATGTTTGTGCTAAGTCCACCATAGTAATACATGTCCATTGAAATACAATTATTAACTTGGGTTTACCTAATTTTCTGCCTTAAATAATGCTTTCTTTTTCTTTCTTCTTTTTCAAGTATTTTAAATATGCCAGCATAGTATAGTATCTTTCAACCACGTACCAACTTTATGTTGATTCGTTGTTTCACGTATGTTTTAGGTTCAGAGATAGCAAGGGATAAAAGAATGGGATGTGAGAAGTTGTACAGGTTTACCTATTGTGTTAAGATCTTAATTAGCATACATGTTCATAGACTTATGTAAAATGTTCTATTCAATGTGTAAATGTAATCTGTAATAGTTCATGTTATAATTAATATTCATGTTGAATGTTGAGTATGTTATGGTTGTATGTTCATGTATGCATATTATGCTTCTGCACCGCTTTCTGATATGATTGGATGATGTTTTCAGATTCTGACATCTCATTCCCAATAAGGTTTGGAGAAATCAAAATCCGGGGACGTCACAGTTGGTATCAGAGCATGAACAATAGCTACACCTGACAATTGCTCACCATGAAACATAAAACTAAATTTCACCTTTTACTTTAAACCCTAGAAACTTAGTAAGTTGTTATATAGGAATAAGGTTTGACTTAGCCTCTAGGTTAGAACCTAGATGTTCGAGAACTAAGTTTAGACAAGTGTCTGAAACCCTTTCCATATAGAGCTCATATGTATTGGGTAGATACACTAGTCTACACCTTGTTCTCACCATTTCACTAGGTGACATAGCACTAGACTATCTACTGAGTGTGGGACACTCATTTTGCTGATTTGGTTTTGTTTTCCAATCGGCTCGGGCCTCGACAGTTTTCTCTGACGTCCGTCTTCTCGGAGAAAAACTATATAATATTCTAATTATATATATGTAAATATGAAAATGTGTCCCTCACACTGGAGAGTAGTTAGTGTTCATGTAACCTAAGTGAAAGGGAGTGACATCAGTCTAGAGGAGAGAATATATCTAGATTAGATGTCTAGAGCCTCATAAGGTTATGTGATAAATAGATAGATAAAAGAAAGATGAAGGAAATAAGCATATAGAATCTTACCTATCTTTAATCCATGATGGTATAAGTTTCCTTATTAAGATTTGAGTTGTCTATGAGCCGAATCCACTCTTAGAGGATCTATGCTAAGTCGTGATGATGAAAGTACATTCCCCTTTTTCCTACTTAAGATAAGCTAAGTTAAGATAGAGATGAGTGTGCATGAGCCTCAAGATCTTATACACGGAGGATGTCTAGTGGTAGGATGAGATATGTGGTGAACTCTAGAGAGAGTAAGACCCACAGGGAGAAGGTCATAGGACCTAGCCTCCAATATATGAGATACGTGTTAACAAAAAAAAATGTGTCCTACACTAGATTACTCTTGAGTGTTGAGTTGAGTCCTTATGCGTGATTCAAATCTATATGTGAGAATTGGGTAAAAGAAAAGGATGGGTAGATGGCCCATATGATAAAGTCAATCCTTTGGCTGAGTTAGGTCCTAGCTGGAGTGACATATTTTGTGAATCTCATCATTAGTTGCAAGTGAGGTAATATATGAACTCTAGTTATGAGAGTATGATGCTTTGTGTAAAAGATACTCAAAATACATGTTCTCCCTTCTTCTTCTCTTTCTTAATATATGATGATAGAAACCTCACTTGAGCTATATAGATGATTTATATATGAGAAGTCACTCGTATAAGCTTGACCTATTCTATATTTTTCCTTCCTATATCATACATGTAGCACCCAAGATTAAAATCATGATAAGTTTGACTTTAAAATATTCTCTTCCCCTTCATATGAAACATGAAAGATACGATGCTGAGATCATGGGATAAACTTAGTATATTCCCCCCCCTTCACATAATATATGCAAGACATAAAAAGTTGAACTAATGAACTTGATATAAAGACATTTTTGGATCATAGGATATATGATCAGAAATATAGTTCGTAACCTTGACCCTTCTCAATGTATGCTTCTAAGTTGAGTATGAATATCACACCATGGGGTGAAACCCTAATGGTCAAACATGTTGCGTAATCCCTTCTTAAGTAGAAAAATTCTAATGTCAAGGATGAAGATAAATCTCCTTTAATGCTGAAATCATTGTAAGATGTTAATGATGTTAGATTTGAACGATCCGAATATCATGGCATATAAATGAATTCCTCCTGAACTTTAAAAGTATGAACACAACATGTACCCTTAGAGGTGATGTAACCCTAAGATATCATAATGTCATGTTATGGCTAAGACATCAAGTGATGCTTCCACATATATAAGGTGGGGTGGACACACCCAAGAATCTCTAGACCCTAAGATGACAACTTAGAGTGCATGAAATTATGGTGGTCTTAGAACCTAAGCAATGATGATGTATATGAAGTTGAACTCCTAAATAGCCTTTTAAGAATGAGATTAGTTGAATTTCGAGGACGAAATTCCAAATAAGGTGGGGGTGAATGTGATAACCTAGATTTTTGAGTTTTAAAAACTAATACAATATTTGAGAGACAAGCATTCTATCTAGAGGACAAATACCAAGTTGAGGAATTGGTAATTCAATCATGGATTCTTTCACCCAAATTAGGTGTTTTGAGATAGAATAATGGACTATGATACCTAATTAAATTCAATTGTGAATTGAATACCCTTCCTTATGATTATTGAAGAACTAAGTTATATGACCAAATGTTAGAATTTTGGGGTCATATTTCTTGATACAAGGTTTTGTTTAATGGAGAACCCACGACTCAAATTTCATGGAATTCCTATTAACCGTTTGAGAGATATGGATGATTTAGTATATCATAAAGTGAATAATGATTCTTTGTTTTTTTTTGGCACACGGCCATTTAGTGAACTGATGACCCACGTGTCATCTTCTTCCACCTCCGGTTTCCATGGAGGTTGTTAAATGGATTTGGAGGGCATCACATATGGTCGTCGCCAAGTGTTTGGGATTGGAATGGTTCAACTAGATCCGGGCATATCATAGCTACCCAACACACCTGATATCGTGAGGTTGGATGGAGGGTGGAACAAGATATCCCCACTGTATTTCTGCATTCTCCATTGCGAAACAACGCCTCAATTTGGGTGTGGAGTGCAGTGACGAGGGAGATATCGCTCTCTCTTTCCTAGCTCCCTGCTTCTTGTTGCGAGTGACATGGGGAGAAGAAGGCGAGCAGGGTGGCCAATCGATTGAGATCTGGCAGACACAACCACTACCCAAGCAAGTTATTTCTACCTGCAACACCAATTGACCTCAGAAGTACCAACATAGGAGCTCCAGAAGATGGTTTTGGCTGAGCAGGAAGTAGGGATCTTGGAGTAGCCGTTAGAACCTGGTATAGAAAAGCAGAGGCCCCTCCTATCTTGCAGAGATTCCCCAAAGCTCTAGAGGATGTTAGACGTAGAGGAAGGACAAAGGAGAGCAAAGCTCCTTCCCCCCTTTTCCATGCTCCCTGCGGCGACAGAGGAAGTAACCAGTCAGCGGGTCAAGATCCTGACGTCTCCTTGGACCCGAGGCGCGACTGAACACCAGGCCAGGTTTCACGGTGGAGGCATGCTAGTAGAGAACCAGGGTTCTCGCGCAACAGGTGGCGGTCAATGGAATGCGGGAGAGAGGAGGCATTGCGATCCTTCCTAGATCTAACTTGACTGCTCGCTGATGTTCATGCCCTTACAGTGATGCCCTTTCAACCAAGTGGGAAGATGAGATCTATCAGCCATGGGAATTCTGGAAGAGGCGAGAGCTAGAGAGAGGGCGACGAAGGCCAGGGCACGACAGTGAACTCCCACACAGCCCCCTCCGTGAAACCAAGCCGGGGCGATACTTTTTGATCACCGGTGCTAACCTACCTAACCACGATGGCGCCCAGTGCGGGGAGGATTCTGTGACCTCCTGATCTTCCATGTAGAAGATGTTGCTTACGGAGGCGTCGACATCACTGCAGGAGGAGGAATCGCAGAAGACGAGAACAAGGGAGAGTCCGAGTTTGTCTAGGATAAGGGACCCTAGACCAGCCGGTTCACTCGGCTCAGGAGGTGTCATGGTATAAACCGCGTGCAACTAGGCCCATCCAAAGAGATGAGGTGGCAATCTCTCAGCCACAGGATCGGTAGCCCTGCACATAGGATCGATGGCTCCAGTAATACCCAACAAGGTAATTCCTTTAATATACTTAGAAATATACCATATCTTAGAAATATGATTAAAAATAGTTCCTTTACCCAATAAATTCCCCAAAAATACCCCTAGACTCAGAAAAATGTTCTCTACATTACTGGATCCTTAAATTAGGCTTTTAAAGCACAACTACTGATGATATTTTATTTAGATGATAATGCTTCATTTAAGTGGTATAATTAGAAAACGATTGAGATTAAATCTGACAAAAATAAGTTTGACCTCTGATATCATCTATAAATTAAATGTGGACTCCTATCCTAATATTATGGAACAATTTTAGGCCTTTTCTCATTATTGCCTAAGTACATGTTCAATCCTCATATTAATTCTAGAAAATAGACCAGTTATTAGAAAAATATGAAAATCATACCAGACCTTAATAATGACTTTTAGATCAGTATAAAAATATTAGAAACCAGTTAAGGTCTGTTTGAACCTAGGTTTGACTAAAACCCTAATTTGGACCTAAAATATCATTAATAATGGTGAACATTGTATTAATGATGCTCAATTATATTTAATCAGGTCATGGACAAAGGTCTAGATGATCATGGATATGTGAGGAATATCTGAACTCAGGTACGTGGATATAATTATATGACTAGTTTTTGCTGGATGATAATTATGAGTAATTGCTTGCATGTATTTGCATATCTTATTGGATGTACATCTATATGTATTGTTGTTTCCGCCTTGAACACTAAGATCACTAAGAAAAGAAAATGGAATGTAGTTACTGATGGTTCATTAATCTCCCTATTAGAGAGGGAAAGTATTAATGTTGACTAGCACCTCCCTAATGGTACAAGGTACGTGGGGAGATCCCTAATGGTACAAGGTACGCGGGGATAGGGCCCAATAATATATGTTTGTGCTAAGTCCACCATAGTAATACATGTCCATTGAAATACGATTATTAACTTGGGTTTACCTGATTTTCTGCCTTAAATAATGCTTTCTTTTTCTTTCTTCTTTTTCAAGTATTTTAAATATGCCAGCATAGTATAGTATCTTTCAACCACGTACCAACTTTATGTTGATTCGTTGTTTCACGTATGTTTTAGGTTCAGAGATAACAAGGGATAAAAGGATGGGATGTGAGCAGTTGTACATGTTTACCTATTGTGTTAAGATCCTAATTAGCATACATGTTCGTAGACTTATGTAAAATGTTCTATTCAATGTGTAAATGTAATCTGTAATAGTTCATGTTATAATTAATATTCATGTTGAATGTTGAGTATGTTATGGTTGTATGTTCATGTATGCGTATTATGCTTCTGCATCACTTTCTGATATGATTGGATGATGTTTTTAGATTATGACATCTCATTCCCAATAAGGTTTGGAGAAATCAAAATCCGGGGACGTCACAGGAAGATTGTATATAACAGGCATAATTGGCCAAGTGCTATGTTAGTTGCTCAATGTCCCGTATGGATTCATCAAAGCCCAAGTCTTAGATTCCTCACTTCTTCACCAAATTTAGGGTACAATAAATCAATCTTCTTCCACTGTGGGGAATCAGACACATGTCATAGGATCCCATCATTATTTTTCTTAACATCTACATGCCACCTCAAATTCTTCGCATCTATCGGATTGACAAACAAGCATTGAAACTGTGGTATTATAGGTAGATACCACATCACCTTGGCAGAAGAACCAGTTTTGGACTCCCCCGAAGTCGTCAATTTATACCTTGACGCACCACATTTGGGATAATCTTTCAAATCCACATAGTCCTTTTGAAATAATACACAATCATTCAGGCATGTGTGTATCTTCTTGGCCTCCATTCCCATTGGGCACAACAATTTCTTTAACCGATATGTTGAGATTGGCAACTCGTTTCCTTCAGGAAGAATTTCTTTCAACAAAGACAACAATGACGTGAAGCTTTTGTCATTCCATCTATTGTTAGCTTTCAGCTTATACAATCTCAACACAGTGCTAAGCTTCGTAAACTTACAACATGTGTATAACGGTATCTCAACATCATGCACAATGTTTCTAAACATGGGAGGTGGATCAGTGTGCTCTACCCCACAACTATCCAGCATCGCATCAACGATGTCTACTAGAACTGGTTCGTTCACATCTACATCATCGGAGGCAATTTCTTCTTCCACATAAGCACTGCTATCAACATCCACTGATTTCAAGTTTGAAATCTCTCCATGCCAGTGCCATTCCATATAGCCTTGTACAATCTCATTGCACATGACATGACTTTTGATTTCGTTACCAGTGATGACTTTCAAGTTGTTACCGCAATGCCTACATGGATAGTAGAACCTATCTCCAGGTTGTTTCCTATGTTCCTCGGAAAATCTAATAAAATGATCAAGACCAGAAATAAACTCTGAGGTGCAACGATTTGGAATGGACATCCATGATCTATCTATTCTATGATCAAAGAGAAAATAAGTATATATAGAACAAGATTAGGGTCTAGGGTTAAAAGATTAGGGTTTATGGTTAAAACTTTAGGGTTTAAGGTCTTATATATAATAAATGGTTAAAACATCCTAAGTGAGATTAAGTGTTCAAGAACAGTCCCAAATCGAAGACTATTCAAGATTTACTCCTAATGAGTAAATTTTGGACGGGTTTCTAGGCCAACAAATACATGTGTTGTCATTCTTATATATAATAAATGTGTACCACCTATCCCATTATTGCACACCTAATCTCACTAGTAAGTGTATAATGTATATTGGGTTTTCAAGAAAATTTCGGCAGCATTTCCCCACTGTTCTCCAAGTACATATGTACTTAGAGAACAAACGGGGAAATGCTGTCGAAATTTTCTTGAAAACCCAATACACATTATACACTTACATCCTAAGTGAGATTAGGTGTTCAAGAACAGTCCCAAACTGGGGACTATCCAAGATTTACTCCTAATGAGTAAATCTTGGACGGGTTTCTAAGCCAAAAAATACATGTTTTGTCATTCTTATACCTACAATCCTAGTTTCATCATTCATATCCTAGTTCTTCAAGTTAGGGTGATTATTGATGTCTTTAGAAGCATGATTGGCAATCTAGGGAAAAGTTCATCATTTACATTCCAAGTATGTCACGTGTGTGCATTAGAGTTCATCATTAAGCAAGAACGGTGATTAGGATTCTCAATATACTCAATAGGAAAACAAGTTACCAATTTCATAGTTAGGACAGTAGAGATACCCTAGCTAAGATCTAGATCTAATGGTTCATAATGAGCCTGTGATAAAGTTACATTACTAGATGATTATATAATTTCAAAAGCAATACACAAATAAATTCAAATGAGTAGATAACTAAATAAAAAACAATAGACAAAAAAATACAAAATGAGTAGATAAATAAATACAAATATGTTGATAAACTAATATAAATCAATAGACGATCAATTAATTCCTAAATCAGTACATAAATAAATACAAACAGTAGATGAATAAATACAGATCAATTGATAAATAAAGTTAAATAAGTAGATGATTAAATAATAACAAAATCAGTACATAAATAAACACAAATCAGTAAATAACTTAATTAAAAATTAAAAAAAACCAGCAGCAGCCTAGGCGTGCCTTGACGCCGCCCAAGCGTCCACCCAATCCACCCAGGCCGCCCAGAGGCCTAACTAGACAGCGGCGACAGTGGAGAAGTAGGCGGAGACAGTGGAGGAAGCATACCTTTTGATCAAGAAGATGAGCGGCGCGGCGGCGGCGAGCAGGCGAGAATGTCACAGCTGGGAGGAGCGGTGACGGTGAACAGGGAGCCGGCGATCGAGCAGGGAACAGCGGCGTCAGCGAGCAGGGAGCCGGCGATCGAGCAGGGAACAGCGACGTCAGCGAGCAGGGAGAATGAGCGGTGGCGGCGGCGGCGAGAAGAGAGAAGGAGCGGCATGGCGGCGGCGAGCAGGGAGCACCAGGGAGCGGTAGGCGGCGGCGCACAAGAAGGAGGAAGCAGGGGTCGGAATCGCCATACCAATTTCAATCGGCGTCGGTTATCAAAAACAACCGACACTTATAACAATAGGCGTCGGTTACCACAAAACAACGGATGCCAAAGGGGGTTGAAATTTTTCGTGCGGACAACACGGGAAAACACATCGACGTCGGTTATAACAATCGACGCCGTATGTTAAATTTTTTTTCCACTGGAAAATTTTGGATTTGGCGGTCGATTTTAGGCGTCGGTTGCTTATTAAGGAACCAACGTTAAATTAAAAGTGATACCCGTGTCTGGCCGCTCTTCACAGATAGATGTCGGTTTGTGTATTCAACCAATGTTGTATGTTTTAGGCGTCGATTTCTTGTATATGATCGACGCCTATAAATGTGACGTTATAAGTCATTTCTGTAGTAGTGTGTATAATGATGATGACAATGCATTGCATTTGAGAAGATGGTGCTTGATTGTGAAGTACAAGGTTGTAGAGAAAGAAAACTATGGTGGTTACCTATGTGAAAGGGAGATCATCACCATCACCATGATGTGCATTGTAGGTTGTGTTTTGGGCAACCAGTTCTTAAACTAATAAAGTTTTGGGCATAGTGCAACATGAATATGGATCTCTACTAAATTTAATAGTCAAACACAAAATATAAAATACAGCAAAACTAAAACCATACCGTGAAAGGGATGATACGGACGGTGAGCCACCAACTATATAGTTCTTCCATCCTCCTTTTGTTTGGCTTCATCACCTAGAATGGACAACTATTTGTACGGGAGTTTACCTGCTTCAACATCGGGAGCAGGTGGAGGAGCACTATTAGTGGCCAACATTTGAACTCCGTTATGTCAGTGGGACACTGGAAGACATGCGATTCGCCAACAACACAAAGGCACTGATTGAACCAGAAATATTAATATCTTTTTTCTATCTATTAATTGTATGAATCCATGGATGAGTTTCAAGAAGAAGAAAAAATGACAGAAAAAGAAACTAAAATAGACAAGTCAGGCGGGGATTAACAGCGGGCATCATCCGGAAATTAGTACGTACGATGATAGTGGCATTATTGGGGATGTTCCATGCGGTGAGACCTGGCCGCCCGCGCATAATAGAATCAAGCCATGTCCTCCGCAATAGTTGTGAACTTTTTATTCTGGCGGCGGCAATAATGTCAATTAACTTTATATTTACTGGCCAGACTTCCAACAAAACTCATCGGAGGGTGGAAAGGAAAGAGGGGATGTTGTCTATGCTCAGCGAGGAGATGCATAACAGACTGTACAGAATTGCGGATCAAATGCCAAATGTGTAACCAGCGTCGTGTTTGGACTACATCACAACAAAGTAAGAAAATGTAACTATTCTTTTCCCTCACATGTAATCACTATCTAGGATATGCTAATCACAGGATGCCATTATTCCTGCCATGACAGACAAAGCACTCTGCTCCGAAGGGCTTGCACGATGGACATAGACAGAGGTGGTTGTTGGGTGGACAAGAAATGCAAATTTGAAGTGCCTCACAGGACTTCCAAGGGCGAAGGAAGTTGTAACATCCATAAACGAAGACGATGGATTTTCCTCACCAGAAGCAACCGCATGTTTTAACACCTTTGAAACCATCGGGCCAGCATATGATGCAAAGGTCCCAGCAGACCATGCATTCACAAAGTGCGTGCTGATAATTTTGAGAGGGTTGTCGGTTTTCATGTAAGTGATGAAGCGAGTGGGGAAGAAGGCGTCGCAGACGGTTGTGCTTTTATTCTAAGAGACAAACCGAGTGGGATAAAAAATGTCAGATAGTGGTTAGTTACCCTACAGAATTAGTGTTTAAAATAAATGGAAAAGCTGGAAACAAAGGAGAGAAGAGAGAGAACTCATGAGGATGCGGTGTTTTAAAATTCTCAAAAGCTGATTGGCCAGTGGCACAAGTGTAATTAAGTACACAGATTCACTCTTTTTTATAGTAGTATAGATAGAGAGAAAGAGAATGTGTCAGGCTAGAATACACTCGAGTGTACAGATCACACAAATACACTCAAGTCTGTTTGTATATCAAGACTATTTTTTGCAAAATGTAAACTATTGATCTTCACCGTCATACTATAACTAGGCTACATACAAATTTTGAGTCCATTTGGATGAGTGTAAGTCACTCATCCAAGGGCAACAAAATTGATGCTTTGAAATGCATAATTTTTGCGGTCTTTATAACATGACCTATAAATGTCCAAATGTGCCCAAATTTTGCGTATGAGCTATTCACAAGATGTTTAAGAAGATCAATGGATTAGATTTTTGAAAAAAAATATTACATCATGAAAAAATACTGGAGTGTATTATGATCTGAATACACTCGAGTGTAGACTAGCGTGACTCTCTCTCTCTCTCTCTCTATATATATATATGTAATTTATTTTATTTATTTTTTAATGTGGTACACATGCATAGTGGGTACGGGTATGGCTATACCCATTACTGGAACTGGAACAATACAGGTATGTGGGTAAGTGGGTCTACGGGTATGCGGGTCTGGAAAACTGGACCCGCAACAGATTTTAGCGGGTATGGTTTTGCGGGTACACTAGTATACCCATATCCATTTACAGCCTTATTGGCGGCTTTCATGACACTGTGAAATATTCTAGAACTACTCAAGCAATCCGTATTGAATTGAAGGAGTATAAAGAACTTACCAGGAAGCCAAAGTTGATACAAGTTTTAATGAGAATTTTGTTAACTTGGACTACGGCAATGAGAATGCATATGCTCCCGTTGTTGATGTTGTTATCAATAATGTTTCACTTGCCAATCCCATTGGCACTTATAGGCCTTGGATTCAAAGTAAAGGGTTCTCTTGATGCTTTTGTGTGTCCTAGCCCTACAGGTGTTTTATCCCAAAGGAAAGTAGGTGGGAAAGTACAAAAAATGATTGAATCTGCATACAAGAAGGAGGCGTTATAGGTGGCCCATGATAGCATAGCTTCTTGGTTCTAGGAAGTAGGTATACCTTTTTATGTTGTTAACCGTACTTCCTTTGAGATTATGTTAGAAGCAGTTGAACAATATGGCAGAGGATTGCTTCCCCCCTCTTACCATCAAATTAGGTTGTCCCTCTTGGAGAGGCAATATGCACAAACAAATGAAGTAGAGAGAGAGCATGAGAAACATTGGAAAATGTTTGGTTGTACTCTCATGTCTGATGATTGGTCTGATAGGAGACAAAGAGGGCTGATTAATTTTCTTGCTAACACTCTTGAAGGTTCATTTTATTTGTACTCTGTTGATGCTACTTCTGCAACTCATACATCTGAATGCATGTTTACTGTATTTGATGAGACAATAGGTAAAATTAGGGCTGAAAATGTGGTACAAGTCATTACAGACAATGCCACTAATTATGTGAGTGCATGCAAGAAGTTGATGAATAAGCACAAACATTTGTTTTGGACCCCTTGTGTTGAGGCACTGTGTAGATTTGATGCTTGAAGACATTGGGAAGATGAAGAAGTTTGCCCCCAACAAGAAAAGCAAAGGGAATACAGTGATCATGCGTCCTGAGACAACTCATTTTGCTACTTCATTTTTGACTCTTCAAAGCATGCTTGGACGCAGAGAGACATAATTTTATTTGTTTAATTCTACTGCATGGGAACAAAGCAGTTGGGTGAAGACCAGTCAAGGAAAAAAAGTCTCAGCTATTGTACATTCTAGATCATTTTGGAATTATGTACAAAACTTACTTAGGGACCCCTAATGCAGATTTTGAGGCTTGTAGATGCTGATGAGAAGCCTCCTATGGGATACATTCCAGCTAGTATTGAGAAGGCAAAAGAAGAAATCATGTTGAGTTTTTCCAATAGAGAAAGAGAGTACAAGCCTATCATTGACATAGTGGAGAAGAGATGGGCATTTCAGATGAGTCGCCCCCTATATGGTGCAGGGTTCATGTTAAATCCATCTTTGTACTATGAAGCTAGAGTTCAGCAGGACCCAAACCCTGGGAGTTATGATTCTGACTTTATTGACTGTCTTGAGAAGATGGTTGATGGCACCCCACAACAAGACAAAGTGTCTAATGAGCTGGATTGGTACAAGGAGAGTCGTGGGATGTTTGGAAAAGACATTGCCATTCGCCATAGGATAGTGAAAACATTGTGTAAGTTATGTACTTTATTATTTATAAAATTATACTTGTTTACTTGAGCTTTAGTTTGTTACTAATTAGATTGTATTTTATTATAGTTGCTTGGTGGGATTCCTATGGGGGGCAAACACCACTTCAAAAGATTTCTAAGTGTATCCATGGCTTGTGTTGTACCTCTTCTGCTGTGGAGAGGGCATGGAGTACATTTGACTTTGTAAGAAGAACTAAGACATTAGGAATTTGCACTTGATATTTGACAATTAAATTTATATATGTATACTTCAAATTACTCACATAGTTATTTTAACATGTAGATTCACACAAAGAGGAGGAACATGCTAAAGGTTAAGAGAATGGAAAAACTTGTCTATATTCAGTATAACCGACAACTTCATGAAAGGTTCAAGAGTAGATGGATTCAGAACCTAGAGAAGAGCTACGATCCTATAGCTCTAGATGAATTAAACTGGAATAGTGAATGGATGACAGGTGTGCTAGAAGATCCTGTTGTTGCTGAAGGTGTTAGATTGAGCCAAGTAGATGTTGCAATGGGTGCTACTGAGTATCAAGCTGGGCCTAGCAGACCGAGACGATCAACCAACACCAACAGAGCTCCAATGGAACTCAGTGATGATGATATTCAAGAAGAGGATGAAGAAATAGCTGATGATGTAGGACTAGAGGATGACAAAGGTGGTGATGGAGAGGAGGATGTAGAAGACAATGATGATGATCTGTTTGATTTTTAAAGTCATTTTTAAATTTGTTTTGCATTTCAAACTTGAAACATTTTCATTTAGTCGTTGTTATCATGCCACTTCATAGGTTGTTTGAACTTGCTTAGAACTATGGAATATTTTGCAACTTCTCTTATTCATCAATGTCTCATTACTTTTTGAATTTATAATGTTTATATTGTGTGTTATGTCTTTTTTTTTCTTCTAATTCAATTCAGTGGTGCAGGCTTGTAGCAATGAGTTTGAGGTATAGAATGTCTCAATTCTCAAATATTTACTATTTTGTTGTCATCTAAATAAATATAAGAAGGTTGGATAAGTTTTACATACGTATATGCATAGTTATATACATAAAATAGAATATAAATAATATATATAAGTCTATATTTATATATATAATGTTTTAAGTGGGGGAAACCCACCACCTGGGTGACCTAGGTGTCCACCTGAGGAAGGTCACCGCCTGGCCGCCTCAAAAACTATACAGACATGCATATTTTACCTTGAATCAGATATGAATATTTGCAATTGAACACACATCATGCTATAGAATCCACTACATAATCAATTTCAGCACTACTTAATCTATTTGAACACTACAAAATCCACTTGAACACATCCACAACTCCACATTACAAAATTCACTATCCATTTGAAATCAACACCAAATTTTTTTCAAAGAGGCAGATTAGCAAGTAGAGCTTGTACTAGATGAATAAATCAGCATGCAACAATGCCAGGATAAACATCCTCCTAGCTGTAAAGAGGCGAGATCACCTCCTTGCTAAAATTTATAGGAAATACAAAACATCCACTTTAAAAAAAAATAGGCCATGTAGAATGTATGTATAATATTCCAAGTAAATAATCATGATTTAGATACATATAAAATATCAATAGAAGTAGAAAGAAACTAAGTTATTACATTTCTTATGAACTCTTGTTCACTACATGAGTTTCTTTGAAAAAGAAAAGAAAATAAAAGAAACTATGGGATCTAGCAACAAGCAACCTAGTCATCCTTGATAGCAAAACTTGATTCAACTACTCCTGAACTTGGTACTCTTAGGGCTTGTTTGGTTGCAAGTAGTTGCAACCAGTAGAATGATTTTCAAAACAGGAAAGAAAAAACAAGAATTAGATTGCAATGACATTCGTTTGGTCTGACGTACCTTAAGCTGAAGCTTTTACCCTGTTTTTGTTTGGTTGCACGCAGCTTCCCGTTGCAGATACCAGGGTAGGTTTACCACCGCAGGCCCAGAACCTTCTAGGGCTAGCGAGTAGCGAGAATGCACCTGACCACCTGTGATGCATGTTATACCTTCACTGGCTGAGCTTAAGAATAGGGTGTGTGGAGCGCTCAGCAGCGGTGGAAAATGAACTGCCCCCAAAGATGCGCAGTATGTTTTCCTCCAATTTGTACATGACTGGAATTTTTTGTGCAGTTCGTTTTCCAGATATGTTTTCAACAACGTCAAACCAAATCAAACCAAACGTGTTGAGTTGGAAAACGCAGGTAGTTGCAATTCGTGTTTTCTAACTCAGCTCAACCAGACGGGCCCTTAGCCTTGTTTGTAACGACCCTGACATGGGTTATGAGGTAAACCTATTTGTTTTGTCTAATAAATTTGCTTATAACTATAATATAATCCTCTAAGGTATTTTGTTATCATGAAACACACTTATGTTCCAAGTTTGGTCTTGATTGAATGTTATTTGAGCAATGTTCCTTTGTTTTGGACTAAAGTGCAATTTACCCAGGATAAGGGGTTATAGTGCAATATGTCATATGTTTAACATGCCTAATGTGTTTTAGCATCATTATAGAGAGAATGATGCAAGGTGGTGGCTTGTGGAAAGCCTAAATTCCAAGTTTGAACATGTTTGAATAATGTTAGTACCTTGTGCACCAATTTTGGTACAAATTGTAATTTACCCAAAATGTGGGGTTGATATGAAAATTACCACCTCTAGAGTGTCCCTAATTCATTTATGTATCATTTATAGGAGAGATAAAGAAGGAGACATCATGTTTGATTCCATTATGAATGATGGTTATCTTGGTGATGAAATGACCAAGAAAAGGGTTGAATATGAAAGCTTAACTTGAGTTGTATCAAGTTGAAAAGCTTATATATGAGTGCCTATCGGCCAAGGAGCCATAGGAGGAGCCTCATATCGTTTTTTTGAACTCTTGGAAAAGGCCATGTCGTGAAAATAACCTCAAGGAGGTGAGTTGTTTTGGGTTATAACTTCCTTAGTAAAGTTGTGATGAGTTGGGAATAAAGTGATGAATTAATTGATATATCTTAATCAAAGGGATATGTAATGGACGAATATTTATCCCTAGATCACCCTCAACTGTTTTTCATGTCAAGATAAATGTTGATGCATGCATGTACACGTGTCATCCATGCATGGACATGTGGCACCTACTAGCTCAAATTGATGACACCTCATTCTTACACTCCTTCATGAACAACAAGTATATATACCCCTACTTTCACCCCTTAGTGGAATTTTTCATATCTTAACACCCTCCTTCCCTAAGGTATCATGCATAGGGTCCCTGTATCGTGCACGAGTGAAGTGGTATCGTGCATAGGGCCTTGGGTATCACCCATAGCAAGATCATATCGCCCAAGTAGGTGATATTGGCCATATAGGGTGATATCGGCCATAGAGTGAAGTGTTTTGACTCCAAGTGAGTGACATATCATGCAATTGAGTGTCATATCGTGCAATAGGGGTGGCATGTCGTGCAAGAGAACAAGGGTATCGTGCAAAGGTGTTAAGGAGCAAGAAGGAGCTCATACTTAACCCTAAGTTGAGGATATGATCATCTTCAACCTTGGATTGAAGTATGATTTTAGGGTTTTGATCTTCTTTTCTTTTCTTTTCTTTTCACCAATTGCTTATCCATGGTGATTCTTTGCATATAGAGGAGTTTTGAAGTCCATCTTCAACCTCAGGAACGTGGATCTTTGGAGCTTGGAGCTTTGAAGTTGTTCTTAAGGCGGGTTATATAACTTGAACTCAACCATGTTATTATTCATCATCTAAATTGCTATACTTAATGAATTACTTTTAATTCCAAAATTTCCTAAAATAGTTGATGCAATTATGAGCTCTAGTAGTTGCTTAGACCTTTTTCCATGAACTATAATTATTAGAATGGAGGTATAGAGCTTGAAGAAGATGGTATCACTTTGTAAAAGTGATATCAGGTTCAAGTATTTATACAAGTAGCTCTAACCCGATATGTGTATGTCTTGCCCAATATGACTTGCATGATATGTCTTGGACAAGATGCTTACACGATATGCTTGCATGATAGGAAGTCAAGTATAGACTCCATGCACGATACAAGGTTAAAATTATACTTATAAGTTGATATAAAACCCTAATTTGGGTAACCCGATATAAGTGAAGAATAGCAAGTGCTATTGCACAATATGGTAGCCCAATATGCCAAACCCTACCCGTCACGGCCAATACTAGATGGTGATCCACCCGATATAGTGATTGAAAACACCTCTATCCTGATATGGATGGTGTTCATACACCTCTAACCCGATATGGTGAGTGCTCATACACCTCCAACCTGATATGGTGGTGTTTATACACCTAAAACCCAATATGGTGAATATATGCACACCTCCAACCTAAGACACTTTGTAAAGGTGAGGGGAAAATACTCTTAGGAGTGATGAATATAATACCAAGTAAGGGTGTGGCTAATACCTTGATAGGTGATACACCTAAAGTGATTGATAATGGACAACTTTGTATCAGCAATGCTTCAACCTGAGATAAGTCCATATCAATTGATGATGGTTGGACAATTCAAATATGTGACTTATGACCAATACACTACATGATAAATGTGATAAGTTAGTGGATAAAGTATTAGGATGGGAAATACCCTAATACAAGATAAGTTGATGAACTTAAGTAAGTTAAAAGTGATAAGGGAAGTGATACACCAATGCATGAAAAGTATCACATCCAACACTTCAAGGTTGATGCACCTTGATGCACCTTAAATCCAATATATTTGGATAAGTAACACATGATGTGTGTCATGTCAATGGTTACATTGAGATGTTAATGGGCCTTGTGAGCCATGTGAATAGTTGTTTCCTAGTGAGAGGTGATAAGATGTTTAATGGGCCTTGTGAGCCATGTGGTTAGTTGTTGCCTAGTGTGAGGTGACAAGATGTTTAATGGCCTTGTGATCCATTTGAATATTTGTTGCCTAGTGAGAGGTGACAAGATGTTTAATGGTCCTTGTGAGCCATGTGATTAGTTGTTGCCTAGTGAGAGGTGACAAGATGTTTAATGGGCCTTGTGAGCCATGAGAATAGTTGTTGCCTAGTGAGAGGTAACAAGATGTTTATAAAAGTGTCATGTCAGAAATGATAATGTTCAAATAAACTAAGAAATGGAAACTTAGTAACATAATAATAATAATAATAATAAATGGATACAATAATAATAATGAAATCTTAATCATACATGCTTTATGCTTATAGCCAAATAAGGGCTATAGTGCTGTGAATATGCTTAAAGGAGATAAGAGGAATACTTGTATTATATAAAGGATGTGAATAAGTATAATGGCTTGGCCAAGGTATAATGCCTAGTAAAGGTGATGTGGTATTCAGTGATGAGATGCACAAGATTGGCATAGTCCAATACTTGGAATAGTTTCACATGATTGGTAATAACCCAATGCCTGGATGTTAATCACATGATTGGTAGAGTCCAATACCTGGTTGTTAATCACATGATTGGTAATAAGCCAATGTCTGGTTGTTAATCACAGGATTGGTAGAGTCCAATACCTGGCCGTTAATCACAGGATTGGTAATAACCCAATACCTGGCTGTCACAGGATTGGTAATAACCCAATGTCTGGCTATTAATCACAGGATTGGTAGAGTCCAATACCTGGTTGTTAATCACATGATTGGTAATAACCCAATACCTGGCTGTCACAGGATTGGTAATAACCCAATGCATGGTTGTTAATCATAGGAATGGTAGAGTCCAATACATGGCTGTTAATCACAGGATTGGTAATAACCCAATACCTGACTGTCACAAGATTGGTAATAACCCAATTCCTGGATGTTAATCACATGATTGGTAGAGTCCAATACCAGGTTGTTAATTACAAGATTGGTAGAGTCCAATACCTGGCTGTTAATCACATGATTGGTTATAACCCAATACTTGGCTGTCATAGGATTGGTAATAACCCAATGCCTGGCTGTTAATCACAGGATGGGTAGAGTCCAATACCTGGTTGTTAATCATAGGATTGGTAATAACCCAATGCGTGACTGTTAATCACATGATTGGTAATAACCCAATGCATGGCTGTTATCATAGGGTTGGTAATAACCCAACATTTGGCTGTTATCAAAGGATTGGTATAGTCCAATACATGGAATAGTTGCACAGGATTGGCAAAGACAATATCTAGAACTGATTATGATGATGTACATTCACATGACTGGTACAATTCAATATCTAATTAGCAGATTGGCTGAGGCCAACAGATAGAAATGAGAATGATTCATGGATGTCATACCATGATAATGAGTATCATAAGATAAGCTTGAGAGGTGGATATAATATGATGGGTAAATGATATACATGTTCTTCCTATTCCTTATAAAGAGAATAGATGATTTACTACTCTATCTTAGATAGTTGCAATGCTTTAAAATATGGGAATGGTCTAAACTGCTTATCCTCTGCTCAGTTTAATACTATTTAATTGTGATAATAACATTGTTGGCGGAGAGTTATATCTCTCGCTGGGACAATTGTCTCACCCCGTGGGATCCACATTTTTTTTAGGTGGACGTGCACAAGGGGGATTGAGACCGTACTACAGAGAAAGAACAACAGCAACATGGACAACAGTGACAACTCAGGTTGAGTGTACTGTCTGTCGTGTCTTGTAGATAGGAGTCCTATGTGTCGTCTCTGTACTCTCAGGTCCTTGGAGTTGGTTTGTACTGGTTTCATGAATGATATGAGATTTTGGCTTGAATTCCTCGAGGTTTTATGTTGCTCCAATATGTGTTTTGATAGAGCAACTATTATATGTTGTCCTCGAGATGAGATGAAGCAATGTTGTATAATGTGAATCATGATATGTATGAGTTTTGGATCTTTTAGTAAAAGTTTTCTAGACAAGGATCTCCTTGCAAAATAGTTTTAAATTTTAGTGATTTTTGTTAATCCGATGTTTATGTTTATTCTGCTTAATTAGTAAAGATTTGTTTGTTAGTTTGGCGACTGGCGTTACAAGTTTGGTATCAGAGCTTAAGGTTCGCTGAGTCTACAGAGACATAGGACTAAGGTGTTGAGTCTGTGTTAGTGTCCTCCAGTATACCCTATAGTGACTTCCTCTTATGCAGAAGAAAGGGTAAAGTTTATAAATGACTAGGGAATATGAGGAACACGTTGCTAAGAGCAATTTTGTTGCACCATGAGACAATGCAAGAGATCAGGCAAGAAAAGAACGAGTGCCTGAGAATTTCCATCTTGACCTAATCAGGATAGAGAATCCTACTTTTTATGCTCTTGTTGGGCAGGTTAGGACAATAATGATGCATATAGTAGACTGGATACTAGCATTACAACCTAGGTTACCAGTCCTCAATGCAGAAGTTTTGGGTTTTAAAAGGGTTCCCGAATGACATAGTCATGTTGGAATAGTGGAAAATGTGAGAAGGATTAACATATGGTAAGAAAACAGACTCTGCCATAAGTATAGACAGATAGTATATCTGTGATGGCAATGCCCAAGGAGGGGCAATAAGCTGAGAATTAAGGAAAGGTCTCTACAATTCTAGAGATATTTGCCTAGTTGTTCTAAAAAGCCAAAGTTTTTGGTGCCACCAGTGCAATAAATGCCTAGTGCTCCAGGGAAGTAGTCATTATGTGAGGGCAAAAGTCCTAACTTTTCACCTATAAGAACTCTTGACTTAGCTGCTATATCGGTAATTAGACCGATAAGACTATGGTATAAGGATAAGACATGTTATAGATATAGACTTGTTGAGAATACTAAACCCTTTTGTTCAAAAAGAAGGGAGGAAATGACTCAACAACCGAGACAGACTTGGCAGGGCTTACGAAAGTTACAGCCCAAAAGTGTAAAAAGGCAAAAGTAACAATATGAAACAGCTTGACTCTATGTTTGAGTCAACATAAAGTGGTAGATGACTGTGAGGGGTGACAGACAGATAGAGCCTTCTCATTCTGATATGTCTTCTCTAGATTTTATCTGATAATTATAAGAAGGTAGTTGTTGTTGAGCTTCCTTTAATGAATCCTATGAGGACATAGGGAAGAGATAAAAAGGATGAGAGCCTATATTCAGTCCAATATTCTCTTATACGTTTTGAAATTTCTCTCTTCATGAAGAAAGGAAGAGATGTAATAGAAACACCCATAGAAAATTTGAGATACTAAGTAGTAAAAAAAATTAAAGAGATGAAACATAATATAGAACAAATGCATACTACCTAATTTCATTCCTTGAATACCCTGGCCAGGTATTCATCTATTGAAGGCAAGGTAAGTATGGAACTCTTAGATTGTTATCTTTCTGATTACTCTGACCAAGTAGTCATTTTGAGACAGTCTAAAGAGCATAATGAAGTAAAAGATGTGGCATGGATATTTCTACCACATCCTAATTGATATATGGAGAAATCTGAGTTAATCATAAATCAATTTATAAACAAAAGAAGATGTTTAGTATAATGTATACCTTAGTCTGAGGACCTAGAGGTAACAGTTACCTGATGAGAGGTAACAATGTTCAGTGATGAACTAAGGGTTGGAATACCCAGATCTAGTAATCATGATGATGATAATACTGAGAGGTGGTGACATGTAATCATCTCTTTAATTCCTATGCTGAAGGCAAGGAACTTAAGAGGAAATAAGATTGAATGATACATGAACAATTGAAAGTTCATGTAATACTCAAAGAAGGTGATAATCTCTTTTCTTCAATAAACAACCCTGAATAATGGTAGGGTGATAAAAAGGACTATGTTTCCTTGTACTCCTCTTCCGAAACATGAAAATCAAGTAAGTCTTATGACACTTGATGTGCATGAGTTAGAAGTGTTCTATGGATGGATACTTAGAAAAATATCAGCTAGTCTTGGATTTTAGTTCCAAGACAAGCATATGTGATAAGTAATACATTTGGTCTTGGTAAATAACAATAAAGGATGGAAATTATGATGATGTAATGTGTTTTTGGGACAAATAATGGATACCAAGGTAAAGAATCCTAGTATCCAACAACTTTCAATGATATGAGAATATGGGAACATGACTCCTCATAAGAAGTAATGTTTGGTTACCTAGAAGGGCGAACTTTGAAATTTTTCCAGTTACATATTGTAGTATGGATACCATATGTTAGGGGTTTATGCCCCACATAAACATGACATCAGCAAAGATGTATGAGTCGAAGGAACAATTGTAGAAATTGTTTTGGGAAAAGTTGATCAAGATAAAAATAATTTCTTAGAATATCTCTATCTAGATTTGTTAAGGCAACTTATACATAACATCTAGAGATACCTCTGAGATGGTTCTTCTTAATAAGTAGCCTCTCCTTATGACAAGAAAATAAACAGCTAAAGGGATAATTGATACAAGTCATAAGAAAGTTTAGTGCTGTGTCAGCAGATTTGAGTGGCACAACAGATGCATGATAAGAGTTGTAATCCCAAGTGGGTGAAAAATCAGTGAGGTTTGACACCTAAGTTAAATAAGGTATGTATAATGATTCTTCGACTAAGAAAAAAAGGTCATCCGACACAGAGTTGACTCTACAGTCAATAATGAAAAGGACAGTGGAGTATGTGTCTTGTATGACAGATTCTATGATAACCCTGTGTGGAAGAACTTTGTGTTGATCAAAGTTCTATGGTATCTCCATGACATTAAGATGTTATGTGGAGACTTAATGATATGATGAATGAATAATATCTATCTCCCTGTACCTGTGATTTTGGGGACGAAATCCTTGTTAGGGGTTTATAACATGTAACGACCCTGACCTGGGTTATGAGGTAACCCTATTTGTTTTGGATAATAAAGTTGCTTAGAACTATAATATAACCTCTAAGGTGTTTTGTTATCATGAAACACACTTATGTTCCAAGTTTGGTCCTGATTGAATGTTGTTTGAGCAATGTTCCTTTATTTTGGACCAAAGTGCAATTTACCCAAGATAAGGGGTTATAGTGCAATATGTCATATTTTTAACATGCCTCATGTGTTTTAGCATCATTATAGATAGAATGATGTAAGGTGGTGGCTTGTGGAAAGCCTAAATTCTAAGTTTGAACATGTTTGAATAATGTTAGTACCTTGTGCACCAATTTTAATACAAATTGTAATTTACCCAAAATGTGGGGTTGATATGCAAATTAGAACCTCTAGAGTGTCCCTACTTTCTATATGTATCATTTAGAGTAGAGAGAAAGAAGTAGACACCATGTTTGATTCCATTATGAATGATGGTTATCTTGGTGATGAAATGACCAAGAAAAGGGTTGAATATGAAAGCTTAACTTGAGTTGTATCAAGTTGAAAAGCTTATATATGAGTGCCTATCAGCCAATGAGCCATAGGATGAGCCTCATATAGTTTTTTGAACTCTTGGAAAATTCCATGTCGTGCAAAGAACCTCAAGGAGGTGAGTTGTGTCGGGTTACAACTTCCTTAGTAAAGTTGTGATGAGTTGTGAATAAAGTGATGAATTAATTGATATATCTTAATCAAAGGGATATGTAATGGACGAATATTTATCCCTAGATCACCCTCAACTATTTTTCATGTCAATATAAATGTTGATGCATGCATGTACACGTGTCATCCATGCATGGACACGTGGCACCTACTAGCTCAAATTGATGACACCTCATTTTTACACTCCTTCATGAACAACAAGTATATATATATACCCCTAGTTTCACCCGTTAGTGGATTTTTTTAGATCTTAACACCCTCCTTACCTAAGGTATCATGCATAGGGTCCCTGTATCATGTAGGAGTGAAGTAGTATCGTGCATAGGGCCTTGGGTATCACCCATAGCAAGATCATATCGCCCAAGTAGGTGATATTGGCCATATAGGGTGATATCAGCCATAGAGTGAAGTGTCTTGACTCCAAGTGAGTGACATATCGTGAAAGTGAGTGTCATATCGTGCAATAGGTGCGGAATATCGTGCAAGATCACAAGGGTATTGTCACATCCCAAATTTCATATATAATTTAAAAGATATAATGGGACTTTTCCCAAATAATAAATAATTGAGGGGTTTGATACAAAAAGGCCATGGAAATACTCCTTCAGAAAAATAAAGTGAGAAAAACGAAAATAAGACTATAAATATACTTTCTCTCATATGCATGCTATAATGAGTTGCTATTACCACAAAATGTTGAATATAAGATATTCTTTTCACCTTTTCTCTCTCCTATCTATTATGAGAATTAAAAGAAAATGATAAAAAGTGGAAATGCTTGAGATACGAATTTATCACCTTGAGATGATATTTCTTGGCCAATAAGCCCCCTCTTTCCTTATATAACTTTTAATAAGAAGGAGTAACCAATAATCCTTGTTCCTCTCTCCTCCAAGTTAGTTGATCAAAAAGGTGTGAAACTCATAACCAATGACGTTTTAGTGGTTAGTAATTACTCATCACTATTTTTTTAGACTCAAAGAAACAAGTATGGAAAGACATTACATATTATTTAACCAAATATATTCATAAATCAAGGAAAGTTTCTTTTAATAAACTAACAGACATTATGTGGTCAAAACGGAAATCTAAGTATATAGAAAGAGTCTAGACACCGTTATGGTTGTGTGGTCCAAATTTGGTATCTTTTTGACCTCATTTGACCCCCCAAAATTAATTGGACAAGTTGTCATATGGTTTAATATGCAAATCAATCAAATATGCATTCAATGCTATTATTAAGCCTAAATTCTGTTATTTCTCTCCTGTCACGCGCCCCTTTTCTTTCTTTCCTTCTACGCGCGCATCGTCAGCCGTCCATCACAAATCCAACGGCGCCCGAGTCTTCTCCTTCCTTCGACTCCTTCGCGAACCACGACCGTTTTACAGGCTTTTACTCTCACGATCCTGTTCTCCCTCATCCCTCAACCTTTTTACGAAATTTCTTCTCCATTATGTTCATGAGAAGATCCCGAATCCAGCGAGCCATTACTCGCTTTCCCTAACCCTATGTAGGCGAAACGCCCAATCTAGGGCTTGGACTCCCCGAGTTGCAGAGGGCACGACCGTGCCTCTACTTCTGATTTAGGCAACCCTAACGCATCGGCAGACCCCATGTATCCCTCCTCCTCGCTCAATTCATCCTATGACACCTCAGGAGCCCCGACCTATTCCCTCCCTCTTCTCCGGTGACCCCGGCCTCGCCCAGGAGATCGACGCCACCTTGGACAAATTGCCTGCAGGGTGAGCATCCTCGACCTCCGCCCCACATCTCCATGTCGTCTTTTTAACTCGCCAAGCCCCCAATTGCTATACCCTGTAAGGCTGTTTCTCCCCCATCATCGGCGTGTACCGCCACAACACGTCGTTGGGTCTCCGACCCCTGGATCTCTTCCGACTGCCTCGCCGAGCCTCGCAGAAGGTTTCCCAACCTTCAAGTCGCCCTGTTTTGGTCTTTCACAATGGTTTCGTCTTCAGACCGTGTTTCCCCTATTTGCGTTGTTTTCCTCGCAACCCAGTGTAGCACTGGTATATTTGGTTTTGTGAGAGGATGCTTGGCCTCAGTTGTGGCTTGTGGACGTTTTTCTTCGCCTCCTCGCTGCCTTCGCAGTGTGCTTCCTTCCCTGCTGCTTGATCCGGGTCTATGCCCTCCATGGCTAGAGCAGGTCCCCGAGCTCCACTGCTCCTCAGCACCTGAGCCTAGGCTCGTTGGGTGCGATTTTCCTCCAGGAACACAATGGGCAGGGTGACTCTTCTAGTTGAGCAGTGAATCTGGTCCAAGATCGAATTTGCAAAGCTCCTGTCAGTCGACTCCTCGCCATGGAGCAACACAGAAGATCGCAGGTCATTGAATGACCACAACACTCCTACACCCGAATGATTCCATATTACTGCTCAGGGGTATTGTCGGGTTTTTGTTTTAATTTAATTGCAGGCTAGTGCGCCCACATGGCTTTTTCCTGAATCCCCATTGGCCAGAATTTCGAAAATTCATAGTAATTCAACCGTGTGTCGGAAAATTATGAATAAATAGTTGTTGGATTTGATTTTTCAAGAAGAATACGATTTTAAAGTTTCCAGACCATGTTTTGATCTCTTGTTCTGATGTTTTATTGGAAATGATATTTTGGACTCATGAAACCCTAATCATGCACCAACATGATTAATGTGACCTGGGTCAACCTAGGTTTTTTTAATATAATGATGTTGATCCTTTAGACCAATCCACATGCACTCAAGCCCTAAATCACCTAAGATCAATACTATGTATTGATTCATAATGTTTAAATGATTATGGACAAGTTTGTAGGGCTAAGTCAAGGGAAGGTTTGACCTAGATCTGACTCAAGGATCATCCTTGCTCCAAGGTAAACGGGCCATGCTGCTGAGCACAAATATTTATGATTGCTTGCATGTTAAATATAAAGTAGACATTATTGTTTCAAGTTTAATGTTATAATCATGTTCAATATATCATTGCTTGTTGATTGCCACATGCTATGTCTTATGTTATAATGCTCACCATGATTATTGTTATCATTAAAGAATCATGAAAATCATGTTAATAAGCAAGTGGGAGAAATCCCATCATGTTTAAAATATCATGTTAATGGGGAGAAATCCCTTCATGTTATGATTAGAGAATCATGATTTATGTTAATGTCAACATCATGTTAATGGTCAAGTAATTGGAATTGAAACAGTCTTGTTATGCTCCCGATCATGGACCTCAAAAGGGTCATTAAGGGCTTTCCTAGCATCAAGGGCTTTCCTAGAAATCATGTGCTCCTAAGGGGGCGTCACAGAGGGATGCATAAAATTTCTTTTCAATTCTTCATGTTAATAATGATAATTCAAGAATGCTTAAGTTAATTCATGTCAATTTTCTTACATGTCAAGTATATTTACTTTGTTTATTTTATAAAGTGCCAGTACCGTTTACTGATGTGTTGTTTTTCCCTTTGCATGGCTGGGGACGTGATGTCCCCAGGATTTGGAGCAAGTAAGGACTCAAGAAAAACAAGCCAAGACTAGGAGACATTCAAGAGTTATCTGGTGGGGTGCCATCCATTATAGGCGATCCAATCATATAGAGATGTTTATTATTATACTTTGTTTCCCATGTTGAGAGATGAATAGAATTCTAGACTTGTTGTTTGTAGTTTCCTATTCATATAATAATGTATGGATCTCAATGGTGAATTATTTATTTACTTGTAATGATTGCCTTTTTATGACAACCCTCCCTAATATGCCAAGTACCCCACATTATGGATAATGTTGGGGATTAGGCTGTGCTTTTGTTGGTTATGTATGAAACCTAGGGAGGGGTGTTACATTAATGGTATCAGAGCAAATAAATGGATGGCCACCAAATCTACAATTTGATTCATATGTTCTAACCCTAGGTTTATGTGACCCTTTTTCCAGATGGCCCCTAAGAGAGAAGACAAAGGAAAGGGTAATGATGATGGTGCTAGCTCTGCTAGTGGGGAAAGTGGACCAAGAGAGAACAATAAGCCAACCATAGAAGATCTTGTCCAAGCACTCACCAATGTCCTAGCACAAGGCCAACATCAGCCTAGGCATCATGAGCCCACTCTAGTAGACTTCCTAAAGATAAGGCCCGACTCTTTCTCGGGTGAAGGAGAAATTGATGTAGTCACCAAAGCTGAGGACTGGATGAGGGGCATGGAGCACTGTTTCCAGGACATGGACTGCCCTCAACACTCTAGGGTTCGTTTTGCAACCCACATGCTCAAGGGGGCAGCCCGCACATGGTGGGAAAACCTCCTCAACTCAAGGGCAGCTGATGCACCTCCATTCACATGGGAAGGGTTCGTTGAAGCCTTCCAGGGGCATTATGTGTTTGAAGCAATGATTGAGAAGAAGGATCTAGAGTTTGCCAACCTGACTCAAGTGGGTGACATGACAGTTACCCAATACGCCATGAAGTTCATGGTCCTCCAAAAGTATGGCCATGATCATGATGAAACATGTAGAACAAAGAAATTCATCAGAGGACTCAAGCCAGACTTGAGCTTTGCCTTGTCAGTAAGAGGCCATAGGACCCTCCAGGCATCCCTAGATGCAGCCCTAGAGCTTGAAGATCACCCTGGGAGATCCTACAAGAAGGAAGTTCCTCAGAAGAACAACCAATACCAGCCTCCCAACAACCCTAAGAGGAAGGTACCTGAGCCTACAGTAGAAGTTGAGAAGCCCCAATGTCCGACATGCAAGAAGAACCATGCAGGCCCATGCAGGTATGGTACAGGTGCATGCTACTACTGTGGAAAAACCGGGCACCTCAAGTCAAATTGCCCTAAGCTCACAAAAAGGGACCAAGACCAGAACAAGGGCCACCCTCCACCTACCAAAAGACAAGCTAGAATCTTCACTATGGAAGTAGAGAAGGAAGATGAAGAGTGATGTAATAATTAGCTTATATTCATTTGAACCTTTTATGAAATAAATTCACTTTCCATGCAAATTTTATTGATGTGTTAATTATATGAAGAAGAAACAAAAAACCTGAGGTGGGTAGTACCCTAGGAAATTTTGAGGACAAAATTTGTTTTAAGGTGGGTAGAATTGTCACATCCCAAATTTCATATATAATTTAAAAGATATAATGGGACTTTTCCCAAATAATAAATAATTGAGGGTTTTGATACAAAAAGGCCATGGAAATACTCCTTCAGAAAAATAAAGTGAGAAAAACGAAAATAAGACTATAAATATACTTTCTCTCATATGCATGCTATAATGAGTTGCTATTACCACAAAATGTTGAATATAAGATTTTCTTTTCACCTTTTCTCTCTCCTATCTATTATGAGAATTAAAAGAAAATGATAAAAAGTGGAAATGCTTGAGATATGAATTTATCACCTTGAGATGATCTTTCTTGGCCAATAAGCCCCCTCTTTCCTTATATAACTTTTAATAAGAAGGAGTAACCAATAATCCTTGTTCCTCTCTCCTCCAAGTTAGTTTCTCAAAAAGGTGTGAAACTCATAACCAATGACGTTTTAGTGGTTAGTAATTACTCATCACTATTTTTTTAGACTCAAAGAAACAAGTATGGAAAGACATTACATATTATTTAACCAAATATATTCATAAATCAAGGAAAGTTTCTTTTAATAAAATAATGGACATTATGTGGTCAAAACAGAAATCTAAGTATATATAAAGAGTCTAGACACCATTATGAATGTGTGGTCCAAATTTGGTATCTTTTTGACCTCATTTGACCCCCCAAAATTAATTGGACAAGTTGTCATATGGTTTAATATGCAAATCAATAAAATATGCATTCAATGCTATTATTAAGCCTAAATTCAGTTATTTCTCTCCTGTCACACGCCCCTTTTATTTCTTTCCTTCTACGCGTGCATCGTCAGCCGTCCATCACAAATCCAACGGCGCCCGAGACTTCTCCTTCCTTCGACTCCTTCGCGAACCACGACCATTTTACAGGCTCTTACTATCGCGATCCCGTTCTCTCTCATCCCTCAACCTTTTTACAAAATTTCTTCTCCATTATGTTCATGAAAAGATCCCGAATCCAGCAAGCCATTACTCGCTTTCCCTAACCCTCTGTAGGAGAAACGCCCAATCTAGGGCTTGGACTCCCCGAGTTGCAGAGAGCACGACCGTGCCTCTACTTCTTATTTAGGCAACCCTAAAGCATCGGCAGACCCCATGTATCCCTCCTCCTCGCTCAATTCATCATGTGACACCTCAGGAGCCCTGACCTATTCCCTCCCTCTTCTTCGGTGACCCCGGCCTTGCCCAGGAGCTCGACGCCACCTCGGACAAATTGCCTGCAGGGTGAGCATCCTCGACCTCCCCCCCGCATCTCCATGTCGTCTTTTTAACTCGCCAAGCCCCCAGTTGCTGTACCCTGTAAGGCTATTTCTCCCCCATCGTCGGCGTGTACCGCCACAACACGTCGTTGGGTCTCCGACCCCTGGATCTCTTCCGACCGCCTCACAATTATGAGCTCCAGTAGTTGCTTACTGTTGACATGAAATAGTTGATGCAATTATGAGCTCTAGTAGTTGCTTACTGTTGACATGAACTATAACTATTATAATGGAGGTCTAGAGCTTGAAGAAGATGGTATCACTTTGTAAAAGTGATATCGGGTTCAAGTATTTATACAAGTAGCTCTAACCCGATATGGGTATTTCTTTCCCAATATGACTTGCACGATATGTCTTGGACAAGATGCTTGCACGATAGGAAGTCAAGTATAGACTCCATGCACGCTACAAGGTTAAAAGTATACTTATAAGTTGATATGAAACCCTAATTTGGGTAACCAGATATAAGTGAAGAATAGCAAGTGCTATTGCACAATATGGTAGCCCGATATGGAAAACCCTAGCCCGTCACGACCAACCCTAGATGGTGAGCCACCTGATATGGTGATTGAAAACACCTCTAGCCCGATATGGATGGTGTTCATACACTTCTAACCCGATATGGTGAGTGCTCATACACCTCCAACCCGATATGGTGGTGTCTATACACCTACAACCCAATATGGTGAATATATGCACACCTCCAACCTGAGACACTTTGTAAAGGTGAGGGCAAAATACTCTTAGGAGTGATGAATATAATACCAAGTAAGGGTGTGGCTAATACCTTGATAGGTGATACACCTAAAGTGATTGATAATGGACAACTTTGTATCAACAATGCTTCAACCTGAGATAAGTCCATATCAATTGATGATGGTTGGACAATTCAAATATGTGACTTATGACCAATACACTACATGATAAATGTGATAAGTTAGTGGATAAAGTATTAGGATGGGAAATACCCTAATGCAAGATAAGTTGATGAACTTAAGTAAGTTAAAAGTGACAAGGGAAGTGATACACCAATGCATGAAAAGTATCACATCCAACACTTCAAGGTTGATGCACTTTGATGCACCTTAAGTCTAATATATTTTGATAAGTAACACATGAAGTGTGTCATGTAAATGGTTACATTGAGATGTTAATGGGCCTTGTGAGCCATGTGAATAGTTGTTGCCTAGTGAGAGGTGATAAGATGTTTAATGGGCCTTGTGAGCCATGTAGTTAGTTGTTGCCTAGTGAGAGGTGACAAGACGTTTAATGGCCTTGTGAGCCATTTGAATATTTGTTGCCTAGTGTGAGGTGACAAGATGTTTAATGGGCCTTGTGAGCCATGTGAATAGTTGTTGCCTAGTAAGAGGTGACAAGATTTTTAATGGGCCTTGTGAGCCATGAGAATAGTTGTTTCCTAGTGAGAGGTAACAAGATGTTTATGAAAGTGTCATGTCAGAAATGATAACGTTCAAATAAACTAAGAAATGGAAACTTAGTAACATAATAATAATAATAAATGGATACAATAATAATAATGAAATCTTAATCATACATGCTTTATGCTTATAGCCAAATAAGGGCTATAGTGTTGTGAATATGCTTAAAGGAGATAAGAGGAATACTTGTATTAAATAAAGGATGTGAATAAGTATAATGGCTTGGCCAAGGTATAATGCCTAGTAAAGGTGATGTGGTATTCAGTGATGAGATGCACAGGATTGGCATAGTCCAATACATGGAATAGTTTCACAGGATTGGTAATAACCCAATGCCTGGTTGTTAATCACATGATTGGTAGAGTCCAATACCTGGCTGTTAATCACAGGATTGGTAATAACCCAATACATGGCTGTCACATGATTGGTAATAACCCAATGCATGGCTATTAATCACAAGATTGGTAGAGTCCAATACCTAGCTGTTAATCACATGATTGGTAATAACCCAATACCTGGCTGTCACAGGATTGGTAATAGCCCAATGCCTGGCTATTAATCACATGATTGGTAGATTCCAATACCTGGCTGTTAATCACAGGATTGGTAATAACCTAATACATGGCTCTCATAGGATTGGTAATAACCCAATGCCTGGATGTTAATCACAGGATTGGTAGAGTCCAATACCTAGCTATTAATCACAAGATTGGTAGAGTCCAATACCTGGTTGTTAATCATAGGATTGGTAATAACCCAATGCCTGGCTATTAAGCACAGGATTGGTAATAACCCAATGCCTGGCTGTTATCACAGGGTTAATAATAACCCAACACCTAGATATTATCAAAGGATTGGCATAGGTCAATACCTGGAATAGTTGCACAGGATTGGCAAAGCCAATACCTCGAACTGATTATGATGATGTACATTCACATGACTGGTACAATTCAATATCTGATTAGCAGATTGGCTGAAGCCAACAGATAGAAATGAGAATGATTCATGGATGTCATACCATGATAATGAGTATCACAATATAAGCTTGAGAGGTGGATATAGTATGATGGGTAAATGATATACATGTTCTTCCTATTCCTTATAAAGAGAATAGATGATTTACTGCTCTATCTTAGATAGTTGCAATGCTTTAAAATATGGGAATGCTCTAAACTGCTTATCCTATGCTCAGTTTAATACTATTTAACTGTGATAATAACATTGTTGGCTGAGAGTTATATCTCTCACTGGGACAATTGTCTCACCCCGTGGGATCCACATTTTTTTAGGTGGACATGCACAAGGGGGATTGAGACCGTACTGCAGAGAAAGAACAATAGCAACAAGGATAGCAGTGACAACTCAGGTTGAGTGTACTGTCTATCGTGTCTTGTAGATAGGAGTCCTATGTGTCATCTCTATACTCTTAGGTCCTTGGATTTGGTTCATACTGGTTTCATGAATGATATGAGATTTTGGCTTGAATGCCTCGAGGTTTTATGTTGCTCCAGTATGTATTTTGATAGAGCAACTATTATATGTTGTCCTCAAGATGAGATGAAGCAATGTTGTATAATGTAAATCATGATATGTATGAGTTTTGGATCTTTTAGTAAAAGTTTTCTAGACAAGGATCTCCTTGCAAAATGGTTTTAAATTTTAGTGATTTTTGTTAATCCGATGTTTATGTTTATTCTGCTTAATTAGAAACGATTTGTTTGTCAGTTTGGCGACTGTTGTTACATTGTTCAACACCTTGATCTATCCCTGGATGGTTGGAAAGTGTTGTGTGGTTTCCACATAAACTTTTCATATGATTTCACACACTAATTCATTTCATTTTGTTCTCATTTAGCCTCTATTCATATCATTCTTGCCACCTTTTTGTTATTTTGGTTATCACATGACGTGTATTGCATATTTGCATCAAAAGGATCAAATTGGAGATAGCCCAAATCAAATTCATCATTATCGGGACTTCTCCATGCCTTGCAGATGTTCAAAACTTTAATTCTGCTGAAACAACAATGCACATGATGTGCCTTATTTAAGACATGGCATGCACATTTCCAGACGGCCTAATACTTCAGACACTGAAGAAAAGTACACGGTGTGTCCACAAAAGACACAACGTGTACTTGGGAATTCAGAACCGAGTCTTGCCATTATGGTAACGTACACGACGTGTATAAATTTAGACACGCCGTGTGCTTTACACTCAGAACAACTGCCGGAGACAGGACACGCTGTGTCCAAAGAAAGACATGTTGTGTACCTGCCAGTTTCATCGATTTTCAAGTACGACTCCTTTTGTTTTGAAAGAAAAAACCACTCTATGGAACAGTTATATTTGGTCATAATTCGGAACTCTTTCATCCAAGAGCAAGGCCAGGAGCAAGGAGGGCGATTTTGGGATGGAAGAAGGTGGTTTCTTGCCAAAGAACCCCCATTCTTCCTCTTTTCTTCTCCATTTTCTTCTTCGGAGGTGCAACAGAGCTTCTTTACTCCACAAAGCTTCTTGGGAGAGGAGCTTGTCCGGTTTGGAGCAACTGTAGGAGTGGAATTTCATCCTCAAGCCAGAATTCTACTCCCTTTGGGTTACACCTTTGGTTGTCTTAGCTTTTCCTTCTCTAAATCATGTTGAACTCTAAATTTTCTATGCATTTTTTGCTGTACACTATTATGGATGAGTAGTTTCCTTTTCTTAGACATGGGAGAGTAGCTCCCATGTCATTGCATGTATGGAACATGATAATTTTTTACTAAATGTTATGTTGCTTGTTTTTCCACCTTGTGAGTACCGATTTCTTCTTTTCTACATGTATGGCTGGCCACCTTATGTGTAGGTTTTGTGATCTTTTGCTTGATCTGAGAAGATAGGTAGGAGAGTAAGGAGGTACTCTCTTGGAAACTCTTTCTTTACCATGAGAGTGGAAATTATGGAGTTGAGGAGTAGGTTTGTGATCTAAAATGAAATTCATACATGGGAATGTTGAATTGAGTTGGGATCGTTGTACTTGCACCGAGAGGTGAAGTGCAACATACAAATCTCCTTTAAAACAAGTGCTTAGTATGTTTAAATTTCGTGATACTGTTCTATGCTATGATATGTGGGTGAAATCCTAAGTCCAAGATACTTCCATATCTATTTTTTAATCTCTTTTAGTAATCCATTTACTGTTTGCTTAATTCTGAAATTTTTAGGTTAATCAACCAAATCACCTTTAAAATGGTCTAGATTATTGAACCTTAGCACTGCTGCATTTAATTGATTGCTAAATCTCCTTGTATTCGATCTCGAGTACAACTACTTCCGTATACTTGCGTGAATTGGTTAGTTGAGTAAAAGATCTTCCTTAAGATTGAAACTTGTTAGTGTAATAAACTAACAAGTTTTTGGCGTCGTTACTGGGGATCTATGGTTAATCTAATTAGAGTAACAAGTGCTAATCAGTATTCAAGACTAGATCATCATTTCATTTTTTGAATTTCCATATACAATTGAGTTGTGTTCTCAAATTCTCTTACTATTTTTCAGGTTGTATGCGTCGCTCGCAAAGAGGTCTTCTAACATCTGTGTTACTAGACCTTGAGATCGAGTGTACTCTTTCAAGCTTAAGAAGAGCAAGAGGAGTAGAACAACCACTACTAGGAGGTGTTCCACCATCATCACCATCACCATCTTCTTCATCTTTTGAAGAAGCCGCACAAGGAGATCCAATCATGGAGGATGACCGTCCTTTGAAGGATTTCACCATGCTGGTTGCCACAAACATTTGTGGAGCCATCAACCTGCTTGTAATGGAAGCGAATAATTTCTCTATTGCTCCTTCTATGATGTAGATGATCCATCATAACCGCTTCAGAGGTACAGTCAATGAAGATCTAAATCTTCATGTGGCTGAGTTCTTGGAGTATATGAATACTTTCAAAATCCATGGTGTATCCACCGATGGAGTGAGGTTACTACTATTCCCTTTCACCCTAAGAGATAGAGCCAAGGTTTGGCTTTTGTCTCTTCCTAAAGCTGGGACCAACTTCTAAATTCTTTCCTTGCAAAGTATTTTCCGCCGAGCAAGACAACCCAGCTAAGAAACCAGCTCACCAACTTCTCTCAATCCGATGGAGAAACTATGTATGATACATGGGAGCGGTTTAAGGACCTTGAATGCCATTTTCCTCACCATGGATTGACCAACTAGCTGCTACTCCAAACATTCTATAATGGATTGTTCTATAATACCCGCATGACACCGGATGCTACAACAAATGGAGCATTTATGAATAAGTCTTACAGGGAGTCTTACGACATCATTGAAGACATAGCGCTCAACCATTGCCAATGGGGACCAGATAGGAGAGCTCAATCATCCTCTACAGCTAGTTCTTCAATCGGAAAGCAAGGAGGGAAGCATACTGTTGATGTCATTGACTTAATTGTTGCTAAACTTGATGTTCTTACACAAAAGTTTGAGAAGATGACTACATTGCAAATCCAATCACTTGAAGTGATATGTGAAGCTTGTGGGAATTCTGGACATACTTCTTCTTCATGTTTTGCTCCTAATGCAAATGAAGGGAGCCTAGAACAAGTCAATGCCATTGGGATGCAAGGGAACAAGCAATACAATCCCTATTCGAAAACCTACAATCTGGGATGTAGAGATCATCCTAATTTCTCCTACCAAAACACAAACAATGCTCAGAACTTCCAACATGGACATCAACAACCACAACAACAACAGAACTTCAACCGGCAAAACAATGGGAATCTGTCGGGCTCCAACAACAACAGGGGTTACCAACAACAACAACAACCCGAAAGTTCTTCCTTGGAGGCCATGATGGAGAAATTTATCTCCAGACTGATGCAACAGAATGAAGAGTTAAGGGGCAACGACAAGCTCTTGAAGGATGTGATTGCCCAACTCTCCACAAAAGTGGATGGCATTTCCACTCACACAAGGATGTTGGAAAACCAAATTGCCCAACAAGCCTTGACATGGTAAAAGAACACCCAATCCGATTCTCTTCCAAGCCAACCCGAGGTGAATCCAAGATAACAAGCAAATGCCATCACCCTAATAAGTGGAGCTGAAATCCACATACCTTCTCCACCTAAGGAGAAGAGTACAAAAATCACTGATGAAGAGAAGCTTGATACCCCTATGGGGGGGAAAAGGTAAAGGTACATCTAAAGTACCATCTTCTATTAAAGAAAATGCTCCTTTTCCACAAAGGCTTGCAAAAACAAAGGAGGACTCAAAGTTTAGGAAGTTTATGGACATTCTAAATAAACTCCATGTCAATCTTCTGCTAGCTGATGTTATTGTAGAGATGTCGTCATATGCTATGTTTCTTAAAGACATCCTCACCAAGAGGAGGAAGGTGGACCAAGTGGAGACCATGATGCTTTATGAAAGAATCCGTTCTATCATTCAAAATAGACTTCCTAAGAAGTTAGATGATTTGGGAGCTTTTACTCTACCATGCAAGATCAACAATACCACATTTGACAAAGGTCTTATAGACCTTAGAGATAGTACTAGTCTCATCCCATCTACCCTATAGCAAGAGCTAGATCTTGGAGATCTGAAGCCTACAAAGATGGCCATTGAGCTGGATGATCATTCCATTAAATACCCCAAAGGTATCATGGAAGATGTGCTAGTGCAGATTGGTAAACTTTATATTAATTGTGATTTTGTAGTGCTAAATATGGTAGAAGTCCCTTCCAATCCCATTATTTTTGGGAGGCCCTTTCTGAGAACTACTAGATGCCTAGTTGATGTTCGCGATGGCAAACTCACACTCTGAGTTGGCGATGAAGCCATGGAGTTTTCTGTATATGATGCCATGAAAGCACCGTCACGTGTAGAAGAAATTTGTTTTATGGACTCTGTTGATTCTGTTGTACAAGAAGATCATGATATTGCCAATTTGATACTGAACTACTGTGATGATGATGAAGGTATTAATAATGGATCTAAAAATTCTGGGGTATTTTCTATTACTAAATCAGATTCTATTGAAGAAGACATCCACTTATTGATGACAAAGCTAAAGAAAATGTAGCTGGGAGAAAGATAGAACTTAAAGCCCTTCCACCAGGGCTGAGGTATGCATTTCTTGATTTCAACTCTACTTCTCCTGTAATAATCAATAATGAGTTAACTAATGAACAAGAAAATAAATTGCTTGCCGAATTGTGTTTGTATAAAGACGTCATTGATTACTCCATCAATGATTTGAAAGGCATTCATCCCTCCATTGTATGCATAGAATAAAGATGGAGGATGATGCTAAACCCACCATTGAACCTCCTAGACGTTTAAATAAAAATATGCTTGAGGTGGATAAAAAAGAAATCTTTAAGTTGGTTGATGCCGGTATCATTTATCCTATAAGTGACAACCCTTGGTTTAGTGCCATCCATGTGGTACCTAAGAAGGGGGGTGCAACTATCATCAAGGGAGATAATGATGAGTTGATTCAAACACATATTCTCACAGGTTGGTGTATGCGTATTGATTACTGGTGTTTGAACAAAGTGACCCGAAAGGACCATTTTCCGTTGTCATTTATCGACTTGATGCTTGAACGCCTTGTAAAACACTCTTATTTTTGTTACTTGGACGGGTATTCTGGGTTTTTCCAAGATTCCTATCTACCCTCCCAACCAAGAGAAAACCACCTTTACTTGCACGTATGGAACTTATGCTTATCTTCGCATGCCCTTTGATCTTTGCAATGCTCCTGCGACGTTCCAACGATGCATGATGGCTATTTTTTCTGATTTCATTGAAAACATAATGGAAATTTTTATGGATGATTTTAGCATCTATGGAGATTCATTTGACCAATGTTTATGCAACTTGTCTTTAGTCTTAGCCCAATGCAAAGAGGTTGACCTAGTACTAAACTGGGAGAAGTGCCATTTCATGGTACAATCTGGTGTAGTATTAGGCCATGTTGTATCTAACAAGGGTATTGAGGTTGACAGGGCCAAGTTGTAAGCTATAGAGAAGATGTCTACTCCTTCTTTAGTCAAGGACATCCACAGTTTCCTTGGTCATGCATGATTTTATAGAAGATTCATTAAAGACTTCTCCAAAATTACAAAGCCATTATGTTCCTTACTTGCAAAGGATGCTGAATTTATATTCAATGATGACTGTCATACCACCTTCACCAAGCTCAAGGAAGCTCTTATTTCTATACTGATCATTCAACCACCGAATTGGAAAGCTCCATTTGAATTTATGTTACGACCCCATCTGAGCTTAATTGGTAAACTAGGGTTTACCTAGACAATTGCGAAGATTAATTGGAATAATCATTCTTGAAATCTAATTAATGACGATAACACAATTAGGATGTTTTAACTATGATAAGAAGTCTAAATGTTCTTTTGTCTTGAGAATTAGGGTTTGAGAAACATAAACCCTAATCGGCCCAAAAATAGGTTTTGATGATGCATGAATACAGAATTTGATAAGTAGAATGTCTCACTAAATGATTTTTAGTATTTTATGTGTAACTCTGATTTACTTCAAATTTGGATATGATTTATATATATAAAATGTGAACAACATTGGAAAATATCAGAATTTTTGAAAAATGCCATGACCTGTTTATCGGTCGAGTTTCAAACTCGGCCGATCACAATTTCAGAATTTTACAGCAGTGTGGTAATTGAATTTTATCTTTTTATTGGTATATCCAATTGATCTCAAATTTTAACAGTATTTGATAAATACAATTTTAGACACTCTGTTAAATTGGCGTAATTTTTGGATGACTTTTGAATCCCTACAGTAAGAGTGTCGGTCGAGTTTGTGCAGGACAAACTCGGCCGAATATATTGCTGACTGCAATATAGCAGTGCACTGTTCGATTTTTAATTAATTATTGGTAACTCCAAATGATCTCAAATTTTAACTGAAGCTTTATAGAACAATTATAAACTACGTGATAAATTCCCATAATTGTTGGAGAATGTTTGATCTCTGAAATAAACGAATTACAGTAACTTTTGTATAACTGAATATTCAGCCAATATAATTAAAGTTAAGTGTTGGGTCAATATGCAATTGACCCAAGCAGCTCAATTGACTTATATGAACGACCACACACACAAGAAGCTCTCATTCTTCGTCATTCACTCCAGAGAAATGAGCTCCTAGAGAGAGAGGGAGAATTAGGGCTTGAGTGAAGAAAGTGGGGGAATTGCTGAATTAGGGTTCTGCGGTCCCAAGAGTGGTGAAATCAAGTAAGTTTGGATCCTTTGCATAGACTTTTATGGTGAATCTTCTCTCTCATGTCAAGATTCCGTCCATGCTCTGATTTGATCCAAGATGATGTCGAAATTCCCTCTTTTCTCACCCTTTCTTCACAATCCCTCTTTTTCAAGGTTCCCGAGTTGAATGGAAGAAGAATTGGGAGATTTGCTAGGGATTTGATAGGAATTCGAGATTCCCTGAGTTGAGCTGCAGTTGTGAGGTGTTTTCACACCTTAGGGTGAGTGGGTTCTTCCTTCAAACATTCTAATGCACAAATTTGATTATAGCATCCAAATCCCTAATTGCTTAGTATGTGATTCTAAAACCTAAAATGTCCGTTTGATTTAAGATTGTTGCAAATTGACATGATATGGATTCCTTCTCTGTTTTAAATGATTCCTAAATGGTAGATTCATATCAGAAACGTATGCAACACTTCCTAGTGAGAATGCTTTTCAGATTTATATCAAATGATGTAATTAGGGTTTAACCTAATTGAGACATCACTAGAGTTTCAGCTTTATTGAAAAGGACTAGTAATCCTATAAGTGGTTAGGATGTACCTCATGGGTTATCTTAATTGAATTTATCCTTGATACATGATATTTCAGTGAATGGTATGGGAAATCTAAATTTATTTAAGTTTCCATGATTTCATATCTATATTGATTATATAAGATTTGTTGGAAACAGTCTTTATTTAGTGAATGCTTATATCTTATGAGATCATGATAAGAGCCATGTGACAAGTGAATGATGCAAATGAAACCCTAAGAGTAGGGTGTTGGCATGTGATGAATGAATAAGGCAAATGAAACCCTAAGGATAGGGTGTTCAATGAATCATGCTATGGTAATATGAAAGGTCTCGATATGAGATGTGGTGATGCTTAATTGTTGAGTTGTATGTTTCTAGTGCATTTAACCTTATATGCTTGTTCTCTCTGAAATGATATCTACATACTGCAGGGCTTCTTATATTTCAATATATATCTCGTAAATTGCAGGTGATGAGATATGACATGCCCTAGAAAGGGATGTTACTGAAACATAGTATATGTTGAATACATGAGTTAAGATATTTACATGTTAATTAATTAATAGACTTAGGTGCCCCAACACCGTAGAACCCCATTGCACGGTCTGTACCTTTGGGGTGAAACGGTCAGTTCTGGGGATACGCCCAGGCATCGGAGACTTGTGTCCAACAAATATCGATTGTCTCGGTGACACGTAGTCTGAGTGGTAGGATTCCGGTCAGTTCTGGGGATACGCCCAGGCATCGGAGATCCAAGAGAACGTTCTGGTCAGTTCTGGGGATACGCCCAGGCATCGGAGAAGTCCCGGTCAGTTCTGGGGTTACGCCCAGGCATCGGAGACTTAGAGACCCTCCACTGTGCACTACAGGATGCGGAGGAGTCCAGAGCACTCAGAGTTAGTGCAGTGAGGCCTTGTGAGCCTGAGAGTCCTGTGCAGACCAGGACGAGAAGTCAGACTTAGCATTTCCCGGGTGTGTCGCTAAGTCTTGTACGGTGAGATCGTAGTTCGCTACTGATCTTCATATGCAGAGTGCACTGCATATGTTTGGGGCATAATCTAAAATATGATCATATAGGTTCACAGAGTTCCTTATAAATGAAAGAGTTAAGAAAGACTAGAGCATAGTTTTCTAGTAGTTATTCTTTGGATGCAATATTTATATTCTTTGCTATTTCAATTATATTGTTTTAGAACTACTCAATGTAGTATTTATTGTTGTTAAATTTCATATCGTTTATTCAAATTATATTTGTAATCACATTAGTGCATTAGTCTGTTTCCATGAAGTACTCATTCACTGAGCAAGTAGGCTCACCCCTCTACTCAAACATTTTAGGGTTAACCGCGTGGACTTGGAGATAGTCAAAGCTTCAGTGTAGACCTGCCACAGGAGTCAAGTATGAGATTAGTTGAGTCAGTCGGTCCTTGTCACTCTAGGTCCTCAGTAAGAGTTCTAGAGAGAGAGTTGTAATTACAATGTGTAATATTGTTCCTCTTTGATATGTATGCTAATTAGCAAGTTTAATATGCATAATGTGTGAAAGACATCGTGAATGCTTACACATGTATCTTTACTATTGAAGTCTGATTAGTAAAGAAATGTTTTGATTCCCTTGTTAAGATGTTTTATGTGGTTCAATGCGATGAAACAAGCGTTTAAAAGAAAAGAAAAAGTTAAAGGTGTTCTTTGTGTTACATATAAATCCGATCTTATACCCTAATCTCATGATTTGAGGAAATTGTGAGATCGGGGTGTAACGGCTTGGTATCAGAGCTTAGGGTGAGTTGTCAAAGACCATTAAGTTAGTAAGTTAGAGTCCTAAGTGTGGCAGATAGGAGATGTTTGATGTTAGCTTTGGGGATTTGAGTATTTGGATATCCTGGCCCGATATCTGAGTACTTGGATCAACCAGTACAAGCTACTCTGTCTATTCTCTCACGTATACCCTGGCCAGGTATACAGTGGAAGAATGGGCTAGAGATGAACCCTAGAAATGTTAGGGTTAGAAAACGAGAAAAGAAACAAGAATTAAGAGCATAAATGTAAAAGGAGATAGAACTTACATTTCATAATGTTGTTTTTGTTGGAAATGTATAGAAATGCTCTTATATGTTTGAATTAAAATATTCAATACTTTGAAATATGGGTCTTTAATATTTGTTGCACACTATGCAGTTGTTGCATTTATTGATTTCATTCTTTGTAACATGTAGATTAGAAATCATCTTGAAATGAGCTTTTGTTTCTATGGTTTTGCCCGCTGATTCGAGTGAAATTGACATCAGCAGGTCTGTTTAGGTTTTCAGTCTGTGCGCGGTTCGGCCGAGTTCGTGTTTTGGTCGGCCGAGTTCCTTGTTTAGGATTTCAAACAACGTTTTGGTCGGCCGAGTTTGGTCTTGAATCGGCCGAGTTTCTTTGTAGGTAAACAAGTAGTGTTTCGATCGGCCGAGTTCCCCAGAGGATCGGCCGAGTTTCCTGCTGATCGACCGAAGTTGGTCGGCCGAGTTTCAGAATCTGGAAGGCGATCGGCTGAGTTCCAGAGTGATCGGCCGAGTTTCTGAGCTGTGAGTGGCAGTTCAGGAAGAATGTAATCCTTTGTAGTTCTTGGCTTTAGGACTTCAGGTTTGGCCTGGTCCGGTTGGTAGGATGCGTTACTAGGATCTAATGAATCCTATCAATAGCATAATAAGAATAGAATTAGAATAATTAGACCCACATCAAAGTAAGAGTGTACATGCAGTAAGATGTTGAAACATATGAGCAAGATCAGAACAACTAAGAATTAGTTGAAACTGATATCTGAGGTTCAACTTTGGGGTCTCAAATGTGAAACCCTTAATTGGGAATAATAGAACATGATAAGAAGTTCATAATCAGTTTATCGATTAATATTACATGAACTATACATATGAAATATAGAAAAGATATGTGAAATATATGTATGGTTCAAGATATCAAGAATCAATCATGAAGAATGAATCATAGAATAGAGTATAATGCTTTTATGAACTCTAAAGCAAAGGCTAAGTAGAGAAAAGGGTTGAGCTTTCAATAGGTCCATAAAAGTAAAGAGAATCATATGAACATGTAATTCATAAGACTAGAACAACAAACTAGTTCCTAAGCAAAGAACATAGGTGTAGTTTAATGAATGAATAAGTCATACAAAGGTGGACTGTATTCAGAAGAGAAAAACTTGATTGAAAGAGAAACTATGTTTGACCCATGCATGATCACCCTGATTTAAAAATGAAGAATATGTAATGTATTCAACATGAGGAAAAACTAATAGAAGGACTATTAATTTAGAACGTTAACTTCGCAATAGTATAAAGATAAAGGAGGAAATATGTGCAACATGGTATACATGACCATACATATGAATAAGCAACATGGTCATAAGAGAAAAATTTAGAATTAAAGATGACGGGTTAAAGAGTAGTATATGGTAAGAGGACTATGAAACGTAAGATAGGGTTTGAAATATGATGGAGAAATTATAATATAAAGAGGTTGTGAGATTCAGGCAGGTGCTAATTAATCAAATATCTCTGTTGATAACTAAGTAAATCTACATACGAGAATGTATTAAGGGAATGTTTGAATACAAGTATTCCAAGTCTTAAAATCATCTTCTCTTTCATATATTCCTTAATGAGAGCAAGATGGGAATGAAATGATAAGAGAAAATGAATCATATATGGTGCATAACTACCTTGGTGGGGTCATCTAGTGAATGTAATAGTGACATACAATATGATGAAGTGCGATAAGAAATAAATTCTTGTGTGATAGCAAGAATGATGAATAATCTATTCCTATCTTAAATGCTTCAATGTTAATGATGTTTATTGTATGTAATCATATGAAAAGGATAGGTAGCAAAAAGTAAAGAAGTAATGAATGAGCAGAGAGATATGGGAAAACACTAGCTTTGTGTAATATGTGAATTTGTTTTTACATGTATGATTTGTTGAAGGCATATTAAGGTATGAAAGTTGGTTCTACATATGATTTCAGTGTATTTGTGCAAGCTATATGTTAAATTAAAGGCGTATGATAGTTGTAGTAATTCATACATGATATGCATCTTACTATTGTGTATTTGTGACATGGTGATACGGTTTGGATGATGTCAGAACACATGGAGGGATATCCTGAATAAGGTAGTTATACCTATTCACTCATATTAATAGAAAGGGTTGATAATCAGATTGTTTGAACAAGTAACCCTAATAAGGTGTAGCTTGATATACCTAGCTCTAATATAACTGAGTGATGGTAATTGAGTATGATTAATGTTTGAATGACAAATACAATTGTGGATTACCTTACTACTGTTGTTGAAATCCTAAAATGATATAATGTGATGGTTACACTTTGAATTGTGTGTGGGCCCATAACCCACAGGTCCCAGGATCGAAACATGATAGTATGGAATGAGGTGGTAATGCTTCTCCTCACGCATCCATGATCCAATGGGGATGCTAAGAGTAGTATTGTGCAATTGATTGTTGAATTTAGTCTTTTAATTCAAGACTGTTTTGCTATTTGAGTAGCATGTTATTAAAGTTTAAAACAGCATGGTGAACTTACTTTTGTCACTTAAAGGTGATACAGAACAATAGAACTCTCTGAGCAGCATAAGTTGAGATAGTTGTATCAGAGTATCAGAGTTGCGCAGCGAAAGCGTGGTGGTTTATCTTTGCATTCTATGTTTGACTGTGGCATAAAGAATTTGCTTGATATCATTGATAACTATTTGAAATATGTTGTGATCTAGTAAAGAATTAAAAGATCTAATGTTGAAAACTACATTCAGGTATGAAATACAAGAATATAATGACATGGAAGGTTTTAGAAGCTTAGAATAACCTTGAATGTATCTTTCTTGTAGGTTCATGTTTCGAGGACGAAACATTCTAAGGGGGGGAGAGTTGTTACGACCCCATCTGAGCTTAATTGGTAAACTAGGGTTTACCTAGACAATTGCGAAGATTAATTGGAATAATCATTCTTGAAATCTAATTAATGACGATAACACAATTAGGATGTTTTAACTATGATAAGAAGTCTAAATGTTCTTTTGTCTTGAGAATTAGGGTTTGAGAAACATAAACCCTAATCGGCCCAAAAATAGGTTTTGATGATGCATGAATACAGAATTTGATAAGTAGAATGTCTCACTAAATGATTTTTAGTATTTTATGTGTAACTCTTATTTACTTCAAATTTGGATATGATTTAGATATATAAAATGTGAACAACATTGGAAAATATCAGAATTTTTGAAAAATGCCATGACCTGTTTATCGGTCGAGTTTCAAACTCGGCCGATCACAATTTCAGAATTTTACAACAGTGTGGTAATTGAATTTTATCTTTTTATTGGTATATCCAATTGATCTCAAATTTTAACAGTATTTGATAAATACAATTTTAGACACTCTGTTAAATTGGCGTAATTTTTGCATGACTTTTGAATACCTACAGTAAGAGTGTCGGTCGAGTTTGTGCAGGACAAACTCGGCCGAATATATTGCTGACTGCAATATAGCAGTGCACTGTTCGATTTTTAATTAATTATTGGTAACTCCAAATGATCTCAAATTTTAACTGAAGCTTTATAGAACAATTATAAACTACGTGATAAATTCCCATAATTGTTGGAGAATGTTTGATCTCTGAAATAAACGAATTACAGTAACTTTTATATAACTGAATATTCAGCCAATATAATTAAAGCTAAGTGTTGGGTCAATATGCAATTGACCCAAGCAGCTCAATTGACTTATATGAACTACCAAACACACAAGCAGCTCTCATTCTTCGTCATTCACTCCAGAGAAACGAGCGCCTAGAGAGAGAGGGAGAATTAGGGCTTGAGTGAAGAAAGTGGGGGAATTGCTGAATTAGGGTTCTGCGGTCCCAAGAGTGGTGAAATCAAGTAAGTTTGGATCCTTTGCATAGACTTTTATGGTGAATCTTCTCTCTCATGTCAAGATTCCGTCCATGCTCTGATTTGATCCAAGATGATGTCGAAATTCCCTCTTTTCTCACCCTTTCTTCACAATCCCTCTTTTTCAAGGTTCCCGAGTTGAATGGAAGAAGAATTGGGAGATTTGCTAGGGATTTGATAGGAATTCGAGATTCCCTGAGTTGAGCTGCAGTTGTGAGGTGTTTTCAAACCTTAGGGTGAGTGGGTTCTTCCTTCAAACATTCTAATGCACGAATTTGATTATAGCATCCAAATCCCTAATTGCTTAGTATGTGATTCTAAAACCTAAAATGTCCGTTTGATTTAAGATTGTTGCAAATTGATATGATATGGATTCCTTCTCTGTTTTAAATGATTCCTAAATGGTAGATTCATATCAGAAACGTATACAACACTTCCTAGTGAGAATGCTTTTCAGATTTATATCAAATGATGTAATTAGGGTTTAACCTAATTGAGACATCACTAGAGTTTCAGCTTTATTGAAAAGGACTAGTAATCCTATAAGTGGTTAGGATGTACCTCATGGGTTATCTTAATTGAATTTATCCTTGATACATGATATTTCAGTGAATGGTATGGGAAATCTAAATTTAGTTAAGTTTCCATGATTTCATATCTATATTGATTATATAAGATTTGTTGGAAACAGTCTTTATTTAGTGAATGCTTATATCTTATGAGATCATGATAAGAGCCATGTGACAAGTGAATGGTGCAAATGAAACCTTAAGAGTAGGGTGTTGTCATGTGATGAATGAATAAGGCAAATGAAACCCTAAGGATAGGGTGTTCAATGAATCATGCTATGGTAATATGAAAGGTCTCAATATGAGATGTGGTGATGCTTAATTGTTGAGTTGTATGTTTCTAGTGCATTTAACCTTATATGCTTGTTCTCTCTGAAATGATATCTACATACTGCAGGGCTTTATTATATTTCAATATATATCTCGTAAATTGCAGGTGATGAGATATGACATGCCCTAGAAAGGGATGTTACTGAAACATAGTATATGTTGAATACATGAGTTAAGATATTTACATGTTAATTAATTAATAGAATTAGGTTCCCCAACACCGTAGAACCCCATTGCGCGGTCTGTACCTTTGGGGTGAAACGGTCAGTTCTGGGGATACGCCCAGGCATCGGAGACTTGTGTCCAACAAATACCGATTGTCTCGGTGACACGTAGTCTGAGTGGTAGGATTCCGGTCAGTTCTGGGGATACGCCCAGGCATCGGAGATCCAAGAGAACGTTCCAGTCAGTTCTGGGGATACGCCCAGGCAATCGGAGAAGTCCCAGTCAGTTCTGGGGTTACGCCCAGGCATCGGAGACTTAGAGACCCTCCACTGTGCACTACAGGATGCAGAGGAGTCCAGAGCACTCAGAGTTAGTGCAGTGAGGCCTTGTGAGCCTGAGAGTCCTGTGCAGACCAGGACGAGAAGTCAGACTTAGCATTTCCCGGGTGTGTCGCTAAGTCTTGTACGGTGAGATCGTAGTTCGCTACTGATCTTCATATGCAGAGTGCACTGCATATGTTTGGGGCATAATCTAAAATATGATCATATAGGTTCACAGAGTTCCTTATAAATGAAATAGTTAAGAAAGACTAGAGCATAGTTTTCTAGTAGTTATTCTTTGGATGCAATACTTATATTCTTTGCTATTTCAATTATATTGTTTTAGAACTACTCAGTGTAGTATTTCTTGTTGTTAAATTTCATATCGTTTATTCAAATTATATTTGTAATCACATTAGTGCATTAGTCTGTTTCCATGAAGTACTCATTCACTGAGCGAGTAGGCTCACCCCTCTACTCAAACATTTTAGGGTTAACCGCGTGGACTTGGAGATAGTCAAAGCTTCAGTGTAGACCTGCCACAGGAGTCAAGTATGAGATTAGTTGAGTCAGTCGGTCCTTGTCACTCTAGGTCCTCAGTAAGAGTTCTAGAGAGAGAGTTGTAATTACAATGTGTAATATTGTTCCTCTTTGATATGTATGCTAATTAGCAAGTTTAATGTGCATAATGTGTGAAAGACATCGTGAATGCTTACACATGTATCTTTACTATTGAAGTCTGATTAGTAAAGAAATGTTCTGATTCCCTTGTTAAGATGTTTTATGTGGTTCAATGTGATGAAACAAGCGTTTAAAAGAAAAGAAAAAGTTAAAGGTGTTCTTCGTGTTACATATAAATCCAATCTTATACCCTAATCTCATGATTTGAGGAAATTGTGAGATCGGGGTGTAACAATTTATGTGTGACGTAAGCGACTATGCAGTAGGGTCAGTTCTAGGACAAAGGAAAGATAAGAAGTTTCATGCCATATACTATGCAAGAAAGACCCTAGATGAAGCACAAATCAATTACACAACCACTGAGAAGGATATGCTTGCTATAGTGTACGCCTTCAACAAATTTTTACATTACCTAGTAGGATCTAAGGTAATCGTGTACACAGATCACGCTGCCATAAAATATTTGCTCAATAAGAAGGATGCAAAACCTCATATCATCCACTGGATACTGCTTTTATAAGAGTTTGACCTTGAAATCTGGGATAAGAAGGGGACAGAGAATAATGTTGCTGATCACCTTTCTAGATTGAGCACAAATGCTGGATATTATTTGCCTATTGAAAATCACTTGCCTATTGAAAAGCTTTATGCATTATCATCCACACAAGTGCCATGGTTTGCAGACATTGCAAACTTTCTTGCTACAGGACAACTGCCGCCGGGCTTGACATACCATCAAAAGAAGAAGTTCTTCCATGACGTAAAGTTCTACTATTGGGATAATCCCTTGTTGTTCAAACATGGGAGTGATGGACTTATTCGGAGGTGTGTCACTGAATAAGACATTACCACTATTATTTCTAATTGCCATGCCTCTCCTTACGGAGGTCACTTTGGAGGAGAGAAGACTACAACAAAGATCCTACATGCTAGTTTCTATTGGCCAACATTGTTTAAAGATGTCAATTTGTTTGTCAAATCTTGTGATAAATGCCAAAGGACCGAAGGAATTTCTAGACGTGATGACATGCCTCTTAACGCTATCTTGGAGATTGAGGTATTTGATGTATGGGGAGTTGTTTACATGGGACCATTCCCATGTTCTTGTGGCTATCAATGCATTCTAGTTGCTTGTGAGTACATCTCTAAGTGGGTTGAGGCCATCCCAACCCAAGCACTGGATGCAAAGTCTGTAGTCAAACTATTTCAGAAAACCATCTTCCCTCGGTTTGGAGTTCCTAGAGCTGTAATCTCTGATGGAGGCATGCACTTTGTTGAGAAACAATTCAACAACCTTCTATCTAAGTACGAAGTCACTCATAAAGTCTCTACGCCCTACCATCCTCAAACTTTCGGGCAAGTAGAGGTCTCCAAATGGCAGTTGAAAAGCATTATAGAAAAGACAGTGTCTAGCTCAAGGAAAGATTGGGCATTGAGGATAGACGATGCCTTATGGGCATACCGGACATATTATAAAACCATCATAGGCACAACTCCTTTCAAGATGATATACAATAAATCTTGTCATCTTCCGCTGGAGCTAGAACAACGTGCACTATGGGCTATAAAGTTCTTAAATTTTGACATTAAGAAGGTTGGTGAAAAGTGTCTATTGCAGCTGCAAGAATTGGAAGAGCTCCGACTAGATGCATATGAAAATGCAAAGCTCTACAAATAAGGAACCAAGGTTTGGCATGACAAAAGAATCCAGAGGAAAGACTTCCAAGAAGGAGACAAGGTGTTGTTGTTCAACTCAAGACTTAAGCTATTCCCTGGAAAACTAAAGTCAAAGTGGTCCGACCCTTTTTTGTATTGAAGATTTTTCCTTGTGGAGATGTTGAATTACAAGGCAAAGATGGAGCATTCAAAGTAAATGGGAAACGTTGCAAGCTGTACACCTCGAGCGATGAAGTTCACAAGGGAGCCTCTTGCTCCCTTTAAGATGCATGAATGACAAATTCAAGAGTCTCACTCTGGACTCTAAATGGAGGACCTCGTGGGAGTTGAACCCACATTAGGATAGCTTTCTTTTCAAGTTATTTGAGTCAAGAACACTCTTTAGTTTTGTAAATAAGCTTATCATGGATGACTATAATAATTTAGACAATTATATTGCCATATCTATTATTCATTTTGTGCTGACAAAAAGCTGTTTTTTGCAGAAACTACAGAAGACATGTCGTGTCTTATTTAAGACACGACATGTCTCTACTTCCAGAAATACAACAGACGAGTTATATCTCCTGGTACACGACATGTCTTTATTTGACACGTTGTGTCGCTGTTAAGCAGATACAAAGTTCTCCTCAACCTGGAAAGGTACACAGCGTGTTATAATTTAGACACGGCGTGTCCCCAAGCAGAAAATGGAGGCATAAGGAGTCTAGAATACAAACACGACGTGTCTTTATTTAGACACATCGTGTTATGAAGTAGAAAAGAAAAGGTCAAGTTTTCTGGAACAATACACGACATGTCTTTATTTGAACATGTCATGTTGTTATCAGTGAAAATGGGCATTTTGAATTTCTGAATTAGTACACGACGTGTGCTTATTGCAACACGATGTGTCTTTTATTACAGAAAAGGAGTTCTGATAAGACACCGACATGTCTTTATTTGCACACGCCGTGTCTTTTGACGAAAATGCAGGTTTTTAACCTAGCACATGGCCGCCCTCTCACTTATGCTTTCATTTGAGTCGTGTGAGACCTCAAAGCTACCATGCACCCTAGACATCTGCCTCCTTGCTGTCATGTGCCCTAGCCACTGCCGCCATGTCGTGTTCATCAGTCGTGTCTTCCTTGAGCCACAGCCTCCGCCGTGTTCTTCTGTTGCTCACGATGTGCCTCCTTCTTTAAGATCACGATGCCCGCCTTCTCCAAGCAACTCAAGTAGATCTCTCCAGCCGCCGTCGCCCCCAAAGCAGCAGATAGTAGTCGTCATCATTGTCTTCCTCTACATCTCACCATCATCCTCTACATCCCGCCACCATCATCTTCTCTGATAAGGACGTGAGCAAATGATCTTCCGTCCTCTTCTCCAAGCACCTTCATCGACGCCAACAAGAAGCGCACCAGATCTATCCAACTACCGTTGCCATCACCAAGCGAGCATCCAAGCACCATCATTGATTTCCCCCTTCTATCTTCCCAAAATTGCTGCCGTTGCATTTGCAGATTTTCACAGAACTCCAGACACACGACATGTTCAATTGTGCACACGCCGTGTGCAATGCAGTTTCAGCCAAACTTCTACCACAGACACACGACATGTGTGTCCCAGCACACGACGTGTGTTAGTCTATAAACAACAAAAATGGCACCATTCAAGTAAACCAGCAACCGCAAGCACGGCGCCAGTTCCTCCCAAGCATCGGGGTACATCTCAACTACTCAATTTCGGGTCACCCCTGAAGAAGATCTGACATACCAATTCCTGATTGCAAGGAGAGTTCTTTCATCTCAGTTTGCCTGCCAGTAGACAATGACAACTCTGGGCTTCAAGGATGAAGTCCTCATGCGCTTGCATGACTTGGGGTTGAGCTACATCTACCTTATGGTATCCAATACTTACCCCCACCTAGTCTATGAGTTTTTGACGACACTCACCACTGAACAAGACCCACAGAAGAAGCTGGAGCCCTATGGTATTATTCATTTTAGGCTTTTGGGTCGTGCTTTTAAGATCACATTTAGACGTTTATGTGAGTTGCTAGAGTGTCACTATGATGGGGTGATTAGTTACCTGTCAATTTTTCACAATGATGAGTTTTGGTTTGAGATTTCTGATGAGGAACGTCATGAAGCCAAGCAAGCCAGAGCGTCCACTATCCACAACCCTATCTTCCAGTATATTCATCGTCTTCTTAGTACCAGAGTTTTTGCCAAGAAGGAAACCCAGGGGTTGTTGGGAAGCAAGATCTTTTCTTCTTATGGGGGATGATGTATGAGCATCCAATTAATGCTTCTTTCTATATTCTTACACGCTTCTTGGAGATTAAGAAGGTGAAAAAGAGGGACGCTGACGACATCATGTGTGGTGGTTTGATTACTTTGATTGCACAAAAGCTTGATGTTGATTTGACAGGACTTGAGGCTGCACCAGGTAGAAACCTGGTAGATATTCAGTATATTCTCTCTATAGGGTTGATCACAAAAATTCCCAACTATGACACCAAGTATCGACAATTCTTTGCTGATGATCAGTACACCGACATTCCAAATCCGAAGCACATCAATTTGGAGAACAAGGACAACTGGAAAGTCATGATAAACACTGATGAAGAGGTAGAGGAAACTAGAGCTGCTAATGATACCGAGGCACCTCCTTCTACTCCTTCTACTACTTTTGCTCCACCACCTCCCTCCACCAGCACTCAGAAAGAGTACTCCAGGGCGATGCTTGATGTCAGGCATCTGTGCGGCTATGTGCAACAACGGTTTGATCACATCGACAGCTGCCTGGATCAGATGGGCACAAAATATACTGCAATGCACGACATGGTCCACTGCATGGATTCGTGGCACATTTCTCAGGGCCACTACTCCATCCCGCAACCGTATCAGCTACCACCATAGCAGCAGCCAGAGTCTGCCCTACAGCCCACTCTGATGGATGTTCCAAAAGATGATCTTGTCAGCCAATTCTTTCCGACTGATCACGGGGGCGCTGGCCCCTCTTATTGGTTTTCACCCATGAAAGGTATCCGATTGTTACCTCCATGAGTTCGATTGATGCAGTGAGGACACTACATATTTCAAGCTTAGTGGGGGGTGCAACCGTCCTGTAATGTAGTTTCTATTTCTTTTACTTTTGTCATTTGCTTTGGTCATTTGCTTTTGTTGGTCATGTCAGTCTTTTATTTCATCATGTTTCATGTTCTGTATTTCCCTTCATGGCAAGTTGAATATGAAATGAGGTTATTATGATGGAATGAACTGTTGTACCTTGTATGCTTGAACTATCTTGTAATTTGTATTTCTTTTGGCGATATGAAAGAATTAGTAAAGAGCATGCATGAATCAAATGAAAAATGAAATCCTCCATGTACTTGATCTTGGTTTGTAATTGTAGTCTGAACTCTCAATTTTCACATCTTTGATTGCTAAATACGTGTAACAGTCAACAATTTTAGCGAAAAAATCAACTCTACAACACTGTTTAGTATACGGGATACTCTTGTCAAACCCTTAGTGCATATATAATCAAATTTTCAGTGAAAATTTTGCAAAATAGTGAATGGAATCTTGTTAACTTAACTTTCTAGTTGACTCTCTTGCGTTGTGCAAAAATCTCTTTTATCATTTTCTCACTTTACCCAATAAAAGGTGGCAAACAACTCACATATCATGCTATCCTAGTGTGAGTCTAATTTGGCAACGATGGTTAGGTGGTATGAAAATCAAAAGAGGTTAAAAATAACACCCCAACTGGCACTCCACATTTGCATAAGCCTAAATTAGCAGCTGAGTGCCAGAATCCCAAAAATCAATTGTCGTATCTTTTTGAGAAGAGAGCTCAACTGAGATTGTTTGAGTTAGCTAAGATTTCATCATTTACATCCATAATAGCTGAAAATTTTGTGCTGTACATCCACTAGTTGTTTGGATTGACTATCCAAATCCTATTTAGTGTTGTTTAGTTGATTGTTTCACTTAATTTATGACCACCATTGCTGATTAATTTATGACCACCATTGCTGAACTAAAAATTCTCTATCTTGGATGTTTAAATTGAGATGATAGCTATGAAAATAAACCTAATGTACATGGTGGGTTGATTTTATTGCATATTTTCATTTCATTTAATCTATGCATGATCTTGAATATTCCTTCATTTGTGTGGCTATGCTCTTTTTGCTTGAGGACAAGCAATGGTTCAAGCTTAGGGGGGTTGGTTGTGTGGTTTCCACATCAACTTTTTACATGATATCACACACAAATTTAGTTCATTTTGTTCTCATTTAGCCTCTATTCATATCATTCTTGCCACCTTTTTGTTATTTTGCTTATCACATGATGTTTATTGTAGATTTTCATCAAAAAGATCAAATTGGAGATAGCCCAACTCAAATTCATCATTATCGGGACTTCGCCACGCCTTGCAGATGTTCAGAACTTTAATTCTGCTAAAACAACAATGCACACGATGTGTCTTATTTAAGACATGGCATGCGCATTTCCGGACGGCCTAATACTTCAAACACTGAAGAAAAGTACACGACGTGTCCACAAAAGACACGACGTGTACCTGGGAATTCAGAACCGAGTCTTGCCTTTTTGGTAACGTACACACCGTGTATAAATTCAGACATGCCGTGTCCTTTACACTCAGAACAACTGCCGGAGACAGGACACGCCGTGTCCAAAGAAAGACACGCCGTGTCCAAAGAAAGACACGCCGTGTCCAAAGAAAGACACGCCGTGTGCCTGTTACTTTCAACAATTTTCAAATATGACTCCTTTCATTTTAAAAGACAAAACCACTCAATGGAGCAGTTATCTTTGATCATAATTCGAAACTCTTTCGTCCAAGAGCAAGGCTAGAGCAAGGAGGGTGATTTTTGGGTGGAAGAAGGTGGTTTCTTGCCAAAGAACCCCCATTCTTCCTCTTTTCTTCTCCATTTTCTTCTTCAGAGGTGCAACAGAGCTTCTTCACTCCACAAAGCTTCTTGGGAGAGGAGCTTGTCTGGTTTGGAGTAGATGTAGGAGTGGAATTTTGTCCCCAATTTGGAATTCTACTCCCTTTGGGTTACACCTTTGGTTCTCTTAGCTTTTCCTTCTCTAAATCATGTTGAACTCTGAAATTTCTATGCATTTTCTACTGTACACTATTATGGACGAATAGTTTCCTTTTCTTGGACATGGGAGAGTAGCTCCTATGTCATAACATGTATGAAACATGATAATTTCGTACTAAATGCTATGTTGCTTGTTTTTCCACCTTGTGAGTACCAGTTTCTTCTTTTCTTCATGTATGGCTGGCCACCTTATGTGTATGTTTTATGCTCTTTTGCTTGATCTGAGAAGATAGGTAGGAGAGTAAGGAGGTACTCTCTTGGCAACACTTTCTTTACCATGAGAGTGGAAATTGTGGAGTTGAGGAGTAGGTTTGTGATCCAAAATAAAATTCATACAGGGGAATGTTGAATTGAGTTAGGATCGTTGTACTTGCACCGAGAGGTTAAGTGCAACATACAACTCTCCTTTAAAACAAGTGCTTAGTATGCTTAAATTTCGTGCTCCTGTTCTATGCTATGATATGTGGGTGAAATCCTAAGTCCAAGATACTTCCATATCTATTTTTTAATCTATTTTAGTAATCCATTTATTGTTTGCTTAATTTTGAAATTTTTAGATTAATCAACCAAATCACCTTTAAAACGGTCTAGATTGTTGAACCTTAGCATTGCTGCATTTAATTGATTGCTAAAGCTCCTTGTGTTCGATCTCGACTACAACTACTTCCGTATACTTGTGGGAATTGGTTCATTGAGTAAAAGATCTTCCTTAAGATTGAAACTCGTTAGTGTAATAAACCAACAGAAAGCACCCAGCAAAAGGGAAAGAAAAACAAGGTATGTGTCAAAGAAAATGAACAAGAACAAAAGATAAGAAAACTATGAAGGAAATAGGGCTAACATTTCATCATAAGATGAAGAAAGTCAAAATAATGAGGCATAAGTAAATAGATGCTTGCCATAACAAAAATAATAATAATGTTGCATGCATGATAATATTTACTACCTAAACTATGTAGGGTTGAGACACCTACCTAACCTCAACCAATAGGTGAGGGAGAGTAACACATTCTAATCACCTATAAATTTTCTATATTGGGGAGAGTAACACATTCCCCAGGGCGAATTTACACATACCCTATATATGGGTGGTTGTACAAAAATACCACTACTCTAGTTTTATAGTCTAATAAAATCAACATGCTAGGAAATATGGCAACTAAAGGCTTCAAGTAATTATAGACATGACAGTGGGGTACAAGACCCAATAAATAAATATTAAAACTGATTTTGAGGCAATTATAGCTAAGGAATTGTTAAAAAGGAAAATTAAGGTTTTATGATAGCCTCATTAGGAAAACTAGGTTAAGTTACAAAATTTTCCAACTTAGGTGTAAGGAAAGCACATACCTCTTCCTTAGAGTCCTAAAAACCACTTTTCAAATCCTTATTCGAGATCATGGTCATTTTTTCCTTATTTCATTACCATAATCATGTATCTGAATCATATTCATTCATTAAAGATTTGAAACCCCAAAGTTATGAACTTTTACACAAACCTTCAATTTAGACCTTGAAATTATCACATTGTCTTAGTTAGGTTTTTCTAATTAAGAAAACATATAATATTATGTAATTTGAAGATATGGAGTTTAAATGATTTTTTAATGATTTTTAATCAATTAATCATCTCCTAAGAATACTTTTTTGACAAACTCAAAATCAGACATTGAAACTATTTTTTTTAGAAAGATGTGATTTTTCCGAGTTTAGAACATATTTTGTTTTTAATTTTGGACATAGGAATAATTAGTTATGATTTTATGAAAATAAACCAATAAGAGCATGCCACGTAGGCAAAAGCGATCGCAAATCACCAAAGCAAAGTAAAGAGGGGATCCGCATTGCTGACTTGGCCCAGTCAGAGTCGGCCAAGTCAGGAGTCAAAGGAAAAACTATTGGCTAAATTGGACATTATTATACCATTTGTTTTGATGATGACAACCATTTCATTCTTGTGGATTAAACTTGTTATTTGAGTGTTTCAGGGAAAAACAAATAAGGAAGTGGATAGCTGAAAATCTACACAAATTGGAAGATCAACATGCTTAGATTGCTTTTGTTTTCATGATTGTACTTAATGAAAAAACTTGTACAAGTATATATTGTACAAGTACTTAGACATCATGTAAATCAAGAATTAGATCTTCCCTATCCACTCACAACACTTAGATAGATCCTCCCCTAAGATATAAGCACAATTACACATTGATACACACACTTTGTATATGACTCAATACATTGAATCAAGGACTTTCTCGGTCGACAAAATCTTTGACTGAGACACTCTCGGTCGACAAAGTTCTCGACCGAGAATAGACCCTCCTAGACGTTAGACTGAGTTAGCAAAGTATTTGGGAGTTGGAATCAAATGTTACAACACATTGATCTCAATCTCCCACTTGGTCGAAAAAAATCTCGATCGAGACATTCTCGGTCGACAAACTTCTCGACCAAGAGAAGTTCTGGACTGCACTTTTCAGCAATAAACAACTAGCCGTTGCAATGAAATTAGCCGCTAGTTGAGCACTAAGAACACCCTAGAAAGTGTCTAGAACATCCCTAAGCACTAGTAGGCCATTCTTATAAATAGGACAAGCCTCAGGACACCCAAAGCATCACTTGTGCATACAATTATGCTTGAGATTCATTCTTAGTGAGCAACAAGCTGAGCTACACTTGCAATCTGTTTCTTTGAGCTCTACATTAGTGTACTATATCCTAGTATCTCCTATAAACCACACTGTCACATTCATCCACAGTGGATAGGAGATCAATACGCTTGATATAGGATCAAAGCGTTGTACTCATTGGTAACAAATTTTCTTTCTTCCAATCTTGTTCCTTTGTTATTGTATTTTGTTCTCCTTGACTACTCCTAGGTTGGAGGCTATTGAAAGGAGGTTCTTGGAGCTACTTATTAGTGGAGAAGGCTGCTTCAAAGGGTGGAGCTACTTTAGGGAGGTGAAGGCTACTCCGTGGACTTAAAGTTACTTCAGAAGGCTATCTCAAGGATTGAAGCTACTTCGGGTGAAGTCTACTTCAAGGGTGAGCTTGGAGTTACTTCAGAAGGCTACTTACTGCTAGGAGGATTGAGGCTACTTCAGGTGAAGGCTACTTCAAGGGTGTAGAGGAAGGTGATTGTATTTTATGTAACATCCTTACAAGGTAATACAATTAATCACTTTCAAAATCCTGATTGGAAACAATCGGGTGTGGACTGACTACCTTAGATTTCTAAGGTAGGAACCACTCTATATCCTTGTGTCTTCCTTATTTCCTCCTACTTCTTGTCCAAGTATTTAATTGTTTTTAATTAACTTAAAAAACTCCAAAAAGCTCTATTCACCCCCCTCTAGACCTTTCAATTGGTATCAGAGCAGGTCTTCAAAGAGCCCTAACAAGTTTTGAAGGATGGGGGATGGTGTGCTAAACAACCTTAACTTAGAGGGAACCTATGTAGCTCATCCACCACCGCTCGATGGAAGAACTACAACTATTGGAAGAGAAGGATGCAATTTTATTTTCAAGACATCAGTTGGGAACTTTAGAGGATGGTGTCTACTCCATACATGCTTCCGGAAACTGAGTATGTTACATGGGATGCCAATACGGTAAAACAAGCTCAACTTAATGCCAAGGCTGTAAGCATTTGATATTGTTCTATATCGGTAAGTGAATTCAATAGAATTTCTTCATGTGAAACTGCATATGACATATGTCATAGACTTTCTATTACACATGAAGGAAATGTACAAGTTAAAAATTCTAAGATTAGTATGCTTAAACAAAAGTTTGAACAATTTCGTATGGAACCAAATGAGTCCATTAGTGAAATGTCTGCAAGATTTTCTACTATCATTAATGATTTGAGTGCATTAGGAAAATTCAACAGTGAAGAAGATCAAATATCCAAGATTCTTAGGTGTTTGCCACCAAAGTACAAACCAAAGGTGACATCTATTGAAGAAGCCAATGATCTCACAAGATTGAGGATGGAATAACTCATTGGAAACTTGGAGACTCATGAGGTCACTCTTGAAGAAGAAGAATGATTGGCAGCTGAACACAAAAAGGAGAAAAGAAAGGACATTGCATTCAAGGCATCAACCAAAATTAGTCATGACACAAGTAAAGAAGATAGTGAAGAAGAAACTCTCATTGTAAATGGTAAGCAATATAGAAGATTTAAAACTAACAAAACTTCTAGTGTTTCTTCTTCCTCTAGGTGCTTTGAATGCGGTAAAATGGGACATTTAAAAAGTGATTGTCGCAAACTCAAGAAAGGAAAGAAATCATCTCAAAAGGAAAAATCCTACAAAGCTGCATGGGATGACTCAAGTGATGATATTGATGATGGAGAAGAAGAGGTGGAGTGCCTTATTGCTAAAATAAATGAAGAAGAATATGAGGTAAGTCTTTTTGATTTATCTAAAGAAGAGTTAGTTGATAGCATTAATGAATTGCATGATAAATATATTGATTGTGAAAAGAAACTAAAGAGAGTTACTAAAACTAATGAGGAGTTGTATGCTCAATTAAATGATCTTGCTTCTGAAAAAGAAAGTATTATTTCTGAAAATTCTACCTTGAAATCATCTCTTAATGACTGCAATATGAAGTTGCTTACTCTAGAAACAAACTATGATTTTCTTTCTCAAGAAAAGGTTAAACTACTTGAAAAATTGAATGATCTTCAAACTCAACCTATCTTGTGTACTCATTTAGATTATGATGTTGTTATCAAAGAAAGAGATAGTTTGTTATCTAATCTAGAGAAAGCAAAGTTAGATGTTAAATGGAGAATGGATGAAATTGCTAAGTTACAAAAGGAAATTAGTAGCTTGAAAAACAAGGGTATTCTTGATAAGATCCTAAAAGATTTTTAGGTATGATTGAAGGAGAGGACTAGGTTATAATTTCAAAGGTAAATCCTATCAAAAACCTAGAGTGAGAAGGACACAAGTGCCCAAGACGAAAGTTATGTATGTGCCTAAAGACAATCTAGCTAAGAAGAGAAATGAAATTGATTCTATATGTTGTCATTACTGTTTATGTCTTGGACATTATTCATTCTCTTACCCATACAAGAAAAAGGATGTTGATCTAGTTTGGGTTCCAAAACCTCAAACTTAGAAATATTGAACATGATTAGTTGATATTTGACCTAAAACTTTACTTTGATACTCAAAATGTCTTATCTCAACTAAAATGAGCTTTAATTTGCATATTTCTGTAAAATTGTATTGGAAGTAACCTATGTTTTCCTTGAAAATAACTACTAAAAACAAAACAAAAACAATCTCGGTCGACAACAACTTCGACCGAGACACTCTTTGGTCGAGAAAGTTGTCGACCAAAGAAGTTTCTGTCACAAATCATCACTTTCTGGAGAAATAGTAACATTATCGATCCAGAATGTTGTCGGCCGATAACATTTCAGTCGAGGAAATAGTCGACCGAGAGGGTTACTGTCTTAAACCTGCAAAAACCTGAGAAACATCCGGCTGACAAATACTTTGACCGAATCCAACTCGGTCGAGAACTTTGTCGACCGAGGGAAAATCTGACAGAATTGTTCAATAAAAACAAGATACTTAAATTGCAATTAACTTAAGTATGTAATGAACCTTATATATTACATTGATTTAAATATTTGAATGATCCTAATCAAAAGGAAAAAGTATATGGGCATCAAAACTTTATACTTTGCATGATTATAAGAAAAGATTGGTTCAAGACAAGTATTAATGGAAAATCTATTAGAAAGTTATTTAGAAAATTCAAGGTCTCTAAAAATTTATGACAAAATATATTCTAAAAAATCTTTCTTCAATGAATCAAGTTCTAAAAAAGTCAAACTTAAGTCATAAAGAGGTCTTATCTTAGACTATTCAACATTCATATAATTACATATGAGCAAAATTAAGAATTAATAATGATTATACACAACAAGATCAAGTGGCCCTTTGGACAACCTATGAAAATGCACACAGAAGTGTCTCTCGATTGAGAAAGAATTCAACCAAGGGGCACCAAGGTCGAAGTCAAGGTCAACCTAAAATAAGCCTGACAAAATTCTTATTTGTAAATCATTCACATGTACTTAACCTTAGTATATTTGCTCATCATGTTAAAAACAAATTGATTCATTACTTTACTTATTCAATTGAACTTTAAAGTTGGTTATGATCTTAGTATCCTTCAAGTAATCTTGGAACCTTCAACATTCTTGAATATGATGTATATCTTACTCTTAATTTAACTCTCTAAACAAATTAGGGCTTAACATCCCTTGTATTTGTTTAGAGATATATTTATTTATTCCAATATGAGCTTAAAAGAATCTCATATCATTTCAGGGATTAACATCCCTTGTAAATGGTTGAGAAATAAAGTCATTGATCCTACTATGAGCCTAAAAGGAATCTCATATCATTTCAGGGCTTAACATCCCTTGTAATGGTTGAGAAACTATTAAAATATATTCATGAGTCTAAAGGATTCTCATGTCATTTCAGGGCTTAACATCCCTTGCAAATGATTGAGAAATAAATCATGATTTTTGAATTATGGCTAAATTTGACATTTTTGTTATAGTATACAATTAATGGGGAGTATCCCATTCAGGGGGAGCAAATTGGTTATATGGTTATCTTTTTGAAATGACAAAGGGGGAGAAATAATATAAATCAAAATAAATGAGTCTCATAATCTCTTGGATTCACATAAATTGTTGCTATATTCCTTAAAGAGTTGGATATTATGGTCCATACCTCTTTGGAATAACTAGCACACACTTCTTGAATAAATAAGAGAATACCTACAAAAGGTAAATCTTAGGTGTGAAACTCATGCTTTTTAAATTCACTTGATTTATATTTTAGGAATGTTTGTCATCTTCAAAAAGGGGGGAATTGTTGGCTAAATTGGACATTGTTATACCCTTTGTTTTGATGATGACAAATATTTCATTCTTGTGGATCTAACTTGTTATTTGAGTGTTTCAAGAAAAAACAAATAAGGAAGTGGACAACTGAAAATCTACACAAATTGGAAGATCAACATGCTTAGATTGCTTTTGTTTTCATGATTGTACTTAATGAAAAAACTTGTACAAGTATATAATGTACAAGTACTTAGACATCATGTAAATCAAGCATTAGATCTTCCCTATCCACTCACAACACTTAGATAGATCCTCCCCTAAGATATAAGCACAATTACACATGATACACACACTTAGTAGATGACTCAATACATTGAATCAAGGACTTTGTAGGTTGACAAAATCTTAGACCGAGACACTCTCGGTCGACAAAGTTCTCGACCGAGAATAGACCCTCATAGCCATTAGACTGAGTTAGCAAAGTAGTTGGGAGTTGGAATTGAACGTTACAACACATTGATCTCAATCTCCCACTTGGTCGACAAAAATCTCGACCGAGACATTCTCAGTCGACAAACTTCTCGATTGAGAGAAATACTGGACTGCACTTTTCAGCAATAAACAACTAGCCGTTGCAATGAAATTAGTGGACACCTAATGGCTAGTTGAGTACTAAAACACCCTAGAAAGTGTCTAGAACGTCCCTAAGCACTGGTAGGCCATTCCTATAAATAGGACATGCCTCAGGACACCCAAAGCATCACTTGTGCATACAATTACACTTGAGATTCATTCTTAGTGAGCAACAAGCTGAGCTACACTTGCAATTTGTTTCTTTGAGCTATACATTAGTGTCCTATAGTCTAGTATCTCCTAGCCACCACACTATCATGTTCATCCACAGTGGATAGGAGATCAATATGCTTGACATAGGATCAAAGCGCTATACTCATTGGTAACAAATTTTCTTTCTTCCAATCTTGTTCCTTTGTTATTGTATTTTGTTCTCCTTGACTACTCCTAGGTTGGAGGCTATTGAAAGGAGGTTCTTAGAGCTACTTCTTGGTGGAGAAGGATGCTTTAAGGGGTGGAGCTACTTCAGGGAGGTGAAGGCTGCTCTGTGGACTTGAAGTTACTTTAGAAGGCTGCCTCAAGGATTGAAGCTACTTCGGGTGAAGGTTACTTCAAGGGTGAGCTTGGAGTTACTTCAGAAGGTTGCTTCTAGGAGGATTGAGGCTACTTCAGGTGAAGGCTACTTCAAGGGTGTAGAGGAAGGCGATTGTATTTTATATAACATCCTTGCGAGGTAATAAAATTAATCACTTTCAAAATCCCAGTTGGAAACAATCGGGTACTGGACTGACTACCTTAGATTTCTAAGATAGGAACCACTCTACATCCTTGTGTCTTCCTTCTTTCATCCTACTTCTTGTCCAAGTATTTAATTGTTTTTAATTAACTTTAAAAACTCCAAAAAGCTCTATTCACCCCCTCTAGACCTTTCAATTGGTATCAGAGTAGGTCTTCAAGGAGCCCTAACAGGTTTTGAAGGATGGGGGATGGTGTGCTAAACAAGCTGAACTTAGAGGGAACCTACGTAGCTCGTCCACCACCGTTCAATGGAAGCAACTACAAATATTGGAAGAGAAGGATGCAATTTTATTTTCAAGGCATCAGTTCAGAACTTTGGAGGATGGTGTCTACTCCATACATGCTACCGGAAATTGAGTATGTTACATGGGATGCTGATACGGTAAAACAAGCTCAACTTAATGCCAAGGCTGTAAGCATTTTATATTGTTCTATATTGGTAAGTGAATTCAATAGAATTTCTTCATGTGAAACCGCATATGACATATGGAATAGATTTTCTATTACACATGAAGGAACCATACAAGTTAAAAATTCTAAGATTAGTATGCTTAAACAAAAGTTTGAACAATTTCGTATGGAACCAAATGAGTCCATTAGTAAAATGTTAGCAAGATTTTCTACTATCATTAATGGTTTGAGTGCATTAGGAAAATTCATCAGTGAAGAAGATCAAGTATCCAAGATTCTTACGTGTTTGCCACCAAAGTACAAGCCAAAGGTGATGGCTATTGAAGAAGCCAATGATCTCACAAGATTGAGGATGGAACAACTCATTGGCAACTTGGAGACTCGTGAGGTCACTCTTAAAGAAGAAGAAAGATTGGTGGCTGAACACAAAAAGCCGAAAAGAAAGGACATTGCATTCAAGGCATCAACCAAAATTAGTCATGACATAAGTGAAGAAGATAGTGAAGAAGAAACTCTCATTGTAAATGGTAAGCAGTATAGAAGATTTAAAACTAACAAAACTTCTAGTGTTTCTTCTTCCTCTAGGTGATTTGAATGTGGTAAAAGGGGAATTTTAAAAAGTAATTGTCCCAAACTCAAGAAAGGAAAGAAATCATCTCACAAGAAAAAGGAAAAAGCCTACAAAGCTACATGGGATGAATCAAGTGATGATAGTGAGGATGGAGAAGAAGAGGTGGAGTGCCTTATTGCTACAATAAATGAAGAAGAAGATGAGGTAAGTCTTTTTGATTTATCTAAACAAGAGTTAGTTGATAGCATTAATGAATTGCATGATAAATATATCGATTGTAAAAAGAAACTAAAGAGAGTTACTAAAACTAATGAGGAGTTGTATGATCAATTAAATGATCTTACTTCTAAAAAAGAAAGTATTATTTCTGAAAATTCTACCTTGAAATCATCTCTTAATGACTGCAATATGAAGTTACTTACTCTAGAAACAAACTATGATTTTCTTTCTCAAGAAAAGGTTGAACTACTTGCAAAATTGAATGATCTTCAAACTCAACCTATCTTGTGTACTCATTTAGATTATGATGTTGTTATCAAAGAAAGAGATAGTTTGTTATCTAAATTAGAGCAAGCAAAGTTATATGTTAAATGAAGAATGGATGAAATTTCTAAGTTACAAAAGGAAATTAGTAGCTTGAAAAACAATGGTATTCTTGATAAGATCCTAAAAGATTCTTTTGGTCAGATTGGAAGGAGAGGACTAGGTTATAAGCCCAAAGGTAAATCCTATCAAAAACCTAGAGTGAGAAGGACACAAGTGCCCAAGACTAAAGTTATGTATGTGCCTAAAGACAATCTAGCTAAGAAGAGAAATGAAATTGATTCTATATGTTGTCATTACTGTTTACATCTTGGACATTATTCATTCTCTTACCCATACAAGAAAAAAGATGTTGATCTAGTTTGGGTTCCAAAACCTCAAACTTAGAAATATTGAACACGATTAGTTGATATTTGACCTAAAACTTTACTTTGATACTCAAAATGTCTTATCTCAACTAAACTGAGCTTTAATTTGCATATTCCTGTAAAATTGTATTGGAAGTAACCTATGTTTTCCTTGAAAATAACTACTGAAAACAAAATAGAAACAATCTCGATCAACAACAACTTTGACCGAGACACTCTTAGGAAACTCCTCAGGAAAAACATCGGGGAAGTCCTTTACCACATCAATGTGATCGAGAGCAGGAGGGGTAGCATCGAGGACTATAGAGGCTAAGAAAGCTCTACACCCTTGCGAGAAAAGATTTTCAACTTTGATGGAAGAGATGACAAATTATCGATCCTCTCACTTCCTACACTTGACACACATTCTTCCCATAATTGGATGTAACAAACTAACCTTTGATACTTCACAAAACAAAACAACTTAGTATCTCTTCAACCAATCCATTCTCAGGATGAAATCAAAGGCGGTCATGTCCAATAAGATGAAATCCAAGGGAAACATTATACCAAAGATACAAAGGTCCAAGGTCGGGAGTTTAACATTAGAAGAGCAGATCCTACCACTAGGGTTTTTTTACATCTAAAACATGATCCATATATTCTGATTCTATCTCTAACATGGCAACAAACTTAGATGATATGTATGTATTTGATGAACCAGAGTTGAAGAGAGCTTTAACTAGATGCATATTAAGATGTAAGGTACCTTTGATGACTTCATTATCTCCTTCATCTTTCTCAGCATTGAGGGCAAACACCCTTCCATTCCGCCTATCCGTAGGTGGCTGTCGGCCTTGCCAGTTCTGATTGTTGTTTCTCAGAGGTGGATTTTATCATTGCTGTGGCTGCTAAACTGGAGCTGGTCCTCGCCCAAGCTGAGGACAGTTGGGTCGAATGTGTCCAACTTGACGGTACTCATGGCAGATAGGTGCAGGTCAATCATCTCTATGATGTTAATCATTGCCAGTAGGGCACCTTCCTGGCGGGTGAGAACGCGAGTAGCGGTTGCACCTGTCACGTCCTTGACTTCCACCATCATTTTTCCTCTTGTTGTTGTTTTTGTTGTGCCCAAAAGACTGGAATTTGGGATAAGACTCGATTGCCAAAGCCTTATCCACCATTTGTTGGAATGTCAAGGGAAACTGGGGGACAAGGTTTTGGCCAACACTGTAGCTCAAACCCTTGAGAAACAGGGTTGATCTCCTTTCAGCTCCAAGGTCGACCACATAGTGCTCTAGAAGGAGGAAACGTTGCACATATTTGGAGACGCTTATGCTTCCTTGACGTAGGCTGTAGAACTCTACCTCCTTCTCCTTCAGAAATGTAGGGTGGTTGTACTTCTCACGTGACAACTTGAGGAACTACTCCCAGATCATGCTAGCAGTATCATGGGTACAAGCCATACCCATCCACCAGACATGTGCTGGCCCATCTAGCACGTAAGATGCAAAACAAACCTTCTAATGAGGAGGACATGCCATGCCCTCAAAGGTACGCTCCAAAGCCAAAACCCAGTCATCATATTTATCCACCATGTTTGTCTCACTCTCTCCCTTGAAGTACGGTGTTTGCATCTTGATGAAGTCTGTGAGGGTGAACTCCTTCGGTTTGGCTGCAGCAGTTGCAGCATTGGAAAGCTGTACCACCAAAGTAGTCAAGAGTAGCTGGCACAACATGGTCAGCTCTTGCTCAGGGGTCAAAAGGGGGGGGGGTATCAACATGGGCAGTAGGGACCGTCCCAGTGTTGGAGGGAATCACCGAAGTGTCCCGGTTGTCGATATTGTTGTATGTGGCCCAAGAAGCAGAGTTGTTCATGTCTCCAAACAAATCTCCCTTCCTGAAAGATAAGGGTATGATATAAGATAACATGAGTAGGTAACAAGGATGGCTAAGGCTACTATTGCCTCCGAGCATACATTTCAGCCAATCAGTATTAGCACAGGCCATGCCAGTATCATATGGATCTGGGAGTCCTCGTAAACTAAGCTAGTGGAGCAAAGGAAAATATTGCCAGCCCTCAGAACCTAATCCATTATAGAAACCCTTACTTTCAACTTATGCCCTAGTAGTTTCCCAACAGGCTCTGATACCATGCTGTAAAGAGGCGAGATCACCTCCTTAATAAAATTAAATAGGAAATACAAAACATCCACTTTTTAAAGAAAAACAGACAATATGAAATGTATGTATAATATTCCAAGTAAATAAGCATGATTCAGATACATATAAAATGTCAATAGTAGCGGAAAGAAACTAAGTTATTACATTGCTTATGAACTCTTGTTCACTACATGAGTTTCTTTGAAAAAGATAAGAACATAAAAGAAACTGTGGGATCTAGCAACAAGAAACCTAGTCATCCTTGATAGCAAAACTTGAATCTACTACTCCTAAACTTGGTCCTCTTGGCCTTGTTCAACACCTTGATCTATCCCTGGGTGGTTGGGAAAGCACCCAACAAAAGGGAAAGAAAAACAAGGTATGTGTCAGAGAAAATGAACAAAAAAAAAGATAAGAAAACTATAAGGAAATAGGGCTAATATTTCATCATAAGATGAAGAAAGTCAAAAGAATGAGGCATAAGTAAATATATGCTTTCCATAACAAAAATAGTAATAAGGTTGCATGCATGATAATATTTACTACCTAAACTATGTAGGGTTGAGGTACCTACCCAACCTCATCCAATAGGTGAGGGAGAGTAACACATTATAATCACCTATAAATTTTCTATATTGGGGAGAGTAACACATTCCTCAGGGTGAATTTACACATGCCCTATCTATGGGTGGTTGTACAAAAGTACCACTACTCTACTTTAATAGTCTAATAAAATCAACATGCTAAGAAATATGGCAAGTAAAAGCATCAAGTAACTATAGACATGGTAGTGGGGTACAAGACCCAAAAAATAAATATTAAAACTGATTTTGAGGCAATTATAGCTAAGGAATTGTCAAAAAGGAAAATTAGGGTTTTATGTTAGCCTCATTAGGGAAACTAGGTTAAGTTACAAATTTTCCCAACTTAGGTGTAAGAAAAGCACATACCTCTTCCTTAGAGTCCTAAAAACCACTTTTCATATCTTGTCCCAATTTCATTACCATAATCATGTATCAGAATCATATTCATTCATTAAAGATTAAAAACCCCAAAGTTATGAACTTTTACACAAACCTTCGATTTAGACCTTGAAATTATCACCATTGTCTTAGTTAGGTTTTTCTGATTAAGAAAGCATATACTATTATGTATTTTGAAGATATGGACTTTTAAATGTATTTTTAGTGATTTTTAATCAATTAATCATCTCCTAAAAATACTTTTTTGAAAGGCTCAAAATCAGACATTGAAACTATATTAATTAGAAAGATGAAATTTTTCTGAGTTCAGAACATATTTTGTTTTTAATTTTGAACATAGGAATAAATAATTATGATTTTATGAAAATCAGCCAATAAGAGCATGCCACATAGGCAAAAGCGACCACAAAGCACCAAAGCAAAGCAAAGAGGTGACCCACATCGCTGACTTGGCCTAATTAGAGTCGGCCAAGTTAGGAGTCAAAGGCGTGGCATTGACTCGCCCCAAAGCAAAAATAAAACTGGACGAAAAGATGCTTCTGCCCTAAGGTGGAAAACGAGGGAAAGAAGAAACACGAGAGGGCATAACGAGTGTATTTCACCCAGGGGATTATATCCCACAATAGCTCGCACCATGGCTGGCACTCGAGCTTGTTGTAAGACCCCAAATATTGGGCAAAACCACGATAGGTGACCAAAATCAAAATCACAAGAAAGAAAAGAAAAAGGAAAGGAAGTCGAACTCACCGGAGGTTCCAATTCTTCCAGAGACCACGAGGAGAAGGATGATTCTCCATCATAAGCACAAGGTAAAATTCAATCACCGATGAACAACCATGAGAGGCTCCATCATAAGCACAAGGTAAAATTCGAACACCGACGAACAACCATGACAGCACGAGAGAAATTGGGGGTACAGTTTAATTGCAAGGGAACCCAACAAGCCTCAGGTAGGGGTATTTATAGGTTGGGTTTAGGGTTTAATCGAAGAGAGTAGAGATCAATCTTGTAAGGAGACTAGATTTTGGGTTTTCCCAAAATAATCCACGAAACCCCCACAAAGTACGGATCAACATGTGTGTAATTGTATTGGGAAACTGTAGGAGAAGAAATCGCGAGAAAAGGTTGAGTAGAGAGGAAGAAATCACGATTTGAAAATTGTGCTGTAAGTGATCTTCTTTCCTATTCTATCACGAACTAGACGATAGTGGAGGATCGTCGAATCACAGGTTGCGACCATACACTTGCATCCTGGCCATCCACTAGCATGAAAGAGAGAAAAATAGAGGAACAATACCGCGTGACAAAATAATAGGATGAAAGTGTGGATATTTTAATTTCCCTTTTTCTCTCTCCTTGTTTGAAGGGGCAAACTTATTCCAAATTTAATAAAAATTGACACCTCGATTAAATTTGAGGGTAGAATCCTAATATGAAATTAGTTTTGCTTTTTGTGTACTTTTAATAGGCCAAATAATTCAAAACTTATTTTCTCTTTCCTCCTTCATTAATGATGATAAGATTCCCCAAATTTGATGAAACTTCACCCACAAGTCACCCTAAGTGCCTTGGATACAAAATTGTCATCAATTTTATATGTTGAGATTATTTTTCTATTTATTTAATATATTGAAGGTTCTACACACCTTCTCTCTCCAAAATTTACCCTTTAAACAAATATTCTCCAAATTGAGTGAAAATTCACCCAAAAGGTATGTTTTAATATGTAGAACACAAATTTGGCATCCATTGATACTTTTGGAGTCATTAAAGATTTTATTTTTTATCTCCTATTTTCCCTTTCAACAAATACAATTATAATTACCAATTTTCCAAAAGTTATAAAACTTATCACCCAAGCAATCTTATACCCAAAGGAAACGAATTTGGTTTTAGAATTATCTTCTAAGTTCAACTTTTATAAATTTTAGGCAAATTATCCTTATATTCACTTAATGGGAAAATAAATTTATTTATTGTCACATTATCCTCACCTTTAGGATTTTCTCTCTTTTTCACACCAAAGCCATAGAAACTTCTAGATCAATTTTTATTTTATTCTTATCTCTCCTAAGTGGTCATTTTGCAGCTTAAACCCAATAGTAAACTTTTAGTGAGATATTTGTGCTTATTTCCTTACAAGGTAAAATATTGGGGACACGTGTATGCAAAACCTTAATATCCACTAATTCAACATCTAGGACATAAAGGAAAGACAAACTTAGAAAAAGGCTGAAACTAATATTATACATGGATTTCAGTTCATTACACTTACCCACTCTTTTAGCCTAGATCTCTTGTTCCAACAATAGAGCACTCTACAACAAAAGTAAAAAAAATGCCCAATTGTTCAGAATAAGAGGCACTTGCCTGGTTGCTTTTAATGTTCTTCCTGTGAGAATAAGAGATAATAAGTTATATGTCCCCGTGGAGTGTTTTAAAAATCGCATTGAGCGCCCGCTTCAACTTGTCATGTACGCCTAATAAAACCCTTGCTACTTAAGAAGATTTGAGAAAAGCGACTATTTTTTGCCCACTTAACCCGCTTTTCCTACTTTTTGCCCACTTTTTTTAGAACGGTTGTAAGCATATAACATTAAGTACATTATATGCCCCGATTAGTATTGACTATAATATATTAAAATAGGATATATTAAATGTTCTATGATATACCTAGTTCTAATTTAGAATGCATACTTTGTATGTAAGTTGTAATGGTATGGTACTTTTGTGATGTATCCAAGTAAATTATAGATAACTATTATCTAATTTAGAATGCATACTTTGATATAATGTACTGCTGTAATGTATGACTATTTGATGATGTTCAAATATAATAATAAGTTTGTAAGCTAGCTATGATAGGTCTATTGTTTACTGTTTAGTTATGTAAACATGTGATACAAAATTGTTGTTGCATCTTGTATATACACTTATTATTTTATGTGTAAGGTGCTTTATCTATGACAAGTATATTGTTTACTATATTATATAGATACAATCATTGTTGTATAGTAGTGTTATAAACTATTTGGGCATTTTATATTGTCTTGTACAATGTTTAGATATTTATAAAATGTCAAAAAAAAGTATTTATATACATATTTATGTAATTTTGCATAAAAGTTTATAGGAATGGAAATCCACTTTTCTAAAAAGCGCTCGCTTAATCGCCTTCCTGGCGATTAGTCAGCTACAAGGTCCTGTCCGCACGCTTCTCACTTTGTGCTTTTTAAAACATTGCCCACGTATTTATCTTATGGAGAAATAGTTTCTACTACCCTATAACTAAAGCCAAGTGACCAGTCTGCTCATCCCTCCAATGAGCCTGGTTGCTTAACTATTTTTTTACTCCACTGTTGACAAGATTATTATCGACTAATTGTTGATGCTGTCCGAAAGGAGGTAGACTCAGAAGGAATCAAACTACCTCAAACCTTCAAGGACCCACACAACTTTATTACGGGGTTGAAGTAGATATACGGGGTCAAACACAAGGACATGGGGACGTTTACGATGCTTAAGACCTTGCTATTAAATCAGTTAAGTCAATCCGATAGTCGATAAAAGTATGGAGCTAGAACTAGTCTAGTAGGTTGTTACAAAATAAAACAAGACAAAGTAAAGAAAACAAAACAGAGTTCGAAGGATTCTACTAATTAGAGAGAAGGAGTTCCTGGCTATGTAACCACAAGTTGGGAAATCTATGCACCCGTTCTCAGGTGTAGACAACCCTAAAACACCTCAGCAAGCAACCTACATCCAAACATAGTACATATTGTGGTATCTGTTCCTATGGTGTCATCCCACTCGCTTTCGTGCAACGTGACTAAAACCCATCAATGACATGAAATCTCTCTTGAGGATGACAAATCAACACTCTAGAATATTCTAGATACCTTCTCAGGTCTAGAATATTTTGAGATACTAGGAACATGTGTGATCTGGGTAGAACCTGGTAGTAGGCCCAACCATGCCAGGCTTGGCCCGACCATGCCCAGGTATACGGTTCTACACAGATCACCTTGAAACATCTTCATTTCAGATTTTGATCCAAACTACCCTCTCTTATCTATTTTTACAATGAATCTCTCGATATAGTCAGAAATAGAAGTTTAAGTAAGAAAGAGATCAACAAAACTAGCAATCATAACCAGAAAGAGAAGATAGAATAGAAAACATACTAGATATGAAATAAAACTACTTGCTTAAGGTAAAAGTACATAAACATGCCCAAAACAGGCTACATAGCCAAGAACAAGCTCAACTAGCCATGGACAAGCATAGTTGGCACCAAACAAAGATGGAAGAACATCATTTGTACAGAAATAAAGGAGAATAGTAGAAGAAAGGAGAGGAAGAAGAGATTTAGCACGTAGAGGAGAGGCGACTCTCGCTCCTTAGCCCCTATATAGGTCAGATCTCGTCTTTTGATCATCCTCCTTGATCTTCTGGACTCCTTAGACTCCTTTCTCTTTGATTCTGCCCAAACAACAACTTGGTGGGTGTATGAAGGTGGAAGATGGCTGAGAATGGTAGGATATGAGTATATGGAGGTGGATAATGATGGTGGATGGAAGAAAACTGGAGAAATAGGAATAGGATGAACACTTCAGCCTTTTCGAACCTTAGAATTGTCCCATGGGGCTCTGGGAACCAAGAATGTATGGAACCGCAGAACCAAAACCTCCAAATCCCAGAACCATAGAACGGGACCTCTAAAATCTCAGAACCCCTCTCCAGGTCACGAGGAGTGAATATTTATAGGCGAAGGTAGAAGATGGTCACGACACTTGCCTCAGTCATGACCCTGGTCTCGGCCCGACCGTGCCAGGCTGGGCACGGTCATGCCGAGGGTCGCGGTTGACGCAGACACCGCGGTCGAGGCGGATCTCGCGATCGAGATGGATGCCTCAATTGAGACAAACCCCGCGGTCAAGGTGGTTGTGCCACGGTCACGGTCGTGTGCCACAGTCGTACTGGTGTACCGCAGTCGCAGCCTTGGCCTCAACCCGACCGTGTCGAGCTGGGCCCGGTCGTGCCGAGTGTCGGTCGATACAATGTCTTAGCTGCGGTCATGGCCTTGTTTTCTTGGCCGCAGTCGCAACATCCTTCTTGGTTGCGGTTGAGACATCATGAGTCTCCTAAGATGGTGCACATAGTGCGATGCTTAGTCCGCTTTTGTCGTGATGGATCGAAGTCTAGCTGATGCAAAAGCTATGTGTTGGGGTGAAATCTTGGAGAATAGACGTCTTTTCAAGGTCAGTGCCTACAAGTCCTAAAATTGGCTAGTTGAGTAGCTTTATCTATGAAAAAATATAAATTATTAAAAGATAAGGATCTAGAATTATTTGGGACATATTAAGGCTATAATGACACAAAGCCATAAATAAATACTTAGCATAAATGCCTGAATTTGGGTGTTATCAATTGTCCAATTGTTCAGAATAAAAGACGGTACCTTGTTGCTTTTAGTGTTCTTCTTGCTATAATAAAAGGTAATCAATTATATGTCAGTGTGTTTATCTTCTGAAGTAGTAGTCGGGAGTAATAAAAGCTGTGAGTAATAATAAATACGAATGTGGTAAAATCAATCAAAATGGTAGTTGGAACTACATGTTAGAGGGAGCATCTGGTAATTAGTTTAATTGTTCTTTTAACATGTTGTATGTAAATTATAGTGAGTACTTATAATATAGTAGTTTAGATAGATGTAATTTTGGCAGTGACATGTACATATTTTAGATAAACATTTGATAATAAAATATACAAAATTATTTTGGCAGATTGTATGTGAATTATTTGAGTACTAATTATATATTAGTCATCATTATGCACACGTTTAAGAAGGAGCACGTGTAGTTTTGAAATGTCATAGTACATGTTGAAGGGAATCAACTGGAATTTAAATGAGTTTCTCTCTATTAGCAAATTGTATGTAAGTTATTGTCATTGTCAATCATATAATTATGTAGAGCAGAGGTGATTTTAGTTTTTAAATGCTAAAGCATGGTAGGGCAATCAATAATTAAATGAAGTGTTCTCTTTTAGTCACATCAGTCGTCAATCTATGCATGTCCAAGAAGGGTAGCCCATGTATTTTTTTTAGACAAATTCAAATCAGAAGGGGCCAGATAGTAGTGACCGTGTTGTTTTTCGTAGCAAATTATATGTAAATTTGTATAAGTACATATTATATATTAGTTGAAAATAAACACATGTCCAAATTAGTAACATGTGTAATTTTGATAGTGACTTATGTTGAAAAAGTCAATTGACAGGTAATCAAGTTGTGGGATTGTATATAAATATTTTGTGCTCTATCTAACATTTCTATATGTTTTTTTAGTATGTGTATGTTTTAATGTATATATCAAAGAGTATTGACCGTGAACCTATTTTGACCGATTCAAACAAATCAGTTATGATCAATTGTATCACACACATATCTATAGACTTTATTTATCATTCATAATAAGTTTAAATGTGAAAGACATGCTTAGCACGTGTCTTCTGCTAGTATTATAGACATATCGAAGATCTGATTTCTCCCGTGTGGTCAATTATTATTTCCCTTCAAGATTTTTTTTGCTATATATATCAAAGAAAAAATTTCATTGAGATTGTCGATAATTTAACCTAATAAAATTTGTATTCTATTCAATGTTTTTTATAAATAAAAATCCCTTTCCCGTCGCATGAGTGTAAGTGTAACATATAATTTTTTTAATATTATCCAATCTCTATCCTTTTCCCATGCACATGTTACCAAATAACAATTTTAATAATTTCCCTTCACCTTCCCTATATGCTAGAGAGTCTGTTTATTTATGTTATTAAGTATTTTTGTAATATGGGTCTAAGTATATCTTGGACATTAGGTTAAGTTGTGTTTGGTACTTATAGGAGCATGGTTTCCTCCTATCAATACAGCAAGTAGCATTAGAGCAGTGATCCAATCCTAGGAGAAAAAAAGTTTTCTTCCCCCTGCGGGCGACAGCCGTGGTTTGGTGCCTGTTGGACACCCTCTTGAATCCCTAACTCTATGCTTTTTTTTCCAGTTCTGTTGCTCCCAGGCCCTCAACCCCTCTCACACCATCGACATCTACCCTCCCTGACATTTCATCCATCTATTCACTCCCATAAAAATGACTTGCCTCTTCTGGTGTGTATTGGTATAGACAGATCAATGGCGGCATCAGTTGTTGTTGTCAGAGGCTGACACTGACGAATCAAAGACAACTATAGAGGTTTCGAGGAAAGGTGCGGCCCTATAGCAATAGCAATTGTTGTGTTCTATTGTGCATGCTGCTATTCTGCAACTCAGACTGCCCCACCACTCCTCCCTATACATATATCATAGATTTTAGATACTACTACAATTGTCATTGTCAGCATCTCCTTCAATTAAATCGTCAGAACCACGAACAGGTTATGGAAGCGCCCCCCCATATCTTAGCCCCTGTTTGGTTCGGGATTGGGATTCTAGCCCCTGTTTGGAAACAGACTGGACCGGGATTAGGGCTTGTCATTTTGCTCCACGGCGGCCCAATCCGGTCCAGCTTGGTCAAGAAACACGTTTGGCTACCAATCCATTTTGATCCCCATTTTGGGATAACAGAATCCCATTATCTGGTTTAAGTCAGTCCCCATCAAGGCAGGATTGGGATTTCCAATCCGGTTTGGCCCGACAACCCTCCCTGATCCCTCACAACCCTGCAACCCTCCCTCTCCCTCTCGCCAACCTTCTCCCTGATCTCTCGCCCTAACCTTCTCCTCTCAGCGCATCTTCACAACTATTTGTCTGTGAGAAGTAAAAGCGAAAGTTGCTCGAGGTTGTAGATGGAGTGCACCGATCGTCGGGTGGAGCGTCCGCGTGGAGCATCAATGCTGCCACCTGCCACCGCCGGTCTACCTGGGCGGCTAGCTCCCTCAAAAGCAAGGTACCCATGCCCTACCCTGCTCTTCTCTACTACCTACTCTGACATTGAATTGTCTTGTCGACGCATAAAAGAAACCCTAGCTCGCCCAAGTCAACAAGAAACCCTAGCAAGTGTCTGTGTGCCTTCTTATTCCTCTCCTTCTGCTGCGAGGTCGTAAACTTCCACATACGCCTTTTGGAGGAGCTGTTCACAGAAGATGGTCGTCGTCCTTTGTTGCTGAATCGTGCTCCTCAATCGTGCTCCGACGGCCCTGCCCAGACCTACGATTCCGCACTATGTCATCGTTCTCGCCCCCTTCTGTTCAGGTTGGTCACGACTTAGGGTAGACAATGCTTTGTTTGTGAGGTCGATTAGGGCAGAAGTACAACAATCAGGCATGTGTATCAATGAAGTTGCAAATGAGCCGAAAATACCTGCAAACATTTGAGTCGTTGTGTATGCCACTGATTTATTCTACTTCTAACTACTACTTTTATCTAGAAATGCATCAATTTACCGCTATTATGTGTGTCTGTGTGCTAAGTTATAGTAGTAAAGCAAATAAAAGCAACTAGCATGCCTGATTTTTGAGATTTTTCCCGGCTAGGTTATTTTGAGGATATCGATATGTGTTAGTAGACCATAGATTAGTGTTGTCCTACATTTTGTTATCTGTCATTTGTTTTTCATCCTCTAGTTTCTGGTTTGTGTGACTTTGTCTTTGTTTTTCCAACATGATTGGGTAGTAATGGCCGATTCATCCTCTGCTGGTTTCTGGTTTCTATGACTTTGTCTTTGTTTTTCTAACATGATTGGGCATCATTAATGTGTTGGACATATCTGTTTGCCATATTTATGAATGTTCTATTTTTTGTTCTGTTTTAATGTTCTGTATTTTGATGTTATGTTTTTTGTGATACTATTATGATATCATAATAGTAGCATCAATTGCATATGATTTTTGGAAATAACAAGTGAACCCAACATGGCATAATTGTACACATTTTTTGGTTCTATATTGAAAGCTAGCTTGACTTATACTACTTATTTAGTTTTTTTTATGATTTTATCAAGTGAAAAGGATGTTATTGTCAATGTTGCATATACAAATTAGGACTCATATTTGTTTTATCCCAATGATTTTTAATAAAATGAAATAAAATTTATGCCATTCATATGATTCATGTATGCATGTGTTGGTATTACATATATAATATGCTCACGTGGTTTCAAAGTGGATATGAATCTGGAAATTGGATATAGAAATTGGTATTCTGGGAAAGATCATTCATTGATTTCAGCCATGGATTTCAGCTTTCATTGATTTTACAGTCAACTTTCCTCTCTATGTTGCATTTAGAGTATCCATTATTAATCCTACAATATATACCATGGATGAACCTAATTTTTGCCTACATTAGCTCACCATGACCAGGTACTATGTTTGATTTGGCATGCGGGAGCAGTCATTGTTATTTCATGCTTCTGATAAGCTTTTAATGAATTAAATGTTGTATCTAATAAATGTTACTCTTCATTTTTTGTTATGTTAATTTTATGTGTTGTTGAGATCGTACATGGATGAATAAGTAAATTTGAATGCAAGATATGAATATATCATATGGTAGTGGTTAGGTTAATAGGGGAAACAACAGTAGATTTAAAACTTGTTTAACTAAATCAGTGTGAGGTCTAGGTTAGGTTACTCCCTGTATCTACACAGTGATGCATGGAAAAGTTATTTCACTATACAAATGAATATTTTGTTTATTGTGTGCTATTTTACCATGACATATGTGGTTAGGTGAAACCCACAACTCAATATGTTTTACTGTCATTTAATTAAACACATTAGTCTATGTTTTATATCTTCTTTGTTAAATTGCTTTCGTTCATGTAAACCACCAATTAATCATAAAAAAGATAAATCTTAGCAACATTTGACTCCTCATGGAGATGACCTCTATTATGCAAGTGGTTTGAGTTATAATAGGTATTCAAAATTCATGCAAATATACTAAATAGTTTACTATTATGCACGGTATTATCTATCAAAATGGCTGAATTTCACTTCTATGTTGCATTTTGAGTATCGATTATTAATCCTACAATATATACCATGGATGAACCAAAATTTTGCCTACATTAGCTCACCATGAGCAGGTACTATGTTTGATTTGTCATGCGGGAGCAGTCATTGTTATTTCATGCTTATGATGAGCTTTTAATGAATTTAATGTTATATCTAATAAATGTTACTCTATCATATGGTAGTGGTTAGGTTAATAGGGGAAACAACAACAGATTTAAAACTTGTCTAACTAAATCAGTGTGAGGTCTACGTTAGGTGAATCCCTACATCTACACAGTGATGCCTGGAAAAGTTATTTCACTATAAAAATGAATATTTTGTTTATTGTGTGGTATTTTACCATGATATATGTGGTTAGGTGAAACCCAAAACTCAATATGTTTTACTGTCATTTAATTAAACACATTAGTCTATGTTTTATATCTTCTTTGTTAAATTGTTTTAGTTCATGTAAACCACCAATTAATCATAAAAAAGATCAATCTTAGCAACATTTGACTCCTCATGGAGATGACCTCTATTATGCAAGTGGTTTGAGTTATAACAGGTATTCAAAATTCATGCAAATATACTAAATAGTTTACTATTATGTATGATATTATCTATCAAAATGGCTGAATTTCACTTCTATGTTGCATTTTGAGTATCGATTATTAATCCTACAACATATACCATGGACGAACCTAATTTTTTTCCTACATTAGCTCACCATGAGCAGGTACTATGTTTGATTTGTCATGCGGGAGTAGTCATTGTTATTTCATGCTTATGATGAGATTTTAATGAATTAAATGTTATATCTAATAAATGTTACTCTATCATATGGTAGTGGTTAGGTTAATAGGGGAAACAACAACATATTTAAAACTTGTCTAACTAAATCAGTGTGAGGTCTACGTTAGGTGAATCCCTGCATCTACACAGTGATGCCTGGAAAAGTTTGTTCACTATACAAATGAATATTTTGTTTATTGTGTGGTATTTTACCATGAGATATGTGGTTAGGTGATACCCACAGCTCATTATGTTTTACTGTCATTTAATTAAACACATTAGTCTATGCTTTATATCTTCTTTGTTAAATTGTACTAATTCACATCTAGTTGATTATTTTAAATAGAATTGTACTAATTCACAACAGAGAAACTGTGGTGATACCTATATATACATGTAGTTGAATATTTATCTATAAAAATGCTTAGCACGTGTCTTCTGCTAGTAACCCTATACAACAGACCACCTGTGCTGCTACCTATATATATTTGTTATTTAATTTTTTCAGCTGTTTGCTTGCATTTCTGGTTCAGCTATGATCTTGCTCAGTTCCTGATTGAGCTCCCTATATATGATTGTTAGACTTTTATTTCAAATACGTGTTTGTGTCTCTATAGTCTGGTTGTGTGTTTATTATCTATCCTACAAAATTTTAAGGACATGTATTCTTATCATTGTAAACACCGCTGATTGTCATTATATATTGCATCACCTATACAAGTATGTCTTACGTAGACCCAAAGCACCGAATTGTTTGGTCAAGAGAGTCTGATGCCGCTCTAGTAACAGCATTGCGGAGACAAAATGACTTAGGAAGGTGTATTGATGGCCATTTTACTAAGGACTCTTGGAGGGAGGTAACTTCTGATGTACATAATAGGATGGGGAAGGAAGCAGGTAAGTTAGACCAGTTCAAAACTCGGTGAAAAAACCTGAGGAAGGACTATGCCGCTTTGAAGCTTGTGACCAACAAGAGTGGCGTTGGATGGGATGAAACAAGGCACATGCCCACACTACCTGACACCCCTGAGTGGAGGCAGAGCATTGCGGTATGTACAGTAATGACACCCTTAACCCCAAAAAAGTAACGTCATACATCGACACTTATACATTCCTAATACAATTGTTTTTTAATACTCAGGCAAATAAGGACCTTGCTAGGTTGCTTAGGCGCCCCTTTCCCCACTACTACAACATTGAGATGATGGCGGGGAGGAACATTGCTAGAGGACACCATGCAATGTCTTCCACAGACACACAAATCCCTTCTGACGTTGCCTCTGAGGATGATGTTACTGTTGACTTAGATGCGTCTTCTACACCCATGCACACAGAAACCGCATCAGGGGAACCAAACATACGCTCATCTGGGATGCAAAGTGAGGGTGACACCGGGGGAGGCGGAACAGATACCCCGAGTGTTGGGGGGGGACTCCTCCTGCCCATAGGCGCATGAAGCGACCATCAATGCCGCAGGAGTGATGTGTGATTTTTAATGAAGTGTTATCTAAATTCACATAGGTGTACGCAAAGGTTCACGAATTAGGCACGGGTGTGGCAACCAGAGCCTTTGAAAAAGAAGAGTTTGCAACCATTTTACAACATTTCAATGACACTTTCCTTGATGCCCCCACTGGTGTTTTTACAACACTTGTGAATGCCATAAAGGACTCAATAAACCGCAACATCTACCTCATCCTTCAACACACCCCTCAAAAGATAACAATATGGTTACAAGACCTTTGGGAAAGGTCCCAAGTCGGCAATGCAACAACAATACCTTCAATGTCATCCTATTTTGTGCCATCTCAGCAACCATTTGTGTTGAACACCCCACCACCAAACTTCAACAGCACATCGAGCATACCTTCAATGTGGTATACTCCATCCAATGATGCTGGCCCTTCAGGATCATAAGTGGGAACTACCTTTTTCCATTATGTTTGCTTACCATCAATTTATATTAGCATAACTATTGTAATAATTACTTGCAGACATTTAAATTTGCTTCATTGTTGTAATAATTGCTTTACCGTACAATCTAATTTGTTTGTAGCCTTCAAGCCATTGTTTCACATGTCAACTGGTTTATATTATTGACCAACCTAAATCGCGCATCCTAAAATTGGAGGCGGATTTGAGGTAGTCGAGCTTTTACATTTATAAACCCGAATCCTTCTAGGCCCCTGCAACTTTGTTTACGGGGTCGAAGTAGAAATACAGGGTCGAACATAGGGATGAGGGGGTAGTGTTGAGAACACGGAATCGACACGCTACACTCTGGAGGGTATATAAAGAGAGATAAATTCCCAAAAAGGGAAGCAGTAAGATGTCACAAATAAAACAAAGAAAACTATCTCCAAGTAGAGCTACAAGAGAGATTTAAGGTTTTAATCATTTAGCAGTTTTTAGGGGTTTTCATGCAACAGAAACAGAAAGATATTGCTCGAGCTAAAGCGAGGTATGAAGGATAAAACTCCATTAAAACAAGCGGCGGTAGAACCAGTCCTGTACCCCTCCTCTCGAAGTGGGTACCTCTAACAAGGCATCAGCGCCCCTCTTGAGGTCACTGGACTAAAATTAGAGTGGAAAGGTCACTAAAGCAACTCCGTTCCAGGCACTCTCGTACTCCAGAATCGGACCAAACACTAGAGCCACAACACAACTCTCGAAGTTGTTGTGACGGGAAAACACGATTCGTTAGCTAAGCGAAACGCGATCCAAACATGCAAGCTAGAGTTCGGATATCAAACATAGCAGTCATCCAACATTGTGCACCAAGCATAGAGCAACAAGTAATTAAGCATCTTCTATTTTCATAAACAAATATAGGGTCTTAATTACAATGCATAAGTAAGGAATTAAATGACAGAAAGTAAAGATAGGTGTCACCTCCTTGATGTAGAAGGACGACAAGGTGTTGTAGCTCCCCTGCCCAATATCGGTCAGAGGCCTAGCCCGATACAGAGGTGTCGGGCGACACACCCTCTCGGGCGGCATGCACCGACTGTCGACCGTATCGCTCAAGGACCCTGGCCGATACGCTCATGTCGGGCGGCACACCCTCTCGGGCGGCAAAATCGACAAGCTAAGCGTATCGGGTTGATATCGTGTCGGGCTAAGAGCTACGCATTGCTGATGTCGGGCACTTGTGTCGCTCATCTACGTCGGCCGATATCGGCCCGTAGTGTCGCCCGGGACGGTCCTAAGTGAACTGTCCCCTCCCTCTCGGGATGAGGAGAAGCTCACCTAATGTCGCCCAAGACAAGCACTGGGGCACGACACGTATGCTCTCGCAGACTCCTCGGAAGATGGCTTAACTCCCAACTATTCGAGTTCTGAAACTCCAAACTGACCAAGCTGTCTTTTCAGCTCCCTGTAGCTGCTATTTATTGTCAGCTGGTTGGGGAGAAGACTTGGTGCTCGAAGCGCCACGTGGCCCCCTTATGCGCCAGTCGTTGGACGGGCCGATACAGAGGTGTCGCTTGACGTAGATGGTGTCGGCTATCGGTTGTGACGGGCGGCGCACCTGCCGGTGGGTGGCTGTGTCGCCTGACAAGCTGGGTTGTCAGGGCGAGTCGGGCTCCCTGTCGGGTAGAAGGTGTGTCATCCATCAGCTTCTTCTCGCGTGGCACCTCTTCGTCGAGCGTCTTTGTGTCGCCCAACCCCTTTCGGGCAGGGGTTGTATTGGGCGTCAGGGAGGTCGAGACAGGCTTGGACTTATTCATGGGCCAGAGCGGCCTTATTGCCCAAAAATGAGGAAAACTCTGCAAAAGATAGGAAAATTGGATTAAGAGCATTGCTTGGCCAATTATTGCGAAAGTGCTTATAAAAGAGAGGAAAATAGCAGAAAAGGGCAGTTTTGATAATAGAAAAATAGCCTAAAATATCACAAAATTATGTGTTATCAACTCCCCCAAACTTAGCATTTTGATTGTCCTCAATCAATATTTAAACTATATTTTGTGATGCTTCTTCTTGCTTGGGAAAGCTTCTTGTTCAAAAAGTGAAACAAAGATCGTAATGCCTTAAAGATAATGCTATCTCAATACGAACAAAAGACTTAGTTTTCCCTGCCTTATTGTTTGAGTAAGATTTTTCTCTACAGCTTCGGCGAGACTTAGTTGTATGATTCCGAAGTTAACTTACACACCAAACAACTTTATTTTTGGGGCAGAAAGTTGTGTATAGGGTAGGCTAAGGCTTTTTGGGTTTTTTTTTCATTCTTGTGTCCCATCAGTCCATCCATGTAAGGGTCCGTTAGTGGGAAAGTGGTCCCTGCAGTCCAAGCCACTTGGCTTTAGAGCAGTGATTTCACATCCTACGTACCACTGCCCCGGATCTACCATGCCTAAAGATGGGTACTTTTGGAAGACAAGTGTGTATATTTTTTTTTCTTTTTCTTTTATTGGGCACAACTCTCATGCTTTTATTCACACTCATAAGGCTTTTCTCTATTTTTGGGATTTTTGTTGGGTAAGGGGGAACAAAAGAGATTTCTGCTGTTTGGGCAGCTTTTTCCTTCTCCATACTCGTCTCTTAGCTGTTTGCGAGATTATTGTATTTTTGAAATTTTTGACATGACAAAACATATTCTTTTGTTCGTTTGAAGCAACATTATCAAAAAGATATAACAAAACTTGTAACTCGTTAAGCATACAGAAAGCAAACTTTGCAAGAAGTCACAACTGGTTTTTATTATTATTACAACAACTTTGTACATATACATAGGGATAAAAATTTGTAAGGGGCAGATTTTGAAAATTTTTATACGGCATACATGCGTAGATCAGATATACAGGAAGCTATAAGAGCACATCAGATAAAAATGGAACCCTAAGTGTAGAAAGCTTGAAGAGTTAAAAATTTTATACCTCCCTCACTGGCACGAATACCCCCCCCCCCAAACTTACTCCACACTCTGTCCCAGAGTGGTGAAGAAGGCAGGGTAAGGTAATGTTTAGCCAGTGAGGGTTAGCTTGCTGATGTGCTGCAATATGCTCCTACGAAGTTGCAGCATGCCATTGGGAGGTTGTCTAGCGGGTTCACTGCGACGAATGAGAGGTTGAGTAGGAGCGTAAACCCTCAAAATTCACTTCTGGCCCACCTTTTCTCCAGATCTCCGTTGTGAACATGAACAAAAGGACTGATTATCGGTCCCAGTTCAGTCCCAGGAGTGTGTAGTCAGGGTGGGCCCTCTCCCTTAGGAGGACGGAACCGGAATGCCCCGAACTTGTTCGGAGGCCTTGGTCGCCGTACTCATGCTGTCTCTGGAGATGGTCCTAAACCACCGCAGAGACAGGCTAATAATAAGGTGACCCTCCATTTGAGCTATCACATGAAGAAGAATCCATCCCTTTCTTGTTTGTACCGTTTCTGTCCGACAGTTGTTGCTGATCCCCGCGCTGCGCTTGCTGGCGCGGCCGGTGGTTTGCTCCGTACGAGCCATACCTGTTATTCAGATTTAAAATTTATTTACACGTTAGGCAAGGAAAAACTGTTAAAACTTGCCTCCGTAAAACCCCGGGTGTCGCTAATCAAAAGGGTAAGTCCAGGGCGATACGAGATCGGACGAAACGAGGTTGCAGCACGATATGACTTGTCGCCCGGCACTGGCGTATCGGGCAAGCACTGTCGGTCAGCGTGTTGTGCGTCAAACATGTCAGGCGATAGGAGAAAAATCCAACTAAGCTCGTCAACCCGACATACTACGTTCAATACAAAATCTGCGTCGGGCGATAGGAAAACAACATGTCAACCGATGCCCCACGCACGATACAAAACTGTGTCGGGTTAAAGAAAACATGTCGGGAAAACGGTGTGTCAGGCTATACCTTTGCTCATAGGAGCCATCGCCTGATACCACGGTGAAGGCAACTAGCTGACACGGGAGCAAAAGGGCAGACTACTGCATGCTTTACAGGTGGCTAAAATGGGTAAAGTGTGTCAGCTTGACACGGTAAAACCTCCGTTCTTATTTATAGCCGGCTCGGCCGGGTGCGAAACGGACATCTCTGAGGTGCGCGTCGGCCAACTGGTCAGGCGGTTCCCGAGACGATGGTCATATCAGTCTCATTAAGGGCATTTATTCCCATGCACGATAGGGTGCATGCCGCCCGGGAAAGCCAACCGTCACGGCCGTTGCGATGCCCGAGAGACCAAAGCCCGGTACGGGCGGTCCTGCACGCTAGCAGAAACAACGATCAAAGGGTAAAACATCACCGGCCAAGGGTTAAGCCCCTGACCTCAGAGTGCAATACTCTTCAAAGTTTCGGAAAGTTCCGCGACGACCCATAAAACAGAGGAGTCGGCACGCTCGACGCATGCTCTGACTCAGGCCTTATTACAATCCATAAAGCTATTTTTTACTTGTTATAAAAATGCAATCTATTCTATGAAAGGAAAGAGAACTCGGGCTGCCTCCCGAGGAGTGCTGGGGTTTGCGTCACCAGCTCGACTGGTGTAAGATCATCTTGATCAGCCCTCAACTATACCCATATCTTGCAGACTGATCTCTGCTCTCCTGACAAACACTTCATCTTCGTAGAACCTTTTTACCTTGTGCCCATTCACCTGAAAGGCCTTGGTCGGGTCGTCTTAGTCGTAGAGCTCCATCATCCCTGATGGATATATTTTTGACACTGTGAACGATCTAGACCACCTCGTTTGCAACTTCCCAGGGAAAAGACGAATAGAGGACTTAAATAACAAGACCTTATCCCCTTCGCTTACATCTTTTCTCCTGAGATGGGCATCATGCCACAACTTTGTCCCCTATTTGTAGATTTTTGCATTTTTGTAGGCATTCATTCTCAGCTCTTCAAGCTCTTGAAGCTACAAAAATCTCTTTTCTCTAGCTTTGTTGAGGTCCATATTTAGGAACTTGATTTCCCAGAGGGCCTTCTGTTCCAATTCTAACTGTAGGTGACAGGATTTTCCGTAGATGAGACGGTATGGGGTGATTCCAATGGGTGTTTTGTAAGCGGTGCGGTAGGCCCAAAGTGCATCGTCCAGCTTCATGGACCAATCTTTCCTTGTTTGGCTGATAGTTTTCTGCAAGATCTGCTTGATCTGTCTGTTGGAAACCTCTACCTGCCCTGACGTCTGGGGATGGTAGGGTGTAGCGATCTTGTACTTCACTCCGTACTTGCACAGGAGTGCTTCAAACTATCTTTCTCCAAAGTGCGATTCTCCGTTGCTAATAACTGTGCGCGGGACACCGAAACGAGGGAAGATGGTCTTCTCGAAGAGCTTGATAACTGACTTGGCGTCATAGGTTTGGGTGGCTACCGCTTCCACCCACTTTGATACATAATCCACAGCCATGAGTATGTACTGATACCCCGAGATGGGGGAAACAGTCCCATGTAGTCGATCCCCCACACGTCAAATATTTCGACTTCAATCCAGCTCGCCATTGGCATTTCATCCCTCCGCCCTATGTTCCCCGTAAACTGGCACTCTCTGCAAGCCTTCAAAAACTGTGCAGCGTCTTTAAATAAGGAGGGCCAGTAGAAACCTGACTGTAGCACCTTTGCAACTATTCTTTCGCTGCCTAGGTGACCACCATAGGGGGAGGCGTGGCATTGCTTCAGGATGTCTGCGGTTTCTTCTTCTGGGATGCACCTCCTATATAAGTTGTCGACGCATCTTCTGAACAGGAGAGGATCATCCCAGTAGTAGTTTTTAACCTCTGCGAAAAGCTTCTTCTTCTGATTGTACGTTATGTCAGGAGGCAGTTCTCCGCAGGCAAAATAATTGCAGATGTCTGCAAACCAGGGTAGGCTTTCCTCTTGGGCTTCGGCCAACATAAGAGCTTCGTCGGAGTAGTCGTCATTGATAGGAGGCCCTCTCTCTCTTTCTCAGTCACGATCCTTGATAGATGGTCTGCGACCACATTCTCTGCGCCCTTCTTGTCGATAATTTCGTGGTCGAATTCTTGGAGCAGTAAGGCCCACCTCAACAGTCTGGGCTTTGCGTATTTCTTTTGCATTAAGTATTTTATTGCCCCATGATCTGTGTATACCTTGACCTTTGCTCTGATGAGATACAACCTGAACTTATCAAATGTGAAGACGATCGCGAGCATCTCTTTCTCAGTTGTTGTGTAGTTTACTTGAGCCTCGTCTAACGTGCGACTAGCGTAGCAAATCACATGGTGCTTTTTGTCTTTCTTTTGCCCCAGGACTGCTCCAACCGCGTAGTCGCTAGCGTTGCACATCATCTCAAAAGGTAAACCCCATTCTGGCACTTGAAGGATAGGTGGTGACACTAAAGCATTTTTAAGGGCCTGAAAAGCACTGAGACAATCGTTAGAGAAAACAAATTCAGCGTCTTTTACCAGAAGATTGGACAGAGGTTTAGAGATCTTTGAGAAGTCCTTGATGAATCTTCGGTAATATCCCGCGTGCCCGAGGAAGCTTCGCATCCCCGTCATGGATCTCGGTGGAGGAATCTTGGATATTGCTTCAACCTTTCTTGTGTCCACTTCGATCCAACGCTTCAAGATCTTATGCCCGAGAACGATGCCCTCCCGCACCATGAAATGGCACTTCTTCTAGTTTAGAACTAGGCTGTTCTCCTCGCACCTTTGAAGGACCAATGACAAATTCTTCAGACAGCTATCAAAGTCCTTCCCATAGACGGAAAAATCGTCCATGAAAACTTCTACGATGTCTTCTAGAAAATTTGAGAACATCGATATCATGCATCGCTGAAAGGTGGCAGGGGCGTTGCAGAGTCCGAAGGGCATCCTTCGGAAGGCATAAGTGCCGTAAAGGCAGGTGAATGTTGTTTTCTCTTGATCGTCGGGCAAGATGGGTACCTGGTAAAAACCTGAAAAGCCATCAAGAAAACAAAATAAATCGTGATGCACTAACCTTTCGAGAACTTGGTCAATAAAAGGTAGAGGAAAATGATCCTTCTTTGTAGCCTGATTTAGCTTTCGGTAATCTATGCACATCCGCCAGCCGGTGACGATCCTTACCGCCACCTCATCGCCCTTCTCACCCTTAACCACCGTCATCCTGCCCTTTTTGGGCACTACGTGTATCAGACTTACCCAATTGCTATCGCTGATTGGGTAAATGATCCCCGCATCCCTAAGCTTTATTACCTCTTTCTTGACGACCTCCTTGCGCATCTGGTTCATCTTCCTCTGTGGTTGAACCATAGGCTTGGCAGATTCATCCAAGTTGATGCGATGCATTCACAGGGCGGGGCTAAGGCCTTTGATATCATCCACTGAATATCCTATAGCCCTCCTGTGGAGCCTTAACTCCTCAAGGAGTCGGTCCAGCTGGTTGCTTGAAAGATCGGCATTTACGATGACGGGGTTCCTTTGCTCTTCATCTAAGAACTCGTACTTCAGGCCTTCGGGCAACACTTTTAATTTTGGCTTTGGCCTGGGTGCCTTCTCCTGAGGCTCCCCCTCGAGAGAGGCATACATCACAGACTCAACCACCTTATCCTCTTCCTGCAAGTCTTCGTCAGAAAGGTTGAGGAGGTTGAGGTGCTTCGCGACCTCAGGATCTTCGAGGTCGGGATCTTGACAGTTTATAGCCCTCAAGAGGGGGTCTACTGTCCGGATATCTTCCTCTACTTCCTCGCAGAATTTATTGTAGCTATCTGTGAAACATGCTGATTCAGAGAGGGATGGGATTCTCATGATTTCTTTCAGCTTGAAGTCCATATGGTCGTTGCCGACCCTTAAGGTGATCATTCCCTCGGAAACATCAATCAGTGCCCTCCCAGTCACCAAGAAGGGGCGACCAAAGATGATTGGGCAATGGGGGTCTTCAGTTGTGTCGATGACGAATATATCGCAAGGGATGAAGGAGTCACCAACCCTGATCGGTACATCTTCGACAATGCCGACGGGTCTCTTAAAGGTGTGGTCTGCCAGTTGAATCCGCATGTTGGTTCCAACCATGTCGGTCAAGCCCACCCTTTGCGTGAAACTTAGGGGCATGAGGCTAATGCTCGCCCCCAGGTCTGCTAGACCCTTGCGCTCGACGTTATCTCCGATGTCGAACGGGATCATGAAGGCTCCGGGATCCCTTCTCTTATTTGGCGTGTCAGGCTTCAAGAAGGTGGAGGAGGCGGAAGCTGGATGCACAGTCTCTATCCTCCCTCCCCTTCTCTTCTTTGTAATAAGGTCCTTGAGGAACTTGGCATACATAGGCATCTCTTCCAATGCATCAAGGAAGGGGACTTCAGGATGCAGTTTCCTGATCGAGTCCATGAACCTTTCGTGACGCTTCTTCAGATTAGCCTTTATCAGCTTATGCGGGAATGACAGCCTTTGAGCATAAGAATTCCTCCCACCAGGTAGCTCATCGGAAGGCTTCCGTGCAGGCTCTTGAGCTTCTCCTTGTCCACCTTCTCCCTCCACTGGAATGATACTCTCCGACCTCGGTACATGTTCTGGTTCGACATTGGCTGTGCGCTCCACCGTCTTTCCAGACCTTAGTACCGCCATTCTGGCAGATTCCAGATATGAGAGTGTCTTTCCCGTAGGGTTCTTTATCAGAGCCGCCATCTGGGCCAATCGTTGATCGACCTCCCATTGGCGCATCCACAGACTCGCCATCTGGTGTTGCATGGATTTCTGAGCTCCAGGGCTGGGAAGTGCACCCTGCACCAGCCGCTTGATGATAGAGTCTTGTCTTTTTATGAACGCATGCAACTGGCCAACCAGGCTGGGCTGGTGTGGTATCTCATCTCAGCCTTGACATTCACCTTCGAACGGAGATTGCTCACAACGAGACATGGCGTCAGATCTCGAAGGAATAGGTCACCGTTCTTTAGGGTTCCAGAGATGGCACGAGAAATCAAGGTTAGAAGATAGATTTATTAATTTCAAGCAAAGAATAATAGTAAAGAAGAAAAAGAGTGCTGTCAAGCTCATTACTAAGCTTGAGGCACAAGAGTGTAGTTAGTGGATTCGGATTCGTCAACAGTACCGCTTTTGCCTTGTCCCCAGCAACGACGCCAAAAAGTTGACCGGCCTAAATTGCGCATCCTAAAATTGGAGGCGGATTTGAGGTAGTCGAGCTTTTACATTTATAAACCCGAATCATTCTAGGCCCCCGCAACTTTGTTTACGGGGTCGAACACAGGGACAAGGGGGTAGTGTTGAGAACACGGAATCGACACGCTACACTCCGACGGGTATATAAAGAGAGATAAATTCCCAAAAAGGGAAGTAGTAAGATGTCACAAATAAAACAAAGAAAACTATCTCCAAGTAGAGCTACAAGAGAGATTTAAGGTTTTAATCATTTAGCAGTTTTTAGGGGTTTTCATGCAACAGAAATAGAAAGATATTGCTTGAGCTAAAGCGAGGTACGAAGGATAAAACTCCATTAAAACAAGCGACGGTAGAACCAGTCCTGTACCCCTCCTCTCGAAGCGGGTACCTCTAACAAGGCATCAGCGCCCCTCTCGAGGTCACTGGACTAAAATTAGAGTGGAAAGGTCACTAAAGCAACTCCGTTCCAGGCACTCTCGTACTCCAGAATCAGACCAAACACTAGAGCCACGACACAACTCTCGAAGTTGTTGCGACGGGAAAACACGATTCGTTAGCTAAGCGAAACGCGATCCAAACATGCAAGCTAGAGTTCGGATATCAAACATAGCAGTCATCCAACATTGTGCACTAAGCATAGAGCAACAAGTAATTAAGCATCTTCTATTTCCATAAACAAATATAGGGTCTTAATTACAATGCATAAGTAAGGAATTAAATGACAGAAAGTAAAGATAGGTGTCGCCTCCTTGATGTAGAAGGACGACAAGGTGTTGTAGCTCCCCTTCCCGATATCGGTCGGAGGCCTAGCCTGATACAGAGGTGTCGGGCGGCACACCCTCTCGGGCGGCACGCACTGACTGTCGACCGTATCGCTCAAGGACCCTGGCCGATACGCTCATGTCGGGCGGCACACCCTCTCGGGCGGCACACTCGACAAGCTAAGCGTATCGGGTTGATATCGTGTCGGGCTAAGAGCTACGCATTGCTGATGTCGGGCACTTGTGTCGCTCATCTACGTCGGCCGATATCGACCCGCAGTGTCACCCGGGACAGTCCTAAGTGAACTGTCCCCTCCCTCTCGGGATGAGGAGAAGCTCACCTAGTGTCGCCCGAGACAAGCACTGGGGCACGACACATATGCTCTCGCAGACTCCTCGGAAGATGGCTCAACTCCCAACTGTTCGAGTTCTAAAACTCCAAACTGACCAAGTTGTCTTTTCGGCTCCCTGTAGCTGCTATTTATAGTCAGCTGGTTGGGGAGAAGACTTGGTGCTCAAAGCGCCACGTGGCCCCCTTATGCGCCAGTCGTTGGACGGGCTGATACAAAAGTGTCGCTCGACGTAGATGGTGTCGGCTATCGGTCGTGATGGGCGGTGCGCCTGCCGGTGGGTGGCTGTGTCGCCCGACAAGCTGGGTTGTCGGGGAGAGCCGGGCTCCCTGTCGGGTAGAAGGTGTGTCATCCATCAGCTTCTTCTCGCGTGGCACCTCTTCATCGAGCATCTTTGTGTCGCCCAACCCCTGTTGGGTAGGGGTTGTATCGGGCGTCAGGGAGGGCGAGACAGGCTTGGACTTATTCATGGGCCTGAGCGGCCTTATTGCCCAAAAATGAGGAAAACTCTACAAAAGATAGGAAAATTGGATTAAGAGCATTGCTTGGCCAATTATTGCGAAAGTTCTTATAAAAGAGAGGAAAATAGCAGAAAAGGGCAGTTTTTATAACAGAAAAACAACCTAAAATATCACAAAATTTGGTGTTATCAATTATGTTCAAGAACTTATTATCTTGTTGATATCGTTTCACTTGCAGGCATCATGTCTTTCAGTGACCAAACACAATCACCTGACCTCCTCACACACATTTTAGATACCTTGTCTGGTCCAGCAAATCAAATTGCCGATGCAATTGCTGAGTCGATTGTGAACTCCATCATAGATGACATTTCCATTGATGCCGACATACCACCCACAATACCTAGGTTAGTTAGCATAAGGAGTGGCCACATAAAGGTCTTAGAAATATTAACCGATCATGAACAAAGGGCTTATGACCTATACCGAATGTGACCACATATTATAATGGCCCTTGTGGACAAGTTTGAGAGTCGTGGCTTGTTACGAAGTACTAGAGGCGTCACTTCAGTTGAGGCTGTATGCTACTTCCTACAGATGGTTGGCCATGGCCATACAAATCGTGCTTTAGCAGAGGACTACATTCACTCTGGTGAGACCATAAGTAGAAAGTTCAACGAAGTGTTGGACGCTGTATGTGCATTGACCCATGACTATATTGTCATGCAAACCACATCGACTTGCACGACAACACATTCTTGTATATTGGAGACCTCAAGGTTCTACCCTTACTTCAAGGTAATAGTTAGACCGTACAACTTTATACTATTTTTCAAATAATCTTTATGTTTACAACCTATTTTGGTGTTATAGAATGCCATCGGGGCAATTGACGGAACACACATCCCAGTCTTGGTCAAACGAGACAAGCAAAATCGCTACCGAGACAGAAAAGGAAATGTCGCTCTGAATGTCATTGCTGTAGTAGACTTCTCCATGGAGTTTACATTTGTCCTAACTGGGTGGGAGGGGTCGGCTACTGACCAACGGGTCCTACAATCAGCAATGACCACTGGCGGGTTTAAAGTTCCCCCGGGAAAGTTTTACCTAGTTGATGCAGGGTATGCCAACACTCGTCAATTTCTAGCACCCTATCGCAATACAGCTTACCATATTTTTGAGTACCGAGGAAACAGACACCCCTACACCAGCAAGAAGGAGATCTTCAACCACCGCCACGCTCAACTACACAATGTTGTTTAAAGAGCATTCGGGGTGCTAAAGAAACGGTTTGCCTATCTTAAAAAGGGGGTGACATATCCTATTCATTCACAGTGTCGCCTTGTAATGGCTTGTTGTATCCTCCACAATTATATCTGACGCCAACAAGATGGTGAAACTATCATGGATGAACTCGCAGATGACAGTTCAACATCTTTCGTTCCCCCTTATGGGGTTGACCTGAGTTCCCTCCAACAAACAACTCCAGCCGATTCAAGGGAGGGCGATGTTTTACGTGAAACCATTTCTAATCTCCTTTGTGAAACTCGTTGACCTCTAGCGTTGAACTTGTGAAACTATTTTAACTTGTATGATAACTTGTATGAAACTATTTGAACTGTTTGTTTCACAAACTGTTTTTTGTTCTGTAATCATAATCGTCAATTTGTGTTTGGGTAGGTTGTCTTCAAATGGAGAATGGAATGCCTTGTTGTACATGCGGCCTTCAATGCACTGTATGTGTGTATATGGATTCCGCAGATGCGGCAAATGGACGTTTTGAAGACAACAACACCCACAGACCGTATTTTACATGTGGTAGGGGTCTGTTGCCCAACACATGTAAAATGAGGTTGCCCGCGTAGCGTGTTCAACCCACAGTGGCCACGCTTACTGCAGTTAGGGATGCAATGCTATCACAACTTGCATATGCACGCAACGAATGCAAGCTATGGTCTGAACAATGTGACTTTGTCAGTTCGACAAGAGTAGACACCGATACGGTCCAACAAGATATTTCCACTCTACGGGAGAGGTGCCAATATCTTCACCAATGACTTCACATCATGAGCAATAACGACTATTCAAACGAGGATGGATACAATACATCATAGATGTAGAACAAGCAATTAGGCCTATTTTATGTTTTGAAATTTGTATTTGAAATCTACGTTCAGAATCCGAAAATATTTTTACTAATCTGCAATCATGTTTTAGATGTCAATGAATCCATCAGAAGTTCCGAGGTGTGATTGTGGGTTAGATGCAACCTTGTGGCTTAACACAGAGGATGCAGGGTTGTATGATTTTGGCATTATGAGTGAAAGGCCGGGCGAAATGTATTACACATGTCCTTCTTGTGAGGTGCACTAGTAAATACATACATAATAGGTTGCCGTTGTGTATGCTGTACATTCTTTGTCATTCATTAAACTTGATAATACATTGTAGGGAAAAGATCGGTGCAGATACTTCCGTTGGGCAGTCGATCTCCCCCCAACAATTGATTCTTTAAAAGCTAAGATTATGTTACTAACTGTGGAGTGCAAGTCACTGTGGGGCCAGGCAATGAACATGAAAGACTTTGTTGAAATTCATCACAACTATGATGATATATACACCCAAAAAAAGTATGAGCATGAGGTTCTAGAATGCTACGTTGCCAGTCTGGAGGAAGATTGTAGTCTTCTTTTGGACATTCCTTCACCCACGGTGACACCTAATGTTTAATTGCAGAGAGATACATTTAGTTTGGTGTATCGATTTACATTGTCCACCATTTGATGTTTTTAACATTAAATCTTTCTAAATTCATCCAACATTAACAGGCTTTAGTTATTTTTCATAATGTTGGTGTATGTTTTATGGAGGGTGTATGTTTTTTCACCGTGATGTTGATAAATGTTAGTTAGCACTGAATATGCATTTTATATTCCCTTAATTGTGCGATACACCCTTACGTCTAAAATATATTACTTACAGAATTTGTAATATGGCTGGGCCTCGAAGGATGCCTTCTTTTATGTGGTGTACGAAGCTTGATGTGGTTCTCAGAGGTATGATGAGAAACCAATATGAGTTGGGGAGATGTGTTAATGGAGTATATACTACACATGCTTGGATGGAGGCATGGCGTGACTTCCGAAACATAACTGGGGTACCTTACATATCTTTGACTGAGTTGCAGATGAGATGGCAACACATAAGGAGAGAGTTCATAAGAGACAATCTTTTTATTTTGGGAGATTTATTGCCTCCCCCGTCATTGGCCGTGCAACACAACTTCATGACGACTCGTCACATTTACCCACCTGGGGTTGCTGAATACCTTATTAACACCGATGAGTGAATCAAACAACCACGTTAGACGGCAAAAATAACACATAAACTTGTAATATATTTCCACAACTTTGTAGTTGTTTGTGTTTACTTCACAACATTTATTTGTATGTAGCTAAGTTTGTTTGGAGCTTTATTGTTATGTATTGAAGGCATACATCACGTTCTTACTTGTTTGTAGCTAAGTTTGTTTGGAGCATTTATTTGTATTCAATATTGTCACAATTATCTTACTATTATTGATATTTTCTAATACTTATATTTATTTATTAACTATAGATGTCATCATCGCGGTCACGGTCAAAGGCAAGGACAAAATTTGACAAATTATTGATGTCTCCGTCTAACATTAAAAAATATGTAGAAGAAAACCTTGTTTGTAAGAAAAAATGTTGCGAGCCTACACGCGATGACGACCCAAATGAGAGAGACAAACAAGCCAAGGGTGTTACTCATCCTATTCACCATCTACCGTTTCTATTCGAGTGGCCAAAAGATGCAAGCAAACATGAAACAAATCAGTTGTTGGACGAAGCCTGTCCTGTGTCGTGGGACGAGTACGACGAGGCCATGAAGTTGGCCGATGAGTACGACGAGGCATGAAGTTGGCTGCTTGCTCACCAACTTAGATTGTGTAGCTTTGTCTTTGTCTAGGTCCAGGGCTGACCTCTCCTTTCAGTTTGTATGTTACATATGTATTTGCCCGAGAACTAATAAAATATTATCTATTTTTTATGTGGTATTAAGTTCTGCTACAGACATGCTATTTTATTTAAATGTATTAGTATATTATTTATTTGTTATTTAGTATATAATATACTTCGGCCAACTTCTGCTTAAGCGACATCACAACTACACATTCCTTACTCTTGTTAAAATAGTTCTACAACATCAGGACAGAATCAGCAGATACTGACTACGTTGCCAAACACAATCAGACTGAATCCAGCCTAATAGCCAAACAGAATCAGACTGCAATCAGACTCAAATCAGACCAGCTGACCAGAATCAGACTGGGTTGCCAAATAGAATCAGACTGAATCCAGACTAACCCTATCTAATCCAGTCCAGACTATGAAATCCCAGTCCGTTTCCAAATAGGGGCCTATAGTCTGGACTAGATTAGATGGGGTTAGTCAAGATCCAGCCAGATTCTATTTGGCAACCCAGTCTGATTCTGGTAGCTGGTCTGATTTGAGCCTGGATTCCATCTGATTATGTTTGGCTACCAGTCTAGATTCAGTCTGATTTGTTTGGCAACCTAGTCAGGATCTACTTATTTTGTCCTGTTCTTGTAGAACTATTTTAACAAGTACAAGGAATGTGTAGTTGTGATGGCACTTCAATATAAGTTCAAAATTTACAAAAAAAAATTATTTGTATTTTGTGGATGTTATTTTTGTTATTTATTAAACTGAAAATAATAGATGAGTATGCTCATTTGTACGTGATGACTTAAAATAAATCAAACTGTATTGTTGTCTTGCATTGCATTTTTATGTTGTAAATATGTATTGTTGTACATATTTGATCCAAGAACTGTAAACTGACAAGATAATTGAAATTGTCCTAATATAACATAAATTGCGCACAAGTACAAAAGCAAAGATAATAGCACATTTTCATCAGAACTTAAACAAACAAAAAAATTGATAATAAGTTATTGGTTCCTGGGCAAATACATCGTTAACATACAAGGGAGAGGGACAAAAAAGGAGAGGCATGCCCTGGACCTAGACATAGACATTCATACACATGCTAAGATGGTGACCAGCCACTGTGGTGGACAATCTTTGATGTGGAGGATGATTTATATTGATCCCAGGTAGGACCGTCCTAGTCGGCCCACTCTAGGGTGTCATCGTACTCGTCCCATGACACATGACAGGCTTCCTACAACGACTTATTAGATTGTTATTTGATGTCATCTTTTGGCCAATCAAATATCAATGATAGATGACGAACATGATGACTGACCCCATCCTTGCCTTATTCCTGGCTCCCATTTTCCCACTCCTCATGTGTATCCTCGCAACATTTTTTTTGCAGACAAGGTTTTCTTCAACATATTTTCGTATCTTTGATGGAGACATCAATATTTTTTTAAAATTTGCCCTTGACTTTGAATGCGATGGTGACATCTAAATTTAATAAATAAATATAAGTATGAGCAAATATCAATAATAGTAAACTAACTGTGACAATAATGCATACAAATAAATGTTGCAAGAAAACTTAGTTAAAAACAAGTTTGAACATGATGTAAGTCTTCTAAACATAAGAGTAAAGTAGAAGTTTGTCAAATGATGGTACCAAAAAACTAATGTAACACATAAGTTTTGCAAATAAATGTTGTGAAACAAACACAAACAAATACAATGTCGAGCAAATATGTTACAAGTTCCTGTGTTTGTTTTACCGTCTAATGTGGTTGTTTGTTTCATTCGTCAGTGTTAAGGTATTCAGCAATTCCAGGTGGGTAAGTGCGATGAGTCGTCACAAAGTTGTGTTGAATGCCGTGTTGCACAACCAATGGCGGGGGAGGTAATAAATCTCCCAAAATGAAAAGATTATCTCTTATGAACTCTCTCCTTATGTATTGCCATCTCATTTACAACTCACTCAAAGATATGTAAGGCCCCCCTGTTATGTTTTAGAAGTCACGCCATGCCTCCCTCCAAGCCTTTGCAATATATACTCCATTCACACATCTCCCCAGTTCATATTGGTTTCTCATCATACCTCTGAGAACCATACCAAGCTCTGTACACCACATAAAATATGGTGTCGTTGGTTGCCCAACCATGTTACAAATTCTGTAAGTAATATATTTCAGAAGTAAGGGTGTATGTCACAATCAAGGGGATATAATATGATTATTTGGCTTTAACTAACATTCATCAACATTATGATAAATAACATACACCCTCCATAAAACATTCAGGAACGTTACGGAAAAAAATAGCAACCTCACAATGTATTACAACGTTTATATCAATTTATGAATTAAGAAAGATTATAATGTTAATAACATCCAATGGTATACAATCTAAATCAAGAAGACAATGAAAATGTAGCTCTGCCATTCAACATTATGGCATCATCGGAGGTGAAGGAATGTCCAAAAGAAGACTACAATCTTCCTCCAAACTGGCAACATAGCTTTGTAGAACCTCATACTCATACTTTTTGTTTGTGTATATATCATTGTAGTTGTGATGAATTTCAACAAAGTCCTTCATGTTCATTGACTAGCCCTACAATGACTTGCACTCGACGGTTAGTAACATAATCTCAACTTTTAAAGAATCAGTTGTTGGGGGGAGATCGACTGCCCAATGGAAGTATCTGCATCGATCTTTTCCATAAATTGTATTATCAAGTTCAAGTGAATGACAACGAATGTGCAACATACACAAGGGAAACCTATTATTTATGTATTTATTGGCACACCTCATGAGGACATATGTAATACATTTCGCCCCACCTTTCACTCAAAATGCCAAAGTCATATAACCCTGCATCCTCTGTGTTAAGCTGCAAGGCTACATCTAATCCACAATCACACCTCAAAACTTCAGATGGATTCATCAAAATCTAAAACATGGTTGATGATTAGTAAAATAATGTCGGGTCCTGAACATAGATTTCAAATATAAATTGCAGAACATATGAATAGGCCTAGTTGATTGTTCAAACATAAAAGCGAAGTTAATTTTGAAAGATCGTAATACATCTATGATGTATTCTATCTGTCTTCCTCAGTTGAAGAGTCCTTATCGCTCATGATGTGAAGTCGTTGGAGAAGATATTGACACCTCTTCCATAGAGTTGAAATATCTTGTTCTAGCCTATCGATGTATGATCTTGTCGAACAGATAAAGTCACATTGTTCTGACCATTGCTTGTGTTCGTTGCATGCATATGCAAGTTGTGTTAGCATAGCATCCCTAACTGCAGTAAGCGTGGCCATTGTAGGTTGTACACGCTACGCAGGCAACCTCATATGACATATGTTAAGAACAAGACCCCTACCACATGTAAAATATGGTCTGTGGGGGTTGTTGTCTTCAAAACGTCCATTTTCCACATCTGTTGCATCCATATACACTCGTACAGTGCATTGCAGGCCACATGGACATGAAGGCATTCCATTCTCCATTTCATGACAACCTAATGAAACATAATGTCACATTTTAATTAGGAGCCATAAAACATTTTATGAAATAAAAAATTTAGGGCACCAAAGTCATGTGGTTGATGAGTTCTCATACACTTCAGAAATTATGACAAGTACAAAGTAAGGTCAATGAGTACCCCAAATGAGATTATAAATTATTTCACGTAATACATCACCCTCCCTTGCATCGGCCGGAGTTGTTTGTTGTAGAGAACTCAAGTCAACCCCATTAGGTGGGATGACATATGCTGAACTATTTTTTGGGAGTTCATCCATCATAGTGTCGCCATCAATTTGGTGACGTATAAAATTGTGGAGGATACAACAAGCCATTACGAGATGACACTGTGAATGTATAGGATATGTTGCCCCATTTTTAAGGTAGGCAAACCGCCTCTTCAGCACACCGAATGCTCTTTCTACAACATTACATAATTGAGCATGGCGGTGGTTGAACATCTCCTTCTTATTGGTGTATGAATGTCTATTTCCTCAATACTCAGAAATATGGTAAGCTGTGTTGCGATAAGGTGCAAGAAATTGATGAGTGTTGGCATACCCTGCATCAACTAGGTAAAACTTTTCTGGCGGAACTTTAAACCCGCCCGTGGTCGTTGCTGCTTGTAGGACCCTTTGGTTAGCAGCCGAGCCCTCCCACCAAGTTAGGACATATGTAAACTCCATCGAGAAGTCTACTACAACCATGACATTCAGAGAGACATTTCCTTTTCTGTCTCGATAACGATTTTGCTTGTCGCATTTGACTAAGACTAGGATGTGTGTTCCGTCAATTGCCCCGATGGCATTCTATAACACAAAAATCAGTTGTAAACATACAAAATATTTGAAAATGAATATAAATTGTAGGGGATAACTATTACCTTGAAGTAAGGGTAGAACCTTGGGCTGTCCAATATACGAGAATGTGTTGTTGTGCATGTCAATGTGGTTTGCATGACAATATAGTCATGGGAAAATGCACACACCCTGTCCAACACTTCGTTGAACTTTCTACTTATGGTCTCACCAGAGTGAATGTAGTCCTTAGCCAAAGTACGATTTGTATGTCCATGGTAGGGCTGTAAATGGGTACGGGTAGACCCGCGGACCCATAAATCCGGACCCTTAAAAAACCCATCACGGGTCTAATTTTTTATACCCACATACCCTTGGACCCGTATACCCTTGGACCCACATATAAGCGGGTCCAATAATGGGTATGCTTGGACCCAGACCCGCTAGACCCATGTACCCGCTATACATAAGTAACTATTTATATAATATGTTATATATATCATACTTTACTAGTATAACCAATATAATTATTGAGATTATATCCTACTCTAACCAAAATAATGTTGAAACTAGTCATATAATTAAGAATTAGCTATTCTAGTTACAATAATGAACATCATATGTAAACTTAAAATCAAAATATCTACTAGTTTACATTACTTTATACATAAGGTAAACATTATGATGATGACTACAAATATGTAAACTATTAACCTAATTAATGTTGGTGTATAAAATATGAAATTATCTAATATAACTATGGCATGTTAATATACTATATAATAACAATATCTTGTTGTATTAAAATATAGAGAGCATTGTCATTTTTCTTACATAAATAATATGATGTTTATAGAACCGCTTACCCGCATACCCGCATCGCATACCCGCTATTATTACGGGTACGGGTATGGTGCGGGTCTAGGTTTTGTATTATGCGGGTCTAGAACCGGAACCGGACCCACTAAATTAGATGGGTATGGGTATGGGTATGGCCAGACCCACACCGTACCCGCACCGTTTACACCCCTAGTCCATGGCCAACCATATGTAGGAAGTAGCATACAACCTCAACTGATGAGATGCCTCTAGTACTTTGTAACAAGCCACACCTCTAGTATTTGTATGCCCATGGTTTTATAAGATTATGAACTATTTTATTACCAAAAATCACGTTCAGATCATCTTGAACTAGGTCTTGGGAGTACTTTCACCAAACTAGAAGCACTAACTTAAGTAAAAAAAAATTGTTGTAGGTATCAAGTCTATACAAACAAAAGATAAAGTGGCACAACAAATAGAACTCGGATGGGTAAGTCTATACATTCCTTTTCACCCTAAAATGTCAAGCCACCATTCCTTTTCACCCTAAAATGTCAAGCCATCATTCCTTTCGACCCACTTTATTGATTATTTTTCTTCTTTTTAGTGGATGGAAGGTAAGAAGATGGAAGAAGAAGTGTAGAATAGAGATTGGATCATGTGCCACACTTGTTTATACGATTAAATATATATGAGGTTATTCCTACAGTTCACTACACCCAAATAATTATATAATAAGTGCATGCCATAAGTGCATGCATTGCAATTCTATACATAAAATTCACTAATCGGTAGGAAGAATGCAATATTTGATCTCTTTTTAGTCCATCTAACACCTATCATTCTTTCCAAGGAACATAATAATTATATTCATGGTATAAAAAGGTGATTTCTAACAACTGACATGTTTTTAGAAATGTGATTAATAAAGAATTACTTTGAAGGAGGGGGTTCTAATACAAATTCTATATACAATACAACATGACTGTATAACAAGATGACTCGATGATGGCTGCAGCTAACCTTGCAAGAACTATGTACTGAAATGAAAATAGTTCGAGATACAATACAAGTAATGTAGATGTAAGGGATGTATGCAAACCAATGTTTTGAAACAAAACAAGAAATCTCATGTGCTTTCAATGACCACCGTTACTGATAAAAATGGCCAGATGTTTACATTGATAACACATCAAGATTTTCCCCTCACCCACTCCCAGCCGATGTATGCTGGTTCTCGTGGAGGCTTTCAAGGGGTCATCCGAATCTTGTGCTATCCATGATGAGAAGCAAGAATGAAGGTGGCCCTTGGAGGTCCCTTTCCTAGATGACAACTAGGTTTCTTTTTTTTTGTTGATGTCCAACAGTTGGTAATTAACCCAAGAGAGTGGCAGTTGGTAATTGACACAGGTGAGTGGGTGGGGGTACTGATGGAAGAGGATCAGGGCCAATGGATAGAAATGGAATCCCTAAGCCCCTATTTGGTTCGAGATGGGAATCGGATTTTAGCCCGTCATCTAGTGCCACGTCGGCGTAACCCAGACCGATTTGGGTAAAATCATGTTTGGTTGGCAACCTCATTCGATCCCCATTTTGGGATAACGGAATCCCATAATCCAAAAAAAATCAGTCCTGGTAGAGGCAGGATTGCAAATCCCAATCCAGGTTAGCGACTCTGACACCCCATGACCCCGACTCCCTCATGCCCCTCCCTCTCCCTCTTGTGCCTCTCCCTCTCACCCTATCCCTCTCCCTCTCAGCCCTCTCCCTCCTACCCCTCTCCTTCGCTACAATCACACTTCTCCCTCTACCTACTACTGTTGGTCCGTGAGGAGTTAAAGTGAGGTCTACTACCTCGAGGAGCCCGCAGATGGAGGGCAGTCGTCGGGTGAAGCATCCACGTGGTGAATCAATGTGGCCATCTGCGATCGTTGGTCTACTGGGGCGGCTACATCCTACAAAAGCAACAAGGTACCCATGCCCTGTCCTGGCCATCACATATCTGAACCGTCCACCTGACCTCGTCCCATCTTGTCAATGCATAGGACGAACCCTAGAAAGGGCAACCAGTGTCCATGTGCCTTCATATTCATCGCCTTGTGCTTTGAGGTTCTTCACATCCACCTACACCTCTTGGAGCAGCTATTCTCTGAAGTTGGTTGTCATCCCTGGTTCAACTCCGGTGGTGGTCATCCCTGGTTCTCTGAAGGCACTGCACAATCCGACGATTCCACACCCCCTTCTCATTGTCGACCCCTTATGAATAGGTTGGTGACGATTTAGGTTGGTGATGATTTGTTTGGGAGGGTCGTTGTCAATACCTTTGCAAGACATGATTGAAATGTAAAATTTGTTTGCAAAACATGATTGAATAGGTTGGTGATGATTAGGGTTTGTTTCTATTTTAATAATCAACAATAGACGCTATCCTTAAGTCCATGTCATGTTGGTGATCTTTTTGAGTTCTTGTCTTCCAATGTTCCTAAACATGGGTGGAAGGGAACATCACCCAGAACATAGGAAACAACATAGAGGTCAGCAAAGGCTGAGTATGTACACATAATAAACTTAAAGCATTATATCGGGGTAAAAGTGCAAAAAGAAATGTTCCCACAAGAAGGGGGCTATTTGCAATTAGGAAAGTTCAAAAGGAATACAATAAAAGAAATGAGGCATATTAAATTCAGATTGCTAGAATGATAATAAAAAAGTGTCTTGCCATAACAATCATCCACAAATTCATATTAAAACAATAAATATTTGCATGCATAACAATGGAGACTAAATATACCTAAAATAGGGCCATGACACCATATGATCATGGCCTAAAAAGCATAGTAACAAGTTCGGGATTCGACAACTTTTTGGATGGCTGGAAAAAATCGGAATTCGGAAAAAATTGAGAAAAATCGTGAAAAGATCGATAAATTTCGGTCAAAGTTTGGTCAACTATTTGGATATAATCGAGAATAAGTCAGCTATATAATTATATACATATATATATATGTATATATATGTATGTTTATAGATAAATGTATCTATGTACATACATATATGATGCATGTAACTGTTACGACCACAAGACATACAATCTTAGTGAGTGAAAAAGTAGGAAAAGAAGTAAAAAATAGTTGAGTAATAACATGAACTGTCCAGAGGAGTGGGGGGTTTGAGGTTTAGTGTGTATTAGGAATTTTGTGTACATGGTTTGGTAAAAAAAAGAGCAAGTGACTTAAAGGAGAAAAATCGTGAAAAATCGTGAAAAGTCACGAAGAATCGTAAAAAATTGCAAAAAAGCGGGATTAATCGTGAAAAGTCGTGAAAAATCGGCGATTGGCGTATTAATCATGATGAATAATCGGGGGCCTATAACATTGTGAAAAATCATCGATTTCTCATAAAATTCGGAGACTTTTGTTACTATGCTAAAAAGTAAGGGTGGAAACGCACACCCCGGGCAGAATACACACACCCTATATAAATATGATTGTACATAAGTACCGCTATTCTAGATATTCTAGTTAAACATGTAGCATTCATAAATAGAGTGGCAAGACTGGCACTTTAGTCAATTTCAAATCAAAAGACAATATAGTAGGAGGGGTCCAAAAACCCATCATAAATAAGGTATCACAACAACCAAATGAATATCATGAATTAAGAGCAGGAAAAATATAAATGTCCAAGCAAGTGATTTTGAAGTAGAATAACGGTTCAAGAGATGCCTCACTAAAAGAATGTAGGTTTCAGTCAAATAATGCCCAAAATAAAATGGACTATGTACATACCTTATGATCAGACCTAGATATTTAGTAACACTTTCTAAGCATAGGGTCAGGGTTGTCTCAACCTAGTCATAATATGTGTGCATTCAATTAATATAAAATGCATTAAATCTTTTGCTTAGAAATCAACCCTACAGTAGGTTGAAAATCTGGGCATGAAACCTATCCCAATAAATCATTCGTATTTTTCTGATTTCAAAACCATATATATATATGTCCTATTTGGATAAACGAATAATTTCTTATGAATTTTACAAGTTTAAATCATTTCTGGATAAATACACAATTAAATTGTGAAATGACAATTTTACCCCTGAACGAATATGCGAATCATCAGGGTTTGCTGTCACGCAGACTATAGAGAAATAAAGAGGGGACCTAAGTTCGGTCAGTAGAGTCAAACGAGACTAAAATTACCAGTATGCCCCCATGGGCGTGACATTGATATGTTGGCCACCATGGACTGAACTGGACTTTCGTCCCAAGGATTGAAACCCTGTGTTCAGCACCATGGCTACTCCATAGAGCTCGAGCCATGGTATGATTGCTACACTCTAGAACTCCTGGCGAGAGGCAAGAAAGCACACAAGCTTCACCACTTCGCCCTGGACTCACAGAGCTTCTGCTCAGGTCCTTTGGTGGCCTGGAGTCGAGGGCGAGTCGCACTGAGGGGACGACCATAGATGGCGCTGGCAAAGACAAAGTGAGGGGAAAACTCACAAGCATAACCTTTGATGCTAGGATTCAATAGAGAAACACCTCATAGGGAGGTTCGCGAAGAAGAAGGCAAGAGGAAGGTCGTGTTTCAGGGATCATGAGCCTCCAGGTCTCCTCACGTGAGTGACAAAATAGGGGAGGGCGACGTCGCTAGTCGTCCTAGCAAACCAGAGAAAATGGAGGCGAGAAAAGAACATGGTAAAGTAGAGGAAGGACTAGAGAACATCATCATACCAGGAATTGCTCCATAGCGGTCTTGAGTAACGGTGGTGTCCTTGGATCGTGAACAATGGTGGCCGAGTTGGTTGTGGCAGCTCAAAAAGTAGTAGGCAAAATTGATTGCCGATGAACATCTTCATGGATCTATCAGAGCCATATAACCCAAAATAAGGTGAGTAAATCCATTGGTTAGGCTCCTTGAGATTTCAGTGATGAGGGGAGCAACCGACGACTTTGGGCATTTTGTACCTGGGATAATAGAGGGGGTGAGTTAGGGTTTAGTGAACTCGGCCGATCAAGGCGGATCTGATAGAGAAGAAATTGTAGGGAATGATGAAGTGTGGAGGGAGATACGGGAGGAGGAAACAGTCACCGGTAAGTCAGTCGCGCATGCTGTCTCACGTGCAGAGAAGTCGGGGGTAGGAGACGAGGTCCAGCGTCTGCCTACTTGACCCAATAATGATCCGCGTGTAGAACTAATCATCAACTGACTTAGTTGCTACGTGACATTTAAATGAATCACATACATAGCATTAAACTTATATATTAATCTCCTAAATTGCTATTAGGGGTGTATATGAATTCTGATTAGGCTCAAAATTGGTGGGTTACCTAATTAGGGTATGCCGAACATGAATTTGGACTTAATTTTGCATTTTGAGATTAATTGCTCTGTATTTTCTACAAATTCACTTAATCATTACATTATGGTTTTTAAGTTCATCCTAATGATCAAATAGGGTAAATGCTCTTTATTTACCTACAATTATCTCCCTCTAAGGCCCTATGGCCATACTAGGTATTAAATTAATATTAAGACAAGAGTGTGGTATCACTATTCACCAATTTCCTATAATTCAATTATTAGGGCTATAACTTCCTAAGATTTATGTCCATGTGATACAATTGAGTCAATTAGGCTATTAGGTCCCAACAAGGTTTAATCTATCATAAATTTAGGGAATTGTGCACATAAAAGGTACCTTTTTGAAAAGAAAAAAAAATCAAGAGGAAGGAAAGAGGGATATTGGATAACTATATAATCGAGTAGGGGCCTAGAAGAACAGAGGATTAGCCTATGTGTTCAGAATTGAGTACGTTACAACACTCCACCCCTTAAAGAGGATTTCGTCCCTGAAATCCATCCACCGCTAGACCCGAGTGTTAGTTTGTTCTACATATCCTCATCTTCCATCACTTAAGCATGAATAACCAATCTTCATTTACAAATTTCCCAATAGAACCATTCAGATTGTGACCTCTAATTTGGTAAACTAATTTTGCATATAAACATCAATCGTCAAGCACCATGATTCCTACCATTGTTAAGGAGAATTTCCTTATCAACATTATCATCATCATCATTGTCAACGTCATCATCCTCATCATCCACATCATCATGGTCACCATCTTCTCATCTACTCATCATCATCATCATCATCATAAACATCATTAACATCTTATTATCAAAAAGGGTCACATGGGAAAGGCTTAGAAATTCCACCATACTGAGTTTGTTCACCCTAGTCTATACTATATAGTCATCCTTACCATTTAATTATTAGCTATTTGGGGTATAGAATATTAATTTGAGTTTTGAAGTGAAATTTTACTTTTACCTACATCTGACTAAATACATCCGTTAAGGATAAGTCAAGATAAAATCTTAAAATCTATATTAATTGTCCATGTAATTTTTAAGATGGTATGGTTAGCAAGGTTTGTCTGGAATTCTCAGTTTGGTAGCCTCTACATATGTTTGACAATAATACTAGGAGTTGTCCATGTTTTACTTATTGTAACCATTATTAATCATGGTCCCTCCTTAAGTTAGTTTGATTCCTAATGAATAAACTGTATGAAACTCCACCTCTTAAAAGATTTAAACTATAACTTAGTGCATAACCTAGAGGGGAAAAAGAGTGGATCCACTAGGCCTGATATATATATATTTGAAACTAACTATGTCAGTCTTAGGCCTAAGGTATTAGGGTTGAACATGCCAACAAAGGTACCTCACTAAAGAGATTCTCTACTACTCAACTTTATTGTGGTGGCGACTTGGTTCCAAAAACCATCGATAAAATTTGAAAACTCTTCTTTTGTAAATATAGATTAATAAGTTTGACGGAAAGAAAAAGAAAAAAAATCTTACGATGAAAAATCCAAAATTGGCGCCAAAAATCAATTTGAGAACCAAGTCCACCACTTATCCACCAAATGATACCTATAGTATTATTCTATGATCATTGTATTCTACAAAAGGGGTCTACTCCTTCAATCACCTAAAAGGGAATATGTCTACATATCTAATTCAAAGGCATATGAGGGTAAGAACTTCTTATTACACACAATCAACATCTATCAAATCCTAATAATGCATGACATACACCATTACCCATGACCCTCTTAATCATAATTCAAAATGCCTCATCTCAGGACCTAATGAAGTCATAAGATTACCAAATGTTATAGGATGAATTTACTCTCATCACTAGTTGGTTTACAACCATTGTTCTTCCCATGATAAGGTAACCTATATAGTCAACCTACTCATATCAATCACTAGGTAAACTAAGTGAACTATTTGGGTTAGAGAGGTGAACACTTAAGTATATCTACCAAAAGTTATAACTTTTACCAAACAATTCTCATGTATGAGGCATAACAAGCTCAATGAGATCGGTACCCTGCCATTAGATAAATGGCCATGGGGAACAACTATGATGAGGTACTCCATGTTGAGGGAAATTCATGCCTAACCATAATAGAGATAATCCTAATTATCACATAGAGTCAAGGAATTAATGTCAACTCTAGAAATTACATTAGGGTTTTATGTTGTTTTTCATACATGCTCATCCCAAAATGGATGTATGTGAGGCGTACTAGGTAACAACAAAGAAAGGGAGTTAAGGTGAGAACTAGGATAATCCCTATCTATGACTATAGAATCAACCCACAATTCATAACTCTTACGCTAATATCCTAGAAAATTATGAGATGTAAACCAAACAATACAAAAATCAGTTTGATGTAGCTTCATACCACCTCCATAAAGAAGGGGTGGGTGTTAAGGGTTACTAAAGACTAGACGTTCACATCGGTGGGTCGAGGAGTGCAAGTGACCAAATTAGTCAGGGGTTGAAAACCCTAATTGGAATTGACTACTAGGAAATAGGTTTATCAATAACCTCTAAGGGTCACCTATATAATTAAGGGTCAACCAAGGATAACTTGAAATAGTCAAGTTACTGACTGCTTAGGCTTTGATACCATTTTGTAATGAGTGGGACCCGAATGGGGATCCACTCAAATGATATAATACATGAGCCATGCAATAATAAAACAACGGAAACAAAACTATTACAAAGTTACTTCATGATTCATTTATACAGTTGTTCCTCACCATAATAGGTGATTTAAAAAAAACTTGAACTAAGTACAACTAAAGCCAGTAGCAGAGGGTAACCCAACCAATCCAAGCTATCTTTAAGTCCATGTCATGTTGGTGATCTTTTTGAGTTCTTGTCTTCCAATGTACCTAAACCTGGGTGGAATGGAGCATCACCCATAACATAGGAAACAACATAGAGGTCAGCAAAGGCTGAGTATGTACACATAATAAACTTTGGGCATTATATTGGGGTAGAAGTGCAAAAAGAAATGTTCCCACAAGAAGGGGGCTAGTTTCAATTAGGAAAGTTCAAAAGGAATACAACAAAAGAAATGAGGCATATTAAATTCAGATTGCAAGCATGATAATAAAAAGTGTCTTACCATAACAATCATCCACAGATTCATATTAAAACAACAAATATTTGCATGCATAACAATGGGGACTAAATATACCTAAAATAGGGCCATAACACCATACGATCATGGCCTAAAAAGTAAGGGTGGAAACGCACACACCGGGCGGAATACATACGCCCTATATAAGTATGGTTGTACATAAGTACCACTATTCAAGATGATCTAGTCAAACATGTAGCATGCATAAATAGAGTGGCAAGACCGGCACTTCAGTCAATTTCAAATAAAAAGACAATATAGTAGGAGGGGTCCAAAAACCCATCATAAATAAGGTATCACAACAACCAAATGAATATCATGAATTAAGAGCAGAAAAAATATAAATGTCCAAGCAAGTGATTTTAAAGTAGAATAACGGTTCAAGAGATGACTCACTAAAAGAATGTAGGTTTCAGTCAAATAATGCCCAAAATAAAATAGAGTATGTACATACCTTATGATCAGACCTAGATATTCGATAACACCTTCTAAGCACAGGGTCAGGGTTGTCTCAACCTAGTCATAATATGTGTGCTTTCGATTAATATAAAATGCATTAAATCTTTTGCTTAGAAATCGACCCTACAGTAGGTTACAAATTTGGGCGTGAAACCTGTCCCAATAAATCAGTCGTATTTTTTTTATTTAAAAAAAAATATATATGCCCTATTTGGATAAACAAATAATTTCTTATGAATTTTACAAGTTGAAATCATTTCTGGCTAAATACACAATTGAATTGTGAAATGACAATTTTACCCCTGAATGAATATGTGAATCATTAGGGTTTGCTATCACACAAACTATAGAGAAATAAAGAGGGGACCTAAGTTCGGTCAGCAGAGTCAAACGAGACTAAAATTACCAGTATGCCCCCATGGGCGTGACATTGATATGTTGGCCACCATGGACTGAACTGGACTTTCGTCCCAAGGATTGAAATCCTGTGTTCAGCGCCATGGCTGCTCCACAGAGCTCAAGCCATGGTGTAATTCCTATGCTCTGAAACTCCTAGTGAGAGGCAAGAAAGCACGTTGGCTTCGTCCCTTCACCCTGGACTCGCGGAGTTTCTGCTCAGGTCCTTTGGTGGCCTGGAGTCAAGGACGAGTCCCACTGAGGGGACGGCCACAGATGGCCCTAGCAAAGATGAAGCAAGGGGAAAACTCACGAGCATAACGTGCGATGCTAGGAGTCAACAGAGAAACACCTCGCCGGGAGGTTCACAAAGAAGCAGGTAAGAGGAAGGCCATGTTTCAGGCATCATGAGCCTCTAGGTCTCCTCACATCAGTGACAAAATAGGGGGGGGGGCGATGTCACTAGTTGTCTGAGCAAACTAGAGAAAATGGAGGCGAGATAAGAACATGGTAAAGAAGAGGAACGACCAGAGAACGTCACCGTACAAGGAATTGCTCCATAGAAGTCTAAGTAACTGTGGTGTCCTTGGATCGTGAACAATGGTGGCCGAGTTGGTTGTGGTAGCTCGGAAAGCGGTAGGCAAAATTGATTACTGATGAACATCTTCATGGATCTATCGGAGCCATATAACCCAAAATAAGGTGAGTAACTCCATTGATTAGGCTCCTTGAGATTTCAGTGATGAGGGGAGAAACTGACGACTTTGGGCATTTTGTGCCTGGGATAATAGAGGGGGTGAGTTAGGGTTTAGTGAACTCGGCCGGTCAAGGCGGATCTGATAGATAAGAAATCATAGGGAATGATGAAGTGTGGAGGGAGATACGGGAGGAGGAAACAGTCACCGGTAAGTCAGTCACGCACGCTGTCTCATGTGCGGAGAAGTCGGGGGTAGGAGACAAGGTCCAACGTCCGTCTACCCGACCCAATAAAGATCTACGTGTAGAACTAAGCAACAACTGACTTAGTTGCTGCATGACATTTAAATGAATCGCATACATAGTATTGAACTTATATATTAATCTCCTCAATTGCTATTAGGGGTGTATATGATATCCGATTAGGCTCAAAATTGGTGGGTTACCTAATTAGGGTATGCCGAACACGAATTTGGACTTAATTTTCCATTTTGAGATTAATTACTCTGTATTTTCCTTAAATTCACTTAATCATTATATTCGGGGTTTTTAAGTTCATCCTAATGATCAAATAAGGTAAATGCTCTTTATTTACCTACAATTATCTCCCTCTAAGGCCCTAGGGCCATACTAGGTATTAAATTAATATTAAGACAAGAGTGTGGTATTACTATTCACCAATTTCCTATAATTCAATTATTAGGGTTATAACTTCCTAAGATTTATGTCCATGTGATACAATTGAGTCAATTAGGCTATTAGGTCCCAACAAGGTTTAATCTATCATAAATTTAGGGAATTATGCACACTAAAAGGTACCTTTTTGAAAAGAAAAAAAATCAAGAGGAAGGAAAGAGGGATATTGGATAACTATATAATCGAGTAGGGGCCTAGAAGAACGGAGGATTAGCCTATGTGTCTGGAATTGAGTACGTTACACAAAGATTAGCAAGGAAACCTCATAGGGATGTCTGGATTCATGAAGGGTAAAGAGAGTTTGATGTATGGAAGTTAACTGCCCATGATGCAAATCAAATTTTTGAGCAAATTTGGGCAGACATGATAAGGAATTTAGAATGGTTTCTGCCTCCAGACGGCGCTTGACTCTCCCTCCCGGTGAAGTATCTCCGACCATAAGAAATTGCAGTTGAGGAGGCCTCTCAAATATATGGTAGGGTGAAATAAATACATACATTGACCCACAGAACCACAAGGAATGCTTTGAAGATGGGAATTGAGTAAAGGGAGCTCGAAAGAGTTTTCCCCCAAAACTACGTCTCAAGGTATAAGAAGTCGAATCGGTAGCTCATGATAATGTTACACCCTCAATTAACAAATGGAAGCATGCTGAATAGGTTAGTCAAAGTCTTAGGGATGGAATAGAACACCTGTGTTGGGCTTTAGAGGCGATAATGTATTATGCCTTTGATCAAGAAGAGAGACTGAACAACATGATGTTTTGGGTTTTCTAATATATGGGAGTAGAGGGGCCAATAAAATAATGTATCGGTGCAGAAAAACCTTCTTGATCGAATGCTGGTAGAATCTCATGGATACATTGTGAGATGACAAAGATATTGTCGAGATAAAATCATACTTTGAAAGATTGGGAAACCGACCGTAACTGGAAAGTAGGGGAGAATAGGGAAACTATTAGATTCAAATTTGATGGTTCATATAAGAAGTGTTTCTACTTGGAATCCGAAAACCATGAGTAGAGTGACAAAAGTGATAAAATCCGAAAATTAAACTGTGATAGTGAGGTAAATATAGAAAACTTTAGAAAAGCAAGCAACCAACCCAAGATTTGGAATTTTACCATATTTCCTTTTCTATTTCTTTAAGGAATCAAACATGGTTCAAATAAATCCAAATTTGACACCTAGGCTAATAAAGCATATAGAATCTGAATTTGATATTTGTTTTCACTTTTGAAGTCATTTAATAATTCATTTGATATTGTTGGCATTAAATTATATTTATTTTCCTTAATAAACTTAGGTTAGTTAGGGTTTTTTAAATAATGTGAAACTTGGAACCCAAGACAGTTGGTTCCATGGAACACGATTTTAATATTATATTTGGATTTTGAGAATTCCTTTTGTGAGTTATGGAATCAAAATTAATTTTGGTTAATTACCGTTATATATACCAAAATATTTTACCTTTGTTATTAAAATTCACTAAATTGAGTCTATTATTATCAACTCATCTCCAAAATATTTTCCTTATATTATTATAGACAAAATTCCATATTTCACTTATTTATCATACAAAGTCCATTTATTCAATATTTATTTAGATAATGGTACATTATTCATATTTATGGACATGGAAACACCAATTGTTATTCCAAAGAAAATCATACCTCTTATTAAACATATTTAAGCCATTATTTGCATTTTAATAAGACAAAGAAACATTTATAGATTTAATTACATGTTTGCACATAATTGAGTTATTATGTTAATAAGAGTTGATTACACAACTTATTTGTTTCCAATCCTAAACAAGTATAGTTTCATCATTCATTGTTCAAATCTAAAGAACCAAACATCCTAATCTCCTAAATATGGAAATAGGGTAGGATCTTAGATTTTGGGACGTTACAACACTCAACCCGTCAAAAGTATTTCATTTGTGAAATCGCAACATCCATATCTTATCCACCAATACTCTCCACCCCTTAAAAGGTTTAACCTATTAAGTGAAATTAAACAACATCAATGTGGTAGGGTTACTTATGGATCATTTCTTTGTGAATATTTTAGGCATTTTTGTTGTTCATTGATCATGCATCCAACTAAGAAGAAATATCCAACTAGGGTTGAGCTCTAGGTCCTAGTGTTACTAACCTAACAACCCTAAACATTCACAAGAATATACTAAGTCATAGGGTGCAAAAGGGTAGGTTAACTAAACCTTTTATACCATCCATGTCTTCCTAGTCATCACTTCATGGCCCAAACTAGGGTTGAGATTTCTATTCTAACTAATTATAGGGTTTCACTATCAAAGCCTCACACATCTATTCATTGTGACTTAGTTTAAGAAAATATCAATAAAATCCATAAAAGTATTTTTTTATATATATAGTATTATAAATAAAAATAATTTTATGGCAAAACATTGCAATGTAAAACTAAAATTGGCACAAAAATAGGTGCAAAACCAAGTAAAAATTCCCATTTATGACCTCCTTATCCTACTACCTCAACTTCCTTATAAACTAACTCCATGACCAAGTCAAACCTCATTATATTCAAAGATACATGTCATAACTAAATTGCATCATAGGGTTTGAGGAAATAGAGTCTTATCACATTAGGGTTTATGTCATGATCATGTGTACCTCATATTATCCTAAATTGACTTTCAACATCTAATGCATATCATAGGTCAACTCTAGGGTAAATATCTCACTTAGAGGGTAACTATGTAAGGCAAGGGTTCTAATTAGGGAGACATAATGGAAATAATTAGAAATCTGACCAATGTTTCTTTGATACCATCTTGAAAGGAGTGGGACCTGAGAGTGGATCCACTCCCTACTTAATTGGAACAAATTCATCCATTCCAAAAACACTAAAAATGTATGTTGGAATAGGTTTAAAATTTTCACTTCTCAAATAGTGGTATACAAAAAGACAAAAGTGTAATAGTAGAATAATAAATCATGACTATATTCAATTTATCAAGGTTACATAAATATATACCACTAAGGGGCTTACATGAACATACAATGTCAAGATCTAAGTAGAGGGATATCCAACTATCTCAATTCCATATCCCATTAAGAGTCATCTATATATGAGAGGTCCATGTATGCATGGCATGTCCTTCATGTCCTACACCTAAGGTTGGAAGCATACCCTAGAAGAGAGGATAAAAAATGGAGATTATCATCATACAAGTAGGTCTGGACATATTAATATGGGATTGAGAAATATAAGGGAAATGGGACATCAAATATAACAAGGCTTACCACAAAAGAGGAAAAGTAATATCCAATTAGATATCAAAGAGAAAATGAATTACCAAAATGAGATGATAAACAAAAGATATTCCTTGACTTTAAACAATGCCACAATAATAATACCACAATACATAAATAGTTTCATGATGATAAATAAAATACTAGTATATACTAAAAATAGGGTACGAACCCATATATTCCATACCAAGAGTAGGAGGACTAAAACCTTAGAGGCACACAAATATAATATTTTGTAGGAGGACTAAAATTTTAGTGCTAATATCATATGTGGCAGGGGAATAAAACCCAGTTCGTGGAAGGGGAATAAGACCCACTGCCTAAATATCAAACATGGCATGGTAATAAAACCCAATGCCTATATAGTGTCACTAGTTATGACTAGTCAATCACCATGCAAATAGGACAAACAATATAAAGTATAGCGAATCACAAAATCTAGAATGAGAACATCCAAGTATTTTTAGTAGAGTCAGAGGACCCAATAACAAGTATTCAATTACCTCCATAAGTAAATGCATCGTAAGAAGATCATAAAATCCACCACAAGAAGGATAGGGTCTCAATACTCAAATTAGGGTTTCCACATGGTATAAAGTGAACAAGATATAAATATGACTATAGTAAGAATATCCAACAAATTAAGATGATCATAAGATCATAATCAACATAGAATCTTTCACATGAAATAAACTCTTAGAAGAGAGAGAAATTGTGTTGGCTAGTTTATCCATAGGACCAAGCGAGAGATAAAGAGTGGGTAATTTCTCTATATGATAAATAGGGTTAGGAAAATACCTCACATGAAGTCTACACATGTCCAAGGTCAATACCCTAATTCCATCTTAGTCCACAAGCAACCTATTAAAGACATATATGAAATTAGGTTTAAGTTTAGATTAATTGTAAAAATCCTAAAATTTGCCTTTTATCATTTGTGATTTTGGTTTTAGAAACCATGTTATGTTATATATTATATCTTTATGAGTTCATATCACATTTTACTTTATTTTATTGACTTTCAAATTATTAGTTATGCAATTTAGAAATAAGAATCAATTAGATAAATCCATAAAATCATAGAATTATTAGGTTGGGATTAGGTGATGAAACTTATACCAATGGATAAAGAAAAACTCCATGATTCCAAAACATATTTTTGTTCTTTGAGCTATATATAGTTTACTATGTAATTTTCAATTTTTGATCAATTAGAGAACACCAATAAATCCACCTATGTAGAGAACACCAATAAATCCACCTATGTAAGAAAATCTACCTATAGCCTTGCTCTCATGGACCAATTAAATATTGCCAAGTCACCTTGGCTTACAATAAGGCAAGAGTTGAGTTGAGTCGAATTAGGGAGTATAACGATTAAAATGAAAGCATATTTGAAAAGATGATAATGCCCCTTCATAGTGTTATAGTGAAACATCAAGACATGGGCAAAACAAAGACCAAATTTTTGTAGTCATACCTCTCCCCATGACCCCGATAGGATTACAGTAGCAACAACTCTCTGCTCACTACTTATTCCTCTAAGGGAAGGGAGCAGGTTTGACTGGATTACCTAGAAACAACAATAGCTACGAGAAGAAAGAATCGAGGCAAGAAATCCCTATAACACAAAAGATTAAATGAGGAAACCTCATAGGGATGTTTGGGTTCATGAAGGGAAAGAGAGTTTGGTGTGCATGGTAGTTACCTACCCATGATGTAAATCAAATTGCTGAGAACCTCCAAGCAGATGTGACAAGGAGTTTAGGTTGGTTTCCTCCTCTAAATAATGGTTGACTCTCTCTCCTGATGAAGTACCTATAGCTAGAAGAAATTGGGGTTGAGGAGGCCGCTCAGATATATGGAAGAGTGAAAATGATACATACATTGGTCCATAGCACCACAAGGGATGCTTCAGAGATGGGAATCAAGTAAAGGGAGCTCAAAAGAGTTTTCTCCCAAAACATCATTTCAAGGTAGACGAAGTGAATTGGTGGCTCACCATGATGTTACACCCTCAACTGACGAATGGAAGCCTGCCAAATATATTGGTCAAAGTCTTAGGGGTAAAATAGAATACATGTTATGGGATCTACATGTGACACATTATCATGTATTTGATCAAGAACATAAGTTGAAGAGCACAATGTTTAGGTTTTTCTTATATATAAGACTGGAGGAGTCGATTAAAGGATGTACCGGTGCGTAAAAACCTCTTTGATTGAATGCAGAATTAATCTTGTGGATTCTTTGTGAGATGGCGAAGATATTGTCGAGATAAAATATAAATTCAAAACACTAGGAAACCAGACATAAGTCAAAGGTAGGAGAGAATATGGAAACAATTAGATTCAAAGCCGATAGTTCACATAAGTCACGTTTCTACTCATAATTCATAAACTAGGAAAAGCATGATTTAGGTGATAAAATCTAGAAATTAAAGTGTGACAATGAGATAAATTCAAGAAACTTTATAAGAGCAAGCTATACCAACCCAATATTTGACATTTAACCATATTTCATTTTCTATTTCTTTTAAGGGATCAAACATGGTTTAAATAAAGTCAAATTTGACACCTAGACTAAGGCATGTAGAATCCAAATTTGATATTTGTTTCCACTTTTGAATTCATTTAATAATTTATTTGATATTATTGACACTAACTTATGTTTATTTTCCAAAATAAACTTAGGATTGTTATGGGTTGCTTCAATAATGTGAAACTTGGCACCCAAGCTAACTGGGATCCAAGGAACACTACTTTTGAAATTTTATTTGGATTTTGTGATTTTGTCTTATGAGTTATGGTGCCATTAAGATTTTTCACCTGTTACCACTATATATATCAAAATATTGTACCTTTATTATAAACATTCACTAATTTGAGTCCTATATCTTCAATTTGTTTTGAAAAGATTTTCCCTATATTATACATGGAATTCCATATTTTACTTATTTCTCATATTAAGTCCATTAATTCAGTATTTATTTAGATAATGTTACAATATTCATATTTATGGACATGGAAACCACAATTGTCATTCCAAAGAACATTATACCTCTTATTTAACAACTTTTAGCCATTATTTTATTTTTAGTTAAAAAAGAAACATATATAGATTTTCTTACAAGTTAGCACATAATTTAGTTATTATATTTATATGAGTTGATTATACAACTTATTTGTTTTTAATCCTAAACATGTATAGCTTTATCCTTGCTTGGTCAAATCTAAGGAACCAAACATTATAATCTCCTAAACATAGGAATAGGATAGTATCCTAGATTTTAGGATGTTACAACATCATTATGCATCTGATCCCGTAGATTCTAGATTAGTTGACAGAGATTTCAAATGCCTCACAAGCAATGGGAGGTATCCAGAAAAACATCATACTTGTCTAGATTATTAGAATAAGTTGTATAAGTACTTAAACATGTAAGTGATCAATGTTACCATGATCATACAATCCCTTCGTCATAGGTATCTAGATTCTTGTTGCATGGAGTAGCCATTATCTTAAAATTCAACGTATTTCTTAAAATAGAGGATACTATTGAGATTCATTGATCTCCATATGATATTTTACTCCAACAAGAGGGACAAATTCCATCTACAACACTCACAATAATCCACAGGTGTCACACTGCACTCTATCACTACCTACATAACATCTTTTATTCAAAGTCACATTGGGTAGTGTTAATGTACAGAGAATAACATGTGATCATTATAGTGACTTCAAGTCTCACCACTATCACATTTAGATATAACTCTCACTTCCAAGACATTGATTTCATGTATCATTCTCTTAGTTGATCTATCATGTACAACTTGTTTTCTAACAAGTACATATGTGTCTGACTTGATTTCCAATGTCATAATCAGAGAGGCGCAGTCATCATTAACCACACATACTAGTATTATGTATTATTTTTGTCCTATAATGTCTACAATAATATATGATGAGGCATATAACAAGAATGAATACTCAAAGTATACATATGATCTCATGTTCAGGTCCTCAACCCAAACCATATTTCATTGACTCAAAAGATTTTTCTGATGATATTATTTTAATCATTATATCTACACTAAAACAAAGATTATAAGTGGAATTACCTTTTATTTATAATAAAACAATGTAAAAAGTATCTCATCAAAATCATGACATGCTAGCTCTCAAGGCATATAATTAATAGTCTGGTCTCTATAGGCTCATACCTTATGGTACCAATTAATTTGATCTTGCTCCTTCCTAAGTGAACAATTTAGAGGTTTACTTTAACAATACTATGTGATGAAATTGATTCACCAAGCTTAATCAGATACATAGTCTCATTAAATTCATAGTAAAAATGAAGGTCATAATATAATGTGTTATATTGGATATGAACTCGTTGCTCATCATACCAAGTGTTAATGCCTAATGAGTAATCATCATCTTCTAAACCTTCCACAACATAGGGGATAACTATAACTGGTTTATGATTTCATGACAACAAGGGAAGATATCTTAACCAGTAAGAGAATTTTCCTAGTGCATCGCCACCGATTCACCCTTATATTTTCTCAAGTTATATAAAATTATAGGTGACATAGATGGCATGTGTTATTTTATATTGAATAAAATGTGTAGAATGAGTTATCATGTCTGATTTATAGTTTTTTCCTTATTTTTTGATGCTTCTAAATCCCAATATTAAGAATCATTGTTGTATGGTTGTACAATGAAATTAAATACTTTTGGGGATGATATATGGATTGCAGGGTAGTTCTTCTTGGTTATTCATATTTCAGATACAACTTATGTAATAGCAAGAGATTCCTAGTAGTATGTGGATGCTTTCTTATTTGTCTCTCTACTCAGGATCTCTCCTCTTAGGTACTCGACACCATTAAGTTTTTCCTTTTGTTGCACCACTTTCAATAGTTGTTAATTCTTCTTCTTCTTCTGCCTTTGTTAGAAGAACTCTAGGCATTTATTACCTTATCTTGAAACAATCTTAAGATAAGAGCCTTAGTATGAGCCCTTATGATATAGAAATTGTATCCTAAAACCAATAATCGGTACCTTAAAAGGCCAAATACCATCACCGATATTATGTCATTATTCCTATATTTTTATTATCTTGAATTTATGACTTAGGGAAGTGTAGTATCCAAAATTTATTTGTAATAGTGGCTCAAATCCTGATGTATGCTAGTGAACAAGATAAATGTCAACTTGTCCAGCTTTAACATATGGATTTCTCAAACTTATCTCATCCTTTTGTATTCACTTTCATGTATGATATATGTCTTCAGTAATTTGCAAAATTAAATCCCCTGTGCTAATTGGAATATCATTATAATTTGTATGGCAGTCATTGTTGAAGACACAATATGCTAGACCTACATAGATGAAGTCCTAATACATGGAGGCAGCGTTATACTCTTCATACAAGGCTATAGTATAACATTAGTGTTTAGTTGTAGTGACATGGCCTAAAACCCACCTTTATAGAATACATATATGGTGTTCTTCATCTTTGAGTTTTTTTATATATTGTGAAATTTGTGTTTATTAGGCTCTATATTCAAGTATCCTTTTACATTGAAATCATTTTTCTTGGGCCACACAATTGTGGATTACAAAATGACAACCATGTGTGCATCAAGCCTTGATGGTTCTTATTTTTAGGGATTTTTATTGATTTAGCCTTCTTTTAACCTTGAATACTTAAGCCATTTCTTGAGGAAAGACATGTGGAACTCATATATGTGGTGAATCTTTACATGGGATGTCTATATTATGACTTAGGGATGAGGTTTTCTATTTAGGCATGTAGTGTGTTGAATCATAACTTCATATCCATGAAAATGTGCATTTTTGCACAAGTATGATCTAATAACTTATTTACCCCTCAAAATCATTCTTACTAATTTCAATTATCAATGACACTAGTATGATCAACTTTAGTGAAAGTCTAATTTTGAATCATCTTTATACTCCTAATTACTGAAACCGTAGTGTGAGATATTTTTACACTTTAACTTATATAGGAACTGTGTACTTTCATACCCTCAAAATTTGATTCTCTTCATCATCCCTTGATCATTTTTTATATTTTCTGACACTTAATTGAGTTTTTGATGCACAATTATACTTTGTGTATGTAAAAATACGCATTGATAATGACTTGTTCCTCACTCGAATCATTTCTATACCTAACCTTATCCCACAAATTCTAGACTTTTTTTCAAATATTCTAGAGTATATGATGAACTTTGGAGCCAAATTTTATTCTAATATGAATTTTATAGATCCCTCTACAAATTCCCAAAAAATTGCATCTAAAATAAATCTTTTATTGGCCTTTTCTTCTTATTTGGCCTCCTATAACCCTTTTGGGCCCAGGCCACACACTCCACTGGCCCACTCGGGTAGGGGGTCTTCCTCTACCTTGGGGAGGGCAAGCAAATGCCTACGTAGACGGGAGTGTATCCCTAATCCACAAGTTTTACTCCCCCTTTTCATGATTTTTGTGCCATTCTTCATATTTTCAAAATCCTACACCTTTGTGCCAAGTTTTGGCTCTAAATCAGAGCCTTTAGCGAAGCTTCAAGAAGCTCCTAGATTGTCCACCACCATGAAGCTATTTGCTTCAAATCATGCCCTAAACCTAGACCCTAGAACTTATATAAGACCCTATTTAGCCTAGTCTTTCTCCCATGCACACTATCAAACCTTCAAATTTCCTTGCAAACATCGCTTGTGATTTCTCTGAATCTAGGGTTGGCAAACAACCATTGTCATGGCCTCCTACTTCTCCATCTTTGCAAGTGTATCTCTCTCTGTTCCAAGTATTTTCTCTCTCTCTCCTCAAGGATTTGACTCTAGCCTACTGTTGACTCCCATAGATCTTGTGACAATATAGTACTAAACCATGTGTAACTCAACATGCTAGCAAAGTGTGTTATCATCAACAATATGAAAACATAGTAATTGTCTTCTTAACATGAAACCAGAAATAGAGGAAAGGAGTTTTGTACACTAAATGGACCACATCAACATGCTATGAAACAAAGGAAGATAATTTGTCCACACAACATGCACCTCTTCATGCTATGAGCTTTTACCTAGTAATCCCACAAGAAGAGTACAAGTGAGTAGGTCTTGCTGTCCATACAATATCCCATAATGATTCATCAACATCGTGGACCAAAGAGAAATAACCGGTCCACAAATGTGGGTACTATATATTTATCATTGAAATAATCATGACATAGGATTTAGATATGTGATAAAAAGTAGGAAGGGACTATTTGTTGGACTAATGGCTAACAAGTAGGAATTTCAATATCAGTTTCAAAATGGAAAACTTCTCACAAGATCATTAACTAAGAAAAGTTCAATATCTCAAATATGCAAATTAATCCAAGACATCCCCAAAGCATATCACTTTCAAGCTATTCCACTTTGACAAGTTTGGCACATTCATATCATATCTTTTCTAGGGCTAAGTACCTTGTTTTCTCACATTCTAGGAGAGAACGGTAGTAGTGCCTTATTAGCTATTCCATTTAAATAGGGGACAAATATTCCCAATCCACTGCACATGGTTATGGGTACATGGCCCATTCAAGTGAGCCAAAGATCTATAGGGAAAAATCCAGGGGACCAAAGTCAACCGCACTCAAAACTACATCAGATCAAGACTAGTGAAAAAATAACGATAACAATTTTTCATCCATTTACAAAATGGGGTTGGTGAATTTTTAAAAGATAATAAGATTTTCAAAGCTATTTGGAATCCTCTACAAATGAATATGTATGTGTATAATTCAAGAGGGAAAATAATTGAGTAATGAAATAAAAAATCTAGTACCTTACATTCCAAACAAGAAATCTAATATTTCCACACTAGGATTCAACAAGCATGTAAGTTTCAAATTCTAGAAAAAGGGAAAACATTCCATGTTATTGTACAATTTTTGGCTTTGGAAATCACTTATTAGGTTTCATTAAGTTTATTTATTCTTATTATTTTATAAATATTCTAGGTTTTAATGTAATTCCATGGTCACATATTAGATTATTCCAAGTCTTTGTATTCATAAATTATATGATATATATTATCCCTTTGTTTCCAAATTATTAGGATATCCCACATATGTGTGCACATATACATAACATCTAATAAAATATTTTGTATTTTGAAAAAGGGTACATACTTATTAAGGTATAATTTTCTTACTTTTTTGCATTTCATAAAAAATAGCCTAGTTGGCACTACTGAATTCAGTTTCCAAAGTTATCATTCACATTTATTCTTATTCATTTGTCTTTTTGTAAAGTTGTAACAAACATTCTATGAATCATAAATAACATTGTTCATTGATGCCAACTGTCATGGGATAACCAAAAATTTTCTTGATCTAATGATGCAAGAATTCATTCATATAAGTATCTAAGTTGTATCTATGCACATTACTCTACATGCTTTAACACTGATTCACCTAAGTTCTGTATTCTCTAGCTATTTGATTTCTCTTTATTACATGTATACATGCTGATTGTGAAGAGAAATCGAGAGGGGTTTCTGGTCCTTGTACCTCTTGATGGCAGACAGCCTGGCTGCAACCTTGGGAATTGTGTCAGTTGGAGGGTTCTTCAGCTTTTCTGGTGTTAGTCAGTATCACAATAGGTTAGAGGTGGTGATGATGGTGTTGTGGTGGAGTGGTGGTGGTGATAGTTTCCTGTGGTTGGTTGTAGTTCAACACAAGCCGGAGAACCCATCAATTCGGTAGAGGGAAAAAGAGTAGAGGTGCCACTGAGGCAATTTCACATGCTAAGGAAGCTAGGGAGGCGTGAATTGAATTCTAGTTGGTCAATAGTAGTAGTTGGGAGGGTGTTTGAGGGTCCTAGAGAAAAAAGAAGATTGCTTTCAATGCTATTGTAGGGGTGGGGGGCTTTCCAAAAGGGTATATAGGGCTATATATGGAGGAATTTAGGTTAGGGTTCTGGTACATGGGAAGATTATGATGGTAGAGGTGTTTTTAATTATATTGGAAGAGGCATGACGCTCCAACAACACTTGTCGGTCATTTTCTATTCCATATCCTCCTCCTTAATGGTCTTTGTTATTTTGGCTTTTCAATCCTTTAATTGAGTGGCCAAAGGTTTAGGAGGAGTGTATCTAAAGACATGGGAGTTGAAATGGGGGGACAAGAGGCTGTTCAACATTTCCCAAAATTTTGTGACTAGGCAAAAAGTTGGGGTATGTTTTCATCATCTCAGACTAGAGTTCCCAGGTTCCTTCCTGATGAATTGATTTTTAGTCACTTTTCACAAGATATTTTCTACACATTAACTACATATATGTTTGTTTGGAGATGTGTTTATGCATTGTTTCCCATTATTAGCATGTGAATCATTTTTGCATCAATTATTAAGTATTTATATCATATCATACCAAATTATCATTTATGATTTGGACTTATATTAGTTTTTCCTTATTTCAGGAAAATTGAGCACTTATTTGACAGCTCGGTGCTACCAACCTCTATGTTGGTGGTACTAGCATAGCAAAAATTCATAATAGGAAAAAAAAAGAAAATTTTTAGTTCTACCGAGATAACACTAGATGCTACCGAGTATGGAGTTGATGCTACCGATGATTATAGTCGGTGCTACTGACTAAATATCCAAAGAGCATTAGGAACCAAGAATAGTTGTCCTAGTGCCACCGACTCATGTGGTGGTCATACCGACTTTAGCATTCTAAAGAACTCTAAGATAGAAACACAATGCTATCAAAAACCATGTTGGTAGTACTAACACAGTTTGGGGATTACAAGTCAGTCAACAACTCAGTGCCACTGACACCCTATTAGTGGTACTAACTCTTCACAATTAATCACTATATGTGATTATTCAGGTCCAACGCCTGTGACTTAATCACAACCAAAGACCCACTTATTACCTAATGGGAGTGCAGCCAAAAGTGGGAGATCATGCTTGTTCATGTTGCAAAAGAGCACAAAGCGAGGAGAGGAGGTGAAAAAGGAGATAGACATAGGCCAAGAAATCTAGACACTTCTAGAGGGCATATTTAATGTTGGAACACTATAGATCAAGGTGTTCACTGTAGGGGATCACCGAGACTACTTCTCGAGGGGTCTTCCCATTAGTTTTCTAATGTTCAACTAGTTTTCCCCCTCTTCCTCTCTTTGTATGATGATAGAAATCATGCAGGGCTAAGCTCCATAATACTTAAGACTGAAGAGTGTCCTTGTATTTCTTTATATTTGAATTCTATGAATTAATAATCTATTTCCTTTATTTTGTACGTGAATTTGTGTTATATTATCAGTTTGTTTCTGCTTGATCACCATAATCAAAGTAATAGTCTGCTATTTGATTTGGGAGAAGGATTAGGGGTTGGACAAATCATGTATCCACATATCTTATATTGTGCCTCGGGAGAGGGCTTTTAGTAGTGAAAGAACAACCTACATATTTTGACAATGCACCTAAAGAAAAACCTACAAATTTTGACAATGCACCTAACTAATTGCTAAATTCCTATGGATGTGGGATTTGTTTTAGCTGGGTAGTGTATTACGCTATGGGAGCAGGTAATACTTGCTACATGTCTTTAGTCCAGAGTTAAGGGTGAATAAATGGAATGATATGTAATTTGAATAGAATGTATGTTGTGGTGCAACCACAGTCCTGAGGTATCCATCCATTCTTGATCACAATTGTTCTACTTTAGATTTAATCCCTTGTTCTTATCTATAATATAACCAATCAACCTTTTTCTAGGCCTAGATGATTAGGTTTCAATAAGTAGTAGTCTTTGGTGAATGTTTCCTTTAGTTCGAAACTTGGGCCTCATATGCTTGTATTACACGAGGCATACAATTGCCATTTACACGTAGAGTTTTAGCGTGTCAAGTTTTTGATGCCATTTTCCAGAAAAGGGAAACACAAACACTATGAGTGCTATGACCGACCACTCTAAGACACTTTATATTTATTTTTCTTACTTTTTATCTTTTCTTTTGCACAAAAGCATAATTGAAATTTTTTATTTTGTCAATTCACTAGTATTCTCCACCTCACATTGCCATTTAATTATAGGTACTAGTGTATGGTGCACACTCTAACCATTAATTACAAAGAGTCTACACCAACTAGTATAGATTAGGAGGAGATTTTTTGTAAGGCGTGAGAGTTTGGGGCTTCATCTAAGAAGCTCATCCAATCTCCACCACCCCTGCCAGAGATAGAGCAGATAACAACTATGGATGGAAACAATGATGACCATGAAGAGGACATGCCTAAGGAACAAAGGTTTGAAAAAAGATAAAGGCATCATCACCAACATTTGAATTAGGGCTGATAAACCACTAGGCAGTTAATTTCGGTATCCAAAAGATAGATCCAAGATAGGTGGCACTCATATAATCTCAATAATTCAACGGGCACAACTTGGAGGATCCTATGGCACAACTTTGTGGAGAGTTGTGAGATGCTAAAGCTTGATAGAGTTTCATCCACGGTGATATTTGTAAAGATATTCTCATATTTTTTATTACATAAAACCAAGGTGTGGTTCCTCAATCTACTTCCAGAGTCTTTAGAAGCCTAGTATGAGATGATATATGTGCTCTTTGAGAGGTATTTCCTACCAAAGAAACAAATGAATTGGTGGGGAAAACCCACAACTTCAAGAAACATGTTGAGGAGTCATATTCAGAAGCTTGGGAGAGATTTTAGAACATGCTCAAGAAAGTCCCTCATCATGGGATTTATTTGTATGTGAAAGAAAAGACATTTTATTACAACCTACACAATGGGTAGAGGACTACTGTTGATAGTGTAGGGGCATGGTTCTTCCTAAACATAAAGATACAAGATGTCATGAGATCTTAAAGAACATGACCAAGAACCAATTGTGGGGAGAGGAAAGAGAAGCATCGACAACAATCAAGAGTGCTATGGAATCAAAAGAGATCACAAAACTTAAGGCTCAAATGCAGAGGATCACAAGGAAGCATGATCATAGATCTGGAACCTAATCTGGAGGTGAAGAAGAGGAGTGAATGTTTGTGTGGTAGCAGAATAATAGGGGAAACAATGAGTCTCATTGTGTAGGTATCCTAAATTTTCTTGGAAGGATCCATACAATTTTCAGAAGACCTGTCACAGTAGTAACATGGCAATCCTTCACAATAATATCAATAGGATAGGGATATTAGTAATATGGATAAGATTGAAGACATGACGAGTAGACTTGTGAGTTAGAACAATGCCTTAGTGGACCAGACAACAAGGAAGTAGTGGAATCAAGGGGCTCAGATCCATAGTATTGAAAATTAAATCTCTCAATTGGTAGTGGAGGTGGCATCCATTAAGAAGCCCAACCAGAAAGGATTTCTAAGAAACACGAATATCCCCTCTAATAACCAACATGTGAAGACATTATTGATCCATAGTACCAAGGTGTTGATGAAAGAGCAAGAGGTGACTCCAGATAAGAGTACCACACCAGGTGATACTAGGGTAGAGACAAACACCATCCCTCTAGATCAGCCACAAGACACCACACCTCCAGAGGAAGCCACAAAAGAGGAATTAAGTGGACAACCACAAACAAAGAAGGAATCCTACATTCCACCTCATAAGTGAAAAAATGTAACTTTGATACCATTTTCTAATAGGTAGAAGACCAAAAAGGTTGATCGATAAATCAAGAAATTTTTAGACACATTCAAGAAACTTCCTATCAGCCTATTGCTCGTACATGCTATTGAGCACATTCACTCTTATGGCAAGTTCTTAAAGGATATCATCAACAAGAAGAGGAGGATAGAAGATTATGATGTTGTGGTATTACAAAAAGAAATCACTCCCTTGATACAAAGGAAAATTCAACAAAAGAGATAAGATTTAGGGTTCTTCAACATACCATGCTACATTGTCAAGGTCAGGTTTAGAGGTGCACTATGTGATTCCGGGGCAAGCATTAATGTCATGCCACTTATCATGTTCAAGAATTTGGCACTTAGAGAATCAAGGAAGAATAAGAGACAATTCAGCTAGAAGATAATTAGTGGTGAGGTCAATAGGAATCTGAGAAGAAATTCTGGTTAAGGTTGATAAAATCATATTTCTAACAAATTTTGTAGTCATGGAAACATAGGATGATTGTGGTAATGAACTTGTAAGGCCCCTGAACTTGCTTAAATAGTTGAATAAGCTTAATTACAATAATTTAGTGCTTATAACCCTAATATAATGATGTGCGTCGTTGTACACACAATAAGCACTAGGAAAAGTCCTAGAGTTTAACCTTCTAACTCGGTTGTCAACTTGTTGCGAACAACAAGTCAACTTAGTATAGATAGGTATCGATCCAAGGGACGGCAGAAAAGAAAAGTCAAAATCCAAATCTGATCGCAAGTACAAGAATTAAATCCCAATTTGAGAGAGTTGTTAATACTAAGAACAAAAATAAAAGTGCTAAAATAAAATTTGACTAATCAAAAAAATAAAGATCTGGGGTCCGGAAGATCACCACCAAAACCATGTTCCTATTCAACTAATCAAATTCTAAACTCCAAGGATCAAATCAGGACCTTGTGGTTACATGTCCTTACAAACAAACTCACAAGGGTCGGACTTCCAGTGAACCCGTTGGTCCCAGCATTCACGGATCATTGCCCAACCGTCCAACATGCCATTATCCACGGTCATATCAAAAAGTATGTGAATTCAAACTGGCGTTCAAACCCAAGGCTCAGGTGGTCGCGTCATCAAAGATTATAACTAGAATAATATTAAAAATATGAAAAGATGATAATCGTAATTAAGAGACTATTGTTTCGTTCTTACAGAGATCCACGGTCATATCACTCCATAAGAATATATCAGATCATCTAAATAACCACACATAAACAGAGTGAAGACATTTGTTCGATGGAGGAATATAATTGATTATATTGAATAGAACCGGGCTAAGAGGCTACTCCCATGCCCCAGAGAGATTTACTCAGACATAATAAGACCAGAAAAAATGTAAACTAAAGCAAGATCCAACATTATACAAGATGTGGTCTACAACTAAAAATTAGATGGAATAGAATGAAGAATGGAATGATTTTACAAGTGAAGAGTCCCTCCTTTTATAGGAGGGGGAGGGGGTAGGCTGCCCTCAAAAGAGGGGGGGGGGGAATATAGGGAGACCAATTTTTTAATTTTCTGGATCTGGTCAAATCAAAAGTTGGTTGTCTTTAATTATCTTGACCATGTAACTCCCTTTAATGCAGATTCTCACAGAAGTGATTTAGAACGTATTTATCTCCCGTTAAAAGAACAAAAACGGTCCAAATAATAGGATTTTATTTTAGGAAATTAAATTTCCTTTCCAATGAATACTTGTGCACTTAATTTGGAGTTTGAATGCAAGAGTTATGCCACTTTTGGTGGAGGGTATATATGAATTTCAGGACTGCTGCAAATTGTGTAATTTTCCTACAAAACCCAAGAAAATAGAATTAACACTCCAATTAAAGAGAAAAATATAAAATAAAGCAATTAATTATTAAACTAAGAGAATAAATAACAAAATAATCCTAAACAAATATCAAAAATATATAAATAAAAGGGATAAATATATATTTATCAAAATACCCCGGACTTGAATCTTTGTTTGTCCTCAAACAAATAAAATCACAAATTATTCCAATTTATACTAACAACATGTCTATCCTCACCCTTGTAACATCACTTTATTCCTTACCTCCAAATTTGGCCAAGCAACCCAATCTCCTAAAACCACAAAACACAAAATTCTATATTTCCTTTTAAAAACAAATATCATATCTTGGTTCAAAATCAAGATTTTGTAGAAAAACATGCTTCATCTTAATTTTGCTTTGACACTCTCATTTTTATAAACGTTTTTTTTTGAGTTGTTGCACAAGAAAAAGATGAAATTAGGTGGTGTGAAAACAAAGAAGGAAGTGATGAATTTTTTTTATCCCTCCTCTATTCGACTTGGGATTTAAATTTGTGGAGTTGTGGCTACATTGGTCACAATTTTTTTTAATGTGCACTTTTGGCATCTTTTGATGGTACGCCCCTTTGTGGGGTATGGAATTTTTTATATGGGAAGCATGCCACCCCGGACTTGATTTTTGTCTGGTGGTGATTCTTTGCTTCTCTTTTTTTAGAAATAAAATAAGGGGGAAACAAAAGGCGTCCTTGTGCTTATAACTTCATACATTTATTTTCTCTTTTTTTTGAAAGTGTCATTACATTAGAAAGAACATTCATGTCAATCACATTATATAAAATTTATATCAAGTTAATCAATAGTTTAAAAATAGAGAAAATTTGTGTTTGGTTTTGATTGATTCCATACGACTTGCCAACTTTTCCAAGGAGTGATCCTGGGTGACATGGTGGTTTCAGATATGGAAATTTGTAACAATTTTTGCAAAAGATTTACTAAATTCAAAGGGGTACAATGATAAATATTTATTCATATTGGCCGACTAGATAAAGGCCATTTTGCAACAAAAGAAATAAAAACATGGCCGACTAGATAATGGCCATGAACAAAGTAACTATATGCAAAATAAAAAAGGTAGAAATAATGCAAGAATAAAAAAGATAAGGGGGTGGAATAGAAACATACCACCCACCTCCACCCCGGACGTAGATTTTTGCTCGTCCCAAGAAAAATCAAAACCTGAGATGGAGGGAAGAGAAGAGTGAGGATTTCCAGGTGGCCCAGGTAACTCAAAAAATGTCCAGCTGAAGGGGATGTGTATGAGGGATGAGACCTTTATCTGAGGAGCTTCATAATGTACCCTATGATAGGGTAATTTTAGAAGCTCAGTGGGGTGATCATATTTTCTTTCACCTCACATTCCCTCCAATAATATCCATAGAGCTTCCTTCGATAGCAAGGGAAGTGTTGAAGATGGATGTGGATAAGGGGAGGTTGACGGGTACCCGACTAGTAATGCCAGTAGAGCATGATGAACTGAGTTGGGTGGAGGATCTGGTTCATGTTTTCCACCATCATGATGACCTGCATATGGGAGAATTGATGCTAATACAAAAAATTTAAAATCATTTACAAAAGTGTTTTGTTTCTCCTTAAAATTAATGCCATCAACATTGGGTTTGGTAAGTTTCATTGTTGATGTAACATATGTCTCTAATTTTTTTGTACAAGGGTTCCCCAAGTATTTAGGAGGGATGATGATGTCTTCCTTGCAAACAATAGAAGGGGGTGTGTGGGCTTCTTCCAATGGTGGTATCTCCCCTTCTAGACCAGCCATGTGTGGGATGGAAATTGGCTGTGATGGCTCGGGAAGAATCATAAAGGGGGTTAGATTCTCATTATCCAAAATAGACTCAAAAGAAGGGTATTGGTCTATGGTATCATTCAGATTTATGTTGAGGATGGGAGGATTTGTTGGATCTTCATAATGACTCTCCTTCTTTGACATTTCATAGTCAAGTAAAAGAGTCTCTAAAGGAAAGATAGGGATACCAACATCCTCATCACACACAAAATATGGCTCCATGGTTTGTTCTATTTCTTCAGGATCTGACATATATGACACAAAATAAGGATCATCATCGTCATCGTCAGGAAGAACCATCTTGGGTTGCTCAAGCTCTATAGGGGGAGTTTGTGATTGATCCTCTAGTAAGGTAGCTAACATGGCTCGACTGGATTCAAGTTTTGCTTGTGCTTCTGCTACCATCTTTTCTAGGGCCTTAAGTCTCTCTTCCAGTTCAAGATCAATTTGCATTTCACCATAGGATTTATAAACCCCAAAATTTTGGTCATCCTCGCCACACTCCCCATAGTGTCCTTGGCCATAGTACTCCTCATATTGTTTTGGATGGCATTGCTCCTCATAATAATCTCCAGAAGATGGTGGATTGTAATTTCCATTACGTCCATCTTGGTAGGGAGATTCAATATTATAAGGTGTCACCAAATCATGAGGAAATATATTTGAAAAATCTATATTTTGGGTTTGGGCTTCTAGCAGGGCGGTTAAGAAGGCTTGGCTGGCTTTTAGTTTTTTTCTCCTTCTACTGCTATCTTCTCTAGGGCCCTAAGTCTCTCTTCTTGTTGAAGATTACATTGGGTTTCATAATCATGCTCATAACCCCAAGGTTTTGTTGGTTACACCCCACAAAATTTTGTTGATCATATCCCCCATTAGAATATGGATAGCAAAGTTCCCCATAATGGTTCTCAGAAAAATGTGGATTCACATTGTACCCACCAGGATGAAAGGGCTCGTAATTAAAAGGGGGTGCTATTATAAGCATGGGGTAGAGTCGGACAGGCAAGAGATGCATTGTGGTAGAGACCACAATAATAACATTGTGGAGGATATTGGGATGCCCACTCCATTTGAAAATAAAAGTTCCTGAAGCAATCGATGAATGAGAGAAGAAAGATTACAAGGTAAGAAGTTAGTCAAAAATTACAAAGAGAATTAAAAATTATAAATCTAAAAAAATTATGAAATTTATAAAAAAAAGTAACTAGAAAGCAGTACTGCTGGAATGGAAACTCAGTAGAAAGAGGAGATACACTTCCGGAATTGTGCTCGGAAGGTAAAAAAAATTACAAAAATCTAAAAGAAATTATAAAAAAAGACTAAAGTTATGAAAGTTAGAGAATATGAACAAGGATTATACAAGATATACATGCAACCATATCTGAAAAACAACTGTGCCATCCCCGACAATGGCGCTAAATTGATGCGCGTCATTGTACACGCAACAATCACTAGGAAAAGTCCTAGAGTTTAACCTTCTAACCTAGTTGTCAACTTGTTGCGAACAACAAGTCAACTTAGTATAGATAGGTATCGATCCAAGGGACGACAGAAAAGAAAAGTCAGAATCCAAATCTGATCGCAAGTACAAGAATTAAATCCCGATTTGAGAGAGTTGTTAATACTAAGAACAAAAATAAAAGTGCTAAAATAAAATTTGACCAATAAAAAAAATAAAGATCTGGGGTCCGGAAGATCACCACCAAAATCACGTTCCTATTCAACTAATTTAAATTCTAAACTCCAAGGATCAAATCAGGACCTTGTGGTTACATGTCCTTATGGACAAAATCACAAGGGTCGGACTTCCCGTGAACCCGTTGGTCCCGACGTTCACTGATCATTGCCTAACCATCCAACATGCCATTATCCACGGTCATATCAAAAAGCATGTGAATTCAAACTGGCGTTCAAACCCAAGGCTCAGGTGGTCGCGTCACCAAGGATTATAACTAGAATAAGATTAAAAGGACGAAAAGATGATAATCACAATTAAGGGACTATTGTTTCATTTTTACAGAGATCCACGGTCATATCACTCCATAAGAATATATCAGATCATCCAAATAACCACACACAAACAGAGAGAAGACAGTTGTTCGATGGAGGAATATATTGATTATATTGAATAGAATCAGGCTAAGAGGCTACTCCCATGCCCCAGAGAGATTTACTCAGACATAATAAGACCAGAAGAAATGCAAAATAAAGCAAGATCCAACATTATACAAGATGTGGTCTACAACTAAAAATTAGATGGAATAGAATGAAGAATGAAATGCTTTTACAAGTGAAGAGTCCCTTCTTTTATAGGAGGGGGAGGAGGTAGGCTGCCCTCAAAAGAGGGGGGAAAAATATAGGGAGACCAAAATTTGAATTTTCTGGATCTGGTCAAATTGAAAGTTGGTTGTCTTTAATTATCTTGACCATGTAACTCCCTTTAATGCAGATTCTCGCAGTAGTGATTTAGAACGTATTTATCTCACGTTAATAACACAAAAGCGGTCCAAATAATATGATTTTATTTTAGAAAATTAAATTCCCTTTCCAATGAATACTTATGCACTCAATTTGGAGTTCGAATGCAAGAGTTATGTCACTTTTGGTGGAGGGTATATATGAATTTCAGGACAGCTGCAAATTGTGTAATTTTCCTACAAAACCCAAGAAAATAGAATTAAAACTCCAATTAAAGAGAAAAATCTAAAATAAAACAATTAATTATTAAACTAAGAGAATAAATAACAAAATAATCCTAAATAAATATCAAAAATATATAAATAAAAGGGATAAATATACATGTATCATATGACCTTGTGATATGATTTGAAATCATAAGACAAGCTTAAGTTTCAAATTTGGCCCAATTTGGACATTGTTTGAGCAAGTTATGCAATTTTATATACATTTTGGAATTTTATACAATTTACCCAATCAGTGGGTTTTCTTTGCAATTTTTCACATGAATTATGTTTATTAGATGTTATGTTATCATTATTAATCTTTTTGATCCATGGGGATCCTAGTTAAACCTTGGTTTGAAGGTGTTTTCTCCAAGGGTATTTTAGGGTTACCCCTTTATGGATGAGCTACCTTTAGGAGCTATCAACTAATGATTTATTTGTTTTTCTTGAAAATTCAAGTCATGTCTCTATGATATGTGGGGAAGCTTCTTGTGTGTGTGCTTGTATATTCTAAATAGTTTAAGGCCATGGACACTTGGAAAGATACTAGAACTTCATTTCTAAAAAAAAAAGATACTAGAACTTCAACCTTTTCTTTTTCTTTATCTTAAAAGTTTTATATACTTATCCCTAAGCACCCAAACAAACCATTTTCTCCCCACCACTTCCTTCCTTCTATGAACCCCATTATCCCCTTGTGCTGATTTGAAGTTCCTATCCAAGGACAAAGAAAATGGGAATCTTCTTGGGGAAAAAGCATCTAGTGTTGCAATTGACTTCCTTTTAGGGTTTAAAAAGCTTCCTTCTAGTGATCTTGACCTAAAAGAGTAAGAATCCCCTTCTTTCCTCCATTTATTTATTTTTTATCCTTCCTCCTACCTTTCTCTAGGTCTGAACCTTTCTGTTCCATGGTCGAAATTGCTCTAAAGCTCTAAAAACCTACCTTTCTTGCTCCTTATGCTTAGGGTTTGCTCATTTGATGAAAAGAGGTGCTAGATGGACGAGTTCAAAGCTTATGCTTGGATTTTCTACCCTACCTAGTCGTGTTTTCTTCTATTTGGGAGTTTATCTTCTAATTAGAGGCAAGTTTTATAACTTGCTCCACGTTTATTGCTTACCATAAGCTTGCTAGCTCATGTTCTTGCTTGAAAATGATGATCCATGCACTAAAAAGCTATGCTTGACTTGGATTTCAATTTTTATAATGTTTCATATTCTGATTTATATTCTAGATGAACCTGTATTCATGTTTACATTCTTCCTAAGGTATAATATGACTTGTATTGGGTTGTTTTGAGAACCTATGGTGCTAAGCACCTATCAACCAATGGTCAATTTTAGGGTTTTATGCTGATTTCTTCTATAAACCCATGACCCGATGGTGGTACCATTGCAACAACCCTATGGTGTTGTCTTCATGACAACTGATGGTGGTGACTAAGGGTGTCAACTGACGTTCACCCCTTAGGTCATGTTTTGGCCTAATTATAAGCTTAATGATCAACAACTAAGTACCCTAATGATGCTATCAATCAATGATGACATTAGCTTGATATTCAATGGTGATTAATGAATATAGTGCTTATATAACAACCTATGGTGACTTAATGGTCACTAATGATGGTGGATCAGGTCTCAACAACCTATGGTGAGTTAAGCATGTAGATTTATCATCAATTAAGCCTTAAACCAATGGTTTCTTGGGTCATTTGATGAAATGGTCAGACCTATACTCCAATTGATGGTTTTAATATGTGAACATGACCTAATGGTTAAGATTTAACATTTCTTTATCCAATAAATTGGAATGATTCCTAAATGTAATATGTTGGTCCTAATAAAGTGATTTAAATGGTTTCCTTTATGAGATCAACTTAATAAGCTCATTTAATGACAACTTGTTTTAAATAAACAATTGCTTGTGGGTTTTATCTACTCTCAATGGAACTGTTTATGTTGTTAATCAAGGGATGTCTAGGGTTAAATGGTGAGTATTTATAGAGCACAACTCAATGACTTCATAGGTGGTTCACTTATGTAAATGACCAATAGATTTACCTTTTCAACATTTAATGGTTAGAAGTTGATGCCTCAATATTCTCATGGTTTTGGGTGAAGCCTATAGTGTAATGTTATGATTCTAATGATGAGAATTTGATGGTTCAATGCCTTAAACTTGTAGTCTTACCCTTCCCCTCATATGATTATGATTTATAATCACCATAACGAATTAATGGGTAACCCCAGTGAGGTATAGCTTGTTATACCTAGCTTTAATATAACTAAATGATGGAAATTGGGTATGAATAGTCCTTAAATGATTAATACAATCATGGAGTACTCTCTTGTTGTTGTTGAAACCATAGTATGATATAACTCGATGGTTACACCTTGATTTGTGTGTGGGTTCATACTTGAGAATAGTATAGAATGTGATGGTGATGCTTCACCTTATGCATCCATGATCCAATGTGGATGCCGTGAGTTAGGGTTTGGTTAGTAGTGTTGATTACTAACATTAACATAATTTATCTTGTTGAAACTAACTCTAATTCAAATAGATAAAGATGAGTATTCATGTTTAACCTTCTTATATGATGGCATGATGGTGAAATATCCTCCTTAATATGATCATAACCTTAATGTGTTAATTGGTGGTTATCAAAGCCACATGGTTGATACTTTCTTATGCTAAACTTGTATGAATATGATGAGGGTTAATCATATCTAGATTACTTGCATGTTTATGTAATAAAGTAATGTTCTTAATGTTAATATAACCCTACTATGATTGTTTATGAATATCTCCTAGCTCATGAATGCAATATTTTGTTGATCTGGTGTATTGTATGTAAGTGATGTTGTTGATCCTTGTTATAAGGCATGGAATGACAATGATGATGTTGCATGGAATAGTATGATGGTCTTAATGACCTTTGGGCATGGTTGAGACCTGAATGAGGTGTAATATTCTTGTGTTGATAAGGGTTGATAGCCTATGATATTGTGAAAAGGATTTATATCTTGTGATAGTATGAATGACTAGTGTAGTCTCATGAATGGTAAGTGAATAGTACCATGTGATGATGAGATGAGAAATTGTGTTTTACACATTTTATAACTTTTGAAGTTGTGATACTTATATTCTTGCTAGATGTGAATTTGGGTTTGTATGTCCATTTTTTTGATGCAGCCTTAATTCACCCAATTGGCATACCTAATCAAGTGGAACTCTAATCATGTAGTGCCCTGTGCCATAGAACCATCTACAGTGTCAGAACTTGTTCGATGGTGAGATGTGTATTCTTAAAGGAAACTCGGAGCACATACTATTGAGTATGGGGGGCGTTTGTCATCCTGACATCAAGTCTTTCTAGAGGATGGTTGCGGTCATACCTAGCCCACTTTTCGAGAACGACTATGGTCGGGTCTCAGTGATTATAACATGATGTGATTAGAGGACAACTATGGTTGTACCTCAGTGATTGGGTTTGAATATCCTAGATGCTAGCCCCGTGACCTATACCAAGGTGGGCTAGTTATAGGACTATATGTCACTGTTTTGCAATTTGACTATATGTCACTATGGTGCAGACTCGTACTGACCGAGTATGGAGATGATCTTGGAGTCCGACTCTTCGTAGATCTTATATGGAACTGATTGCGACCAAGCAATGGTCAGTTGGACTTTGAGTGGTATGATTCAAACTCCCCAGGGCATAATAAAAGATGTAAGATAGCCATCTAGCATATCTATTTAGGGTTATACACAATGCTTCATATTGGATGATAACCCTTGTTTGCTTTCTTTTCACTGAGATCATGTATAGTACAATAAGAGATGATAAGTATGCTTATGTTGTAGTTATGGTCATGTTGTAAACATGCTTATGTTGTCAGATATACCAACAATGATGGTTAAGATGATGCTGCTAGCTATGTTTAATATTTCTAGCCGGTGCCTATGTAATTAGAAATGCTTAAACTGCTAAACATGCCTATGCAGTTAATTATGCTATGATGTTAGTTTTACTTATGATATATATCTGTTCCCTTCATTTGAGATGCCAATATTGATAGACATGTTATGTTACTAGACATAATCATGATGCCAAGGATGCTTATGCTACTAGATTGCTTGCATTATTAGCAAGGAACAGGATAATAGCCAGATTAATGATGATGATTGTTATTAGATGCAATTTGATGAAATTTGAGTATATATCTATCCAGAGAAATGGATTAATTCGTTACCTATATATACATTGATAATCATACTTGTTGCTAAGATTATTTGATGAATCTGTTTAGCATACTTAAAACTATTCAATATGTTCAATTGATTATTAAATAATCCAACTCCTCAGTTATCTACTATTTAAAATGTTGTAATCAATAAGCATTGTTGAAGGTTATATCTCTTGCTGGGACATGGGTCTCACCCTTATGGTTAGCCACATCTTTTTAGGTAATCAGAAGTGATGAAAACAAACCTATGGCAGCAAAGAGGAGCTATAGTAATGAATTTTTGAGAAATTTGATTAGATGTCTAGTGTTCCCTAGAGTTGTCCCTGTACTCTCAGGTTTGGGCAGAAAAAGTTTGTATATGGCATTTCAAATGAATAGGAATTTTATTAGCATGTTAATGTTTGTTTGTGTGGCATATAAAAATATTGTTATCCTGTGTATATATGTTGTGGCTAAGGTAATAGAACAGTTTGTATCAAATTCTTGTCATAGTATGGATACAGGAAAGATATTGGTCTCTTATGCAAATGTTTCTGAGTGGGTGTTGATGTTGAAATCAGTTTTAATTTACCCATATTTTTGGGTATGTGGTTAATTGGTGATTGATTGTGTTTATGTTTTGAGTAATCTCGTTTAGTGTAATGGGTTCTCACAAGTTTGTATCAGAGCTTTAAGTTCACTGAGTCTATAGGGACACTAGGACTTAGGACTAGGATGATGTAAAAATTAGGAATATGACACAAAAACATGGTGCATACTGCCTAATATCAATACTTGGGTGCCCTGGCCAGGTATTCAATTATTGAAGAAATGGTAAGTATGGAACTCTTAGATAATTATCATTTTGATTATTTTGATCAAGTAGTCATTTTGAAACAATCTAAAGAGAATAATGAAGCAGAAATCATGGTACAGATGACTCAATATTACCTCAAGAGAATATGAGGATTACATCATTATCTATCAAAACTTGAATTGTTGATAACTATAAGAGAAATATAAAACACCGTGAGATATAAATCCGAATACAAATAAGTAAAAGAGGAGTTCTTGAAGATGTAATTCAAGAAGATAATAAAGTAAAAGACAGATAAGTCTATTCTTATAAAATGATTCAAGGTATGAAATCCACATAAGATGGAGAGAATTCCTATGATAAGTATAAAATGAGAAGATGAATTGGAACAATGATAAAGGAATAAGATGGAACCTAAGTTAATCTCAAACCAACCTATATGTAAGAAAATTTTAATGTAAAATCAGCATGGCATGTGAAAGAAATTAAAGGAGGTGATCCTTGTTTAATGAAGAAAATTTGGAATATAATGATTTACCTCTGAATAAGTGGCTGAAAAACATAATAAAATAAGAAAACATATCCAAGTGTGATAAATAGTCATCAAGGAAGGAGTAATGAGATATGTTAATCATGATGATTCCTATGATTATGGCAAGGAACCCAAAATAAAAAAGGTAAAATGATACATAAGAAGTTGTAACCTGCATAATGAAAATAGAATTGGCTACCTTTTTTCTAGTAACCCTTGAACAATGCTACTATGATGTGGGAAGTGTTTTTCCCTTTGTGTCATTCCTTTCTAGGGCACAACTTTCAAGTAGATCATTGCCACTTGGTATGTGTGGATTCGTTATAAACATGAGGGTGGACAACTTGTTATAGCATAAGGTTGCTTGGACTATGGTTCTAGATCATAAAGTTTATGATGAGTTTACTTTGGAGACTTCCAATAATTAGGAAGTTTCCTCTTATATGTCTTGAAATTTGTTATGCTGGTACGATTAGATGAGATAAAGATGTGAGTTCCTTATAGCACATGAGGTGGATACCAAGGTAATGAATCCTAGTATCCAAGATGTATCAACAATATGAGAAGTATGTGAAGGTTGGAGATGTTAATTAAATGAACATTCCAAGTATTCCTCTCCCTTAGAGAGAGAGAGTTGTTGATGACCCTCTAAATGTTGTTTGGAAGGAAAAACAAAAGTGATTCTATAATGTTGTGTATGGTTTAGTGATAGCTGGACAAGACCACTATCAAGGATAGATGGTTTCTTGATTAGTAGACATGTTCTACCATGTTCCTTTAAGATAGACCTAGGATCAAATATCAATGCATAAGAGTTAGAGTGGATGACATAAGTTACATGACCATGATGAGCTTAGGGTTATGTCCTTTAGACTAACCAATGTACCAATATAATTTATGAATGGGAGGAATAGAATGTTCATGTCACGTCTTACAAGTTGTAACAAGCTTTGAATGATGACATCTTAAAGTATTTCAGAGATGGTTAGTAACATGGTCAACATATTTGTTAATCCTTAACAATAATGAAGCAATTGTACTTATGTATGACAAGTCTAGAAAGACTGAGTTGTGGCTGAAAAAAGTATCCTCTTGGAGTTATGATACCTCTATTAAGTGTGTTGTGGGAATCCTGATAAGATGAAGATAGTGTCATTGTTCTACCCCTAACAAGGTCAATCAGGAAGTTATATTTGTTAATGGTTATAGACAAGTGTATGATTCTTCAACCAAACAGATGGTCAGTTCACCATTGAGATGATTAGAGAATCCTCTAAAAACATATGCCTCATAGTTCTTGAAAATTAGGAGATGCCTACCTGGTTGAGTAAGTGGTTAATTACAACAACCATTAAAGGAGCATAGAGATGACACCTTGTAAAAGTCACATATGATAAGAGATACACGTTGTTCTATGTATGGTAAGAGACAGCGAGTATGGACTCTGAGTGATGTGTGATACAACAAATAGAATAGTTTTGGATGACCTTAGAGTCCCAAAGTTGAAAGGTACTGCCAGACCTATACAAGTGGTATAACATTTCCTATGCTGAACAAAGATGACACATGCAGAAGTTGAGGGAAAATAATATGACTTCTATGAGAATAATGTGACATCATCATGAGATAAAATCTACCATGTGGAAGACTGGGTATGAGGTCCATGAGAAGTATTTATCTTTTTTTACCTTGGATTTTGGGGGCGAAATCCATGTTAAGGGTTTATAGTTGTAAGGCCCCTGAATTTGCTTAAAGCATTGAATAAGCTTAATTACCATAATTGAGTTCTTATAACCCTAATATAACCTTGTGATATTCTTTGAAATCATAATACAAGCTTAAGTTTCAAATTTGGTCCAATTTGGACACTGTTTGAGTAAGTTATGCAATTTTATGTACATTTTGGACTTTCCTACAATTTACCCAATCGAGGGGTTTTCTTTGCAATTTGTCACATGAATTATGTTTCTTATATGTTATCTTATCATTATTGATCTTTTTTATTCATGGGTCTCCTATTTAAACCTTGGTTTGAAGGTGTTTTCTCCAAGGGTATAATAGGATTTACCCCTTTATGGATGAGCTACCTTTAGGAGCTATCAACTAATGATTTATTTGTTTTTCTTGGAAATTCAAGAAACTAGGGATAATCAGGTCTCTATGATATGTGGGTAATCTTCTTGTGTGTGAGCTTGTATATTCTTAATAGTTTAAGGCCATGGACCCTTGGAAAGATACTAGAACTTCAACTTTTTCTTTTTCTTTATCTTAAAGTTTTATATACTTATCCCTAAGCACCCAAACGAACCATTTTCTCTCCACCACTTCCCTCCTCCTATGAACCTCGTTCTCCCTCTATTATTTTGCGAAGTTCCTATCCAAGGAAGAAGAAAATGGGGATCTTCTTGGGGGAAAAAGCATCTAGGGTTGCAATTGACTTCCTTTTAGGGTTTAAAAAGCTTCCTTCTAGTGATCTTGACCTAAAAGAGTAAGAATCCCATTCTTTCCTCCATTTTTTTTTTATCCTTCCTCCTACCTTTCTCCAGGTCGGAACCTTGCTGTTCCATGGTTGACATTGCTCTAAATGTCTAAAACCCTACCTTTCTTGCTCCTTATGCTTAGGGTTTTCTCATTTGATGAAGAAAGGTGCTAGATGGACGAGTTTACAGCTTATGCTTAGATTTTCTACCCTAATACTTGTGTTTTAATATGTTTGGGAGTTTATCTTCTAATTATAGGCAAGTTTAATAAGTTGCTCCACGTTTATTGCTTACCATAAGCTTGCTAGCTCATGTTCTTGCTTGAAAATGATGATCCATGCACTAAAAAGCTATGCTTGACTTGTATTTTGATTTTTATAATTTTTCCTATTCTGATTTAACTTCTCAATGAACCTATATTCATGTGTACATTCTTCCTAAGGTATAATATGACTTGGATCAGGTTGTTTTGACAACCAATGGTGCTAAGCACCTATCAACCAATGGTCAATTTTAGGGTTATAAGCTGATTTCTTCTATAAACCCTTGACCTGATGGTAGTACCATTGCAACAACCCTATGGTGTTGTCTTCATGACAACTGATGGTTACCAAGGGTGTAAACTGACATTCACCCCTTAGGTCATGTTTTGGCATAATTATAAGCTTAATGATCAACAACTAAGTACCCTAATGATGCTATCAATCAATGCTGACGTTAGCTTGATATTCGATGGTGATTAATGAATATAGTGCTGATCTAACAACCTATGGTGACTTAATGGTCACTAGTGATGGTGGATCAGGTCTCCACAACCTCTGGTGAGTTAAGCATGTAGATGTATCATCAATTAATCCTTAAACCAATGGTTTCTTGGGTCATTTGATGAAATGGTCAGACCTACACTCCAATTGATGGTTTTAATATATGAACTTGACCTAATGGTTAAGATCTAACATTTGTTCATCCAATAAATTGAAATGATTCCTAAATGTAATATGTTGGTACTAATGAAGTGCTTTAAATGGTTTCCTATTTGAGATCAACTTAATAAGCTCATTTAATGACAGCTTATTTTAAATAAACAATTGCTTGTGGGTTTTACCTACTCTCAATGGAACTTTTTATGTTGTTAATCAAGGGATGTCTAGGGTTAAATGGTGACTCTTTATAGAGAACAACTCAATGACTTCAAAGTGGTTTGTTCAAGGTGTTTACTTATGTAAATGATCAATGGCTTTACCTTCTCTTCATTTAATGGTTAGAAGTTGATGCCTCAATATTCTCATGGTTTTGGGTGAAGCCTATAGTGTAATGTTATGATTCTAACGATGAGAATTTGATGGTTCAATGCCTTAAACTTGTAGTATTACCCTTCCCTCATATGATTATGATTGATAATCACCATAACGAATTAATGGCTAACCCTAATGAGGTATAGCTTGTTATACCTAGCTTTAATATAACTAAATGATGGTAATTGGGTATGAATAGTCCTTGAATGATTAATAAAATCATGGAGTACTCTCGTATTGTTGTTGAAACCCTAGTATGATATAACGCGATGGTTACACCTTGATTTATGTGTGGGTTCATACTTGAGAATAGTATAGAATGTGATGGTGATGCTTCACCTTATGCATCCATGTTCCAATGTGGATGCCGTGAGTTAGGGTTTGGTTAGGAGTGTTGATTAGTAACATTAATATAATTTATCTTGTTGAACCTAACTCTAATGAAAATAGATAAATATGAGTATTCATGTTTAACCTTTTTATATGATGGCATGATGGTGAAATAACCTCCTTAATATGATCATAACCTTAATGTGTTAATTGGTGGTTATCAAAGCCACATGGTTGATACTTTCTTATGCTAAACTTGTGCATTATGAATATGATGAGGGTTAATCATATCTAGATTCCTTGCATGTTTATGTAATAAAGGAATGTTCTTAATGTTAATATAACCCTGCTATGATTGTTTATGAATATCACCTAGCTCGTGAATGCAATATTGTGCTGATTTGATGTATTATATGTAAGTGATGTTGTTGAGCCTTGTTATAAGTCATGGAATGATAATGATGATCTTACAGGGAATAGTATGATGGTCTTAATAACCTTTGTGCATGGTTGAGCCCTGAATGAGGTGTAATCCTCTTTGTTGATAAGGGTTGATACCGTGTGATCTTATAAAAAGGATTCATATCTTGTGATAGTATGATGAGTAGTGTAGTCTCATGAATGTCAAGTGAATAGTACCATGTGATGACGAGATGACAATTTGTGCTTTACATATTTGATAAATTTTGAAGTTGTGATACTTATATGCTTTCAATATGTGAATTAGGGTGTGTATGTCCATTTGTTTGATGCAACCTTAATTCACCCAATTGGCATAACTAATTAAGTGGAACTCTAATCATGTAGTTCCCTATGCCATTGAACCATCTTTAGTGTCAGAACTTGCTGGATGCTGAAACGAGTATTCCTAAAGGAAACTCAGAGTGCATACTATTGAGTATGTGGAGTGTTTGTCATCTTGAAACTAAGTCTTTTGGGAGGATTGCTGCGGTCATACCTAGCCCACTTTTTGAGAATGACTGCGGTCGAGTCTCAGTGATTATAACATGATGTGATCAGAGGACAACTGCGGTTGTAACTTAGTAATTGGTTTTGAATACCCTAGATGCTAGCACCGTGACCTGTACTAAGGTGGGCTAGTTACATGACTATATGTCTATGTTTTGCAGTTTGACTATATGCCACTGCGGTGCAGACTCGTACTGACTAAGTATGGAGAAGATCTTAGAGTTCGACTCTTCCTGGATCTTATATGGAACTGATTGTGACCAAGTGGTGGTTAGTTGGACTTTGAGTGGTATGATTCAAACTCCCCAGGGCATAATAAAAGATGTAAGACAACCATCTAGCATATCAGTTTAGGGTTATACACAACACTTCATATTGGATGATAACCCTTGTTTTCTTTCTTTTCACTGAGATAATGTATAGTACAGTAAGAGATGATAGATATGCTTATGTTGTAGTTATGCTCATGTTGTAAACATGCTTATGTTGTCAGATATACTGATAATGATGGTTAAGAGGATGCTGCTAGCTATGTTTAATATTGCTAGTCGTGCCTATGTAATTAGAAATGCTTAAACTACTAATCGTGCCTATGTAGTTAATTATGCTATGATGTTAGTTTTACTTATGATATAGATTTGCTCCCTTTATTTGAGATGCCAATATTGATAGCCATGTTATGTTACCAGACATATTCATGATGTCAGGGATGCTTATGCAACTAGATTGCTTGTATTGTTAGCATGGAATATGATAATAGTCAGATTAATGATGATGGTTGTTATTAGATGCTATTTGATGAAATTTGAGTAAATATCTATCCAGAGAAATGGATTTATTTGTTATCTATATATACATTGATAATCATACTTGTTGCTAAGATTATTTGCTTAATCTGTTTAGCATACTTAAACTGTTCAATCTATTCAACTGATTACTAAATACTCCAACTGCTCAATTATCTACTATTTAAAATGTTGTAATCAATAAGTGTTTGTTTAGGTTATATCTCTTGCTGGGAAATGGGTCTCACCCTTGTGGTTCGCCGCATCTTTTTAGATAATCGGAAGTGATGAAAACAAACCTATGGCAACAAAGAGGAGCTATAGTAATGAATCTTCAAGAAAGTTGATTAGATGTGTAGTGTGTCCTAGAGTCATCCCTGTACTCTCAGGTTTGGGCAGGAAAAGTTTGTATATGGCATTTCAAATGAATTAGAATTTTGTTAGCATGTTAATGCTTGTTTGTGTGGCATATACAAATATTGTTATCCTATGATATATGTTGTGGCTAAGGTGATAGAACAATTTGTATCCAATTCTTGTCATAGTATGGTTATAAGAAAGATATTGGGCTCTTATGCAAATGTTTCTGAGCGGGTGTTGATGTTGATATCAGTTTTAATTTACCCATATTTTTGGGTATGTAGTTAATTGGTGATTGATTGTGTTTATGTTTTGAGTAATCTCATTTAGTGTAATGGGTTTTTACAGAACTACTTTCCAAAATTCATGCCTTATGTCTACAAGGCATCGAAGCTCACTGATGGAGGCCTTTATGAGAAGGTCCAACACATCCCATGCAAGCTGAATTTAGTAGCATATCAAATTGTAAGAAACATTTTGGCTGTAAACACATCTTGTATCTTTTCTTCAGTTTTTCCTTCTTGTTTATCTTGTAACCCAAATACTCAAATTCCATTTATTGTGTCCATACTAGAGAGCAGAATGAATAAAACCTAGTCTCCGGTTCTCACCAAAAAACTACTAGGTAGGTCAATCCAAGCTACAATAGATGTAATCTTGGAATGGGGATATGAAGACTAATAATGGGTGTCCAAAGTTACCAGTTAGAGATAAAGTTACTTGACTATCAACCACTGGCTAAGGAGAATCCACAATGTCACATGATGAAACATTTGGGTAGAGAGGTGTCCCCACTCTTGGGGATCTCATTTCTAGACAAGACCCATGTCATGACAAAGGTGGGCAAGGTTACTCTTGTCATTGAAATTGTGGAACACACAAACCAAAGAAATTTGAAAATGACTATAAATTACCATGATGGTCTAGAGGAGGAAGCATACCCAATGATAGTTATAGATGTGGTCTCTTCTTCCATCATACATGCATATCCTCAACTACCTTTTAAAGCATGTCTCATTAATTTGGTGGATGACTACAAATTCTACCACCTGCTGAAGGAGTGTGCCTTGTTTTTAAGGGCATTGTCATGCTTCTATTCAAAACACTACTAAGATTTGGGACCACCATCGCCACCATTAGTCCCATGTTTGCAATGTCCTCCTGAGCTGGAGTCAAAGCCACTACCACTGCACCTAAAGTAAAGATCCTTGGAAGTGGAGAACGAGCTTTTAGTGATAATTTCAACATCACTGATTTTGAAGGAGGAGGAGTAGCTACTCGTTTCTCTAAAGAATCATTGGGCTGCATTTGGGTGATTCATTTCTAACATCAAGGGGATTTCCTCGATTCTATGTCAATACAAGATCTAGATTGAAGAGGGAGCAAAGCCTATTGCACAAACTCAACAACATCTAAATCCTATCATGATAGAGGTGGTGACAAAAGGGTACTGAAGCTTCTATCCGTAGGTATAATGTATGCTATTTTACATTCTAAATGGGTTAGCTCAACTCAGGCAGTTCCTAAGAAGGGACGAATCCTGGTCAGCACAAGTTCTGGGACTAAGTTAGTGTATGCTAGGTTAGTGACCAAGTGGGGAGTTTGTATTGATTATTATTGATTAAATTCCACCACTTTTAAAGATCATTTCATACTCCCATTTTATTGATGAAATCCTTGAGAGGCTCGCTGTCTGCTCACACTTTTACTGTTTAGACGGTTACTCTAGTTACAATCAAATTTCTATTGAATTTCATGATGAAGCAAAGTCTAACTTCACTTGTCCCTATGGTACTTCTAATTACTATCATATGGTCTTTGGTCTTTATAATGCTCCAGAGATGATCCAACAATGTATGCTCACCTTTTTCCGGATATGGTAGTGTGATGTCTTGAAATTTTTATGGATGATTTTTTGGTCTATGGAGAGTATTGTGAGGTCTGTCTTGCTAGTCTTGACAATGTCTTACAAAGATGTGAGGACACACATCTAGTTTTGAACTGGGAAAATTCCATATGATAATTAGTGAAGGGATTTTTTTGGGACACAAGGTGTCTATCAAAGGGATGGAGGTCGATGAACTCAAAAGATATGTGATATCTAAGCTACCTACACTGTCCTCAATGAAAGGAGTTAGGAGTTTCTTAGGACATGCCGACTTTGATCGTCGATTCATAAAAGAGTTTTGTAAATTTGCAAAACTGTTTATGAGTTGCTACAATAAGATGTGGAATTTGCTTTTGATGATTGTTGCTTGAAATCATTTGAGGTCTTGAAGGAGAAATTGATCTCCGCACCTATGGTGGTGGCTCCAGATTTAAACCAACCTTTCAAATTGATGTACGATGCTTCACACTATGTGGTAGGATCTTTTTTGAGCCAACACAAAGATCATGCTCTTTATAACAAATACTATGCATATAGAACCCTTAAATGATGCTCGACTAAATTATACCACCATATAGAAGGAGTTTTTAGCCATTATATTTGCCTTTGATAAAGTCAAACAATATTTAATAGGGGAAAAGGTGATTGTGTGGACTGACCATGCAACTATTAAGTACCTTTTGAAAAATAAGTATGCTAAGCCAAGGTTGATTGGATGGATTTTGTTACTAAAGTAGTTTGATATAGAAATTAAGGATTAATGATAGAACTAATATGTGTAGCAAAACATTTGTCTCAGTTGGAAAGGGTGAACAAGTCGGGACTAGAGATACCAATTTTTGAGGATTTCCCCCATGAGCAACATTTTGCTATGAAATACAAAGATCATTAGTTTTCAAACATAGTGAACTATTTGGCATGTGGATAGTTACTAGTAGAGTGGGTATATCAGAAGAAGAAGATATTTTTCCATTAGTTGTGGTTCTATGTGTGTGATGGTCCTATCTTGGTTAGATAGTGTACATATGGTATGTTGAGGAAGTGTGTTCCCAAGTGTGAGTTTGAGAGAAACTTACTCATTGACACTCTCTACCCACTACAGGATAGCATGTGAGCTTGAGGACATTGACTAAGGTTTTGGAGGGTGAATTTTTTGGTCATTAATGTTTAATATGCTTATGATTTTGTGTGGAGGTGTGATGCACATCAACGGTCAGGTAACATCTCCAGAAGACATGAAATTCCCCTTAATACATTTCAAGAAGTACATGTTTTTTTATCTATGGGGCATTAATTTCATGGGACCCTTTGTGTCTTTTCTAACTTGAATCTTTACATTTTTATAGCAATAAACTATGTGTCAAAATGGGTAGGAGCAATTCCAACCCCCACAAATGTTGCACAGGTTGTATGTGGACTTGTAAAAGATTATATTTTCAATAGGTTCGGTGAACACATAGTGATCAAAAGTGACTGAGTTTCTCACTTCACAAACATGAAATTTTGAGAATCCTTGAATAAATATGAAGTGAAGCATAGAGTACGAACATGAAATCAACCCAAGACTCAAGTCCAAGTTGAGATGTTAAATAAGGACATAAAGATGATTCTTGAAAAGACCATCTCAAGCAGTAGGAAAAATTGGAGCATGCAATTGAATGTAGCTATATGGTATTATAGAACGACTTTTAAGACACCCATAAGCACGACATGTTATAGGTTAGTTTATTGAAGGGCATGCCACTTGCTCGTAGAAGTAGAACATAAAGCCAAGTTGGCCTTGACGAGAGTAAATTTTGATCTATCTAGTGCAGGGAAGAATCACATATTAGAATTAAATAAATGGAGTGAGAATAGGCTATATGCCTCTGAAAATTCAAGAATTTATAAGGATAGAATGAAGAATATCCATGACTGCCTCATTCTTTCTAGAATTTTCTTATCGGGTCAACAAATGTTATTGTTTAACTTAGGGATGGAATTGTAACCAAGAAAGTTGAGGTCCCGATGGAGTGGACCCTATGTAATAGCCAAAATTTTTCCTCATGGTGCCGTTGAGATAAGTGATGGTGCCAAGACTTTCTTAACTAATGGACAATACCTCAAGCACTATTATCAAGGAGAGGTAGTCTAGAGGAGGAGTTTACACTCATTAGGCTTCCTCGAACAAGTGAGATAGATTTATTGTCATGCCTAGGGCATTAAATAGTGGTGCCTATGTTGACGTAAGTGTTACACATTGTCCAAATTTTGATAATGACTCAAGGATAAAACTCATGCAGCTTGGGAAGAATCCTCTTCAAGTGACTCAAAATTCGATGAAGGACAATTCCATCTTGCACTCGTGGACTCCACAAGTGAAGACATTGGCGAGGTAAGTAAGGTAAGTGAAGTAAGATTGCATGAGTTATCCCAAGAAACTCTTATTGATATGTTAAATGCTTCTGGTTCATCTTATGCCAAATGCAAGTCTAAAAAGAGAAGGCTAGGAAAGATCATTGATGATTTGTATGCTAAAATAAACATTATTGATGAAAATGAGAAGTTGTATCTTGATAGCATTGATTCCTTGAAAGGACAATTTGTTTACCTTGAGCTCCAATACAATGGAGTTGAAGTAGAGAATGATATCTACCTTAAGAACATTGATAGTCTTAAGGAAGAAAACCCAGCCATAGTAGATAAGCTTGCTTTACTTAAAATTGAAAATGATGATCTTAAGCTTGCTTGTGATGCTACGAAAGATGAGAATAGAGTCTATCTTGATGAAATTATTTTTCTTAGAACTGAAAATGCTAGATTGTTTGCTCAAGTTAATGATCTCTCTTCTAGACCTTTATTGCCTAGTAATGAAATTTCTAGTCTCACTTTAGAGAAAAATTCTTATCTTACTAAATCCCTCTATTTGGAGGCTGACTTACTTCATGCACAAGATGATCTTGTTAGTTTATCTTCTACCCTCATTACTCTTGGTGATGACAATCACAAACTAAGAGCTTCCTTGTAGAAATTCCTCAAAGGGAAAAATCCCTAAATGAACTTCCAGATCACTCTACCAAACAAGATGGTAGAAGTGGTTTGGGATATGTAGGGGGAGATCAAAATATCAAGAGTAAGGGAAAGGGTAAGAAAAAGAACATGGTACCTCCTATTTTCCATGGAGAGTCATTTGAGTCTAAGAACCCTATGGTTTTTGTGCATTGCAAGAGTGACGACCATTACTCTACTTATTGTCCTTCTATAGAGTAGGGGACCAACCCAACAATGAAATGGGTCCCCAAGATAACACTGGATCCCAAAGTTTGAGTTGGGAACCAACATCTTTCTTTCTCAAGGTAAAGGAAAATGGAGTGTTGATAGTGGTTGTTCAAAGCACATGACCGATGAAATCAACCATTTCAACAAATTCACAAAGAAGAAAGGAGGGTCAGTTACTTTTAGTGATAACAAAAAGGGTAAGGTGATAGGTAAGGGTGATGTAGGTGATTCACTATGCATCAAGAATGTTCTTCTAGGGGATGGCCTACAATACAATTTAATAAGTGTTAGTCTACTATGTGATAATGGTTATCTTGTTCTTTTTACCTCACTTGAATGCTTGCTTATTGATTCCCTCTCCTACAATGTTATATATAAGGGAACTAGAAATGGTAATCTCTATATTATTATGCTTGACTCTATTAACCCAATTTTTGGTGGATGTCTTGTTGCCAATTCGAATGATATTTATTTATGGCACTGTAGGCTTGGTCATGTAAATATGCATCAAATGAAGAAGTTGAACAAAAAGAATTTGCTGAAGGGACTTGCTAAATTGGATTTTAAAAAGGATGAGGAATGCCAACGTGTACCCAAGGAGAGCAAACCAATTCCTCCTTCAAATACAAAGGAGTTCTTATCACCAGAAGAGTTCTTGAGCTTCTTCATATTGATCTATTTGGACCAATGCGTATGCAATAGCTTTGTGGTAGCAAGTATTGTCTTGTGATTTTGATGATTTTTCTCAATATACTTGGGCCTTCTTTCTTGTCTCAAAAAGCAATTGTTTATTGACTTTTTACAAATGAGTTGATAACAAAGCTTCTTGCCAGATTGTTTCTATCCACAGTGATCATGGGGGAGAGTTTGAAAATGATTTGTTTGAACGGTTTTGTGAGGAATCTGACTATGCACATAACTTTTATTCACCTTGAAGACCTCAACAAAATGGGATTGTAGAGAGAAAGAATAGGTCACTACAATAAATGGCTAGGACTATCTTCTAGAGTATGACACTCTAAAGAAGTTTTGGGTTGAATCTATCAGTACTTCATGTTTTGTGCAAACCTGAGTTTTTACTCATCCTTCTTTGAAGAAAACCCCCTCTGAGCTATGGCGTGGTAGAAAGCCTTCCATTGATTTCCTTCATGTTTTTGGTTGTCCTTGTTTTGTTTTGAACACTAAGGATTCCCTTGACAAGTTTGATCTAAAGTCTTACAAGGCTTTCTTTCTTGGCTATAGCACTACTAGAAAGGCTTATAGATTATTTAACATTTAATTGTGTAATGTAGAAGAATATATCAATTTTAGATTTGTTGAGACTAACCCCTCTATTTCCTAGAATGTTGTTAATGATGATGTTGCAGATGAGGTGATTCCTCACTTAAAAGAACTCAACATTGTTGATGAAGGAAAAGAGGTGTTAGGTGATGAAGAAGAAAAAGAAGAAGAAAAGAAGGACCCAACCCCTGCTTTGCAAAGCATCATCCTAAACAGCTCATAATAGGATATACTTTTGAAAGGGTGAAGACACAGGCTGCCTACAACAAAGAACAATAGACAATGCCTTTATCTCTTAGCTTGATCATAAAGATGTCAAACAAGCTCTCAAGGATGGTGAATAGATCCTAGACATGAAAGAAGAATTGGAACAATTCGAGAAGAACCAAGTGTGGAATCTCGTGTCAAGACCAAGTGACAGAAAGATCATTGGAACCAAATGGGTCTACCACAACAAGCTTGATGAAAGTAGAAAAGTGGTAAGAAGCAAAGCAAGGTTAGTTGCTCAGGGCTACAATCAGTAGGAAGGTATTGATTTTAATGAAACATATGCATCTGTATCTAGAGTTGAGTTAATTATAATGTTTCTTGCTTTTGCTAGTCATAGGAATTTTCTATTTATCAAATGGGTGTTAAAAGTGCATTTTTGAATGGTATAATTGAGGCGGAAGTATATGTTGCTCAACCTCCCGGCTTTGAACATGATAATTTTCCTAACCATGTTTATTTGTTACAAAAAGCTCTCTATGGTCTTAAACAAGCACCTCGAGCTTGGTATGAGAAACAAAATAACTTTTTTCTAAACAATGGCTAGATCATGGGCAAAGTCAATTCTACCTTGTTTCTAAAACACACTTCTAGAAATTTCTTAATCATTCAAATTTATGTTGATGACATTATGTTTGGCGGAACTGACCTTGATCTTTGTAAGGAGCTTAGTTCTCTTATACAGAGTGAGTTTGAGATGATCATGATGGGGGACCTTACTTTCTTACTTGGCTTTCAAATCAACCAAACAAAAAATGGGAACTTCATCAACAAAGGTAAGCACACTAGTGAACTAATTAAGCACTTTGAGATGGAGAACACCAAGACACTGGACACCCCCACGTCAAACACCGCCAAGCTTGACAGAGATGATCAAGGAGAAAAGGTAGATGAGAATCTCTATAGAGGTATGATTGGAAATTTACTTTATTTAACTACCTCTAGACCTAATATAATGTGTTAGTGTTGGCTTGTGTGCTCGATTTCAATCAAGTCTTAGGAAATCACATCTTATAGATGTTAAGGCTACATTTGGGTAAACACTTTCTAAATACCAGTAGTTGCTATGTTAAATGCTGATAAATTATTATTGATGCGGCATTCTAACTGCCGTTCCGTAACTTAGATAACAGAAATTACGACCTTCTCGAATCACTCTGATTTTATCCGAAGTGACAACTACCGCTTTCCTTAGTGTTTCTACTTTTTCTGTAGCAGCTCACAGGGCTGACAACAAGCCGCTCACACTGTCACCGTGAATAATGCAATATCTACCATCCTTCCATAAACTAATCTAGCTTGTAAGTACCGGGATTCAAAAAGGTGGGGGCCGAATGACCCCTAAGAGGATTTGAAGGCATCTAGCCAAAACTCAAAATTTTGGACTATGGTATGCCAAGTCAAGGGACTTTACTCTTACTGCTTATAGTGATGTTGATTACGCAGGTTGTTTGATTGATAGAAAGTGCACAAGTGAAACTTGCTTCTTCCTAGGACCTTGCATAGTTTCTTGGTTATCTAAGAAACAAAGCATCGTGGCTCTTTCAACTATTGAGGCTGAATACATTGTAGCTGGGAGTTGTAGTGCCCAAGTCCTATGGATGAAGAAAATGCTCCAAGACTTTAACATTCATTTTGATGCTTCTCCTATCTATTGTGATAATACGAGTGCAATTAACTTGTCTTACAATCCTATATTGCATAGTAGAGCTAAACATATAGAGGTCCTTCATCACTTTCTTTGTGACCACATTGCCAAGAAGGTTATTTTTATTACACATGTAGACATGGAAAATCAGCTTGTGAATGTTTTCACTAAACCTCTAGCTAGAGAGAAATTTGTTTTTATTAGATCAAAACTGCTTATAATTGCTCTTGATGATATTGACATGCTTTCTAGATAGTTGTTATCTTACATATATGTTTCTTGCTCTAAATTGATCATCTCTTGCTTGGTATGTGCTATAGTTATCTTGTTTTCATGCCTTGTTTCACTTGTTTTGGGTATTTTTCACAAACAAATATTTTATCACGAAATAGTACCCTATGATGAGTGAAATGTGCCTCAATATGTATAAATGCATAATAGGATTAATAAATAAATTATATTAGCACTCTAGAGGCTAGGAATTAAAATTTCATCTTGTTGGACATACTGTTGATCGGTCAAATTACAAACTCGACCGATCCTCGACTGAGGTCTTGTGGACATACTCGATCGATCGAGTTTCCCCTTCTCAGAACTCGATCGACCGCTGGGCTGGACCAAACTTAAAAAGGGTTTCAGCCGACTTTTCTCCCTCTCAAATAGAGAAAAGTTGACCGATCCCGACCTTCAGCCTCCTTGACATCTAACCCTAGGTTCGCACATCCTCTCCCAAGCCTCGATTATCCTCCCTTGACTCTCCCCTCTCCTACCTAGGTGGCTAGACGAGCTGTTGGTGAGGTTCTCTCCTTCTTTCATTTGTATTTGCTTCTTAATCTGCATCCATGGCTTCCAACCATAGGACTAGAGCCGTCCTTGGTGGAGCAGCCTCGTCTTCATCTAAACCTCACCTCTTATCCTTTGATGGAACCTCTTTTGTCTGCTCAGAAGCTTTAAATCTCTATAAAGAGCTCATTCTTTGGAACCCATTTTCATTTAGAGCTTTGTTTGAGCCTCGTCTCACCATGACGATGGTCATCAAGGAGGTTGCTGAGTTGTTCTCTTCCCATCATCTATGTGCTTTGTGCATAGAATGTTGGTGCTTGTTCCATAACTAGCAATAAGGTGGTCCATGAATTTTATGCCAATCTTCAACGAAACTATGACACAATAGTACCACCTCCTAATACTCAGTTTATTCTGACTTTAGTGATTTTTGGTACAAAATTTACCATTTCTAAAGATTATTTGAATGTCTATTTCAATGGATCTAAGGTTACTGACACATGGATGGTAAATTATCCTGATTATTATGGCTTGCATTACCCTAAGTCCTTCTACAAAAGTTTTGAACTTACTCTCCCTAATATCCACAAGTTTTTAAAGAAGCCTAATGTCCCATATAGGAAGAAATCAACCCTGCCATCCTCTTCCTTGGATATCAAAAACCATATTATTGCATTGGTTGTTAATTGCAATGTCCATCCCAAGATGAACCAAACAGAAATTGCAGAAAATACCGTTGTAATCATATACTATCTTTTGAAGAACATCAAAGTCAAGCTGTCTCCATACATTCTATACCACATGACTTTTTGTGATTCTGGGAAGAACACCCATGGAACCCAGCTACCTACCTTGCCTTTGCAACTAAGAATTCCCTTTTCCATGATCTTCATTACAAATCAAGCCAAAAAGGTATCTGCATTAGTGAGTCTATGATCTAGAAGACCTTCCTTCCTACCACTCGTACCACACCTAGAGCCTCCACCTCCACATCCACCTAGGTACCTCCATCTCCACAACCACCTCGACCTGACCGTGCCTCTTTCTCAGTGTCAAATGAATCCCTTATGGGTTACATGCTACACCAACATGCATATAACCTTCAGGTTCAAGATCACCTCTACCAGGACCTATTCCAGATCATGAAACACATGAACCTGTTCTGTATCCATCCCTACCCCGCCTACCAGCCATACCTAGGTGATTTTTATGCCTCTTATGCATACAATCACTTCTACCCAACCCCTCCACATGTTGCTTCTACTGACACCCCTACTACTTATGGTGAACCTATTCCTTCCCCTGGTGTGCCTCCTCTACTGGCTCTACCTGCTGGTCCTTCTACCACCCTGCTTGCTAGTCTTAGTACTTCTACTCCATCTTTTGGCAAAGAAAATGCTTTACATGCTCTTGGCATGTCCTGGGCTGAGGAGAATACCAAATGACTAGGTCATGGTTTTGGTCCTCTTGCTGATGAGAAGATGCCTGACTAGGCTGCTGAGGATTAAGATGATGATGTTGAGAACACCGAGGATGATGGATCCAAGGATGGTTCTGATGACAACTTTGTTGGCTCCTTTGGAGATGCATGTGATGATGCTACTGTCTCCATTGCACCTTCAAATGGTAATGAGGACTACGAGCCTGAGGCTGATGATGATGACCCTATTGGCACAGATAGAATAGATATAGCTTAGATGTTTTAGTTCTATAGTCTTTAGGTGTTGATCATATCTATCTTTTTAGACTAATTTTTACTAAGACATTTGGGCAGTGTATCTGAGGTATACGATTTTATCATCTTGCTATTTTATTGTTGGCTTGTGGATCCTTCTGTGAGAACATGTTTTGTGTTGTAATCTTAATCTTATGTACCATAACTCTTTGGTTGACTATATCTTATGAGTTTGTGGTATGTTATCCTATATTTTGATTATGACATTAGACTTCTTGTTTCTCTGTGCTTCATCTCTGTTTGATGTGTGCTATATGTAATTGATTGCTTTAGCTTGTGATTGTGGAGAAGATTTGTGCCTTTTATCTCTTCTACCTCCCTGTCTTTTTGATATGATGAACGGGGAGAAGTGATCTCATCCATATTGTTTTTAGTGATTATATGATTCTTTTATTGTCAATTATCTACTCATTATGTGACTTGCTAGACGACCATATAGTATCTATATCTACTATGGTTATTTGTGGAAAGACTAACCATGCAAGCTTAGGTAAGCTTGAATTGAGGGGTAGAAATTCACATTGTTCATTCATGTATCCCCTTGCAGTCCATAAGGTAAACAGTTTTACTCTTACATCCTTTATCAAAGGTAAATGTTTAAATTTCATATCCTTTTTGATATGTTGATGAATGGTTGTCATTGTCAAAAAGGGGGAGAATGTTGACCTAAGTGTTACACATTGTCCATATTTTGATAATGACTTAACCATTCCATTCATAGGTATCTAATATGTTTGTTTGAGATTGATTTTAGTCATCAGGTACATGAAAAGGATCAAATCAATCAAGACCTAGCTTGTTTTAGTTCAAGTAAAAGAAATGCAAATGTGCGTTTGTGGAAAATACTCCAAATCACCTTAGATTATTTTTGTAATCATTTGTATTGATGATAAGACTTGTAACTAAGATGATAAAAAACCAAGCACACTTAATTTGAACATTTGATCACTTAAAATTCATTTTGAAAAATTTATTATAGGTTTTCCATCAGTAGAGTTACAAACTCGACCTATCCGTAATGGATTTTGAGAATGATTTTAATCAAAGAGTTGTACATTCCAAGATCTCGGACGATCCATATGCAGACCAAAACTAATTTTAGTGGATCAGTTGAGTTTCCACTAGGACAAAATTGAACGATGGTTTAAATTGGCTTTGTCGCATAGTGTGATCGGTCGAGTTATCTTTATTGAAACTCGAACAAATGATTGTATAGAAAATGTATAAAAAGTGATTCTAGCCATTGGGGAGTTGCAAAAGTCAAATTCATATATGTTGCAACCCTCAAAATGGATAAAAAACATTCATAAGTGTTCCCACACTCTAGTGGACACCCTCAACTATAAATAGGACCTCTTAGAGTTCATTCCAAGGTTGCTCCTTCATGCTATTCAAGCTCTTTGCTATAGTTGAGTGCATCTAGTCCACTTGAGTCCCTTTCTCTCTCTTAATTACACTTCAATTCATCATTATGAGTGAGATAGGATCTTTGTGAGAGAACTACCTTATAGTATTCTTGTAAAGGTCTTAAAGCTTCTCCTTTCCCAATCCCTTTCTTCAAGTTCAAGTTAATGAAATCTTCTCCAAGTAAAGGAGAAGATGCAATCTTCTTCAAGCTTTAGAAGAAGGTGCATCAATCTTCTTCCAGTAAAGGAGGAGGACAAGGCAGCAGATCTAAGGAGTTGAGAGTGGGTAAATCATTCAAGGAAAAAGACTCAATGCAAGAAGGGGATGTCCTTGGTGAAGGCATCCGACTTCTTGCAAGAGTGGGTAAGACCTTGGTGAGGTAGAAGACTAGATCTTAGATAGGTAAGACCTTTTGTTGTAAGGTCATTGGCTCCCTTGACCTTAAAAGGAAGCTGGGTATCCTTGTCCCGGAAAAGGAAGGACATGTGTTGTAACTCTTATAAGTGAATATAAAGAGTAGACATGGCTCAGAAATCTTAGAGATTGACCTCTCTAGGTAGTGGATTGACTCTCTCCTATTTTGGAGAGTGGGACCACTCTAAAACAACTTGTTAAATTGGTTACTTCAATTTCTCTCATCCTTGCTATGCATGTTTAGATTGCCCTCAAATTCACTATCTTGCAATTATGCCTAGTTGAAGTAAATTGAAGGTCTAACTATTTTTGTGCAAGTTTTAAAGCTCTATTTAGCCCCTCTCTAGAGCCCTCTAATCAACAACCTATGAAAGGAAACCCATTTTTAATTTCTATCATTTATTTTTTATAGGAATTTCTGTTAGTTATATTGTGTACATGTCTTATGAGATATTTCATGTATGAGATAAATGTGCTTTGATGCTTTTGTGTGGTGTGTAGGAAGAGCCAGTGTGGGTACCACCAAAAACCATATTGGTGGCACTGAACAACTCTAATTTTTCAATAGGGAATTTGATAAATTTTGGTACCATTGATAGGCGGGTCTATGGCACTGAATCCCTAACAAGTAGAGACTATAGAAATTTGGTAGCCCCAAAGGTCCTGTAGGTAGCACCAACAAAAGTTTGAGCAAAAGCCAAAGCTATAGAAAATTTTCTATCAATACACCAAGAGGTTTTCTTGGTTGCACCGAATAGTGCATCTCAAAGATGATAAGAATTGACACAACTTGGTACCACCAACAACAGAGTCGGTGGCACTGACATTTTTCAAAAGAGGCCCTTGAAGTTAAACAAAATTTGGCATTAGTACCACCAAGACATATCTTGGTGGCACCGAAATATATATCAAAGGCAAGCCAATATCAACTTTGTAGCACTGACACAAGAAGCCCAGATCCATGACACCGATAGTGATGAGCATGATCATCTACATCCACTAGTTGGTGGCACTGATTCGTGTTTGTATCTTTATTGTGTCAATACCATCGACATTATTCGTTACCACTGAAACACGAGGATCTGTGGGTCGGTACATTGACGACCAATAGATGCCAGCATCAACGGATGGAACTAACATGCTCTCGAACAATAAGTTGCCAATACCACTAAGAAATTGTCTTAATGGAACTGACACAGTGCATGAAGGAAACTCTAGCTATAAAAGGGGAGGCTATGGGTGATCTCAAATCACATTCAAAGCATCCCCTTGCATTTAGAAGGTGCCAAAAGACCATTAGAGATTGCATGAGCATTCTGACATTTCCATGTCTACACCAGACTCTCTTTCTTCATCTCTCTTCCTCTTCGCACAAAAAATGACATCCCAAAGACAAGGTCCATCCATAGGCACATCTGATTAGATGGTGTCAAAGCCATCTAGGATCATCTTCCCAGACGAGGATCAAAATAAGCAGTACATGGTGTTGATGAACAATGACCTAATAGAAACTCAGTACGGGGACCATACCCTCCTCACTAAATCCAACTTCACCAAAACCTCTTTTAAGTCTACAATGGGTAGGGCATGTGGGTGATCACCTATTCTTTGGTGATTGACCTACCTACTAGGAGATTGTTTGCGAGTTCCTCACAATGATGGAGGTTTGTTTCATGCGTGAGAATGGGGAAGGTTGGGAGGAAGCTGGCTCAAGTTTAAGTTGTACAACATCAAGCATTACCTCACCCTTGAGGAGTTAAACTCATATATGGATGGTCCATGGGTGATGTTGTCTTCACGCTGAGTGACTTTGACTTCATCCTGGCTTGGAGATAAATGACAACCCTACATCAAGGATTCACTATCAACTGGCACCTGTCATCCATAGTGGACATTGAGCACCCTTTTGTTGGATTATGCACCACTACTTGACGAACACCATCTTTTCCAGGTCTACTCAAGGGCAAGGGAAGGTCCAACTGTTGGGTTTTGTGGAGGCTAAAAGTGAAATAGAAACAATAACTTTTCTCCACATACCCTATTAGCAAATTTCATCAATAACAATGCATTCAGAAATTGGGTGCATGAGATATACCTCACCGCTAAGCAAGACCAGTGAGATCCCTTCACGTGGTGATGTGTGTAGCCCCTCACACACTCAGATGATCCTCATCCATCCTCTGAACACATGTCCTCAACGTTTGTGTATCTACTTCATCCACAAGAATGGACTGAAACTCCACGTTGCACTTCGTAAGCTGACGGGACTTTGATGATGTGCTAGCATCTCAGTTGCCCTCCTCCCTATTGGGGACAATGACATTTAGGGTTCATGTACAAGAGTGTGTATATATGTCTAAAAAAATTCAGCCGTCATGCCCTTATAAAAAGAAGAGGGAAGGAAGCATATTTTCCTAAAACCCTTAGAAAAACAAAAGGCCACAGTTGTGTTTAAAATGAGCCGCTCATGTATTATTAAAAGAAGAATATTCTGGAATCAATTAATTAATCAATTAGTCATATTATTTGATCAACTAATTTTTTTCATCTGGCTCCAGTCAGTTGCTCAGGATTAGCCAGACAACTTAACAATTTGAATCTAACTAATTGGCTTAAATATTTTAACCAACTAACTCAGATTATATTCTAATATTATTCTTGTAGATTACCAAAGCATTTTTGTAATCAATACAATTCAGAAAATTTCCAATAACGTCTACAAGTATACTCCTATTCCAATAAATCCTATACATGTAACCCATTAGGATCTAAATTATGTTGGAAGTGATATTCATAATCATATTATAATTTCACAAGAAAAGACTAGTATCTAGCAAGACTTCATTGTTACCCAAGTAATAGGAGAAGTTAGAGAACACCATCAACCTACAATTTGTGCTTGGGGTTCCAGTGAATGTATAGTTCCTTTGTATTTGATATCCAAATTGAACTCGAGGCATGGAATCATCATCCTCTTCCACGTTCAATCCATGTTTCTTGAACTGGAGCAGGCTGTCTGAGATATATGTAATCTCAATATCATAAATTGACTCACACCAGCATGGCCATGCATTTCTCAGCCAAGCTTATCAAGTGTCCATGATATCAAACTCCTATAGGAGGGACAAATCTCATAAACATCACTCACAATCATCCCCATGTGTCATAGTGCACCCAAGCACCACCTTTATGGAAATCCTTATTCAACATGATAGTGGATGATGTCAAAGTACACCAAATGACATGTGATGAGTGTAGTGATTTTATGCCTAAGAACCACAATCACCACCATCACTATGAGAGATGAATCTTGTAAGGATCGTGACCTGGGTTTCGGGCTAACCCTATTTGTTTTACTTAATTGAGTTGCTTATAAATTTAATCTAATCCTTTGGGGTGTTTTGTAAGCATGTGACACACTTATGTTTCAAGTTTGGTCATGGTTGAATGCTATTCATGCAATGTTTACTTATTTTGGACCAAAGTGCAATTTACCCAAGATTTGGGGTTCCCTTACAACATGTCACATGATGAGTGTGTCCTTAGTGCTTTAGCATCATAATAGAGAGAATGATTCTATGGGATGCCTTGTGAAGTGTTCAAGTATCAAGTTGAGCATGTGTGGATGATGCTTATGTTTTATGTGCCAGTTTTGGTGTAAATTGCAATTTACCCAAAGTGAAGGGTTTACATGCAATTGACCATCTCTAGACTATTTCCTCTCTCGTTTTACATCATCTAGAGGATAAAGGAAGAGGTGGGAACCTTGTTTGGATCTTAGTTGTGTGGAAGCATCTTTGGTGATGTATGGAACATATGTATGGGGTGTGTTTTGCCCTTAAGATGGGTTATCTCGAGTTAGAGAACCTTGGAGAGGCTGCCTATCAGTTTGTGGGTGTGTAAGGTTGTACCCTATAGGTTTGTGAAGTGTGTAGGGTGGTTATCTATCAGTTTGTGGGTGTATGGAGTATGCTCTATCTATTTTTGAATATGTTGGGTTTTCCCATATCTGTTTGTGAAGGGTGTAGGGCTTTGGCATATCGACCATGATCTTGGAAGGAGACCTAGAGGACAAGATCTAACCTAGACTATATCATCATGCCTATCATTTTGTTGCATGTGCCTCTTTTCTCATAGACAAGTGTCACCTAAGATCCTAAGATGATGAAACCTCTCCTTTGACCTCTCTTCCTTCCCTCAAGTATACAACCCCCTCCTCCTTCACACAAGTAAACCCTTTCATCCACTGGTGTTCTTCTCCTCTTGGTGGACGAGCTTGGGAGCTTTTGGAGCTATAGGAAGCCCCCATGGAGCTTGAAAGGTCAAGTTCTTTTCTCATGGTGAGTCCTTGTTCAAGTTCCATCTTGGTGAGTTATGTTTCTTTGGTGACCATTCCTTTGAGCTCTCTTCTTCATCATCTTGTTCCTCTCTCATCCATGGATCTTACCTTGGATGAAGGTTGATTAGGACTTGGTTCTCCTTCTTTCCTTTATTCATGAACAATTATAACCATGGCATCCTATTCTTCTTTCTTTCTTGAGGTGATGCTGAGGTCGAGTTGGGACTCTTCATAGATCAACTTCAAGTTGAGGAACATGTGCTATGGATCTTTGATTTTAGAGTTTGAATACTTGATGGTGACCTTCTTGAGGTGGGTTATATAACTATTAACATACTTTGTTATTATCATTCTTTATATGCTCTAGTTGTTCTTCATCTCTAGATCGTGTGTCTCTTATATGTTAGTAGTTAGTGATTGTTTTAAGGATTGTTTTAATGAAAAAACTTCATTTAAGTTTCTACCCATATCTTGCTCTTTCTTTCATTGATTAGTAGATGGACTAGTGGCTGAGTATTTCTAAGGTTGAAGATGACTAGGTCAACACTTAGGTGGTGAATGGTTGTCATGACTCATGATGCTTAAACCGACGCAACATGCTGCAAGTCGTCATGACTTGGGAGTGCTTAGGCCGATAGGTTTGGAGGGATGCTAAACTATCACGCCCTAGAAGATATCTAAACTGATATGATGGATAGACAGTCATGCCTTGATGAGGTTAACTCATTATGATCTAGAAGTACCTAAACTGATATGTGTTGCTAAACCAATAGGCTTGATGATTGCTACTGGACATGCCCTAGATGGAGTTAAGCCAATATGACTTGCTAGCCCGTCATGACCATGAGGACATCTTATGTAATTGGTCTATTTTGAGTGATAAACCATGATGCCCATGATTGTGCAAATGGTCGGCATGAGCTAAACCCTAACCCTAAGCAACCCGTCACACTATGTGTTGCCTGTCACCCTCTCAAGAAAGGCTAAACCGATACACCTCATGGTGGTCCAAACTAACACACCATAAGAGAAAAGGGTCTAAACCGATACACCTAAGGAGAGGTTGTCTGACACACCATGATGTAGTCAAGCCTACACAAGTGGATGAGGTGAAACCAATATCAAATGATGAGGGTTGAAGGGTATGATTGGATACCCAATGATGTACACATATGAGCAAATCATGACATAGAAGAGTGTTATTTGGATAATGTATGATTAATCTTAATTGATTCTCATTAAGCTAGTGCACCATAAGATGATTTTAATATAAGTGGTTCATCCTTAACTAAAGATCTTAGCTTTAAAACCCACCAACAATGTAGGAAATAATGGGCGTAGGATTTAATGGTTGAATATCCATATGATAACATTAATCATGGAATAATATGACCCATGTTCTCATTTTAATGAAAGTTTATATTTCCTTTTCATATAATCTTAACTTGTGGAGTGAGGTTAATGACACAACTATGTGAAGACATATGTGATGGTGATGGTAAGCCTTGTTGGAATACATGGTGACAAAATTTGTGTAGAAACCATATAAACAAGACTAATGATCTTATAAGTGCCTTGAGGAGAGTTTGAAATGAAACCCTCTAGATTATGTAATCTAAGGTTTGACTTCCCTTAGTATGATATTTGGTTATTTATTTGTAAGAAGTAATAATGTATGGGTCACTTAATGATGAAACATCATATTGGTGCAATAGACAACATGTTTATATAATGCGCTGTTGTAACCCACACATAACTAGCTGAAGATGATACATATGCATTTATGAAAGGGTGATATCTAGTACTAATGGTATGATGATTGATTCATATCTAAATAATGTTGTTTGAATCTAAATCAGTCTCAAGAAAGTGGGAATTGGTGTAATTAGGGTTTCCTGGTATAACCATGAGGTAAAATCCTAATCGATTATACGTGAAGAGCATTGACCCAAATTCTAAGAGTAGGTCATATTATTGAATGTGTGTAAATAGAAAGCATGATATTGTTCTCTCTCTTAATCACATGGATTTATCCTAGTGGGTTGATTGGATGTTATAACTTGTTAGTACCATGAAGATGGTTAAATAATATTGAGCTTTGGCTATGAATCTGGATAAGGGGATAAGGGAAATATAAATATGTGAATGTGCATACTTGGTTACATTGACTAATTCTTAGCCTTATACACTCCAACTTATGGGAGGTAATGAATGTCAGAAATTTGAGATAGAATGATGCTTGATAACCTTATGTGAAATCAGCATGAAGCCTAATTCTAAATTAGAGATCTTATGATGCATTGCTTGCTTTAGTAAAAAGTGTTTAATATGTTTTAACATATTCTCTCTCTAAAAATAATGGCTAATGGTTGCTATGGTAAGTACATGTGATGTGGCATGAGTGTTACATATATCCTCAATGACGCATGATGAGACAACCATGAATCATAAGTGTGATGTGATGGGTCTTAGGACTTGGTAAAGGCTTAGTGCCTTATTGAGGTGATTTCCTCTGGTACTGGAATGAGGGATTGATATCCCAGAATAATGTGTTGATGATGATAGCCTTGTGACTAGCAGTGACATAGTAGCCTTGTGGCTGGTAGTGATACAGTAGCCTTGTGGCTTATAGTGATACAATGTTATGAGATGATGGGAATTAGTTGTAGTTTAAACAATGATATATGTTGTTATAATACCATGCCCCTTTCCTTTGAAGGAATTGTTTGTAGTTTGTACATTGTAACTTACTTTATGCTAGAAAACACTTTAATTGGTCTGACTAATCAAGTGGAATCGAATCATGTAGCTTTCCCTGTGCCATAGATCCATTCCTGTGTCAGTCTTATTGCTAGATTGTGAAAAGAGTTTAACTCGAAGAATATATTTTTGGATATGTGGGGTGCAAGTTGAGTATTCCCTTGCATCCTTAATATGAGGTTGTGTGAGACAGCCATGAGTGAGCTGATCTAGGTGTGATATGGATGACCATGCGTGAGTCACTCCTTCTTGTTAAGAACGGCCATGCGTGAGCCTATTCTCCTCGCATTATTACCTGTACTAAGGTGGGCTAGATGTTATATGTGTGGTCATGCGTGAGACAAACCCTTTGATGTGACTGTATGTCACTTGTGAAGTTGACTGATATGTCTCTGCAATGTTTTCTCTTGTGCTGACCAAGAGGTGTGGGAAGGTCGTGGATTCTGACTCTTCCATTATCCTTGTATGGCACCGATTTTGACTTAGCAGTGGTAGTTTGGGTTTGGGTGGTATGATTTCATAATAAATACATATTCATCCGTGTAGTGTACATGTATAGGATCAAACACATAAACATTGGATGAAGCCTTGCCTTGCTCTTGTACTGTTTAGTTTATAACAATTATCCATGTTCTTCATATTCCTTTTTAAATTATTAAACGTTCTATTACTCATTGGCAAGTGCATATTACTGCTCCATTTATCACTGAGATATAAGTCATTTGGTTAATTCTGTTAAGTCTTCTCGGTATGTTAATCTACCGACTTAGTTATCTGTGATAATAATAAAGTTGGCGGAGAGTTATATCTCTCGCTGGGACGGTTGTCACACCCCATTGGTTAAATAACTTTTTAGGTGGACGTGCATGCTAAGTTAAAGATCATGTAGTTGAGGACATCATACGAGGAGAAACTACACTTGATGAATCATGGTATATTGATAGTGTCTAGTAATAGAGTCCTACATGTCATCCTTGTACACTCAGGTCCTTGGGGGTGTTCTCGATGTGTTTTGTGGACAAGATGTTCGATATGTGGTTTCTGGCTTGTATGTCTTTGGTGGTATGTATGTACATGTCGAACTGTTATCCTATGTAATCATATGGTTGGAATATGATGATATAGCACCTTGAATATATGTTATGAAATAAAAGTATTGGCTCTTGTGTAATAATTCTCAGCTCATGGTTCTTGTTGCGAATCAGTTTTAGTTTCCTGTAATTTTCAGTAATCTTCTATTTATGGTTGATTGTGGTTGAAGTTTTGAGTAATCTCACTTTTTGTGACAAAGGGGGTCACAACTCTAACTACCAATCATGGTTTCCATGTGTCACTCTCAAGGTGGGTCTGTCTGATACACTGTTCTCTAACAAGTATATGTGTTGTGTTTGATATCATATATCATGACTAATGAGATTCTGTCATCAAGAAACACACACTCCAGTTTTAAGTGTTATTTCTATCTATTAGACTTCCACACTAACATCTGACTAGGGACATAAAAAGAATGCAAATACTCTTGTCATCCGTATGATCTCATTGTTTAGGTCCTCAACCCGCAGACATACATCATTGAGTAATATCATTCTTTAGACATTTATTATGTTACATCATTATCTCATAAATAAAAAAAATATAATAAATTGGAATATTACCTTTATTATTAATCAAGTAGTTTACAAGATATGTCGTTACAATCATCATATGATTGTCTCTCTGGCCATACATACCAACACCGACCTATTCATCTTTTGGTCATTATTGACCTTGGGGAAGGAGACTTTAAGACCCACAACCCTTCTTAAATAGGTAAACATACTTACTTAATCTAATTAGGTGCTTAATTTCTTAATAAAACTCTAATCCATGATTTTATATCATGAGATGAAGCTATATTTCAAGTTTGGTCCGATTTGTACATTGTTTGATCAATTGCAATTTATGCACTTATAAGGGCTTTTATGCAATTTACCCAATTCTAGGGTTTCATTTGTAATGCTCATACATGCATGTTGTGCATTATAGTACTCTTAATAATTTTTGATATGGTTGCATCGATGGATACCAAGATATATCATCGATTTGTTGATCTTCCCTTAATAGGTTGGAAATCCAGGGTTTTCACCTAAGTGTGTTGATGATCTTTTTGAGTTTGTGAAAGATTCAATGGTATCACATAGTGAAAGAAATATATGAATGGTTCTCCTTGGATTAGATGATATGATGACTTTTCCTTTATACCTTATAACTAATGGATGCACTTGTTGAAGTAAATGATTCGATGGATGGTCAGTTTTGGTGAAATGACTAAGTATAGTGAAAAGAATCGATGGGTTCACTGATGACCCATCTTGATGAGTTTGCAAAGGTAAGAACCCATGGGAAACCTAGGTAAAGATTTGATTTCTTATCTTCATGCATGGATAAGGATTGTTTTTGACTTTTTGACACATGGCATACATGTGTTGATACCTTAACCCACCTTCTTTCTCATCTAAAGAACATATACCCCTTCTGTCCTTCACAATGAACTCTTTGCACTTCCCTCTTCCTTATGTACTAGAGAAGATCTCCCCCTAGCTGCTTGGAGGAAGAGAAGGAAAGCTCTTGAAGGGCAGAACTTTGGTGGAGCTTGCATGCAAGTTGCTTTAGGGTTTTCATTCAATAAACCTTTAGGTTTAAAGGTTCTTAACCTAGCTCTTAACCCAACCAAGTAAGTCCTTCCTTTCTACCTTGTTTATTGTTGTTCTTGTTGGTATTTGTGCCCAAATAGCCAATCATATGATGATTGCAATGTGGCATAAGATACCTGAGTTGATAATGATAAAGGTAGTTCATTCTATTATGTTTGTCTCAATCATGATGGTGACACAAACATAAGTAGATTTCTTAAGAATGATGTTACTCAATGGAATATGTCTTCAGGTTGAGGACTTAAACAATGAGATCATATGTATGATAAGAGTTCATACATTCATGTTATATCCCTAGTCAGATATTAATGCGGAAGCAAAATAGATGACAACAATACATAAGACTACATGGTGTGTTACTTTCTGACAGAGTCTCATTAGTCATGATATGTGACATCAAGTCATGCACACATGTACATGTTAGAGAACAATGTATCCGATAGACCCACCTTGAGAGTGATACATGAAAACCATGGAATGGTAGTTAAAATCATCTCTCATAGTGATAGTGGTAATTGTTCTTCTCAGAACTTAAGTCACTACATTCACCACATATTATTCATTATACTTTGACATCATCAAACATGACCTTGAATAAGGGTTGCCATAAAGGTGATTCTCAAGTACTATGTGACACATGGTGATTGACTGTGAGTGATGTAGATGGGAATTGTCCCTCCTACATGAGATTAATATCTAGACAACTTGACAAGCAAGACTGAGAAATGTATGGCCATACACATGTGATTCAATATGTGATATGTGAATTCACATGCATCTCAGACAGTCTGCTCTAGTTCAAGGAACATGAATTGAATGTTGAGAGGATGACGACCCCATGCCTCGAGTTCAATCCAGATATCAAAAACAAAGGAACTATACGATCATAGTAACACTAATCATGAATTGTAGATTGACGTTGTTCTCCAACTTTCCAAATTACTTGGGTAAGAATGATGTATTTTTAGATACCACTCATTGCTTATGATGCCATAAGTTAGTTATGGACATTCATTGCCAACGTAATTTGGTACCTATAGGGTCACACACATAGGATGTAGTTGAAATAGGAGTTTATTCATGAATGATGTGTACCTTGATTACTAAAAGTGTTTAGGTATTCAATTAATCAACTGAGGTTCAAAATTGACTGGATGGACTCTGAATTGATCAGTTCAAATGTTGAATCGATTGGTTAGAGCGTCAGGTCAATTAGAAATAACATTAGCTGATCAATGGTTGAACTAGGGGATGAACCTACTTGTTCAAGGTCTAAGATGATCGGTTCATGTGATGAACCACCCAGTTCAGTGGTCAATTTGATTGGATCAAGGATTAATACTGATGTCATGTTTTGCATTAATTGTACATTGAATATTAATGTGATTCAGAATATGAAACATGCACGAACTGACCAGTTCGTGGCATGAACCGTTCGTTCATGTACAAACTGACCCATTCATGGCATGAACCGACCGGTTCATGCATGAACTCATCGGTTGCACATGTGAACCAACCGGTTCACCATGCATAGTTTCTAGAAATTCATGAATTCAATCTCTTGGACTCACAGACCGACTGGAAACCCTGATCCTATCTCTCCTATAAATAGAGGGGTACTGGGGGCTTCCCAGACACAACAATAAGCTTTGATGATTGTTGTCCTCTATGGTTGTGGTAACCAATAGAGAGCCCAAGCAGGTCCTACCCGTTAAAGGGAGGGACAACAAGGGAGAGACAACTGGGAGAGAAAATCAACTCTAGTTAATTGATGTTCAAAGGGACAACTCCTTCCTGTTGGATCTGGTAGTAGAACATAGAGTTCTTGGTGGTCCATGTGGACTACTCTAGATGTGAGAGGTTGTTGCTTGTCTCTAGGAGGACACTATCAAATGTCGTCCGTGGTGTGGCACCAGGAGGCTGTTGCAGATGGTTGTTCGAGTGTTGCTTGAATAAGAAGCACACTACTGCTTGGAGAAGAAGCACACTACTGCGTCAAGAGTTGTTGTTGGACATGCACTAGGACCAGGTATATCTCTTACAACCCTCTTTCCCAACTCATAGTTGTTGATGAGATCTTGCTGATTAGGAATCTTGCATTAAATTTTTATTTCCACTGCCTTATCTGTTGCCCCAGTTTCCTACCAGTGGTATCAGAGAAACATCAATTTACTATGTTTTGGGATTTAATCGATATGATCAGATTTTGGTTTGATCATTTATTTATCGCGCATAGTGCAAATAATTAATCTGACTAATGTGCATATCTGATTAAATACTACAAAAAACCCATATATATGTGTGTGCGTGTGTGATTTATGTGTGTCACCTTAAAATTGTTTTCATGGTGATTGGTAGCATGGTTATGGCTTATAACCCTAGACCTTTTGTGCTTGGTGGATGGTTAATGTTTCCATTTATATCCCGATTTTCATATTGAGTCTCTCTCTTCCTTTAAATATGTAAACGTATTAATTCTTTCCTCCCTATGCTCCCCTCATATGTACCTCAAGGTTTCACTATTACAATGTAACATTAGGATAGCTTTTAATTCTTGTTATGGAAAAGAGGGTGTTCTGCACCAAGCAAACCTTTCGACTCATCAGGTGAACTGACTAATTCACGAGCCAAACTGATTGGTTGGACGATAAGGAGGTGATGAAAGGAGGAGCCAAACGATTGGATGGTGGCCCAACCAACTGACTGGAGGACTCCAAATGTCACAAGGACCGAAGGTTAGACAATCAGTTCGAGCAGCCAACCAATCGACTAGGAGGCCAGTCAATGAGTTTAAGGGTTGAACTAATTGTCCCCAAATATTTCAACACAGATCATCATCAAGCAACAAGTTGCTAGATATGATTTGGACCTAAGGTGGTAGTAATTCCTGGTGGCTCCCAAGGAATTACAATAGGATGGCCATAACCATTGCTTGTATTTATTATTGCATGTTTCATTGTAGTTGTAGCATGTATACAATACATTCTATAAATATGTGGTTATTGGATATGTATATGTATTTATATAAAATCCCTCCAATATAATAATAAGTCTTAGATGCTTTCCATAAGAAACACACATGAAAAACTTGATCGAATAAGTGTAGGTTATGCCAAAGCATGGTGCGCTGTCCTTCTCATGGAAGTGTGATGGTAAATATGCAGATCTGCCAAAGCAGGGTCCATATTCTATCATGTTGTCTTTTGGGTCAGGATTAACTAGGTGATCTTAATGAGATTAAATACCTAGAAGTATGAAGATAGATTGTAACAAAGAGTTGGGTACACCATCTATCCAAGAGTTGTGTTTAGATACAATTGGCAAAAGTTGCCTACCTAAATAGTCAAGTTGTGGGTGATCAACCAAAGTTGACTTATAATTTGACAAAATATGGATCTTGGCTCACTAGAAGGTTGTACACTGCAATATTCAGAATTGATACGTGAGGGTTATCAATTTGAATAAAATAGTGGGAGTGATAATTAATTAAAGGTGTAATTAATATCATCAAACTTATCAAATCAAATTAATCAAAAGTGTTTTGACTAAAGTTGCAATATCTTTCATAGGGTCTAATGGCAAACACAAACATGTTTTCTTTGTGATCATCCCTTAGGAAGGAAAAATTGACTAGGAACAACTTCCCTGAGTGATTCCAGAATTTGAGAATTGTTCTCATTCAAGAGTACAAGCGTACAAGCTCTATGTCCAGGAGATACCAAAGCTAGATGAACCCGCTCCCAATGCGCCTAAATCTAAAAGGGATGCTTATAGGAAGCACTCTAAAGATGTTGTGGATGTCAAGTTCCTGATGTTATGCTCAATGAACTATGAGTTGCAGAGACAACATGTGAACATGAATGTTATTGAGATGGTAACACATCTTAAGAACATGTATGAAAATCAGGCAAGTCAAGAGAGATATGATGTCTCAAAGGTATTGTTCAAGTGGAATATGGATAAAGGAGATCCAGTAGGCCCTCATGTACTCAAGTTGATTGGGTATGTAGAGAACCTTACTACAATGAGATTTCCCTTCGGTCAAGAGTTGGCCACAAATGTGATTATGCAGTCACTGCCAGAGTTATATAACAAATTTGTCATGAACTACAACATGACCAATTTTGACAAGCCATTATTAGAAGTACTTGGCATGTTGAGGACAACTAAAGAGCAAATCAAGAAGGACAAACCCAAATCTGTGATGATGATCAATAGAGGGAAGTCCAAGGGCAAAGGCAAAGCCAAGAAGAGTTCTAAAGATAGTTAGAAACTGAAGTCTTCTACACTGAAAGCTAAGTGAGGAGTCAATAAGGAACGAAAGTACCACCACTCTCACCATCCTAGACACTAGAAAAGGAACTATCCTCTTTATATGAGGATCTCAAGAAGAAGAAGAAGATAGAGATCACCACTTCAATATCTGAGTAGATGTAAGCTAGAACTGTGGAGCATGAGTTGCTACCACCAAAGTTAGAATCCGCCATTCATGTAAATGGGCATGGAATAGAGTTAGTGAATTGCTATTTTGTACCTTCCATTAATGAAAAATATAAAGTATCTTGTATGGATATGAGTATTATGAAAATATTGTTGTTTCATTTCAAAGATAAGATCTTTTATGGAAATGGCCCTAATGTCTCATAGATTATATTTGATAGTTCTATAGACAATTATACTGAATGGTTCGATGACTCAAAATACCTATATCTTTGTCATATAGAGCTCATAAATGAGAAATGCATTTCTAGAATCCATAATGATGGCAGTCTAGAGTCTTTTAATTAATGAACCAATAAAGACATGTGAGTCTTATTTATTGGGAAATATGATAAAAACATCTTTAGTAAATGTAGTGGGAGAGCGACTATTCTATTAGGACTCATACATACTGATGTATATAGACCTTTTAGAATAAATGTTAGAGGTGGTTAATAGTACATCATTATATTACTGATAATATCAGTAGAATTGGTAATTTGTATATAATGAAATACGAATATGAATCTCTTGAAGTGTTCAAGAAGATCATGAACAAAGTACTTAACCAACTTGGTATAAGTTTTAAAATATTTCGATACGATCAACATGAAAATACTTTGAACCAAGAGTTTGAGAATGTAACGACCCCGTCTCCCGGTAACCCCCAATTAAGGGAGACCCGAAGGTCAGAGCCGTTATTCAATTAACAGGATCAAAGGTTCAACAAATAATCAATAATAATTAAATAAACTTTACCAACTAAAGCTAAAGACTGGTATAAAATAAAACTTTGTTTACCTTTTTAAAAGATGGGATTTCTAAACTTCTATCCATGAAGATGTTACTCTAACTAATCCTCCTATGTACGTTACTTCTCATTTAATTCCACATATGCCACTTTACTGTTTGTTCTTTTCATTTGTACCTAAAACGCCGAAAAACAAAACGTCGGTCAGTATATCGAAATATACTGGTATGTGGGGACAACCAAAAGTTTGCACATATGGCTAACAATTTAATAATCACAATCAAATTATTTAACAAGCCAATTTACACTTTTCAGTATGACATTCTCCACCGCTTTTTCCCTAACCCTGGCATACCCACCTTAGGGTGCCCTTTGCCAATGACTTAAGGCCACCCTCTCAATCCCGATCTTGGTGCCTGGGGGTCACCACTCATGGTGCCCACTAGTCATGCAATATCATAGGCCACCTTCTTGGTACCTGGGGTCACCACTCAAGGTGTCCATTGGTCTACCCATCTGGGCCTAACCTTTGGCATCATCCATCAGGGTGGCATGTAGGTGCGAGAATCCATACTTCTATTATTAATGTGATAATCATAGTGACTTTATAATTTGCAAATATGAACATCCAAACTGATAATTTGCAGTCAATGCGATTAACCATCCGGCAAACACGCAGGAAACTAATGCGGTTATTCATAAGCGTAACCACATACCTGGCAGACTCAGATGCAGGAATATTCCAAACAAGCAAGTAATTCAGAATCAAGCAAGTACACAATTCAATCCTGAAATATTCATCCAATATTTTCTATCATTGATCATGGCACACAAAACTAATAGATGTACTCGTGCCTTAGGGTTACTAGCCTTTTTAGGGTTTGGACTATAATTAGGGTTTCACTTCCTTTTTATTACTTTTATCTTACTTTTATCAAATATCCATCAAACCCTAATTATCTTGTCTTATTTTCCATTAAAGTCCTTAAGATTAGGTTTGGACCACGAAAACCCCAATTATTCATCTATTCATCACAAAAGATGTTAAGGTTAACCTTTAACAATATTTAATCTTATTTTCAGACTAATAACACCATCATCTATCGGTTAAGTCTATCAAGCCTCTTTTCATTAAAGCTACTATTTTAATCCTTTTAATCCATGGCAAACTCATTATAACTATTTATCACCAATGCATAGCCTATTATGATCTAAGTCGCATATGAATTCATTTTGTCATAATTTTACCCTTTTATTCCTGGGAAAACCCTAATTACTACCTTTAGGGTATATATCCAGAATTAATGACTTTTATACTCTAATAGCTTAGATTCAACATGTTTCAACTCCACTCATCAGATTGATCAATTAAAGCCTTTAATAATCTTATTCACTAAAATTAGGGTTTCAAGGCCCATTAATGCTTATTTATGCTCATGAACTCTCAATTAAGCTACTAACGTGCAAAACTCATCCTTTTTATTCTTAATGTTTCTTTTTATCATTAACAGGCTAATATCAACTTTAGTCAGCTATTGAACCCTACTAATCACTTTAAACGCATCAAAATAGGGTTTCTTAATCATCATTACATTAACGTTAATAACTTGTACTACTTTTCAAATTGCAGGTAGAATTAGGCTTCAACTATATTTTATTTAGATTCCTATCGATTTTCTGAGAAACTTTCATGTATAACATATCCTCATCCGACCTACCAATTAATAGTTATGATTTTAGCAAAAATACTTACTTCAGACCAATTGGAGGCTGCCACGTAGGCCTTGCCATGCGACGTAATCCGTTTGGCTTGAAAACATAACGGAAAGACAGTTTTGCCCTCCACTTAAGCATCCCGTCCTTTGATACGCTGAGGGTAGAACCGTCCAAAGGTTCTATGGCTTCTTCAACCTCCGCACGGCTACAGCTTCCGCGACAGGAACCCTAGGCGCGGCTCACGCAGCTCGATCTCCCCCCTTCTGGACCCCGAAACTTACGGCAGATCCTTCACTGAACTCCATCGGCCCTCCGCGCCCTTCCAGGTGACGTCCACCCATGGCCATGGCGTCCGGTTTGGTCGGACATGTCTGCAAAACGCGGCTGTTATAACAGCCGTGCTGCAGCTGTGGCGGTCGAGCTAGGGCAGTGCCATGATGGCGAAGCTTCTCCCTAGTCTCGTGGGGCAACCACCCACCATCACAACTTCATCTGGTCCCTCGCTGTTCACGAGATGGAGTCTCTCTCAAAGGTTAGGGTTTAGGGTTGTAAACATGGAAGAAGAAGATAGGGAGGTGAGAGGAAGACGTGGGTTTTCCTTCTTTGAACTCTACTAGGGGGTCTACCCCTTTTATAGGGGGCAAAACTCGCCCTAAGAGACCCATCAAAGAGGGAACAAGTCCCTTTCTTATTTAGGAAACCAAATCTTTCATTAATAAGTAGTTCTCTCTCTCTCTCTCTCTCTCTATCTTTGGATATCCTCAATTATATGGATATTAGAAATACGAAAATCCATTTTTCTAATTCTCTTTAAACTTGCCTTTTAAACTCTTGGCCACGAATATATGTATATCTCCTTTAGGGAAATACTCCCTTTTATCAAAATTACATAATTTATGGATCATGTATTCCCATTATCTTTTTATTTTATAATTATAGTATTTTCTCTTTCTTCTCCTTTATTGGGGTTCTTTGGATCCCAAGAAACTCAAAGATCTCGAAATTCCTTTTAAAGGAATCCTCATTATCCTTAAATGCATCAATATGCATTATTCTCATTATCTTGTTTTATTAAAATATTTCCTTTTGTGGATTTCTCTTTATTCCTTTATTATTTGCCTCATTAGTGTTCCTTTTATTATTAGGAACCCTTGTGACACGAAATTCCACTAAGGATTACCCATTCTTTCCTCTTTTCACATATTTTTCCATCTTTCGTCAATGTTCTTAATTTCTTTATTAACAAGGAATTACTTAATTGATATTTTCTTTTCTTATTGCATTTTCTTTGCAACATTGGACTCCTTGGAACCCAAGGAATCTAAGAGGCACGAAATCCTCTTTGGATTTGCCTTCTAGAGGTTTCCACACCTTTCTTATCTCAAATTCTCAGTTATTCATTAATTAATTGAATATCCTTGTTATTGGGCCCAATAGCCAATAAAGCCCACAAATCAATCAACAAGGCTATTTTCAAAGAAACTCATTTATTCAACACAAATTATATCATCATTGGTTCCAATATCTTAAAAATGAGAAATTACATTTCTCAGCAAAAGAACCCAAAATTGGGGTTGTAACATCCTTCCCCTCTTATAAGAATTTTGTCCTCAAAATTCCATCAAGCAAGCAACCAAACAGGATAATCCATTCTTATGTCCATCAGGGCTACCATGTGACTTTACCCTATCCATGGTGCTTTCCAAGAACCTTCATCATCTCATATTCTTCCATCTGAGTCCTTTCTTACCTTGGTATATCGTACCCTCATAGGTGACTCAGGACATTTCAGCCTCTCAAAAGCTGAATAGGTTCAGGGCTCAACACATGGCTTGGGTACCTCACATAGTGCTCTAGATCAGACTCATGTAACACATTACACATCACGTTATCCTTTGGGACAAGGCTAAACACAATCATATCCACCAATCCATCTCAAATGGACCCATATATCGGGGATTCAGCTCTCTCAGTTGTAGCTTAGAGGGGTCGGATATTTGCATTATATTCCTCCACAGTGAACTGCATGTCAGTCTGCTTTGCATCAGCTTGTGACTCATGTCACCACTGGGCTCTCTCTCAGCCATTGCACGATCAAAGCGACTTCATCTGCACACACCTGGGGTTCTTTTCTGACTTTCGCGAGGCCTCCTCCACCAACATCATTTCAATGAAGTGGTGACCGACTCATCCTCTTTATAAGACTTCTTGCATCCCGATAAAGGTTATGGTGGTTAGCATCACATTGTTAGAACTATCTCTTAGTATCACCCTGAACAAGCACACTTGCTCTCATCAGACCCTCTAGTCTGGATCATACTAACCATTAGTTAGGGGTGATAAACTATACCATCATCAAGCTTGTCATGTACCTACTTCCACTTTATGGAAGTGAACCTTGGCCAAAACCAAGATCTTTTGAACTCGCATCATGACGTAGTTGAACCATCTCTTTTCATATGTAGTTCAACCAGATATGTCCCTTGACAGAACTCTTCCTTTCTCATGTCATCTAGGTAAGGCGATCTACCATAACCCATATTGTATCTTGACCTTCTTGGTCTAGGAGAGACTCACAACATCCATAATGATGAACTCTCATTCCTTCTCAGGAACTCTTTATACTTTATATCCATGCATTGGGTTAATGGTGTTCGTCCTTCACCTCCTGGCTTGCATGGCCACATGCTACATGCAACATCATTCTAAGCATCCAAAATGCTACCATTACTTACTATCTTTGTAATACCAAGGTATATCATGTCCTCATGTATTTTTATGATTCCTCAAGCTTGATGCCTCGGAAACCCTAAACCACTTTAATCAGGGTTTCATCACCTTCCTTCCCAAAGAAGTGAATCTGAGGTTCTACCATCATCCTTTCACTACATCAAGGACTAAACTGGCTAACCATATCTTATTGCATCCGAGCGTTAGTCATAACACATCTTCTTACCAAACATAGGGTTAGCCAACAACCTCAACTTCTTCTAGTTTCCTGCTAAACTAGGCAATTATATCTCAACCTGAGTATTCATTACCACCTCTCATCCTTAAGTGTTAGTTAATGTCGAAGACATACTCTTCCATGCATTATACTTATCATCTCATCTCAAACTCTAAGGTTGTCTTCATCAAGGAACTCTAAGCTCATCCTTATGGTGATCAAACTCACCCTTGTGATTCCTTGTAATATTTACAAAAATCTACTTAGTTCAAGATAAAACATCCTCACAAGATGATCTCCTTAATACTCTTAGTGTTTGTAAACCATCCATGTATTATTCTCTCCACAAAGGTATGTTATCATCTCTATCCTCATACCTTGTAGCAACGTTCTGACTTACATCATCTTTATCCTTGGTGTAAGGCATGCGTACTGTCCTATCTCTCACTCCCATAACAAGAAGAAATAAGCATTTGGCTGCAGTCCAAATACAGAGTTCTTCCTATTCTAAGAGTAGAGATGGTACAGCCCACCTCTCCAGTACACTTTCAAATCTAAGTTGAAACGTGCCACGTATGTCTCTACATTACAACCATCATGATATCAGAATTACTTCCATGGAAAACTGGTCTCGAACTTACTTGATCCAAGCACAATCCTTAGTTATCTCCTCTAGATCTATAGGGTGCCGACACTTTTGGGGTCATCCCTTTTCCCTTATGCATCCAGAGAGTGCCCTACTCACCTGCCCTTTGGGTCCCATGAGTCCATGAAGGTGATCAATCTCCTAACCCATGGCCCTCAGGCAATGATAGCTGTTACCTCCCGACCCTATGGTCATGTGCAACTAGGGAATTAGGCAACTCCTTCTTCCATCGGTCTTATCCCTACCTGACCCTTGGATAGACTTAGGATTCTAACATAGTGCATGTTCAACTTAGAACCTTACCCAATCCTTCATCATCTCTCTCAGCATTCATGACTGACTTTCATCCTTTCTCAGGGATCATGGCAACCTGCCTACCTTGGTCAGGCCCCATACCGGTTATCTTCATGGTAACACATCCATATGCACTTAGAGATGGTTAACTATGGGTTTATAGGTTCAATCTCATGCCATGTACCTTTCACTTAGCTTTCTCAGGGTCCTATAAAACCTCCTTAGGTTATCTCAAAACCAATCAAACTGGTAAACTTCCTACCAAAGGGTCGCTCTCCCAGGATGGGAGGAAACTACAACTCTTGACAACAAGGTCACAACCTTCTTAGGGTTTACATTCACATGAACATGCCTAACCCAACCGCTACTAAGGCACAAGCAGGTCACTTATTAAACCATGCTAGGTCATACCTGTTCTCTTTCCTCAACATTAGGTCAACTTAGTTGTGAGGGGTTCATCAAACCTACCTTTAACTTAAGGGGTTTTCCTTTCCTCTATACCTTAAGAGTACCATGCTCGAAACTACGGAGACTCAAATCTCACCATGAGCATTGGATACACTGCTTCCCCTCTTAGGCCTAGGAACCCCATGTTCACTTTTGGGGTATCCAACTGCATGCTCGAACTCTTAACCATGAATCAAGCATGTTCAAGATATGTCATGTACTTCCCTGATCCTTCTACTCGAGCAACACTTTAGGGTTGATTCCTCTTCATGGACAACTACTAGGTATAAAACCTCACAACTGGTGCCTTAACCTCCTCAGGGTCTAAAGCACTCTCTATCTCATCTAGTAGGTAATCACTTGTACCATAGGTACCAGAAGCATCATCCTCCCTCTCGGGTTTGGTTACTCTCAAGCTAACCAAGACATCATCAACCTCCAGGGATCATGCATGAGGCAACCATTATCATTCACTTATGTCACATCCTTCTCGACTCCCACTGTTTCTCAAGTTTCGGGGTTTTAGGCTTCCAACTTTCTTGGCCGAGGTCTGCTCCCTCTCTCTAGAGCTAATCCTACAACCAACCTCTCTATACGAGGTCCTGTCTTTATGAAGGATCAAACTCCTAAGCATGCCCTTACTTGAAAGAAGCCTATACTCAAACTTATGTTTACTCAAGGTTATCCATAACCCCTTATGCTTATCTCATAAGCCATCCATCATGATCCCTTGACTAGGGTTTCATTTAATGTCACCACTACTGACGCACTCTGGGTACAAGTTATATCCTACTGGTAACAGTCCTATAGGTTCTTCTCTAACCTCATCCATAAAGGAGTTACCCTTCGCTCAGACATGCACGACCCTCTCTAGGGTTGGGTCGCCAAAGGTACTAGGTTATCCAACCTCTCATGGCTCGTATGACGATCCCAAGGCATGTCCAACCAAACACTCGGTCTAACTCATCATGTCATCTCTATATCTACCCTTCACTTAGGGTTAAGGTTAACATCATCCTCAAAGGATATGCCAGGCATCTACTTTTAATGGAGGTCTCTACTTCCAAGACTAACTCTCTCTACTCATCCTCATGCCAAGGAGGTCTATCCTCAAGTCTCTCCTGAGGGCAATGACAACTCATGTCATACGATCTAAGCATGTATCTATTCCTTTACGCTTATTCTATTAAGCTTATGTCCATGACATCTTATTTACATGCTTTTTATTAATTTGATGGAGGATTTCTTAATCCTTATCAACCTTACCCATACCTCGAGAGGGTTAGGAAAAGAGAGAAAACCCTAATCCTTAAGGTCCTTAACAGAATTTGAGTTGAGAAAGGATGAATGAGATGAGAGAGTCCTAAAAGGTATCTTATTTCGATTCATACCCTAAGACTTTGGCCAGGCAGTCACACGGATCCGGGAGTCCTCGTATTCCGACCAGCGGTGCGGAGGAAAATCTTGCCAGCCCCCAGTCGTGATCCTTTTCTAGACACCTTTGTCTTTCGGATAATCCTCTAATAACTCCCTCGGTTTCTACAGAATTTGTAAAATTTAATAATTATTAAAGATTAAATGAGGAACCTATGCTCTGATACCAATTGTAACGACCCCGTCTCCCGGTAACCCCCAATTAAGGGAGACCCGAAGGTCAGAGCCGTTATTCAATTAACAGGATCAAAGGTTCAACAAATAATCAATAATAATTAAATAAACTTTACCAACTAAAGCTAAAAACTGGTATAAAATAAAACTTTGTTTACCTTTTTAAAAGATGGGATTTCTAAACTTCTATCCATGAAGATGTTACTCTAACTAATCCTCCTGTGTACGTTACTTCTCATTTAATTCCACATATGCCACTTTACTGTTTGTTCTTTTCATTTGTACCTAAAACGCCGACAAACAAAACGTCGGTCAGTATATCGAAATATACTGGTATGTGGGGACAACCAAAAGTTTGCACATATGGCTAACAATTTAACAATCACAATCAAATTATTTAACAAGCCAATTTACACTTTTCAGTATGACATTCTCCACCGCTTTTGCCCTAACCCTGGCATACCCACCTTAGGGTGCCCTTTGCCAATGACTTAAGGCCACCTTCTCAATCCTGAGCTTGGTGCCTGGGGGTCACCACTCATGGTGCCCACTAGTCATGCAATATCATAGGCCACCTTCTTGGTACCTGGGGTCACCACTCAAGGTGTCCATTGGTCTACCCATCCGGGCCTGACCTTTGGCATCATCCATCAGGGTGGCATGTAGGTGCGAGAATCCATACTTCTATTATTAATGTGATAATCATAGTGACTTTATAATTTGCAAATATGAGCATCCAAACTGATAATTTGCAGTCAATGCGATTAACCATCTGGCAAACACGCGGGAAACTAATGCGGTTATTCATAAGCGTAACCACATACCTGGCAGACTCAGATGCAGGAATATTCCAAACAAGCAAGTAATCCAAAATCAAGCAAGTACACAATTCAATCCTGAAATATTCATCCAATATTTTCTATTATTGATTATTTGTTGAACCTTTGATCCTGTTAATTGAATAACGACTCTGACCTTCGGGTCTCCCTTAATTGGGGGTTACCGGGAGACAGGGTCGTTACAGAGAATCTTCTAGGAAACCATGATAATGTATCATGATGAGATCCACCTGAAGCACAATGATAGTGTATCAGAAAGAAGGAATCACACCCTGTTAGTGATAACACCAGTTTTTGTGACGTTTTTGCCCTTTATTTTGTTATCAAAACTGCCCTTTTCTGCCATTTTCCTCTATTTTATTAGCACTTTCACAATAATTGGCCAAGCAATGCTCTTAATCCAAATTTCCTATCTTTTGCAGAGTTTTCCTCGTTTTTGGGCAATAAAGCCGCTCCGGCCCATGAATAAGTCCAAGCCTGTCTCGGCCTCCCTGACGCCCGATACAACCCCTGCCCGACAGGGGTTGGGCGATACAAAGACGCTCGACAAAGAGGTGCCGCGCGAGAAGAAGCTGACGGACGACACACCTTCTACCCGACAGGGAGCTCAGCTCGCCCCGACAACCCAACTTGTCGGGCGACACAACCACCCACCGGCAGGCGTGCCGCCCGTCACATAACCGATAGCAGACACCTCCGTGCCGAGCTATACTTGTATCGGTCGTCCATCGACCGGCGCTTAAGGGGCCATGTGGCGCTTCGAGCACCATAACTCCTCCCGGCCAGCTGACTATAAATAGCAGCTACAGGGAGCCAAAAAGACAGTTCTGAGTTTTAGAATTCGGACAATTGGGAGTTGAGCTATCTTCCGAGGAGATTGCGAGAGCATACGTGTCGTGCCCCAGTGCTTGTCTTGGGCGACACTAGGTGAGCTTCTCCTCATCCCGAGAAGGAGGGGACAGTTCACTTAGGACCATCCCGGGTGACACTGTGGGCCGATATCGGCCGACGTAGATGAGCGACACCAGTGCCCGACAAGAACAATGCGTAGCTCTTAGCCCGACACGACATCAAACCGATACACTTAGCTTGTCGAGCGTGTCGCCCGAGAGGGTGTGCCGCCTGACATGAGCGTATCGGCCAGGGTCCTTGAGCGATACGGTCGACAGTCAGTGCGTGCCGCCCGAGAGGGTGTGCCGCCCGACACCTCTGTATCGGGCTAGGCCTCTGACCGATATCAGGTAGGAGAGCTACAACACCCTATCATCCTTCTACATCAAGGAGGCGACACCTATCTTTACTTTCTGTCATTTAATTCCTTACTTATGCATTGTAATTAAGACCCTTTATTTGTCTATGGGAATAGAAGATGCTTAATTACTTGTTGCTCTATGCTTGGTGCACAATGTTGGATGACTGCTATGTTTGATGTCTGAACTCTAGCTTGCATGTTTGGATCGCATTTCGCTTAGCTAACGAATCATGTTTTTCCATCGCAACAACTTTGAGAGTTGTGTTGTGGCTCTAGTGTTTGGTCCGATTCTGGAGTACGAGAGTGCCTGGAATGGAGTTGCTTTAGTGACCTTTCCACTCTAATTTTAGTCCAGTGACCTCGAGAGGGGCACTGATGCCTTGTTGGAGGTACCCGCTTCGAGAGGAGGGGTACAGAACTGGTTCTACCGCTGCTTGTCTTACCGGAGTTTTATCCTTCATACCTCGCTTTAGCTCGAGCAATATCTTTCTATTTCTGTTACATGAAAACCCCTAAAAACTGCTAATTGACTAAAATCTTAAATCTCTCTCGTAGCTCCACTTGGAGATAGTTTTCTTCGTTTTATTTGTGACATCTTAGTACTTCCCTTTTTGGGAATTTATCTCTCTTTATACCTGCCGGAGTGTAGCGTGTTGATTATGTGTTCTCAACACTACCCCCTTGTCCTTGTGTTTGACCCCGTATATCTACTTCGACCCCGTAAACAAAGTTGCGGGGGCCTAGAAGGATTCGGGTTTATAAATGTAAAAGCTCGACTACCTCAAATCCGCCTCCAATTTTAGGATGCGCGATTTAGGCCGGTCAACTTTTTGGCGCCGTTGTCGGGGATAAGGCAAAAACAGTACTGTTGACGAATCTGAATCCACTAACTACACTCTTGTGCCTCAAGCTTAGCAATGAGCTTGACAGCACTCTTTTTTCTTCCTGTACTATTATTCTTTACTAGAAATTAATAAATCTATCTTCTAAACTTGATTCCTCGTGCCACTACTAGGAACTTAAAAGAACGATGATCTGTTCCACTGAGCACCAACTCCAACCGTCATGCCGCCTCACATTGAGCCACCCCATTCTGAAGGCGAACGCCAAGGGAGGAGGCCTGATTCGCCCCCGCCTGAAGGCAACGACAGGTACGACGGTGACCATCAACAAGAAGATCTAGACTCAAGGGAGTAAGAAGAGGGCCATCACCGACACAGACGCCATCACCGTCAGAGGCAAAGAAGAAATCAGAACGATCAGGAACAACGCCGGGGAGAGAGTGACAGTGATGACTCGGAAGAGGAGGAAAAAATGCTTAGGGAGTTGGCATCCTCAAAAGCCAACAACTCCAGGTGTCCTTTCGTCACTCCGCGGTTCAATGCGGCCAACTTCGAGCTTAAGCCTTCTGTCATTTCTATGATCCAAAATAAGAGTTTTAGAGGGAGCTCCAAGAATGACAATCCCTATCATCACCTGGATGCTTTTAAGAATATCTGTGACACGATTAAGATGAGAGGTGTTCCCCAGGAGGTGATATATTGCAAGGGCTTCATATTTTCACTGGAAGACAAGACACTGTCTTGGTACCTCAGCGTACCCCACCAGTCTCTGAACGGGTGGGGAGCGTTAGCTGACGCGTTTGTGAATAAGTTCTACCCCACTGAAAGGACAGTCAGAAATCGGCAGAAGATAACATCCTTCATGCAAAAGCCGAATGAAAGCCTCCATGACGCCTGGGAGCGATTTCAGGAGTACCTGAGAGATTGCCCCCATCACAACTAAAAGAAGGGTTTCCTCGTCACCACCTTCTACAATGGCTTGACTCCCGAAGACAGGGTGTCGCTAAACGCGGCCGCGGGCAGTGACTTCCTGGGGAAGAAGGCGAAGGAGTCTGAAATGATTATTAAGAATATGGACGAGTTGATGGCAGGTGCTGAGTTCGACCGATCCGATAGAGGACAGATAAAGAAGGTAGGTGAAGGGTCCACCCTTGAATCTAAGGTGCTAGAGGCAATCACCTCGCAGATCCAGAGGATTGCTACGGATGTAAAACAATTGCGAGAAGCTGGTGGTAAGGGGAAGAAGCAGGTAGAAAAAGTAATGAAATGTGTAACATGCGGAGAAGGCGGCCATGGGGTTGATAATTGCATCTACACCCGACCAGAAGCATCAAGCGATATCGAGTCCGAGGCAGAAGAGACTGAAAATGTCTCTTTTGTAAGCTTCAGAAGACCGGACCACCCTGGTTTTAGCTATGGGAACAAGGATGCAGTTGAGAATTCTCATCAGCTACATAACTCCACTAAGCCACCCCAAGCTTTCGAAAAGAGGGGAGGAACCGGTCAATATGCTAGAAATGCCCCCTTCCAGCAGAACAAAGGTAATTTCCAAAGTCAAGGCAAGTACCAGGGATCATCTAAAGAACAAGGACATAACCAGGCTTCGAACCAAGAAGATGTGGTGGGACAATTGTTTGATTTTGTGAAAAAGTAGGACACTATCAACAACCAATTGGCACAGAGTGCGCTATCAAATTCGGGTGTGTTGAACTCATTGCACGTCCAGCTGGCGGATATGCAGACACATCAATGCCAGATTGACCAACAATTAGCTCAAATGGCCGAACTGATGAAGAACCCCTCAGGAAAGATACCGTCAAACACCGAACCTGCGAAGAGGCCAGGGATGTGACAGATGGAAGGCCGAGATCAAGTTGCGGAAAAGGGATGATGCTGGCAGATAAGGAGTAAACTGGGGCCATCAAGCTGAAGACGATAACTGCAACGCTTCTCGAGAGGCAACCCGAGCTTTACTTTATTTTATTTCTTAGAATAGGATTGCGATTTACTTTCCTACAGAACAAACATTACGAACATATGGTATGTAATAAGGCCCGAGTCAGAGCACGCGCCGAGCGTGCCGACTCTTCTATTTTATGGGTCATCGCCGAATTTTTCGAAGCTTTAAAGAGTATTGCACTCTGAGGTCAAAGGCTTAACCCTTGGCCGATGATGTTTTACCCTTTGATTGCTGTTTCTGCTCTTAGGTTTTTCGTTTTTCGCCTGCCTGTTTTAACCGTGTCGGGCAGCCGCTCAGCTGGCGCACAGGACCACCCGTACCGCGCTTTGGTCTCTCGGGGCATCGCAACGGCCGTGACGGTTGGCATTCCTGGGCGGTGTGCACCCTATCGTGCATGGGAATAAATGCCCTTAATGAGACTGATGTAACCATCGTCTCGGGAACCGCCTGACCCGTTGGCCGACACACGCCCCAGAGATGTCCGTATCGCCCCCTGCCGAGCTGGCTATAAATAAGAACAGAGGTTTTACCGTGTCGGGCTGTCACACTTTACTCATTTTAGCCACCTGTAACGCATGCAGTAGTCCGCCCTTTTGCTCCTGTGTCGGCCAGATGCCTTCACCGCGGTATTGGGCGATGGCTCCTATGAGAAAAGGTATAGCCCGATAAGCTTATCGACCAGCAGACCTCTCGACCGACATGCTTATCGCTCGACGGTCTTATCGACTGACAGGCTTATCGTCCGACACGGGTTTTTCCTATCGCGCGCTGTCGATTTTGTATCGCCCGACGCAGTTAAGTGCGACATAACGGCCGATGGTGTCTGCTCGACACACCATGTCGGGCGACACATTTTTCTTTTGTGACGTCCTGTCGAGCAGTTGCTCTTTGGCGACCTTATCTACCGATATACCCGTATCGGGAGGTATGTTGTGTCGTGCACCCCCCCTCGTATCGCCCGATTTTGTATCGACTCGACTTTTTGTTTTGATGGACGATACCCAGATCTTCGAAATAAGTCCTGTTTTATCAAGTCTCTTTAGCTTTTCCCATCTAACATTTTAAATGATTAATGAACTTGATAACAGGCAGCGTTGCGGCCACAGCTGAAGCAGCAACTGTCGGACAAAAACGTCACAAGGGGCCACCAACCACCAAAAAGCGAGCAAGGGGAAATTTCCTTGATTAGGTAGCCTCGAAAGAGACTTGTTTCTTTATCATGGTCTGTCTTCTGTAGTAGCCTGGGGATAACTACAGAGACAGCCCGAGTACAGCCCCAGTGACTGCCAGGACAGCACAAGATCTCTCTGTCTACCATGAGATATTACACGTGTTCCGACTGAGCTGGGAAATAAAGCGGAGGCTGAGCTTGGAAAGTGCTTTGCCGGCGACCTCCAGATGGAACCTGGGCATCCCGGTTCCAACTACTTAATAAGGAGGAAGCAGCCACAAGTTTCCGCACTTGTTGAAGTTGTTTCCAAATGAGAAAGAAGGAGGCGGTAGCAAAGAAGCATATTGCAACTTCTACAAGGCACAAGCGAACCCGCTAAATAACCTTCACTGGACTAACATGAACTCACCCTCTTTGTCACTACTCTGGGACAGCGTATTAGATAAGTTTGGGGGGGGGTACCCATGTACCAGTGAAGGAGGTATAAAATTCTCTTGTGCCATTTTGCTTTTCCCCTATATCATGTACTTGTACCCTTGCTCATATAAAAATTTTGAAAATTTTGCTTATTTTGTTCCCATGCATATGTACAAAGTCACTATGTTAGTAAAAACCCTGATGAAACTGCTTGCCAAGTTTATTTTCTTTGTGCTGAATGTGACACAAGTCCTGTTATATCTTTTTGATAACGCTGCTTCAAACGAACAAAAGAATATGTTTTATCATGTCAAAATTTTTGAAAAATACAATAATCTCGCAAACAGTTAAGAGATGAGTATGGGGAAGGAAAAAGCTACCCAAACAGCAGGAATCTCTTTGTTCCCCCTTACCCAACAAAAATCCCAAAAGAGAGAGAAGCCTTATGAGCGTGAATAAAAGCATGAGAGTTGTGCCCAATAAAAGAAAAGAAAAAAATATATATACCCGCTTGTTTTCCAAAAGTACCCATCTTTAGGCATGGTAGATCTGGGGCAGTGGTACGTAGGATGTGAAATCACTACTCTAAAGCCAACTGGCTTGGACTACAGGGACCACTTGCCCACTAACGGACCCTTACCTGGATGGACTGATGGGAGACGAATGAAAAACCCAAAAAGCCTTAGCCTACCCTATACACAACTTTCTGCCCCAAAAAAGATAGCTGTTTGGTGCGTAAGCTAACTTTGGAATCATACAACAAAGTCTCGCCGAAGCTGTAGAGAAAAATTTTACTGAAATAATAAGGCAAGAAAATGCATAGTCTTTTGTTTGCAGTGAAGCAACATTATCTCTAAAGGCATTACTATACTTGTTTTACCTCTTGGCCCGAAAGTTATACCTAGAAAGAAGAAGCATCACAAAATATAGTTTAAATATTGATTGAGGACAATCAAAACGCTAAGTTTGGGGGAGTTGATAACACCAATTTTTGTGACGTTTTTGCCCTTTATTTTGTTATCAAAACTGCCCTTTTCTGCCATTTTCCTCTATTTTATTAGCACTTTCGCAATAATTAGCCAAGCAATGCTCTTAATCCAATTTTCCTATCTTTTGTAGAGTTTTCCTCATTTTTGGGCAATAAGGCCGCTCCGGCCCATGAATAAGTCCAAGCCTGTCTCGGCCTCCCTGACGCCTGATACAACCCCTGCCCAACAGGGGATGGGCGACACAAAGACGCTCGACAAAGAGGTGCTGCGTGAGAAGAAGCTGACGGACGACACGCCTTCTACCCGATAGGGAGCCCGACTCGCCCCGACAACCCAGCTTGTCGGGCGACACAACCACCCACCGGCAGGCGCGCCTCCCGTCACGTGACCGATAGCAGACACCTCCGCGCCGAGCTATACCTGTATCGGCCGTCCATCGACCGGCACTTAAGGGGGCCACGTGGCGCTTCGAGCACCATAACTCCTCCCGGCCAGCTGACTATAAATAGCAGCTACAGGGAGCCGAAAAGACAGTTCGGAGTTTTAGAATTCAGACAGTTGGGAGTTGATCTATCTTCCGAGGAGATTGCGAGAGCATACGTGTCGTGCCCCGGTGCTTGTCTCGGGCGACACTAGGTGAGCTTCTCCTCATCCCGAGAGGGAGGGGACAGTTCACTTAGGACCGTCTCGAGCGACACTGTGGGCCGATATCGGCCGACGTAGATGAGCGACACCAGTGCCCGATAACAACAATGCGTAGCTCTTAGCCCGACATGATATCAAACTGATATGCTTAGCTTGTCGAGCGTGCCGCCCAACATGAGCGTATCGGCCAGGGTCCTTGAGCGATACGGTTGACAGTCGGTGCGTGCCTCCCGAGAGGGTGTGCCGCCCGACACCTATGTATCGGGCTAGGCCTCTCACCGATATCGGGCAGGAGAGCTACAACACCCTGTCGTCCTTCTACATCAAGGAGGTGACACCTATCTTTACTTTCTGTCATTTAATTCCTTACTTATGCATTGTAATTAAGATCCTTTATTTGTCTATGGGAATAGAAGATGCTTAATTACTTGTTGCTCTATGCTTGGTGCACAATGTTGGATGACTGCTATGTTTGATGTATGAACTCTATCTTGCATGTTTGGATCACGTTTCGCTTAGCTAACGAATCGTGTTTTCCCGTCGCAACAACTTCGAGAGTTGTGTTGTGGCTCTAGTGTTTGGTCCGATTCTGGAGTACCAGAGTGCCTGGAATAGAGTTGCTTTAGTGACCTTTCCACTCTAGTTTTAGTCCAGTGACCTCGAGAGGGGTGCTGATGCCTTATTAGAGGTACCCACTTTGAGAGGAGGGGTACAGGACTGGTTCTACCGCCGCTTGTCTTACCGGAGTTTTATCCTTCATACCTCGCTTTAGCTCGAGCAATATCTTTCTATTTCTGTTGCATGAAAACTCCTAAAAACTGCTAATTGACCAAAATCTTAAATCTCTCTCGTAGCTCCACTTGGAGATAGTTTTCTTCGTTTTATTTGTGACATCTTACTGCTTCCCTTTTTGGGAATTTATCTCTCTTTATACCTTCCGGAGTGTAGCGTGTCGATTCCTTGTTCTCAACACTACCCCCTTGTCCCTGTGTTTGACCCCGTATATCTACTTCAACCCCGTAAACAAAGTTGCGGGGGCCTAGAAGGATTCGGCTTTATAAATGTAAAAGCTCGACTACCTCAAATCCGCCTCCAATTTTAGGACGCGCGATTTAGGCCGGTCAGTTAGTCATGGTGTGATTATCAAGAATCTAAATAATTTTCTAATTACCTTTTGTCACATGTGTTATACTAAACAATGTACCTTCAAAATTGGTTCAAATGACACCATATGAGATATGGCATGGGAAGTGTCGCAATGTGTCTTTTGTAAAGATTAGTAGTGAAGCCTATATAAGAAAATAGTTTCTTGAAAGGCTCTACCAACGAATCACATAAATGTTATTTTGTTAAATACTACTTTTATCCCAATATGAAAACAAAATATTTATTGCCAGGATGGCTGTATTCCTAAAAGGGAACATTAGTTCCAAAGCAATCAGTTGGAGATAAGTAGAACTTAAAAAGTTTGAAACCAACAAGAAAATATTGAACCTAAAAGAGCCATAGGAACATAGAGATTTACAAGTTTTTGTGGAATCTCAAGTCTAACACACAACTCGTAGTTCTAGTAGAACAAACCTTGATCTTAAAAGATTAAGATATCTTATGGATCAATAAGGAAGTAAGTTGGTCATAAATCATGAGTCAACAACCTACGTGGAAGCTATTGAGGGACCAAAATCTAAGACATGGCTTGAAGCCATGAGATCTAAGATGGACTCCATGTAACCCAACAAGGTATGACCTTAGTTGATCAACCTGAAGGGGTAAACCCCACAAGGTACAACTGGGTCTTTAGGAAAAAGATCAACATAGAAAGGTAAATTGGTTGAAAGGAGTTTCAAACAAGTTCAAGATGTTAAACTTAATGAAATCTTTTCACCATTTACCATAGTTAAATCCACCAGGATCATGCTTGTCATTGTAGCTTGTTATGCCTATGAGATTTGGCATATGGATGTTAAAACCACATTCCTTAACAAGAATAATTATAAGGATGTGTACGTGACACAACTTAAAGGTTTTATAATCTAGTTATTGCAAATAAAGTCTACAAGGTACAAAGGTCAATCTATGGAATGAAGCAATAATCTCATGGATGAAATCTTCTATTTCACAAGAGAGTCAAAAAGTTTGACTTCAATCAAAATTAAGATGAAATATGTGATTAAAAAAGTTGAGTGGGAGCATATTTGTATTCCACATAATGATGTGAATAACATCCTTTATTAAAACCTAGATGGGAAGTATCTTCTGTGTGAAGCCTTAGGTGAAGCATCCTACAATTGAGATCTATAGTGATAGATCTATAAAGATTCTTGACCTAAGAGAGAACACATTACAAGTTGCTAAAGGGGTTCAACATATCAATGAGAAAGATTTATCCATGTTCCATTGAATCAATCTATTAAGAGTCGAGTACCCCAATTCTTGTGAAGAATAGGAATAAATGAGTAAGATGCCGATTGAATTTGCAATATTAGGTACTCATCCTATTATCTATCCTATGTATTGGACATGATAATAGGATATCTGTTAGACACCAGTGAAAGTCACTGGACTACCATAAAGAAAATCCTTGAGTACTTGAGAAGAACTAAAAGGATTGGTTTCTTGGATTTGGTAAAAAAGAACAGTTGGAGTGTAAACGGTTACATTGATGCAAGCTTCTAAAATGACAACTAAAATGATCACAATCTAAATTGTGTTTGACCTTCAAACTATTAGCTGGAAATGTTCTGAGCAAGAGACAGTTGTTCTAGAATAAAAGTTGAGTGCCTTGCTTTTCTGAAAAAGGTAGAGAATATTGTATGGATCAAGAAATTCATATGGATGAATTTTTGGGATGTTCCAACCATTGATGACACCGTAGAGATACTGTGACAACAACAGAGCTACTAGATAGGCTAGGAATCTAAGATAGAATAATATGGAACTTCCATCTCAGACGAGGGTTTGTATAATGAGGAGATGTGAAACTTGCAAAATACCAACTTGAAGCAAATGTTTCTAACCCTCTATAGAAATGCTTACATAATGAATCATGATGGACATGTTAGAATCACTTAGAATAAGATTTGTGGGTGATATGGCTTCAAAGAGCAAGTGGGAGTTTGTTGATATGTATGCTTAGAGAGCCAATCATATGATGATTGCAATGGGGCATTATATACTTGATTTGACAATGATAAAGGTATTTCTATCTATTATGTTTGTCTCAATCATGAGACGGTGAAACAAACATAAGTAGATGTCTAACGAATGACATTACTCAATGACATATGTCTTCAAGTTGAGGACCTAAACAATGAGATCATATGTATGATAAGAGTGCATGCATTCTTGTTATGTCCCTAATCAGATATTAATGTGGAAGCAAAATAGACGACACTAATACATAAGACTAGAGTTTCTGTTGACTAATGATAGAGTCTCATTAGTCATGGTATGTGATATCAAGTCAAGAACACATGTACATGTTGGAGAATAGTGTATCAGATATACCCACCTTGAGAGTGTTACATGAAACCATGGAATGGTAGTCAGAATCAAGTCTCATAATGATAGTGGTTATTGTGTTTCTTAGACCTGAAGTCACTAAACTCATCACATGTTGTTCATCATACTTTGACATCATCTAACATGACCTTTAATAAGGGTTTCCATAAAGGTGATGCTCAAGTACTCTATGACACATTAGGATTGACTTTTGAAGGGATAACTCCTTCTCAACTCTAGCAGGTTGACTTTTGAAGGGAGAGCAAATCAACTCTAGCAGGTTGACTTTTGAAGGGATAACTCCTTCTCATTGTCTCTATTAGTGCAATTTGGAGTTCCCATTGGTCCACGTGGACTACTCTAGAGATGATCGGCCATTTCTAGTCAGTAACAAGATGCCAACAACCAGCATCTGTGGTGTGGTACCAGGAGGCCGTTGCAGATGAGTGTATGAGTGCTTCTTGAAGAAGAATCATGTTACTGTTTGGAAAAGATGCACGATACTGCATCAAGAGATGTCATTGGACATGCTCCAGGACTAGGTATATATCTTGCAACCCTATTTCCCATGTCATAGTTGTTGATGAGATCTTTCTGACTTGGGAATCATGCATTAAATTTTTGTTTTCGATGCCATAATTGTTCGCTTGATTTCCTAATAGTTCTTTCTCGCATTCATTCTTCCATGGATGAGAACCTAGTTTCTCTTGATAGAAGGTTATGTATATGTGGTTAAAGATCTCCTTTCCTTTTTCTTTTCCCTAGTTTCACCTCGATCATGAGGAAAGAAGATGTATTGGAGCTTGGGCGTGCAAGCTAGGGTTTCATCTACTTTCTTTGAATTGTCTTGCTATTGGATCTTCAACACCTATCGAAAGGTGAGTTATATAATCTTCATCTCAATTTCTAGCTTGGTCTTAACTTGTTTCATATATATTGTATCCTTGAACATAGTTGATATGATGGAAAGAGGATCTTGCTAAACTATTTTTCATTTGTGCAAAGTAGTTTTTGTGATGTTATCTAGATCTTTATCATATGTATATACTCTATACTTTCATGGATATGAATTGTTAGTCTTGAAGAAGAAGAAACGGTGGTAGTGTTTAAAAGAAATAGATCTAATATATATTATAGTGAAGGGATTGATGGTTTATCTAGTATGTGTCTTGCTAATTTCATTAAGAAACAATGGAGATTACTATCACCTAATTCGATGGGCCTAATTTAGGACAAGAAAATGATGGCTCTACTTAGTGTGGAGACTTTTGGCCTTACTTAAGTAATGAACCGATGATTCCACTTAGAGGAATCTAGGGTTAAGTAATGAACTGATGGTATAATGTGTAGCCTTTTATAAACTGATGGTACACTAGACATAAACTGATTTTTGGTTGTCACTAGAATGATCTAATGGTTTGCCTACCTAGAATCTGATGGGTATGTTTTTGGACTAAGTATCCAAATAATTCGATGATCCTATACTTGGTTATACATTTCCATAAACTGATGGACATGCTAGATGCATGAACTGATCCTTAACTAAGTCTTCAAAGGATCTAATGGTTTCTTTTGGTTAAGTATAACAATAATTTGATAGTTCTTTTCTTGGTTCCATACCTCAAAAAAATTGATGGTATGTTAAGTATGTTACCTTGAAATTTTTGACTAAGTATGGAAATGAATCGGTGGACTTTACTAATGTAAAAAGAACTGATGAAATATCCTTGAAAAACTATTGAAATGACAGTTCAACTTGGTTGAAATACTTATATCTCTTACTAAGACCATTAAATAATTGATGGTTCCCCTAGATCAAGGATATGATGGCCTTAGTAGGCCTAAAGATCTGATGGTCCTTCTATGACTATGACTCCATGGTTATGTTTACCTTGAATCCAATGGCTTCAAGTGAAGTTAAAGACTCAATCAATTGTGATCGAGGAACATGATCCAATGGTTGAGTTTGATGCCATAATCCAATGGGTTGTAAACCACTATCCGATGTAATCTGGAGTTAAGGACATGATATTCTTACTAACTAACTCAATAATCCTATGGGTTTCCTAGGTGTATCAAATGGACTGATGGGTTGACTATGTGTATAAAATGAATAAATGGATTAACTATAGATGTTGATTAGGTAATACAAATCCAACATACACCTTTTACCCTCTTCTTAAAAATTGATTTCCAATAATAGTTTAATACCCTAATTGATGATTGAGATAATGAATGTCATCTTCATAATGTTAGAGTAATTATCTTATGTTACTCTTGATAATTATATGACTCCAGTGTTTAAATGCACACTCTTCTAAGCTTGAAATGATAAATTCATTGTGATATGAAAAATATTATACAAGGATCAGATGATAATGATATTCTTACAAGAGAATATATGTTGATTGACATAAATGGCCCGTGGACTATGTTATCCCTAGTGCATGTATATTCCTCTTATTGAATTGGTAATGGACCATGACCAATGATGTTGTGATAAAGAATATGCTCATACGTTTTATATCTTTTGAAGTTTCTATATACCAATACTTTTTGTAGAAATTCTTTAGTGTTTATGAGTAACTAGTTTGATGTAGCCTAAACTCACCTAATGGATAATACCTAATCAAGTCAAACCCTAATCATGTAATACCCTATGTCTTAGAGCTATTCTAGTATCAGAACTTGCTAGTTATAAAAACAAGTATTCCATAAAGGAAACTTGGACTTGTATCTTGATGAGTATATGTAGGGGCAGGGAAGGCATATCCTTGTCATACTGATCCCAAGGTTATGGAGAATGGTCGAGGTTGTATCTCAGATGAATGAATTTGTATATGATTTATAATTGATGACAGTTGTGGTTGTACCTCAGAAAATAGGGTTTGTATACCCTGGTTTCTAGTTCCATAGCTTGTATACCCATGGCAGACGAAGTTCATACATCTTGACTTATATGTCACTATGGAAGACTTGTACTGACTGAGGGGAAGAAATCTTAAGATTCTGGCTCTCCTAGATCTTGTACGGTACTGATTACACTTTACAGTGGTCAGTTGGAAGTTGAGTGGTATGCGTCAAACTTCCCAGGGCTTAATAAAATATATAATACAACCATGTAGCATATATGCTAAAGTTATACACTGGTTCACATTGGATGATAACTTTTGCCTTATTTCTTATAATGTCTAATTGACATATATTGTGGTAATAGGAATCAACTATTTAAATGGTGATATCTTTTTCTATTTCTTGCAATTTTGTTAAATCCTTTTAACCCTATAATACTATATGTTTGTTTTTTTGTTTAATTACTTAACTTGATGTAAGATGAAAATGTTGTTGAGAGTTATATCTCTCACTGGGACATGGGTCTCACCTTGTGTGTCATCACATCTTTCTAGGTGATCAGAAGAAGTTTTGTTAGAGCCGTGGTAACGAGGAGGAGAATCTTTCAGATCAGTACAAGCAAAAAGGTTGTCTAGTTGTGTAGATAGTCCTTGAGTCATCCCTATACTCTCAGGTCTAGGCAGGGATGTTTTTTAGAAGAAATGTATCGATTCAATTTTTGGAAATATGTTGATGTTTGTACATGGTATATCTATATGTGAACATATTTTGTATACTAATTGTGGCTATGACAACTAGACAGATGTAAAGTTACCTCATGATTTATAAGCTTTTATTCAAGGTGTTGGACCTATATGTAAATATTATTACGTATGAGTGAGATCTAAATTTGGTTTTAATTATTCCTTTTTTTCATGATGTGGTTAGTTAATGATCGATCATGGTTTGGTTTTGAGTAATCTCATTTAATGTGGCAGTGTATTACTTTTGGTGGTATTAGAGCCTAGGTTTCGCTGAGTCTACATGGACATAGGACTTAGGTTTTGTGTTTGTTCTTACATAACCCAACACATCTGATCATAGCTTATGGTTATCTTGATATGTATGGAGAATGTGAAGAACATTCTGAGAGTAGATATGTTGCACTAGAGGGTACAAAAAGCAACAGTACCTAAGACATGATAAGAACGGCCAACACCACTTCCATTTGACCCTACAACTATGGCTAATCCAACTTTTGGATCCCTATTTGGACAACTTGTGATGATGATTACACACTTAGTAGATAGGGAACCCACACCACAACCTAGGGAAACTATCCCTAATACAGAATATCAGGGCCTGGGGAAGACCTTTGAGAGGTTGAAACGTGTAGGATGTACCGAATATGTGGGTATTGTAGATTCGACAGATGTTGATATATGGATAACTAAGTTAGAAAAGGCATTTAAGATCCTAAATATCCCAGATGAGGACATGGTGAAGCATGTTGTTTACCTCTTAAAAGGTAGTGCAGCCATTGGTGGTTCATAGAAGACGAGAAGCGACTAGGAGTTACGGTAAGTTGGGAAGAATTTTGGTGAGAGTTTGTGTGCCTTGAAATATATGCGGATGAGAAGACTTCTCAGTCTGAGAGATTGTTCCAAGGGTCGATGTCTATCAATGACTATGAGGAAAGGTTTATGAAGTTGTTGAGGTTTTGTTCTCATATGGAAACATCAGAGAAGCAAAGGATCTAGAGGATTGAGAAGGGTTTGAGTCCTAAGTTGTCTACGACAACATTAGCCTTGGAGAATAGGGAGAGGTTCTCTACCTTTGTGGAATCTATGTGGAGGATTGAGAGGTCTGCTCTTGATAAATGTGAACCCAAAGCTAGGAAGAGGCTAACTAAGTTCTAAGGACAATTTTCTAGAAGCTTCAAGAAGTCAAGGTTCTCATCATTGGAGTCATAGTAGAGGCTGACTTTTCTGAACCAAGATCACGAGTACAGTCCCAACAATTACCTAGTAAAGTTTGAGGTTGCAACTTTTCACCGACCGGAACAACCAATGTATCATCTGTGTCAATGACAGTGTTGTCTAGGCTACAGTATGATTCTAGGACGTGTTTCAAGTGTAGAAAAGATGGACATAAGAGGTGGTCTTGTCCTATGAAGGATGAGGAAGTGACACAACAACTGAAGAACAGTCCGTGAAGCTCACCACAACAATAGTACAACAATGATGGTGGAGGACGTGGTCAAACATCATAGACGAGGTCAGCCACCCCATCTGGAAGAGGATGAGGACAACAATAGGTGAAGCTAGACTCTATGCCATTAATCAACCAGAAGGAGTAGTCAATCCATGGGTTGTGACAGGTTAGATGGAAAATATTTAATTCTAACTTATTTGCATCTTCTTTTGTATCTATTCTAGTTGAGCTTGATGCTATGTACTCATTTATCAACAGAGAGGTGATAAAGAGTTGTAATTTGGATGTTTGTAGTAGGTCCATTAGTCTCATGTTAGAAACACCTTTAGTTGGTTCTGCTGATTGAAGAAAATATGTCCATCTTATGTTCTATCTTTCTTGAGATGCAACATTCAAGTGGATCTTATGCCACTTGACATGCATTTATTTGATGTGATCCTATGGATGGATACATTGGAAAAGTATAAGGTCATGTTGGACTTTAGTTCTAAGGCTTCTACGTTCTATGATAGAAATGTCTTGTGGACTTTCCAAGGAGATAGGAAAATTCTTCCTATGTGTTTGGTGTCATCTGTGATTGAAGAGAAGCCGATGAGACAAGGGTGTGAGGACTTCTTGGCTCATGCTATGCATACCAAGGTGAGGAGTCCTTGTATCTAGGAGGTACCTATAGTGTAAGAGGTTGAGGATGACTTTCCAAAGGAGATTCCTAGTGTTCCACCTCCTAAAGGATATTGATATTGAGATTAGTCTAGTTCCTAGAACACAATGTATAGCTCAGACATCTTCTAGGATGGCACCAGTTGAGATGTAGGATTTGAAGAAATAGTTGCACGAGTTGCTGAAGAAAGGTTTCATAAACCAAGCTCTTCTCCTTGGGTGCTCCACTACTTTTGTGAAAAATAAGGATGGTTGTATGAGGCTATGCATAGATTATCGACGGTTGAATAAGGTTACAATAAAGAACAAGTACCTATTGCCAAGGATTAATGATCTATTTGATCAGTTGAGAGGAGCTACTATGTTTTCTAAGATAGACTTGAGGTTGAGTTATCACCAATTGTGGATCAAGGAAGATGGCATACCTAAGACTGCTTTTAGGACTAGGTATTGTCACTATGAGTTCATGATTATGCCATTTGGGATAACCAATGCATCGACAACTTTCCCAGACTTGATGCAAGGGTGTTCAGACCATGTCTGGATCAATTTATAGTAGTATTATAGATGATATTTTGATATAATCCAGGAACAGTCAGCAACATGAGAAACAATTTCTCCAAACACTGGAGTTGTTGAGGCAGCGCCAGCTATATGCCATATTCAACAAGTGTGAGTTTTGGTTGACTGAGGTGACTTTCCTTGGTCATGTCATATTTTCTAAAGGTGTATGTGTTGACCCAAAGAAAGTGGAGTCTATGTTGGGATGGGAGAAGCCCAAAACACCGACTGAAATATGAAGCTCCCTAGGTTTGGCATGTTATTATAGGAGATCCATTAAGAATTTCAGCGTCATAGAATTATCCCTAACCAAGTTAACCAGGAAGGGTGTTTCTTCTATTTGGGATGACAAGGTTCAATGATCCTTCTAATCACTAAATGAGAATTTGACAAGTGTCTAGTGTTAGTTCATCTAGAGCAAGGGAAATGTTACTTATCTGTGATGCTTTGAAGAATGGCTTGGGATGCGTGCTGAGATAAGATATGAATGTAAATGTTTTTTGCTCCCCGAAACCTTAAGAAACATGAGGAGAAATATTTGACACATGCCCTGGAGTTGGCATCTATCGTTCTTGCCATGAATATTTGGAGTCGCTATCTATATGGAGAAAATTGCCAGATCTTCATACATCATAAGAACCTATAATATATATTTTCAAAATAGGAGCTGAACATGAGGCAAAGAAGTTGGATGGATCTGATCAAAGATTATGACTGCATGATAGATTGCCATGTAGGGAAGGTAAATGTGGTGGCTGATGAACCAAGTAGGAAGTCATCTTTGTCATCATCTACAGATAAAGCACAGTTGCATTTCATGGCGTGTCACAAGCGGGACATGCTAGTGTCTTTACGACAGATGAATGTACAATTGGAAGTATCCCTATTGGCAGAATTATTAGCACAGTTGCAAGTCAAGAAAAAATTGATACAACAAATCAGAGATGCACAGAAGGATGATACTATGATACAGAATATCAGATCAGAATTTGGTAGCCAGAAGCATGATGGGTTCCATGTGTCAGATGATGGGATAGTATGTTTCCACAACATGACAGTGGTTCCAAATACTGATGGCTTAACAAAGATGGTACACGAGGAGGCTCATTCCTCAATGTACGTGATGCATCCCATCATATAAAGATGTACCATAACCTGAAAGATTTGTACTGGTGGCCAGGACTGAAGTGTGATGTGGTAGAATTTGTTTCCAAATGTCCAGTTTGTCAACAAGTCAAGGCATAACATTAGAAGCCTGCAGGAAAATTGCAACCTTTGTCGATACCATAGTGGAAATATGATCATATAACTATGGACTTTGTGGTTGGTTTTTGAAGGACAAACAAAGGTCATGATTCCATTTGGATGATAGTTGTTAGGTTGACAAAGTCAGCTCACCGTCTTCTAGTCAAGACAACTTATACATCTAGGAAAGTTGGCACAAGTATATGTGGATGAGATTATTCGTCTGCATGGCATTCCAGTTACCATAGTGTCCGATAGAGATCCTCAATTCATGAGTAGGTTTTGGGAACACATGCATACAACTTTAGGAACACAACTGAGGTTCAACACAACTTTCTACCCATAGATAGATGGTCAATATAAAAGGACTATCCAGTCATTGGAGGATCTTTTTAGGCATGTGTTCTACAATTTCATGGTATTGGGACATCCATATGAGTTTGATTGAGTTTTCATACAACAACAACTATCAGAGAAGTATAGATATGACACCATATGGTGCCTTGTATGGGATATGTTTTCATTCTCCCCTTTGTTGGTACAAGGCAGGTGAGTATCAACTTTTGGGTCTTAAGTTAGTACAATAGACTTCTGAGAAGATTAAAGTGATTCAACAACATTTGAAGGAAGCTTAGGACAAATAAAAGTCATATGCTGATAACCGCCACACACCACTAGAGTTTCAAGTTGGAGACCGTGTGTACCTAGAGGTTTCTCCTTTGAAGGGTGTGTCGAGGTTTGGTAAAAAGGGTAAGTTGGATCCTAGGTTTATGAGACCATACCCTATATTGGCACAAGTTGGAAAGGTGGTATACATGTTTGAGTTACCGCATGAATTGCACAAGTTTCACAATGTATTTCATGTTTCCATGCTAAGGAAGTGTTACTCTGACAGAGAGTTGAGGATATAGGCAATGGAGGCTGAGTTGAATGAGGATGTATCTTATATGGAGGGTCTTGTGTTGATCCTTGATAGGCATATACAGAAGCCAAGGAACAAGGTCACAACCTTAGCTAAAGTTTTGTGGCATCACCATGGTGTGGAGGAAGCCACATGAGAATTATAGGATGAGATAAGTAGAAAGTACCCATTCTTGTTCACTTAGGATTTCAAGGGTGAAATCCCTGTTACGGGTTTATGGTTGTAAAACCCCTAACCCTGGTTAAATATGTAAACATGCTTACTTAATCTAATTGGGTGCTTAATTTCTTAATCAAACTATAATCTATGATTGGATATCATGAGATGAAGCTATGTTTCAAGTTTGGTCCAATTTGGACACTGGTTGATCAAGTTTCACAATTTATGCACTTATAAGGGCTTTATGCAATTACCCAATTCTAGGGTTTATCTATAATTTTCATACATGTGTGTTGTGCATCATAGTAATCTTCATAATGATTAATATGGTTGCACATATGGATACATAGATATACCATCGATTTGTTGATCTTCCCTTGATAGGTTGGAAATCTAGGATTTTCACCTAAGTGTGTAGATGATTCTTCAAAGTATATGAACTATTTGATGGTATCAGCTGGTGAAGGAAAGATCCAAAGGTTTCTCCTTGTAGTTGATTATCCTATGACTTGTCCTTGATACCCTAGAACTGATGGATGCAATAGTTGAAGTAAATGATCTGATGGATGGTTAGTTTTGCTGAAATGACTAAGTATAGTGAAAAGAGTCGATGGGTTCACTGATGACCCATATTGATGAGTTCTCTAAGGAAAGAACTGATGGGAAACCTGGGTAAAGATATGATGTCTTATCTGCATGCATGGATAAGGAATGTTTTCAACTTTTTGTCACATGGAATACATATGATGATGATACCTTAACCCACCTTCTCTCTCATCTAAAGCATCCCTTCCTTACTTTACAAACAAACTTCTGCACTTCCCTCTTCCTTGTGTACTAGATCATCTCATCCCTTAGCTACTTGGTAGAGGAAAAGGAAAGCTCTTGAAATGCAGAACTTTGGTGGAGCTAGCATGCAAGTTGATTTAGGGTTTTTGATGGAGAAACCTTAGGGCTTTGAAGGTTCTTAACCTAGCTCTTGACCTAGCCCAATAAGTCCTTCCTTTCTACCTTGTTTTGTGCTTTTATGTCTCTCCTTCTTTCTTCCATTGATGAGACCTTAGTTTCTCTTGATAGAAGGTTATGCATTTGTTGTTAAAGATCGCCTTTTCTTCTTCCTTTGCTCTAGTTTCACCTCGATCTTGAAGAAAGAAGTTGTTTTGGATCTTGGGCATGCAAGTTAGGCTTTCATCTCCTTTATTTGAGCTATATTTCTATTGGACCTATCTAGATACGAGTAATATAACCTCTGTCTCATTTTCTAGCTTGCTCTTAACTTGTTTCATATAGATCATATCCTTGAACATAGTTGATATGATGGAAAGAGGATCTTGGTAAACTATTTTTCATATGTGGAAAGTAGTTTTTATGATTTTATCTAGATCTTGTTCATATGAACATACTCTCTACTTTCATTGATATGAACTATTGGTCTTGAAGAATAATAAATAATGGTAGTCTTTAAAAGGAATAGATCTGATTTCTATTATAGTGAAGGAGCTAATGGTATATCTAATATTTGTCTTACTTATTTCACTAAGTAAAGAAATAATGGAGATCCCTATCACCTAATCCTATGGGCCTATATAGGATAAGAAAATGAGGGAATCTACTTAGTGTGGAGACTTTTGACCTTACTTAAGTACTTAAACGATGATTCCACTTAGAGGAATCTGGGGTTAAGTATAGAACCGATTTTCTAGTGTGTACCCTTTTATAAACTGATGGATACACTAGACATAAACTAATTTTTGGTTAAGTCACTAGAATGATCTATGGTCTTACCTTCCTAGAGTCTGATGGGTATGTTTTTGGACTAAGTTCCCATATAATTTAATGATCCTATATTTGCTTATATATTTCCATAAAACGAAGGACATGCTAAATGCATGAACTGATCCTTGACTAAGCCTCTAAAGGATTCGATGATTTTCTTTCTGTTAAGTATATCAATAGTCTGATGGTGCTTTTCTTGGTTCCATACCTCAAAAAATCAATGGTAGGTTAAGTATGTTACCTTGAACATTTTGATTAAGTATCGAAATGAACCAATGGACCTTACTAATGTAAAAAGAACTGATGATACATCCTTGAAAACTAATGAAATGATGGTTCAAATTGGTTTCAAGATTTATATCTCTTACTAAGACCATTAAAGAATTAATTGTTCTCCTAGATCAAGGATATGATGGCCTCACTAGGCCTAAAGATCCGATGGTCCTTCTATGTGTATGATTCCATGGTTATGTTTACCTTGAATATGATGGCTTCAATTGAAGTTCAAGACTCAATGAATTGTGATTCAGGAACATGATCTGATGGTTGAGTTTGATGCCATAATCCAATGGGTTGTAAACCATTATCTTATGGTAATATTAGAGTTAAGGACATGATATTCTTACTAAGTGACTCAGTAATCTAATTGGTTGCCTAAGTGTATCAAATGAATTGATGGGTTGACTATGTGTATCAAATGAAACAGTGGGTTAACTATAGACGCTAATAAGGTAATTCTAATCCAACATACACCTTTTACCCTCTTCTTGTGAATGGATTGTCAATAATGGTTTTGTGACACCTCAACATACTAAACGAGATGACTCAAAAGAAAACATGTGATCAACAACTAATCAAACCATACATAAGAAAATAGGGTAAATTAAAACCGATTTAAACGTTACTGTTATGTTATGAAACATTACATGAAGGTCCAACAACATGTATCATATCTCATACCATACCAGGTATTTACATATCTGAATAATGACATCAGCTACAACCTATATACAAAAGAATGTTCCACATATACATGCCATATACAAAACATAGGTACACTGCCAAACCACATATCAATATACATTGTCTACAAAACAACCCATGCCTGTACCTGAGAGTACATGGATGACTCTAGGACTCTACAAGCTACTACTATCCAACCTTATGCCTCCAATTCTCTCCGAGCTGCTCCTCCTTAGCACCACAATCCTAAGAATGCCACTGGAGACCACCTAGAAAGATGTGTTGACCCACGAGGTGAGACCCATGTCCTAACGAGAGATATAACTGTCAACCAACAATTATTGATTACAACAAATAACCTTATTAAATAGGATGAGAAGATTCAACTAACTAAACATCATAAGAAAAAGGCAAATTTTACTATCCAATGTGAATAATGTTTAACCCTAAATAGAAATACTACATGGCTGGATTACATCTTCTATTAAGCCATGAGGAGTTGAGGTATACCACTCAAATCCAATTGACCACTAAGTCAAAATTAGTGCCATAAAAGATCTAGGAGAGCTAGAATCCTAAGATCAAATCCAGTCTCAGTCAGTACAAGTCCGTTGCAGTGACACATAAGGTCAAGATGCAAAATACCCTAGTCTGCCCTTGGTATATAGGTCATGGAACTAGTGAACATCCTAGTCCATCCTTAAAAGCTCACAGTACTAGTGAAACCAGGGTATACAAAACTTGACATTTGAAGTACAACAACAACTCTCCTCAATCACATCATATATATTGAATCATAATCATCTGAGATATGGTCTAAACCATTCCCTGCCAAGGTATGACTGTGGCCATCCTTGTGAACATGCATATACTCAACAATTTACAACTCCAAGCTTCCACTAAAGGAGAACTCATTTCACCATCCAACATGTCCTGGCACTGGAATGGATCAAGGGCACATGGTACTAGATGATTAGGGTTTCACTGGATCAGTTAGTGCCAATTGAGTATGTTTTAACTGCATCAATCAAGTTACGTACAAACAGTTTCACTTGTGAACTGATTAGGGTTTCACTTGTGAACATGCATATACTCAATAGTTTACAACTCCAAGCTTCCACTAAAGGAGAACTCATTTCACCATCCAACATGTCCTGGCACTGGAATGGATCAAGTGCACATGGCACTAGATGATTAGGGTTTCACTGGATCAGTTAATGCCAATTGAGTATGTTTTAACTGCATCAATCAAGTTACGTACAAACCCTATAAGAGCTCTACAAAAATAGAGTAAATTACAACCTCAAAAGATATAGAGCGTATGAAGTATAAAGTTTATCACACAACCACATGGTACTATTCCATTGTCATACATGTAGTCATGCTCATCATCATCATACCATCACACGAGCACATCCTTGTCACCTCATGAAGATAATAACAACTCAACTAGAGAACAAAACTATGTCTAAGGTCATAAGACCATTTACTTCATTCCATACAAGAACATCATTATCTTTCCATGCCTCATCAAGGCTCATCATTCCATCACCACACATGTTCTACACAAGTTGATGCAACATTACATTCAAAATATATAATGTTCATAGAACAACAAATAAGGGTTACAACAAAATATAGGGAGTAATTATTTTGTCATCATCCTAATCAATCAAGAATTCTAAGCATTATTATCACTTACTTGGATTAGGGATAGATTCAAAAAGGTAAGTGAATTATGACTTCAAAGATAGAACCAAACGATCACAAGAAGGGTAGTCCAAATCCTAGCTCAACATACAAGGAAGATCAGCCCACCTTCTTCCACCTTGAGCTCCTCTTTCACCACAAAGAAAGAGGGGACATGATTCCAAGAGCAAGGAAGAAGAAGAAAGAGGAAACTAGGCATGTAAAGGAGGTTGTTTGCATGAAAAGACATGGTTCTATATAACTTAGGTTGGAGAGAGAGAAAGGGGGTTAGGTGTCAAGATAAACATGCATGTGCCCAAGGGATCTCGTCGATGTAAGCACCACACTCGACCAACAATCTAAGGGTGACAAAACCAAGAAAACTAAGCAACCAAACTGACCTAGAAAAGCAAACAACCGATGAGAATACATAGTGACCAAAGATAATCAAAACATAGAGACCGCAAAGAAACTCATCAACCCTCAATACATGAAAATTTTGGAAACTGAAGAGAGATACCAAATCTCATCGAACACCAACCCTAGGTAGCTCAAAATAAACTTCATCAACTTCCAAAACCAAGGACCTAATAAACTTGGTGATCCCTAAACTGGGGTTCAACACCCAAGGTCAAACATTAACTAGGGCATCAATGCAAATCCTAATCTCACGCATGAGGTGTCACCAATCAAACTAAGGTGTGTTAAGGAACCCCAAATATCAAACAAAGCCAACATGATGTCAACACATGTGTTGTACAACAAGCATGTAACAAATTGCAAGAAAATTGTACAATAATTAGGTCCAAAACAAGCACATATATGCTTAACTACCTCAAACAGTGTCCAAACTTGTGGGATCCAACTTATAAAACACGAGATTTAACTTAAGAAGAAGCGATTAACTGGCAGTGGAATTATTAAAAATCACTAAAAAATTAAAACTTTTTGTAAAGAGATCTTTAAACGGTAAAACTCTTTCATAAGAAACATGTAAAGTTATTTACAGACTGATTCATCATTGTATCTCTGTAATATCACATCTCGAGTATTACAAACATTAACTACCTTGTTAGCTGTACAAGGCCAGATACCAAAAATCTCGAGGCATTAAGCCAAAAATCTCAGATCTATCTTTAAACATCTACTGACTCCTAGGACCTGAGAGTACAGAGACGACACATAGGACATACTATCTTCAAGACTTGACATACAGTGTCTCCACCTGAGAATCACTATTGTTCGTGATGTTGCTGCTGCTGTTGCTGCTGCTCACCCACTGGAAGGTTTCTTCCTCTTCTTCGACGATTACCTAAAAATTAATCCCACGGGGGTGAGACAATTGAATAATTGTCCCAGCAAGAGTTATAACTCTTCGTCAGAAGCTTTGTTATTGAAATAATGGAATAACATTAAGCAGTAGAACTATAAACATTCAACAACAGGTTTAATCATTGTGTCAACTAAGTGAAGTAACATTCTTTTAAGCAATCATTTCAATTATAACTTAATTGAATGACAAGACATATATCAATAAGGAATATGAAGAATATGTATACTAGTTATTTAACTCGAGCACCATAAAGAATGTAATATAAATCATTATTTCTCGTAGTTCAACCTAAGAAAATATGCTACACGGCTGATTAAGTTTTTCAAACATATTTATGCCCTGAGGAGATGAGTTACACCTCTCATACTCCAACCAACCATTAAGAAATAGCAATCGGTACCATACATAAGTCATCAGAAGAGCCGAATTCCTATGACCTCATCATCCTCAGTCAGTATGAGGAACAACATGCAGGACATCTCGTGTCTCTGCCATAATAGATTTCCAGGGTATTCTGGCAACTTCGCTATTAGAGTTACAGTGGCGTTCTGTACTCTCTTCGCCATCGAGGGATTTCTTGTTTATCACACATCGATGCGGCATTAACAACATCATCAGGAGATTAGTGATACATCATCCCGGCATAAACATATAATGAAGGATTGGGAGATTAAACGTACATCTCACATCAAATCCTACATCAGGACGTAAGGATATTCACATCCATAACCCCCACATACTCAAAAGTATGCTCTCCAGGAATTCCCTTACGAAAACCTATTTCACCATCATTTAACTTCTGACAATGATGGATCTATGGTCAGGGATCTACATGATATCATTATACTTGATTATTTAAGTACATTATAACATTCTTTTATCATCAGGCATGTTTTCAAGCATAAACCAATAAGACAATTTCTATAAAGAAAGAGTACTATTGTATCAAGTTCATTTCACATCTAGTTAACATTGGGATATCAATCCTTAACCATTTTACCATTGTGATTTGGGAATATGGGTATTCAAACCCTTAGATCATCTTAACACTTGTTACCAAGTAACATACCATCATCAAGTCATTTGTCATCATGACCTTGATTGTAACAATGCAGATATTTCTCATGGCTTGTACAACCTATCAGTCTCATATGTTACCTCTTACTGGGCAACATAGCATGTCATTATTTTCAAAGCTTATAAAATGCTTTCAATGAATATGACATCATAACCCTTACCTGGCTATGATTACTTCTTGATAAGGACCTGCATGACTAACACAATTGATAACATGCACACTATATCTATATCAGCACAATATAAGTTCTTTTCACTTTAAATATAGAACACCACGGCCGTGCTATCTTGCACGGTCATGAAAGAGTAAGCCACCACAGCCGTGCTTCATTACACGGTCGTGCCATAGAGGATTCACCACGACCGTGTCATATCACCACGGCTGGTTTCTAGGGTTAGGTTTCCTTTTTAATTCAATTAGGGTTATTCAACCCCTTTAACTTATAAAGGCATAATGATTACTCAATTCATAATCAAGTATAGAGTGTCATGATTAAAAACATAACCCAAATTAGGGTTTACTATATTGCATCACATTACCCTAGATTAGGGTTTATTATTCACATCATAGTGAATTAAGATCATACCATTATCATGTATGAGGATTTCTTTCATTAATGTCCTCAAATTAGGTTAAGATTTATTAACCATCATAATTAGGGTTTCCATGATCTCACTATGAAGGATCATACCCTAATTAGGTATATTCTTACATATTGGAGGTTATTTACTTGATTCTCATTCATATAAGGGGTCTTCTCTCTCCTCTTTCTATTGAGATGATAGTTACATCACCCTTGATTAGGTTAAGTCAAATCAACTTTGACAACATAGGTTATGTCATCACCATTATGGTCATTAGGGTTTACTTGATCAAGGGTTACTAGTCACACTATCCCATCAAGGGTACTTTTATAATGTTCACCATTGACCCTATCATGCATCAAACCACTAATTACTTGATCCCTTAATTACTTTAGGTGTCATTAATGTTTAGGTTAATCAACCACTAAACCATCACCACCTCTAAAGCATCAAACGTTCTTAACCTTTTTAAACCTCAAAAAGTTTTGCACTTTCAACCCCCAAATGGTTTTGAAACCGTTTGGTGGTGTTGACCATTTGTTGACTTTTGAAACCGTTTGGCCAAGTACAAACTCAAAACTGTTTGCCCAAGGTGAGGTGAAGACCGTTTGGTCTTGTTGATCGTTTGGCCAAATTTGACTTTGAAACCATTTGAACAAAATCAACTTGAAACCGCATGGGCATGAAACAGTTTGAGATCGATTGGTCCCAAATGGTCTTGAGACCGTTTGGTACAAACCACCTAAAAACCGCATGGACCAAAAAGTATCTCAACCATTCTAATTGAGTTAGGGTTTCTAATGTTGAACCCCTCAAACGTTCATGTACTTATTAGCCACTTATCAATTGGATCAATTAGGTCATCCCTTAACTGATTAGACACTCAATTGTACCTCAATTGATCACCAATTAGGGCTTGGATCAATTGGATTAGGGTTTGGAATCGATCTCCCTTCAACATGTATCAACATGAGTCTATTTGACATTGAACCCATTGGACAATCATTCAATTTGGTCATGACCTGACCCCAAATGGTCTTGGGATCATTTGGATGACTCCAAATGGTCTTGAGACCGTTTTACCATTATTTCATCAAAATCCAAGTCATTCACTCAAGGGTTGAACCCTAGATTTGGTTACAAAATCAGCACTTAATTGTTTAACAGTTTGATATCATTGGACCCTCAATTGGTCAACCCCACTTAACCCTAGACCTTCAAATGGTCTTGGGTCATTACCAAACGGTCTTGAGACCGTTTGGGTGATCCCCAAATGGTTTTGAAACCGTTTGGGCCACTCAACCCAAACTTCAACAAGATTGTTTTATTGAAATCAGCAACTAACCTGATTAGGGTTTAGGTGATTAATGTGCCTTCAATTGGTGATTTACTTGGAATTACTTGATGATTTTTGGTAGTTAATTAGTTCACATCATTTAAAACAGATCTCCAAATGGTCAACGCTTGGTCAATGCATTCAAATGGTCTTGGACCATTTTCTCTCAAACGTTCTTGGTTGAAACCGATTGCTTTCAAACGGTTTTGAAACCGATTGCCCCAAACGATTTGGCAAACCGTTTGGGCAAGAGGTGGGAGACCGTTTGCTAAAGTAGAATTGTGGATAACTTTGGAAATAATGACACCATCTTGTACCTCAAGAACATGGACTGTTTTTCATGGATTTACTATCAAGAACACTTAAAAGTGTCAAAAGAAAAAGAACAAGCAACGATTCTAGGAGAAGAAGGTGCAAAAACAAAGCATAAGGTTTAGAGTTATAAAACCTGCCTTTGGTCTGATCCAAAGCTCCAAGATCCATGCCTTTAATGGTGGGTTGATTTCCAAAGGTTTTCCAAGGTCCGTTCTTCAAGATTTGGATGAAGAAGATGGCTAGAAAGAAGAATCATGTGAAGAAAGCTAAAAAAACCAACCTTGCTTTTGGGTTTTCCACCAAGAATTCGAGCTAGGAGATGATCAAAGCTTACCAACTTAGCTTGGTCGTCCTCCTCTGCTCATGAGCTTCTCCTTATTCAGCCAAATCAAGAAGATGAGGAAAGAAGCTAAGGGAAACGTTCCCTTGCTTGTGTAAAAAAGGTGCTTTTAAATTTTATGGGTATTTTCAAGGCAAAGGAAAAAGTTATTATTTCCTTTATTTCTTAATCATATCCACCATGGCTTTTCCCCCTCCATGGCCACGTTTCTTTCTCCTTATCACATGCAAAACTCCTCCCTTATCCAAGATTAAAAGGAAAAGAGGCCAAACACCTTACTAAGTTGCATATATATAAAAGGCCATTTTGCTTACAAATTGGTTATTTAAATACTAAGATTATGTTTCTTACTTGATTATCAAATGAGGCGCCCTTCTCATATTCTTTACTCCATTTGATTCCAAGAGTCATGAAAGATATTCTCAAGGGTGTATTTTACATGTTGCACCCTATGTTTTGGGTAAATTACACTTTACACCAAAACTAGGTTTTAAAGCACAAGGATTGCTCTACAAGCTATATCTTAGTGTCCAAGCTTGTGGAATTCATATAACCACATCATATCCATTCTCATGATGTCTCTACATCAGAGGAACATCTTAACATGTGCAATTTGTAAGTAAACCCCTTAACTTGGGCAATTTTCACTTTAGTCCAAAATCAACAAAACAATATTGCAACATTGTTCAAAAAGTACTGAAATGGAAATATATGTTCCTCAAAAGCTTTAATTACATTTCATAAGATAACCACAAGAATCTAATCACATATTTAAGAAAACACCTTGGGTTAGTTCATAACCTAGGTCAGGGATGTTACAAATTATCCACCCCTTACAAGGATTTCGTCCCCAAAATCGACAAAACATAATTAAGAGAAAAGAGCAGGGTATTTCCTTCTCATCTCTTCCTCTAGTTCCCATGTGGCTTCTTCAACACCACGATGATTCCAGAGGACTTTCACAAGACTTATGTCTTTCTTTTTCAGCTTTTTAATTCTTTTATCAAGGATTGACACATGTCCTTCCTCATAAGACACATCATCATTGAGTTCTATTTCCATAGGTTGCAGAACTGATTCTGTATCAGGGTGACATTTCCTAAGCATGGAAATGTGGAACACAAGGTGTAACTTCTGTAATTCTGGTGGTAACTCTAGCTTATAAGCTACTCTTCCAATCCGTTCAATGATTGGATAAGGCCCCATAAACCTAGGAGCTAACTTTCCTTTCCTTCCAAATCTAAGAACTCCTTTCCAAGGTGAGACTTTGAGGTACACTCTGTCTCCAACTTGGAATTCTAAAGGTCTATGACGCTTATCAGCATAAGATTTCTTCCTATCCTGTGCAGTCTTCAACTGTTGTTGTATTACTTTAATCTTCTTAGTGGTCTGCTGCACAATATCAGGACCTAAAAGTTGATATTCATTGGTTTCATACTAACATAGGGGCGATCTACAACGTCTACCATACAAAGCTTCATAAGGTGCGATGTCAATGCTATGTTGATAGCTATTGTTGTAGGCAAACTCTATCAAGCTTAGGTGCAGATCCCAACTTCCTGTAAACTGGAGAACACATGCTCTAAGCAAGTCTTCTAAAGTCTGTATAGTCCTTTCCGACTATCCATCAGTTTGTGGATGAAAGGTTGTACTAAACCTTAACTGTGTGCCTAAGGCTTTATGAAGTCGCTCCCAAAAATGACTCGTAAATTGGGGGCCTCTATCAGAAACAATGGTGACTGGGACTCCATGTAGTCGTATTATCTCATCTACATACAACTGTGCTAGCTTCTCAGCAGAATATGTTGTTTTGACAGGTAAGAAATGTGTTGTCTTTGTCAACCTATCAACTATTACCCAAATGGAATCATGTCCTTTGACTGTCTTGGGTAGGCCAACAACAAAGTCCATGGTTACATGATCCCACTTCCATTGTGGTATGGGTAAAGGTTGCATTGTTCCTGTAGGCTTCTGGTGTTCAGCTTTAACTTGCTGACACATAGGACACCGCATAACAAACTCGGTAACGTCCTTCTTCAAACCAGGCCACCAATACATATCTTTCAAGTTTCGATACATTTTGGTGCTTCCTGGATGCATGGCATACATCCAAGAATGAGCTTCTTCCAGGACAAACTTCCTCAAGTTATCCACATCAGGCACTATCATCCTTCCATGATAATAGGCTACTTGATCATCTGAGTCATGGAAACCTTCTCGTTTCTCACTACTATACTCCGATCTAATCTACTGAACTGCAGCATCAACTTGCTGTGCCTCCTTGATCTGTTGTCTCAGGTAGGTTTTATATGCATCTCAGCTAACAACCCAGCTAACAATGATACTTTCAACTGTACATTGTCTTGCCTCAATGAGATAAGCATATCCCTTCTAGAACATACCAAGGAATTCAGCTGTGCTTTATCTAGGGCTGGTGTTGCTGATTTCCTACTCAAAGCATCAACAGCCACATTGGCCTTCCCTGGATGGTAATCAATTATACAATCGTAATCCTTGATTAACTCCATCCAGCGACGTTGCCTCATGTTAAGCTCATGCTGAGAAAAGATATACTTAGGGTTCTTATGGTCTGTGAAGATCTGGAATGTCTCTCCATAAAGATAATGTCTCCAATTTTCAAGGCATGAACCACAACAGCTAGCTCTAGATCGTGTGTCAGATAATTCTCCTCATGTTTCTTAAGCTGTCGAGAAGCAAAAGAAATCACTTGTTTATCCTGCATCAACACACATCCAAGTCCATTCTTAGAGGCATCACAGAAAATTGTATATCCTTTTCCTTATTCAGGTAACACAAGCACATGTGCACTTGTCAACCTTTCCTTCAACAACTGAAACGATTGTTGGAACTTGTCACTCTATGTAAAAAGAACATCCTTCCTGGTCAACTTAGTCAAGGGTAAGGCTATAGAACTAAAGTTCTTAATGAACCTCCAATAATAGCCTGCCAACCCTAAGAAACTATGAATCTCTGTCGGTGTTTTCAGCTGCTCCCATTACAGAACAGATTCTACCTTTTTAGGGTCAACACAAATACCTGAGGCAGATATTACGTGTCCAAGAAAAGATACTTCTGGTAACCAAAACTCACACTTGCTAAACTTATCATATAACTTATGCTCTCTTAGCAAAGTTAAGGCCTGACGAAGATGTTGTTCGTGCTGCCGAGCATCCCTACTATAGATCAGGATGTCATCTATAAAGACAACAACACACTGATCGAGAAAAGGTCGGAAGATTTTATTCATGAGTTCCATAAATGCAGCTGGTGCATTTGTTAGTCAAAATGACATAACTGTGAACTCATAATGACCATACCTCATTCTAAAGGCAGACTTGGGTATGTCACTATCCTTAATACAGAGTGTATGATATCCCGATCTCAAATCTATCTTTGAGAAGACGGTTGCATCACGCAAATGGTCAAAGAGATCATCAATCCTCGACAGAGGATACTTGTTCTTTATTGTTACTTTATTTAACTGTCTATAATCAATGCACAACTGCATTGAACCATCTTTCTTTTTAACAAAGAGGACCAGAGCACCCCAGGGTGAAGTACTCGGTCGGATGAAACCCTTCTCAAGCAACTCCTGCAGTTGTTTCTTGAGTTCTGCCATCTCAGCAGGCGCCATCCTATACGGTGTTTGTGCTATAGGTTGCGTATCTGGGATTAAATTAATCTCAAAATCAATTTCTCGAGGCGGTGGTACACCTGGAAGTTCTTCAAGAAATACATCTTCAAATTCCCTGACTACTGGAACTTCAGCAGGGTTAGGACTCTCCATGGTAATATCTACCACATGGTCCAAGAATACATAACATCCTTGCCTCATCAGCTTCTCAACAACCATAGCTGACACAAGACATGTGGGTAGAATCTTTCTCTCTCCTTGAAAGATCCATGTGTCACTATTATCAGCAAATACAACTTGCTTGGATTCACAATCCAAGACAACCTTATACCTTTCTAAGGTATCCATCCCAAGGATTATATCAAATCCATGCATTTGAAGTGATATAAGATTCACTTGAATGCGATGATCAGAAAAGAAGAGAATGCAGGGAGAACATACCTCCTGCGACACAGCAGATCCCCTCAATAGAGTTTCTAACAACAAACTATCTGCTCTATGACTTATAGTCAAGTTGCAGTCAAGAATCACTCTCTGAGTGATAAAGGAGTGCGTAGCACCTGGATCAATTAAAACGGATACAACACAAGATGTAGACATATTAGAATATAACAATTCCATCTGACCTGCCACAACCCGAGGGTTGATAACTGCATCAGGTGGATTCATCGCGTAGAATTTTGTTGTTGCTTGTGGTTGATTCGGTGTTCATTGACTAGGTGCTGACGATCCAGCTTGGGACGCTTGTCCACGTCCTCTAGAACTTCCTAGAAATTGTCTCCTTTGGGATCCTTGCTGATTCTGCCTTTGAAGTTGAGTCACACTCACTTCTCTAGCTCTGCAATCCTTCATCAGATGTCCCATCTTTCCACATATATAACAACTTTTGTTCAGTTGTTGTGGTCTGGGTGGTCCTGTAACCGACATAGATGCTGAACTACGAGCTCCTTCTAGCGGTACGCTTCGTCCTCTACCCCTATTCGACATCCACTACGTCTGGGTATTGGATCTAGGTGGTGGTGTAGGCGCAGAAAACCTAGGTTTCTTGAAACCTTTAGATGAAGATCCTTGGAAATGGGGATACATCCTCTTATTTTGGGTTTGTCTCCTCTCTGCTACAGACCTCTCTACCCTTCTAACAGACTCCACAAAGGTAGCAAACCTCTCCCTATTCTCCAGAGCAGACACAGGGGTGGTCAACTCAGCGTTTAATCCTTTCTCAAAATGCCTAATCCTTTCTTCATCTGTGGTTGCCATGTGTGGACAAAACCGCAACAGCTCCATGAACTTAGCCTCGTATTCGCTAATGTTCATAGGTCTCTGTCTTATCCTCTCAAAATGAGAGATTTTCTCATCCAGAAACGTCTTAGGAAAATATCTGTTGATAAATTCCCGTCAGAAAACTTCCCATGCAATCTCCACACCTGGCCTTTTCTGCTCTTCCATGGTCCACCAATGACCAGCACTCCCCTTGAGAAGATACACAACATGTCTAACCTTCTCAGCTTCTGGGATGTTCAGAATTCTAAAGGCCTTCTCTAGTTCAGTTAACCACAAGTCAGCATCTGCAGGGTCGGCTGTTCCAGCATACTCTATGGCTCCAACTCGGCGAAGTCGTTCAAACGTCTTGCCGACTCCATGTCCTTCAGGATGGGTAGGTGCCCTGGGTGCAGGTATAGGCATCCTATCAGTCATGTGTGTCATGGCAGTCATAAACTGCCCAAACATGGCTTGAACGGCTGGGTTCCCCATGTCAGTTGGATTGAACTGGGGTGGTTCAGGTACAAGTTCTTCTCTATCTGCGTCTCTTGCACCTCCTCTGGGTGCAGTAACACTACTTTCTGCAACGTGTTCTTCGTGTGGTCCAGACATATTTAGTTTTAGCTTCTTCTCCTGATGAGCAGAAGACACTATCAGATATATTGGAAGACACTTAAAACAGACTCAACATCCTAAGTCCTATGTCTCTGTAGACTCGGCGAACCTAGAGCTCTGATACCACTAATTGTGGGATCCAACTTATAAAACACGAGATTTAACTTAAGCGGAAGCGATTAACTGGCAGCGGAATTATTAAAAATCACTGAAAAATTAATTTTTTTTTGTAAAGATATCTTTAAATGGTTAAACTCTTTCATAAGAAACATGTAAAGTTATTTACAGACTGATTCATCATTGTATCTCTGTAATATCACATCTCGAGTATTACAAACATTAACTACCTTGTTAGCTGTACAAGGCCAGATACCAAAAATCTCGAGGCATTAAGACAAAAATCTCAGATCTATCTTTAAACATCTACTAACTTCTAGGACCTGAGAGTACAGAGACGACACATAGGACATACTATCTTCAAGACTTGACAGACAGTGTCTCCACCTGAGAATCACTGTTGTCCCTGATGTTGCTGCTGCTCACCCACTGGAAGGTTTCTTCCTCTTCTTTGATGATTACCTAAAAATTAATCCCACGAGGGTGAGACAATTGAATAATTGTCCCAACGAGAGTTATAACTCTTCGTCAGAAGCTTTGCTATTGCAATAATGGAATAACATTAAGCAGTAGAACTATAAACATTCAATAGTAGGTTTAATCATTGTGTAAACTAAGTGAAGTAACATTCTTTTAAGAAATCATTTCAATTATAACTTAATTGAATGACAAGACATATATCAATAAGGAATATGAAGAATATGTATACCAGTTATTTAACTCGAGCACCATAAAGAATGTAACATCAATCATTGTTTCTCATAGTTCAACCTAAGCAAATATGCTACATGGCTGATTAAGCTTTTCAAACATATTTATGCCCTGAGGAGATGAGTTACACCTCTCATACTCCAACCGACCATTACGAAATCGCAATCGGTACCATACATAGGTCATCAGAAGAGCCGGATTCCTATGACCTCATCATCCTCAGTCAGTATGAGGAACAACATGTAGGCCATCTCGTGTCTGTGCCATAATAGCTTTCCAGGGTATTCTGGCAACTTCTCTATTAGAGTTAGAGTGACATTCTGTACTCTCTTTGCCATCGAGGGATTTCTTGTTTATCACACATCGATGCGGCATTAACAACATCATCGGGAGATTAGTGATACATCATCCCGACATAAACATATAATGAAGGATTGGGAGATTAAACGTACATCTCACATCAAATCCTACATCAGGACGTAAGGATATTCACATCCATAACCCCCACATACTCAAAAGTATGCTCTCCAGGAATTCCCTTAGGAAAACCTGTTTCACCATCATTTAACTTCTGACAATGATGGATCTATTATCAGGGCTCTACATGATATCATTATACTTGATTATTTAAGTACATTATAGCATTCTTTTATCATCAGGCATGTTTTCAAGCATAAACCACTAAGACAATTGCTATAAAGAAAGAGTACTATTGTATCAAGTTCATTTCACATCTAGTTAACATTGGGATATCAATCCTTAACCATTTCACCATTGTGATTGGGGAATATGGGTATTCAAACCCTTAGATCATCTTAACACTTGTTAACAAGTAACATACCATCATCAAGTCATTTGTCATCATGACCTTGATTGTAACAATGCAGATATTTCTCATGGCTTGTACAACCTATTAGTCTCATATGTTACCTCTTACTGCGCAACATAGCATGTCATTATTTTCAAATCTTATAAAATGCTTTCAATGAATATGACATCATAACCCTTACCTGGCTATGATTACTTCTTGATAAGGACTTGCATGACTAACACAATTGATAACATGCACATTATATCTATATCATCACAATATAAGTTCTTTTCAATTTAAATATAGAACACCACGGCCGTGCTATCTTGCACGGTCGTGTAAGATTAAGCCACCATAGACGTGCTTCATTACACGGTCATGCCATAGAGGATTCACCACGACCGTGTCATATCACCACAGCTAGTTTCTAGGGTTAGGTTTCCTTTTTAATTCAATTAGGGTTATTCAACCCCTTTAACTTATAAAGGCATAATGATTACTCAATTCATAATCAAGTATAGAGTGTCATGCTTAAAAACATAACCCAAATTAGGGTTTACTATATTGCATCACATTACCCTAGATTAGGGTTTATTATTCACATCATAGTGAATTAAGATCATACCATTATCATGTATGAGGATTTCTTTCATTAATGTCCTCAAATTGGGTTATGATTTATTAACCATCATAATTAGGGTTTCCATGATCTCACTATGAAGGATCATACCCTAGTTAGGTATATTCTTACATATTGGAGGTTATTTACTTGATTCTCATTAATATAAGGGGTCTTCTCTCTCCTATTTCTATTGAGATGATAGTTACATCACCCTTGATTAGGTTATGTCAAATCATCTTTGACAACATAGGTTATGTCATCACCATTATGGTCATTAGGGTTTACTTGATCAAGGGTTACTAGTCACACTATCCCATCAAGGGTACTTTTGTAATGTTCACCATTGACCCTATCATGCATCAAACCACTAATTACTTGATCCCTTAATTACTTTAGGTATCATTAAGGTTTAGGTTAATCAACCAATAAACAATCACAACCTCTAAAGCATCAAACGTTCTTAACCTTTTTAAACCTCAAACGGTTTTGCACTTTCAACCCCCAAATGGTTTTGAAACCGTTTGGTGGTGTTGACCATTTGTTGACTTTTGAAACCGTTTGGCCAAGTACAAACTCAAAACTGTTTGCCCAAGGTGAGGTGAAGACCGTTTGGTCTTGTTGACCGTTTGGCCAACTTTGACTTTGAAACCATTTGAACAAAAGCAACTTGAAATTGCATGGGCACCAAACAGTTTGAGATTGATTGGTCCCAAATGGTCTTGAGACCGTTTGGTACAAACCACCTCAAAACCGCATGGACCAAAAAGTATCTCAACCATTCTAATTGAGTTAGGGTTTCCAATGTTGAACCCCTCAAACGTTCATGTACTTATTAGCCACTTATCAATTGGATCAATTAGGTCATCCATCAACTGATTAGACACTCAATTGTACCTCAATTGATCACCAATTAGGGCTTGGATCAATTGGATTAGGGTTTGGAATCGATCTCCCTTCAACATGTATCAACATGAGTCTATTTGACATTGAACCCATTGGACCATCATTCAATTTGGTCATGACCTGACCCCAAACGGTCTTGGGATTGTTTGGATGACCTCCAAACGGTCTTGAGACCGTTTGACCATTATTTCATCAAAATCCAAGTCATTCACTCAAGGGTTGAACCCTAGATTTGGTTACAAAATCAGCACTTAATTGTTTAACAGTTTGATATCATTGGACCCTCAATTGGTCAACCCCACTTAACCCTAGACCTCCAAATGGTCTTGGGTCATTACCAAACGGTCTTGAGACCGTTTGGGTGATCCCCAAATGGTTTTGAAACCGTTTGGGCCACTCAACCCAAACTTCAACAAGATTGTTTTATTGAAATCAGCAACTAACCCGATTAGGGTTTAGGTGATTAATGTGCCTTCAATTGGTGATTTACTTGGAATTACTTGAAGATTTTTGGTAGTTAATTAGTTCACATCATTTACAACAGATCTCCAAATGGTCAACGCTTGGTCAATGTGTTCAAACGGTCTTGGACCATTTGCTCTCAAACGTTCTTGGTTGAAACCGATTGCTTTCAAACGGTTTTGAAACCGATTTCTTTCAAACGGTTTTGAAACCGATTGCTTTCAAACGGTTTTGAAACCGATTGCTCCAAACGGTATGGAAAACCGTTTGGGCAAGAGGTGGGAGACCGTTTGCTAAAGTAGAATTGTGGATAACTTTGGAAATAATGACACCATCTTCTACCTCAAGAACATGGACTGTTCTTCATGGATTTACTAGCAAGAACACTGAAATGTGTCAAAAGAAAAAGAACAAGCAACGATTCTAGGAGAAGAAGGTGAAAAAACAAAGCATAAGGTTTAGAGTTATAAAACCCGCCTTTGGTCTGATCTAGAGCTCCAAGATCCGTGCCTTTAATGGTGGCTTGAGCTCCAAAGGTTTTCCAAGGTCCGTTCTTCAAGATTTGGATGAAGAAGATGGCTAGAAAGAAGAATCATGTGAAGAAAGCTAAAAAAAACCAACCTTGCTTTTGGGTTTTCCACCAAGAATTCGAGCTAGGAGATGATCAAAGCTTACCAACTTAGCTTGGTCATCCTCCTCTGCTCCTGAGCTTCTCCTTAGTCAGCCAAAGCAAGAGGATGAGGAAAGAAGCTAAGGGAAACGTTCCCTTGCCTGTGTAAAAAAGGTGCTTTTATATTTTATGGGTATTTTCAAGGCAAAGGAAAAAGTTATTATTTCCTTTATTTCTTAATCATATCCACCATGGATTGCCCCCATCCATGGCCACGTTTCTTTATCCTTATCACATGCAAAACTCCTCCATTATCCAAGATTAAAAGGAAAAGAGGCCAAACACCTTACTAAGTTGCATATATATATAAAAGGCCATTTTGCTTACAACTTGGTTATTTAAATACTAAGATTACCTTTCTTACTTGATTATTCAAATGAGGCGCCATCCTCATATTATTTAATCCATTTGATGCCAAGAGTCATGAAAGATATTCTAGAGGGTGTATTTTACATGTTGCACTCTATGTTTTGGGTAAATTACACTTTACACCAAAACTAGGTTTTAAAGCACAAGGATTGCTCTACAAGATATATCTTGGTGTCCAAGCTTGTGGAATTCATATCACCACATCATATCCATTCTCATGATGTCTCTACATCAGAGGAACATCTTAACATGTGCAATTTGTAAGTTAACCCTTTAACTTGGGTAATTTGCACTTTAGTCCAAAATCAACAAAACAATATTGCAACATTGTTCAAAAAGTAATGAAATGGAAATATATGTTCCTCAAAAGCTTTAATTACATTTCATAAGATAACCAAAAGAATCTAATCACATATTTAAGCAAAACACCTAGGGTTAGTTCATAACCTAGGTCAGGGATGTTACAAATTATCCACCCCTTACAAGGATTTCGTCCCCAAAATTGACAAAACATAATTAAGAGAAAAGAGCAGGGTATTTCCTTCTCATCTCTTCCTCTAGTTCCCATGTGGCTTCTGCAACACCACGATGATTCCAGAGGACTTTCACAAGACTTATGTCTTTCTTTTTCAGCTTTTTAATTCTTTTATCAAGGATTGACACAGGTCCTTCCTCATAAGACACATCATCATTCAGTTCTATTTCCATAGGTTGCAGAACTGATTCTGTATCAGGGTGCCATTTCCTAAGCATGGAAATGTGGAACACAAGGTGTAACTTCTATAATTATGGTGGTAACTCTAGCTTATAATCTACTCTTCCAATCCGTTCAATGATTGGATAAGGCCCCATAAACCTAGGAGCTAACTTTCCTTTCCTTCTAAATCTAAGAACTCCTTTCCAAGGTGAGACTTTGAGGTACACTCTGTCTCCAACCTGGAATTCTAAAGGTCTACGACGCTTATCAGCATAAGCTTTTTGCCTATCCTGTGCAGTCTTCAACTGTTGTTGTATTACTTTAATCTTCCCAGTGGTCTGCTGTACAAGATCATGACCTAAAAGTTGATATTCACCGGTTTCATACCAACATAGGGGTGATCTACAATGTCTACCATACAAAGCTTCATAAGGTGCCATGTCAATGCTATGTTGATAGCTATTGTTGTAGGCAAACTCTATCAAGCTTAGGTGCAGATCCCAACTTCCTGTAAACTGGAGAACACATGCTCTAAGCAAGTCTTCTAAAGTCTCTATAGTCCTTTCTGAATGTCCATCTGTCTGTGGATGAAAGGTTGTACTAAACCTTAACTGTGTGCCTAAGGCTTTATGAAGTCGCTCCCAAAAACGACTCATAAATTGGGGACCTCTATCAGAGACAATGGTGACTGGGACTCCATGTAGTCGTATTATCTCATCTACATACAACTGTGCTAGCTTCTCAAAAGAATAGGTTGTTTTGATAGGTAAGAAATGTGTTGTCTCTGTCAACCTATCAACTATTACCCAAATGGAATCATGTCCTTTGACTGTCCTGGGTAGGCCAACAACAAAGTCCATGGTTACATGATCCCACTTCCATTGTGGTATGGGTAAAGGTTGCATTGTTCCTGTAGGCTTCTGGTGTTCAGCTTTAACTTGCTGACACACAGGACATTGCATAAAAAAATCGGTAACGTCCTTCTTCAAACCAGGCCACCAATACATATCTTTCAAGTTTCGATACATTTTGGTGCTTCCTGGAAGCATGACATACATCGAATAATGAGCTTCTTCCAGGACTAACTTCCTCAAGTTATCCACATCAGGCACTACCATCCTTCCATGATAATAGGCTACTTGATCATATGAGTCATGGAAACCTTCTCATTTCTCACTACTATACTCCGATCTAATCTGCTGAACTGTAGCATCAACTTGTTGTGCCTCCTTGATCTGTTGTCTCAGGGTAGATTTTATATGCATCTCAGCTAACAACCCGGCTAACAATGATACTTTCAACTGTACATTGTCTTGCCTCAAGTAGATAAGCATATCCCTTCTAGAACATACCAAGGAATTCAGCTGTGCTTTATCTAGGGCTGGTGTTGCTGATTTCCTACTCAAAGCATCAGCAACCACATTGGCCTTCCCTGGATGGTAATCAATTGTACAATCGTAATCCTTGACTAACTCCATCCAGTGATGTTGCCTCATGTTAAGCTCATGCTGAGAAAAGATATACTTAAGGTTCTTATGGTCTGTGAAGATCTGGAATGTCTCTCCATAAAGATAATGTCTCCAGATTTTCAAGGCATGAACCACAACAGCTAGCTCTAGATCGTGTGTCGGATAATTCTCCTCATGTTTCTTAAGCTATCGAGAAGCAAAAGAAATCACTTGTTTATCCTGCATCAACACACATCCAAGTCCATTCTTAGAGGCATCACAGAAAACTATATATCCTTTTCCTTGTTCAGATAACACAAGCACATGTGCACTTGTCAACCTTTCCTTCAACAACTGAAACGATTGTTGGCACTTGTCACTCTAGGTAAAAAGAACATCCTTCCTGGTCAACTTAGTCAAGGGTAAGGCTATAGAACTAAAGTTCTTAATGAACCTCCAATAATAGCCTGCCAACCCTAAGAAACTATGAATCTCTGTCGGTGTTTTCGGCTGCTTCCATTGCAGAATAGATTCTACCTATTTTGGGTCAACACGAATACCTGAGGTAGATATTACGTATCCAAGAAAAGATACTTCTGGTAACCAGAACTCACACTTGCTAAACTTAGCATATAACTTATGCTCTCTTAGCAAAGTTAAGGCCTGAAGAAGATGTTGTTCATGCTGCTGAGCATCCCTACTATAGATCAGGATGTCATCTATAAAGACAACAACACACTGATCGAGAAAAGGTCGGAAGATTCTATTCATGAGTTCCATAAATGCAGCTGGTGCATTTGTTAGTCCAAATGACATAACTATGAACTCATAATGACCATACCTCATTCTAAAGGCAGACTTGGGTATGTCACTATCCTTAATACGAAGTTGATGATATCTCGATCTCAAATCTATCTTTGAGAAGACGGTTGCACCACGCAACTGGTCAAAGAGATCATCAATCCTCGGCAGAGGATACTTGTTCTTTATTGTTACTTTATTTAACTGTCTATAATCAATGCACAACCGCATTGAACCATCTTTCTTTTTAACAAAGAGGACCGGAGCACCCCAGGGTGAAGTACTAGGTCGGATGAAACCCTTCTCAAGCAACTCCTGCAGTTGTTTCTTGAGTTATGCCATCTCAGCAGGTGCCATCCTATACGGTGTTTGTGCTATAGGTTGCGTATCTGGGATTAAATTGATATCAAAATCAATTTCTCGAGGCGGTGGTACACCTGGAAGTTCTTCAAGAAATACATCTTCAAATTCCCTGACTACTGGAACTTCAGCAGGGTTAGGACTCTCCATGGTTGTATCTACAACATGGGCCAAGAATGCATAACATCCTTGCCTCATCAGCTTCTCAGCAACCATAGCTGACACAAGACAGGTGGGTAGAATCTTTCTCTCTCCTTGAAAGATCCATGTGTCACTATTATCAGCAAACACAGCTTGCTTGGATTCACAATCCAAGACAACCTTATACCTTTCTAAGGTATCCATCCCAAGGATTATATCAAATCCATGCATTTCAAGTGGTATAAGATCCACTTGAATGCTATGATTAGAAAAGAAGAGAATGCAGGGAGAACATACCTCCTGCAACACAGCAGATCCCCTCAACAGAGTTTCTAACAACAAACAATCTGCTATATGACTTATAGTCAAGTTGCAGTCAAGAATCACTCTCCGAGTGATAAAGGAGTAAGTAGCACCTGGATCAATTAAAACGGATACAACACAAGATGTAGACATATTAGAATATAACAATTCCATCTGACCTGCCACAACCCGAGGGTTGATAACTGCATCAGGTGGATTCATCGCGTAGAATCTTGTCGTTGCCTGTGGTTGATTCGGTGTTTGTTGACTAGGTGCTGACGATCCAGCTTGGGACGCTTGTCCACGTCCTCTAGCACTTCCTAGAAATTGTCTCCTTTGGGATCCTTGCTGATTCTGCCTTTGAGGTTGAGTCACACTCACTTCTGTAGCTCTGCATCCTTCATCAGATGTCCCATCTTTCCACATATATAACAACTTTTGTTCAGTTGTTGTGGTCTGGGTGGTCCTGTAACTGACATAGATGCTGAACTGTGAGCTCCTTCTAGTGGTACACTTCGTCCTCTACCCCTATTCGACATCCACTGCGTCTGGGTATTGGATCTAGGTGGTGGTGTAGGCACAAAAAACCTAGGTTTCTTAAAACCTTTAGATGAAGATCCTTGGAACTGGGGATACATCCTCTTGTTCTGGGTTTGTCTCCTCTCTGCTACAGACCTCTCTACCCTTCTAACAGACTCCACGAAGGTAGCAAACCTCTCCCTATTCTCCAGAGCAGACACAGGGGTGGTCAACTCAACGTTTAATCCTTTCTCAAAATGCCTAATCCTTTCTTCATCTGTGGTTGCCATGTGTGGACAAAACCGCAACAGCTCCATGAACTTAGCCTCATATTCGCTAATGTTCATAGATCTCTGTCTTATCCTCTCAAAATGAGAGATTTTCTCATCCAGAAACGTCTTAGGAAAGTATCTGTTGATAAATTCCCGTCGGAAAACTTCCCATGCAATCTCCACACCTGGCCTTTTCTGCTCTTCCATGGTCCACCAATGACCAGCACTCCCCTTGAGAAGATACATAGCATGTCTAACCTTCTCAGCTTCTGGGATGTTCAGAATTCTAAAGGCCTTCTCTAGTTCAGTTAACCACAAGTCAACATCTGCAGGGTCGGCTGTTCCAACATACTCTATGGCTCAAACTCGGCAAAGTCGTTCAAACGTCTTGCCGACTCCATGTCCTTCAGGATGGGTAGGTGCCCTGGGTGCAGGTATAGGCATCCTATCAGTCATGTGTGTCATGGCAGTCATAAACTACCCAAACATGGCTTGAACGGTTGGGTTCCCCATGTTAGTTGGATTGAACTGGGGTGGTTCAGGTACATGTTCTTCTCTTTCTGGGTCTCTTGCACCTCCTCTGGGTGCAGCAACACTACTTTCTGCAACGTGTTCTTCGTGTGGTCGAGACATATTTAGTTTTATCTTCTTATCCCGATGAGCAGAAGACACTATCAGATATATTGGAAGACACTTAGAACAGACTCAACATCCTAAGTCCTATGTCTCTGTAGACTCAGTGACCCTAGAGCTCTGATACCACTAATTGTGGGATCCAACTTATAAAACACGAGATTTAACTTAAGCGGAAGTGATTAACTGGCAGCGGAATTATTAATAATCACTGAAAAATTAAAACTTTTTATAAAGAGATCTTTAAATGGTAAAACTCTTTCATAAGAAACATGTAAAGTTATTTACAGACTGATTCATCATTGTATCTCTGTAATATCACATCTCGAGTATTACAAACATTAACTACCTTGTTAGCTGTACAAGGCCAGATACCAAAAATCTCGAGGAATTAAGCCAAAAATCTCAGATCTATCTTTAAACATCTACTGACTCCTAGGACCTGAGAGTACAGAGATGACACATAGGACATACTATCTTCAAGACTTGACAGACAGTGTCTCCACCTGAGAATCACTATTGTCCGTGATGTTGCTGCTGCTGTTGCTGCTACTCACCCACTGGAAGGTTTCTTCCTCTTCTTCGACGATTACCTAAAAATTAATCCCACGGGGGTGAGACAATTGAATAATTGTCCCAGCGAGAGTTATAACTCTTCGTCAGAAGCTTTGTTATTGAAATAATGGAATAACATTAAGCAGTAGAACTGTAAACATTCAACAACAGGTTTAATCATTGTGTCAACTAAGTGAAGTAACATTCTTTTAAGCAATCATTTCAATTATAACTTAATTGAATGACAAGACATATATCAATAAGGAATATGAAGAATATGTATACTAGTTATTTAACTCGAGCACCATAAAGAATGTAACATCAATCATTGTTTCTCGTAGTTCAACCTAAGAAAATATGCTACACGGCTGATTAAGTTTTTCAAACATATTTATGCCCTGAGGAGATGAGTTACACCTCTCATACTCCAACCGACCATTACGAAATAGCAATCGGTACCATACATAAGTCATCAGAAGAGCCGAATTCCTATGACCTCATCATCCTCAGTCAGTATGAGGAACAACATGCAGGACATCTCGTGTCTCTGCCATAATAGATTTCCAGGGTATTCTGGCAACTTTGCTATTAGAGTTACAGTGGCGTTCTGTACTCTCTTCGCCATCGAGGGATTTCTTATTTATCACACATCGATGCGGCATTAACAACATCATCGGGAGATTAGTGATACATCATCCCGACATAAACATATAATGAAGGATTGGGAGATTAAACGTACATCTCACATCAAATCCTTCATCAGGACGTAAAGATATTCGCGTCCATAACCCCCACTGTGGGCTCTGATCTCCCAACCACGATATAAACACGATTTAAACTTAGCGGAAGTGATTCGATTAGTAGCGGAATACCAAAAATCAGCGGAAATTAAAACTTTTTGAGATAAAGCATTGAAACCATAAAACTTCCTTCATAAAAGGAGATAAACTGTTTACATCTCAGATAATTACTTCTTGAGTAATTATATACAACATGATACAAAATCTCAAGAACTCATAACCAAAATCTCAGACCAAAAGACTCCAAGACCTGAGAGTACAGAGGACACATAGGACTGACTCTAACTACACCACATGGAAGGCTAGATCTCCACCTGAGATTTTACTGCTGCCCCTGGTACTGCTGCTGCTGGGACTGGTCACTTGTAGACCTGTTCCTCCGTCCTCGACGTCCACCTAAAAAGTTGAAGTCTACGGGGTGAGACAATTTTACATAATTGTCCCAGCGAGAGTTATAACTCTCCGCCAGAAGCTTTATTATAACATCTCAAAGAATAACTTAAGTAGTAAAAGCTTCAAAGTATTCAACATCAGATATAATAGTAAGCATGAGTTCAACAGTTATGAAACATGAAGACATTTGCACTATACAATGTAACATCAATCAATCAACTCGTAGTTATCTCTAACAGGTATGCTACGCTGTGGATTATGTTTTTCAAACATTACTTTTATGCCCTGTGGAGATGAGGTTTACCACTCATACTCCAACCAATCACTGCTAAGTGCCTCGGTATCATACTAGGTCATCGAAAGAGCCGGATTCTCATGACCTTCACCTTCCTCAGTCAGTAAGAGGATTACTTGTAGGACATCTCGTGCCTCTACTACAATAGCTTACCAGGGTAATCTGGTCCTTTGCTATTTTAGAGTTACAGTGGCGTTCTGTACTCTCTTCGTCATCAGGAGATTTCATGTTTATCTTCCACTGATACGGATATCTGTGCTTTCTTCGTCATTAGTAGGTTTCATGTTTACCATCCACTGATACGGTATGGAATTGTAGTGAAGGATTGATGGATTACACATCTACATCAAACACCTACACTAGGATGTAAGGTTCTACACATCCATATCCCCACATACTCAAAAGTATGTGATCCAGGAGTTCCCTTAGGAAAACCTGTTTCACCATCATTTGATCTCTGACAATGATGGATCTATGATTAGGGCTCTACATTACACATGATTAGTTAGGTACATTCAATATTCTTTTAACATCATACATTGTTCTTCAAACAATAATATTAGCATAACAGCTATGAAATGAGAATACTAAATGTAACAAGCCTAACTCTCATCAATCATCATATCTCAATACATTCATCACAAGTCATCTCTGAAGCATGACCTTGATGGTAATTATGGCTCTCACAGCCCATTTTAATCCATAGGTTGCCATTGACAATGCATCAGGATATATCACTATTCATAAAGCTAAAGCATGCTTTCAATGAATATAGTTTCATAATCCATACCTGGATATGATCATCATCTCATGACAACCTGCATGGTTAATTCAACTAATAATAGTAAACAATTCATTCTAGAAGTTACACTTTCAAACTCTTAGAAGAGTCAAGTTCCCCAATATTCATCAATTAGGGTTTACTATTCACAATACATGTCCTCACCCTAAAATTAGGGTTTACTATTCACCTCATGGCGAATTGAACTCATATCATCATCATGTATGAGAAACATCATCATTAAAGCTCCTGGATAAGATTAAGATTCACTAAACATCATAATTAGGGTTTCCATGATCTCGCATAGGTGGATCATACCCTAATCATGCACATTCATGTGTATTGAAGGTACTTTACTTAAGTTTCCACTATAAAAGGGTACTTTCTCTCTCTTATGATACTTTCGCTCTCCTCTTACTAGTAGATGGTGATAACACCACTCTAGATCAGGTTGGGTAAGTCCTCATTGACTAGCATAAGCCAAAACATCATTAACATGTGATTAGGGTTTTATTAGAAAAAGGTATTACTCAATTAAACCCCTCAAGGGTATTTTGGTAATTTACCTCATGATCACCATCATGGGTCAATTCATTAATCACTTAGTCCCTTAATGTTCTAAGTTACCATTAGGGTTTATATTAGATCACCATTGAACCAATTACAACTTTAAGTGATTATGTATAAATAACCTTGAAAACCTCCAAACGGTTTCAACCTTCAACCACCAAACGGTTTGAAACCGTTTGGGTGCGTTGACCGTTTACTAGGTTTGACTCCAAGACCGTATGACCTCAAGGTCGAATGCCCAAACCGTTTGGGTGCGTTGACCGTATGCTAGGTTTGACTTTCCAAACCGTTTGAGCTTATACGGTTTGAAACCGTTTGATCAACTTCTCTTGAGATCGATTGGTCCAAACGACCTTGAGATCGTTTGAGCCCAAACGGTCTTGAGACCGTTTGGACCCAAATGGTCTTGAGACCGTTTGGCCTCAAATGGTCTTGAGACCGTTTGGACCTCCAACATGGTTCAAAAGTTACAAATGTTTATGATTAAGTATGTTGAAGCCCTCAATTGGCCAAAGCCATGTTAACCAATTATAAATTGAGTCAATTAGGATGAGCCTCAATCAATTGGACACCAAATTAACCCTCAATTGAAAGTGAATTAGGGTTAAGTCCATCTCAATTAGGGTTTCAAATCGGATGGTCATCAATATTCAACAATGTGAATCAATTCAAAGTTGAACCTATCAATTGACCTCCAATTGGGCCCAAACTTGGCCCAAACGGTCTTGAGATCGTTTGGATGACCTCCAAACGGTCTTGAGACCGTTTGCCCAAGAAATCATCAAAATCTAATTTGATTTGATAGGGGTTGAACCTTAATTAAGTCACAAATCAGCAATTAGATTATTTCAATAACCCACTGTAATTGGGCCCTCAATTGATCCAATTACCTTAACCCTAGACCTCCAAACGGTCTTGGGTTGACACCAAACGGTCTTGAGACCGTTTGGATGAGTTACAAATGGTCTTGAGACCGTTTTCCCATCCATCCTTTGGACTCTAGTGAAAATTCATCAAGGTTTGATCTATTGAGTTGATCATCACATCAATACTTAATTGCAATATGATTTGGTACCTTTGGACCTTCAATTGGTCAACTATACTTGGCCCCAGACCTCTAAACGGTCTTGGGTGATCCCCAAACGGTCTTGAGACCGTTTGGATGATTCCCCAAACGGTCTTGAGACCGTTTGGGCTAACCACCCCAAAATCACTAATTAACTCATTGGAATTTCAGCACTGATTTCAATTAGGGTTTGCCCTATTGATTAGCCTTCAACTCATGACTCGTTTGGAATTAAGCCATCAAATTTGGTGAGTCATTAATCAACATTATTATGAAAAGTCATCCCAAACGGTCAACGTTTGGTCAACCATCTTAAATGGTCTTGAGACCGTTTTCCCAAAAAGGGCAAATTAAACAGATTGAAAATCAGAACTTAATTCAATTGGTTTTGCTAATGTATTTGCTTATATCTCACGATTCCTTTGGAGTTAATCCCTCAAATTTTGTGGGTGATTAACCTACATAATTATAAACAATATTACAATACGGTCTTTGCTTGGTCAACGCGACCAAACGGTCTTGAAGACCGTTTTCCTTCATACGACCCTGAAACCGTTTGCCCACCAATCGGTTGTGTAAACCGTATGGGCAATTGGTTGGGACCGTTTAGTAAAGTGGAAAACCGTGGATAAGCATAGGAATTAACGCCCATATCTTCTACCTTAATAACAGTAGAAGTTCTTCACGATTTTTCTTGCAAGGATGCAAGGGAAGATAGGGAAGAAGAAGAACTAGCAACTATATGCATAGAAAAAGGTGTATAATCAAAGCATAAGGTTTAGAGTTATAAAACCCGCCTAAAGGTTGTTCCTTGAGCTCCAATATCCCAAGCTCCAAGCTTTAATGGCGTCTTTGAGCTCCACAGGTCGGCCAAGGTGAATTCTCCAAGGAAAAGTTGGAAAGGAATGGCTAGAAAGATAAAGCTAGGTGAGCTAGCCATGAATTCAACCTTGAAAACGAGTTTCCTCCATGAATTCAAGCAAAAGTGATGATCCAAACTTACCTAGGACCCTTGGTCGTCCTTCTCTGCTCCAGAGCTTAGCCTTAGTCGGTTTTGAGCAAGGGGGAAAAGAAATGAAAAGAAGAGGATCGTTCCCTTGCTAAGTGAGAGAAGTAGTATATATACTTAGGTGAAATTTCAACATAAGAACATATGCTTTCCTCATTTCTCATCTAAGTCCTTCCTTTCTTCCTTGCACGTCCCCACATCTTATTTCTAAGGAAAAACTCCTTCTAAGGTCAAGAATTGAAGGCAAAGAGGATCAACCCATCACTAAAGTATACACATAAAAGGGCTATTATACATACACCTTGATTATTTAATCACAAAGGTGTTCTTTATTATATGATTATTCAAATGAAGTGAACTTTTCATCATTTCTCTTCTAAATGATGCCAAGAGTCATAAAATATATTTTAGATGATGTATTTTACAAGTTGCACCCCTCAAATTGGGTAAATTACACTTTACACCAATTTAGGGTTTTCAAGTACAGGGGTTGCTTCCACAGCTGCACCTTGGTGCTCAAGCTTGGGAAATCCCTCAAACTTCATCATAAACATCCTCATGATGTCTCAACATCAGAGGAACATCTCAACATGTACAATTTGCAAGTTAATCCCTTAACTGGTTAATTTGCACATAGATCCCTGTATTACAAAACAATGCTACAACTTTAAATATAAAGGAGAAAAAATTGAAATATATGTTTCTGAGGAACTTAATTACATGCCCAAAGTTAATCACAAGGATTTAATTACATATTTAGGCAAAACACCTAGGGTTAGTTCATAACCCAGATCAGGGATGTTACACCCACATACTCAAAAGTATGCTCTCTAGTAATTCCCTTAGGAAAACCTGTTTCACCATCATTTAACTTCTGACAATGATGGATCTATGGTCAGGGCTCTACATGATATCATTATACTTGATTATTTAAGTACATTATAGCATTCTTTTATCACCATGCATGTTTTCAAGCATAAACCAATAAGACAATTGCTATAAAGAAAGAGTACTATTGTATCAAGTTCATTTCACATCTAGTTAACATTGGGATATCAATCCTTAACCATTTCACCATTGTGATTTAGGAATATTGGTATTCAAACCCTTAGATCATCTTAACACTTGTTAACAAGTAACATACCATCATCAAGTCATTTGTCATCATTAATGTTTAGGTTAATCAACCACTAAACCATCACCACCTCTAAAGCATCAAACGTTCTTAACCTTTTTAAACCTCAAACAGTTTTGCACTTTCAACCCCCAAACGGTTTTGAAACTGTTTGGTGGTGTTGACCGTTTGTTGACTTTTGAAACCGTTTGGCCAAGTACAAACTCAAAACTGTTTGCACAAGGTGAGGTGAAGACCGTTTGGTCTTGTTGACCGTTTGGCCAACTTTGACTTTGAAATCATTTGAACAAAATCAACTTGAAACCACATGGGAACCAAACAGTTTGAGATCGATTGGTCCCAAATGGTCTTGAGACCGTTTGGTACAAACCACCTCAAAACCGCATGGACCAAAAAGTATCTCAACCATTCTAATTGAGTTAGGGTTTCCAATGTTGAACCCCTCAAACGTTCATGTACTTATTAGCCACTCATCAATTGGATCAATTAGGTCATCCCTCAACTGATTAGACACTCAATTGTACCTCAATTGATCACCAATTAGGGCTTGGATCAATTGGATTAGTGTTTGGAATCGATCTCCCTTCAACATGTATCAACATTAGTCTATTTGACATTGAACCCATTGGACCATCATTCAATTTGGTCATGACCTGACCCCAAACGGTCTTGGGATCATTTTGATGACCTCCAAACGGTCTTGAGACCGTTTGACCATTCTTTCATCAAAATCCAAGTCATTCACTCAAGGGTGAACCCTAGAATTGGTTACAAAATCAGCACTTAATTGTTTAACAGTTTGATATCATTGGACCCTCAATTGGTCAACCCCACTTAACCCTAGACCTCCAAATGGTATTGGGTCATTACCAAACGGTCTTGAGACCGTTTGGGTGATCCCCAAATGGTTTTGAAACCATTTGGGCCACTCAACCCAAACTTCAACAAGATTGTTTTATTGAAATCAGCAACTAACCCGATTAGGGTTTAGGTGATTAATGTGCCTTCAATTGGTGATTTACTTGGAATTACTTGATTGTTTTTGGTAGTTAATTAGTTCACATCATTTACAGCAGACCTCCAAATGGTCAACGCTTGGTCAACGCATTCAAATGGTCTTGGACCGTTTGCTCTCAAACGTTCTTGGTTGAAACCGATTGCTTTCAAACGGTTTTGAAACCGATTGCTCCAAACGGTTTGGCAAACCGTTTGGGCAAGAGGTGGGAGACCGTTTGCTAAAGTAGAATTGTGTATAACTTTGGAAATAATGACACCATCTTCTACCACAAGAACATGGACTGTTCTTCATGGATTTACTAGCAAGAACACTTAAAAGTGTAAAAGGAAAAAGAACAAGCAACGATTCTAGGAGAAGAAGGTGCAAAAACAAAGCATAAGGTTTAGAGTTATAAAACCCACGTTTGGTATGATCCAGAGCTCCAATCTCCGTGCCTTTAATGGTGGCTTGAGCTCCAACGGTTGTCTATGGTCCGTTCTTTAAGATTTGGATGAAGAAGATGGCTAGAAAAAAGAATCATGTGAAGAAAGCTAAAATTCATGTCCACACAAGATGAAGAACTTAATGTCCACTCATTGAGATCAATTCTTAGAGACCCTCATGACATCTAAACCTCATCAATCACATAGATCAAAACTTGGAGACCAAAATAGGATGTTAAATTTGGCGACCACATAAGATACAAGACAGCCACAAGGTCAAAGCCATGAGTTGGCATAAGGAAGTCAAGCCAACTGAACCAAGACAAACCCATCGAGTACCATACCAAGGAGGAAAACCAATTAAAAACCCAAGATATACAAGAGAAAAATCAAAAATTTGTGTATGCATGCAAGAGCCAAAACATCCATCACCAAGAAAAAGAATAAGAGTTAGGGTTCATCCAAGAAGAAATATATACTCAATATTACCATGTAGATACAAAACCTAAGCAAATGATATTATCTTTCTACTTGTAACAACATTTTTAGGGAAATCTTAGGTGCATGCAAGGTGAATGTAAGCAATAGTTGTGGAGAAAGTTATATAACTTGCCTTAGAGTTGATGTAGAAAACTCCAAATACCAAGATGTAGGGCTGAGCATTGGTCCAAAACCGGACCGGACCGGACCGCGGACTGAATTTCAATAATATATGGACCGCAGACCGGACCGTTTCAAGGTAGGACCGGACCGGGACCACACCATTTTGTGCTAGGACCGGACCGGACCAGACCGTTTGGACCGTAATCAACCTTTTTTACATGTTTTACAACTTATTTAATTTTATAAAGTTGATAATCTTAGTCACTTATAACAATTATATAACTTTAGTATCAAACATTTATACTAGTAGTGCTTATATATGTACTTTATTTGTAGTTATTATAGAATACACCTTCAAATATATATGAATTTTATACAAAAGTCAATCTACGGTCCGGACCGGACCGGACCAGACCAGACCGGACCGAAGACCGAACTTATCAAAATTCCCAGACCGTGGACCGAACCGGACCAGAGCGAATTGAGCAGTCCGGTCCGGTTTTGCGGTCTGGACCATTATTTTCTCACCCCTACCAAGATGGATTGAAGAATAGGGGTAGGAACCCTAGATTGAGCACTCCTCTCAGCCAAGCTTGCTCCACCTCCAAGAAAGAAGAAAACCCTAGGTCAAGAAGCAATAAATAGAGAAAATTATAGGTATAAAGGAAAAGAAGAGAAGTTCTTCAAGATCTAACTCAAGCACTACACCATGGGTTTGAACAAGAAGAGAAATAAGATAGGTAGGGTAGCAAGGAAAACGTAGGTAAAGAGGGAGATCTCACTTACAAAGACCAAGAAAAAGAGCAAGATAGAACCAAATGATCACAAGAATGGTAGATCCAAACCCTAACCCAACATGCAAGGGAGATCGACCCACCTTCTTCAACCTTGAGCTCCTCCTTCACCACCAAGAAAGAGGGGATGGGCTTCCAAGATCAAGGAAGGAAGAAAAGAGAGGAGACTAGGTGTGTAATGAGTTTGTTTGCATGCAAAGAGAGGGGTTTATATAACTTAGGTTAGAGAGAGAGAAAGGGGGTTAGGGTTTAAGCTAAACATGCCATGTGTGCAAGGGATATCATCCATGAAAACATCACATTCAACCAAGAAACTAAGGGTGAGAAAACCAAGAAAACCAATCTACCAAACTAACTAGAAAAGCAAATGACCAATAAGAATATGTAGCCACCAGAGATGATCAAAACATAGCAACCGCAGGGAAACTCATCGACCCTCAACACATGAAAAAGTTGGCAATCGAAGAGAGATACCAAATCTCATTGACCTCCAACCCTACATTACTCACAAGAAACTTCATTGTCCACCTTGACCAAGGACCAAAGAAACTTAGTGATTGCAAAACTAGGGCTCAACACCTAAGGTCAAACATCCACTATGGCATCCATGCAAACCCTAATCTCACACATGAGGTGTCAACAATCAAACCAATGTGTGATAAGGCATATAAAAGCTCAAACAAAGACAAAAGGGTGTCAACACATGTGTGGTACAACAATTATTTGACAAGTTGCAAGAAAACCCTAGAGATGGGTAAATTGCAATTAGGTCTAAAACAAGCACATTTATGCTTAACT